>PVIW01000211.1:0-680074 GCA_004026585.1 Noctilio leporinus
TGTCCAGTTCTCCCAACATCATTTGTTGAAGAGACTGTTTTTACTCCATTGGATGTTCCTTCCCCCTTTGTCAAATATGAGTTGACCATAGAGTCCTGGGTTAATTTCTGGGCTCTCTATTCTGTTCCATTGATCTATATGTCTATTCTTATGCCAGTACCATGCTGTTTTGATGACAGTAGCCTTGTAGTATTGTTTGCAGTTTCTCTCTTTGATCCCCAGCACCCCCTGCACACGGCTCAGCCTTAAGTTCAGGGCCACTGGGCCACTGTAAGACGGACCTAATGGGCAATGCCTTTGGCTGAGACGCTCCCCAGAGAAGCACATGGGAGACCTGGCTCCGACACTAATTGCTGTGTCACCCCTGGTAAGTCACTTCACCTCTCTGGGCTTTAGCTGTCAACAGGACATAGTCACTGTTGCCCTTCCTACTTTCCAGGGTAGTTGCAAGTCAAGGCAAGCACAGGACCAGGGTGGCATGGACAGAGTGCTATCTCTGTCTGGGTTTTCTAGGCCAGTAATGGGGATGCTGAGCAGGCAGGAGGGGGTGTCAGATGCCCAGTCTTCTTCACCAGGGCCGGCTCCTGGCTGGAAGGCCCCAGGCAGGTACTCCTCACCAGACTCCATGCCTCCCTCCTCAGGCCCACCTGGACTTGTTGCTGGTCTTTGGAGGTGACAGCGATGTCTGCCCACCCAGAGAGGAGAGATACGGCACATGAAAATCCATATACATTCCTCTGGCCCTGCCCAGCCAGAGACTTGGCTCTCCTCAGCTGGCCTGCCAGCCCCGAGCACGGAGACGGCTTCCCTCCTCCACCGGCGTGTGTAAATGTTAAGTGCTGCAGAGGGCAAACACGTTCAGGAAGCCGGAGCTGCCTTTCCATTTACCTTCCCCTCCGTGGAGGTCAGCCAGCCCAGGAGGCCGGATGCAAAGTTCAGCCGCAGGATCTGCACTGAAAAGTGACGCTAGGGTGGCCCTGAAACTTCAGGTGCAGCTAGGAGTGGGGAAGGGACCGCTGCTGGGGCTGAATGTGTGGGAGAGCTAGGTTTGGGGTGTACACCTCAATTCAGGCACCCTTTTCCAAGTGCCACAGAACACCTACAAAGAATGTCTTTCTACTGTGTCCCGTGACAAGTTCATGCACACAATCCTCACACTTTCACTCACATTGTCTCCGCTAAACTTCCCAAGCATCATTGAGGGGTGTCCTGTTTAGAGGAAGATGGGGAGGCTGAGGCTCCCATGCCCAAGGGCTGGAGGTCGGAAGTAGCTTTTTCTCCAATGCTCCTTGTACCATTCTCACATTTATCTACTCAAGTGGTGGTGCAGGCAGAAAAGACGGCTGGGGAGAGAGAATTGAGATTAACGCCTCGTGACTGACCACTTGGGCTAACTTTGTAGCCTATCTCTGCACAAGGCAGTCCTTTTAGGGAATGCGTGTTCCAGAAAGCCCCTCTAGAGATGGGGCATCTGAGGAGGGGCCAAGGGCACGGTGGCCTGGAGTTAGGATAGTGCCACGCGGACTGTCGGCACCTCACCCTCAAGGAGGCAGGCTATTCTTAAAAACAGCACGTTCCCAGCAAACACCATTGTAAAGGTCAGCGTGGAAACGAGCTTCTTTCTGACTCTGCTGCCTAGGACTGCCCTCCCCTGTGTCTATCCCTGCCCATCCCTGCATGTGCATTTTCCCTGCATTTTTGTGCCTCGGCCTCTTTTTATCTGTCTGACTCATCTCTGAACCATCCTGTCTTTCCTTTTCCCTAAGACCCTTGCGGCCCCTCCCGCCACATCCTCTGCCAGATGCTGTTTCCAAGGCTGCTCACAGGTCCTTCCCCTCCCCAGTGATCCGAGGACCTGGCTCAGCCTGAGAAATGCTGAGTGGAGCCTGTGCTGTCCCAGGAGCTGGTGCCTGCAAGGCAAGCTTTCCCTGGGTCCCCAGACAACTGTCTCCGGGACAGGTGCTGTTTTTTTCCGCTTCTTCTGGTGCTTTGGGCCTCACCCTGGTGCTCACAGACAGATGCCCAGGTTTAATAAAATATATATTTTATTACTTACGCTATCACAGTTGTGCCATCTTTCCCCCCTTTGCCTGCTTCCACCCAGCCCACCCCCTTCTGCCACAGTCAGTCCCCACACTGTTGTCCATGTCCAAGGCTCCTTCATTATGTTCTTTGATTAATCCCTTCACCTTCTATCAATCAGTCCCCAGTTCCTCCCTCCCCTCTGACAGCTGTGAGTCCATTCCATGAGGCCGTGCGCCTGGTTCTATTTCGCTCATTATTTTATTGATCAGATTCCCCTTTTAAGTGGGTTAGTATGGTATTTGTCTTTCACGGACTCGGATGCCCAGGTTTGAGCTGCCTCACCGCCGGCTGTCCCAGCTCCGTCCCTCTGTGCCTCTGCCTTCCCGTGTCTCTGCTTCTAGTTCAGTGTCTGTCTGTCTCTCGTGTCTCTCTCTGTACTTCTGTCTCCATCTGTGAGCTTGGTCTGTGCCTCCAGATGCTCTTATCTCTCTCTGGCTGGGCCTCTCTCTCTGCCCATGCCTCGTTTTAGGTCTGATCTCGTCTCCCCCGGGTTGAGCATACAGCATTTAAGTGATGCAGAAGGCTGCAAGGACAACCACAGGCACCATTTCCAAACCAGTTTATCCCCAGACAGCTCGGACCTAACCCGGGACTCCGGGTCACACAGTGCCCACCCCTGCCCTCCCCCTCGTCTTTCATGTCACATCGAGGAAGTTTCCTGAACTCCCAGTGACACCGCTGTCAGGGCCTGACTTACCAGGAGAGCATGAATAATTAAAAGCTGTAGCTGAGGCTTGTTCTGATTTAAACTGTATTAGTGTTGCCAACTGTCTTGACCCATTTAATATTCATGCCATTCTTGGCTCCTTTAAAGAGAGGGGAGTTTGCTACCTGATTTAAATTGTGCCTGTCAGTTTCGATTAAAGATCAGGTTGACCACAGTTGCAGGGAAATTAAATGAACATTCTCTTAAGCAATATCATAGAATTTAATGTAGCAATTAATATCTATTGCAATGTGCTGTTGCATGAGCTGCTGTGAGTATAATGTAGGGTCCACGGGGTGAGGCCGGTAGCGCCCCAAGGTCTCTATTTTCCAGAAATGGGCCCTAAGTGAGCCTGGCCTTTCACTGGCCTCTTCCTCCAAGAGACGCAGAAAGCGCAGGAAACAGCTGTTGTGCTGTTGTTCTTTCGGGCTCAGGACAGGTACTGCAGCCTTTTATTCAGTTCACGTGTGGGGAAACAGAGGCGTGGGGCATCAGAGACTTGTTGAAGGCCAGTTTTGATTTGTCACAGCCGCGGAGCCCTGGGTGGAGGGAGGACCCATCCCTCGGGCCAGGAGTTCCCGGTGCAGCCAGCCACAGCCCACAGCCAGCGAGGCTGGAGGGAGCCAGGCAGAGCTCTTTCAGACAGGAGGGCGGGGGGCACCGACAGAGGCAGAGGTCGGTTACCGCTGAGGGGTGGTAAATAGGTGTCAAGGTGTGGGCAACTCTGATTGATTACCGACACCTGCCTTCACGGGGATCTGTGTGCTGTGATCCGTCAGCTGGGTCTGCGACGGAAACAGTGTATGAAGGTGCTCGTCCCCGTCTGCCAGGGATAGCTTGTGTCCTCTTCTAGAACATGGGAGTAATCTCAAAGGGCAAGTGTGTGAGCGCATCAGGCGAGCGGAGGCAAACAGGAGGCTCAGAAAAGGCTGTGCACCCTAGTGGTTAGAAACACAGGCCTGGGAGCTGGGTGGCCTGGGGGTGAAGCCTGGCTTGGTGTGTGCATGTCTGTGGGCAAGGTAGCCTCTCTGACTTAGTTTCCCCATCTGCACAATGCAGGTGATGATAATATTTTACCTTGTAGGGTTTTCATGGAGGTTAAATGTTAATACGTGTAGAGCATTCAGAGCAGGACCTGGTCCAAGAGTCATGTGAATATTTGCTATTATGAATGTGATGATAAGGACTCAATGGACAAATAGGATACGGCTTAGTTGTTCCTCTTATAGGAAATCGCTTGTGAGAATAAGGCTGTTTACTTTCTCCTTTTCTCTTTTTGTATTTCACCTGATTCATATGATAGCATATATGTGTGAATGTGTATGTACATATTTACATGTGTATGGATATATATGTGATAAAGATAATAAAAGGTATGTATAGTGCAACTCAACCTTATTTTCTAAAATCCCTTTAAGCTCCATGCATAACTACAGTTTATTCATTTTCAGTGCCACATGGTATTCCATAGCGTGACTACAGTTCTAATTGGGGCTTCTCGGTATTCAAAATGCAGGGTCTTAATCTCCATGCTCTGTACTCCACGAGCACCCCCTGCCACAAACATACCTGATCCTTCACAAACATCACACATGGAGCACCTCATCCAAATCATTTGACATTTTATGGGGCATCCTATGTGTAGGGTGGGGCTTGGGACTGTCTAAAATCTCTATGTCATATAACCATCAAACAACTGTGGCAGGTGGGTGTTATTTTATCTCCACTTGGCAGGTAAGGAAACTGCAATCTGGAGCAGTGAAATCATTTACCCACTCAGTAAGCCGCAGAGCTGGGACTCAAATCCTTCTTGTGCCTTGGGGCCCATGCCGTCCACAGACAGCAGGAGGAGGTGCCCTCACACCTTGGGGATGCCGCATTCAAGGTTAACATATACGTCAGGTGTGTGCACTTCTCCTCCACCCAACCCCGTGCTAGAGATGGGTGTTAAGGGGCACTGAGGCACTGCGTGAATCTTCCTGGGATGGCCTCAAGGGCATCACCGAATTGACTATGTTGGCTCCTACCTGAGGAGGGGCTGGGCACGTTTTTACAGTCTAGGGAGAGTGGATGCAGGAGCAGGATGCTACTGCTGCTTCCAGACTAGCTGGAGGAGAAGATGCTCTATTGGATCTCTGGAGGATATCTCTGGGTGAGTGTGCAGTGATGGCTGGTCTCAGGCCACATGGCTCATGCTGAGACCCTTGAGATTCCCTTTCTCAAATCCCTGGGGCTGATTCCAGAGCATCCCGTAGTCTTCAGATGGGACTTCAGTTTCTTTCATTTACATATGTTCATGAAAAAAGATAGCCCTGGCCAGCTGACCCCGGGGTTCCGTTCTGCTTGACCATTCTATTTCTCACTATGAAGTGGCAAATTGGCTCCTGTGAGGGTGGTTGAGCAGTGGGTCGTTCTGAAACTTCAGGGAAAATAAGAATCACAGGATTGCTTGCTAAGATTGTCAACCCCTGGGTCCTTCCCAGGGTTTATGGTTCCAAGTCCACTGTGGTGGAGCTGAGAAGACGCAGCTCTAATAAGCTTGTTGGGTGGTTCAAATGCTGGTGGCACCCGACCACACTTGGAGGGGCCCTGAATGTTAACCTTCCGTAGTCAGGCTAGGCTTGGCTCTGCTGCATTAACAAATGTGCTCTGACACCTGAGGTTAGTTTTCACTCATGTCACGGTCTGATGTGGGTTGGGCAACAATCCACGGAGTTTTTCTCCTACTGCTAACTCAGGGATCCAGGCTCCTTCCATCTTGTGATGCTGACATCCCAATACATGCCCTCAATGTCACTGATGAGGGGGAGGGAAGAAAAGGTATGGATAACCATTTAACCACAGGATTTTATGGCCTGGCCTAAAAGGTATGTATCAATTCTGCTCATAATACATGGGCCAGACCCAGTCACATGATCTCAACTTACCTGCAAGGGACACTGGGAAATGTACTCTTTCTGTGTGCCAGGAAGAAGAAAATGACATGGGATTTGATAAACATACAGCATTGTCTCTGTCACAAAGCTTGATCCATTCTGAGTGCATTAATAATAAGTTTCAGCACCTGTAGTTTTTGTTTTTGTTTTTGTTTTGTTTTTTTTCAAGATTTTATTATTTTTAGAGGGAGGGGAAGAGAGAAAGGCAGAGAGGGAGAGAATCAATGTATGGTTGCCTTTCTTCTGCCTCCAGCCACATACCTGGCTGGAAACCTGGCTTGCAACCTGGTTATGTCCCCTGGCTGGGGAATCGAACCAGCAACCTTTGGGTTCGCAGGCCGGCACCTTATCTACTGTGCCACCAGCCAGGGCTTAGCACCTGTAGTTTTGAGGATGAGTGGTTTGTTTGTGTCTGCCCCTAGGAGGCCCCACCAGTTATTTATTCATGTCTTCCAGCCCATTTTATGTATGCATGTATGTATTTGTTTATTTATTATTTTTAGGGTGAGGGGAAGGAAGAGAGGCAGAGAGGGAGAGAGACATCAATGTATGGTTGCCTTTCACGGGCCTCCAGCTACAGACCTGGCTGGAGACCTGGCTTGCAACCTGGTTATGTGCCCTGACTGGGAATCAAACCAGCGACCTTTGGGTTCGCAGGCCCACACCTTATCCACTGTGCCACCAGCCAGGGCTCTCCAGCCCATTTTAAAAGAGTCATTCCCTCTTTTATTGGTCACAATTCACATCATGGCCACTATTCACCCATCTTATCCCTAGAGTGAAAGACCAATCTGGGTTTCATCTTTGACTGAGTGCAATGTTGGGTAAAGAGGGTATTTCAAAAGCCACATTTAGACTCAGGAAGTTCTCTGATTGAGTAGCAATGTCTGCCATGGGACTAGAAGGACAAGTGTGGCATGAATGCCACACACTTGCCATCCCTGTTAGGCCTGTTATTTGGACTAACTTGCAAAAACCTGCTCCAGCTTCTATAAGCCCATGTCTGTCCTGCTGAGGGAAAAGTTAAGAATGGGCTAGGAGTGGCTGCTGGCACATAGCAAAAGATCAGCAAATGTGCTATTATCCCTGGTGGCTTCTGCATGGTAAGATTCCCAGGTTGAATTCAACTCTGGAGATGGGAGCTAATTCATGTAGAATAGGGATTCTGCCTCCCTCTCTCTGCCTCTGTTAACACAGCCCAAGATGATATTAGCTTCTTGGTGACATTACACTAGCGATGCACATTGACCTGTTTTCTAATCCCACAGATACGTCTCATGGATACTGCAACCAAGCCCTGTGTCTCAGCCTCCAGGTCTTTGTTCAGTTTTTCCTTACCTAAGGTTAGGACTGACCATTTATTCCCGTTTCATTTCACTGTGTTCAATTCCCCTTGCAGATTGTCAAGGTCTCCTTTTTATGTGCCATGAATGCTCTTTTGTCTGCTCTAAAATTGACTTTTCACAACCAGTACGAAGACTGGGTTGGCTGGCAAAGATATTCAAGTCCAAGAATAATAACAATTGTCTATCTGGCATTTGCTAGATGTCTAGTATTATGCACCTTTACATACATTATCTCACATGAGCTTTATAACACCATGAGGTATGGAGTATCATTACCATAGTTTTTTAAAGATTTTATTCATTTATTTTTAGAGAGGGGAAGAAGGGGGAAAAAAGAGGGAGAGAAACATCAGTTTGTGGTTGCCTCTCAAGCTTCCCTAAATGGGGACCTGGCCCGCAACCCAGGCATGAATCCTGATGGGGAATCAAACCAGCAACCCTTTCAAGGTACTCAATCCACTGAGCCACACCAGCCAGGTCCACCGCCATTTTATAGGGGGAAAAAACCGATCTCAGTCCCAAGGTCTCATTGGTTGAAAATGGTAGATGTGGGACCTAAACCAAAGTCTTTCTAAAGCCAAAGTTGATGCTCCAAATCATTGCACCATTCTGCTGGAGTGAAAGAAACACCAAAGCAAAACCTGGTACTATACTCAAGAATCTTAGTTGCAGACAGAATCTACTCCAGCTGGTTTAGAGAAGGATTTATTATAGGGATCTGGTAGGAAAAAAAAAAAAAAATATCTGGGAGGGCCAGGAAATAAAATCAGGGGAAATGTCCTGCCATGAAAGAGAACTGTTCTAGTGAATTCTAGTGAAACTGCATGATCACCACCTCCCACTGATCAACACCTTTGACTAGGAACTTGGCAGCAGACCTTTCGCCAAAGCTTCTGTACAAGATCCCATATCTACCACCTCACCAGGCTCATTCCCACCTTCCATGTCTCACCCCATCTGTGTGTGTGGCAAAACCTAGTTAGCAAAGGATGTTAGAGAAATGCAACTTTTAGCTCTCCAGCCTCTACTGTACAGGAAGACATGTCTACAAGTGAGTAGGAAGTATATATTAACTAGGGACACTGGGAATTTAAGGAGAATCCTGGGATCTTGTCATCTGAATAAGCTCTTACTCAGCTCAGTCTCTCAGGCTGACTTATCACACTTTCTATGGCCTTCTGGAATTTTTACACACACCTCTGCTGAGAACTACTGCATTATTATATTTAATATATACCCACCAGCCTGAGCCACCAGCCTGAGCCCTCCTCAAAGCCAGGACCATGTGTTTTACCTACACCTGAGATGCCTAGTATGTGACCTATCACACAGTAGGTTCCAATAGGCCTCTTCTGGAAGCATGGTTGAGTATATGGGTGTTTGCAAAAGACTCCCTCTTGTCCCAGCTACTTCCTGAAGTGCATGTCCTGAAGGGGAGTCCAGCCACTGGTCTCTGAGCAGAAGGGCATTGCAGAGATTTAGCTACTCTTCCCAGGAATGCATTTATTCTTCATTGTACCCAGGATACTGCCCCTCTCCTTGGAAACCCTGGTGTAAAGTGCACAGAGGACACAGCAATCAGTCTGCTTCACAGAATCTGATTAGCACACTGTTGACCTCATGATGCACTGGAAACATGAGTCCAGGCAACATGACATCCCAGGACCAGCCCATGGGAATGAACTTCATAAACAGTAGAATTACCCAAACCCTCTCCTCATCAGTGGTCCCCCACCAGGCTGGGCTCTCTCCATCACCATGACTACCTATATCCCATGGATGCAGAGACCCCTTATCCCAAGGAGCTTTTCATGTTTACCTCCAGAAGCCCCACTCAGTGAGTGGTCTTACCATCCACTTATGGGTCTTTGCTGCACACTGGTGTCTGTCCAGGTTCTAGGCGGCAAGTGATAGAAACCTAACTTCAAAATGCAACCAGAAAGAAGACTTTGTTAGAAGATTCATGTCATTGTTGAAGGGGTGTAGCTTGGCCTAGGAGTGAACCAGGACTACCAGGTTCTCTCTCTCTCTCTCTCTCTCTCTCTCTCTCTCTCTCCTTCTCTCCCCTACCCGCTCTCTCTTGCTCTATCTTGCTTGTCTTCATGTGTCAGAATTTTTCCCTCAAACCAACTTCCTCCATATGTCAAGAAATGACCACTGGTATTTTCTGTGCCTTGCATCCCACCAAAGAGAGGACCAGCCCCTTTCCCCTTAATTCTTGGTTTAAAATTCTCAAGGAAGGTCTCTGTTGGGCCCAGTGCAGGTCTCTTGTCCTAAATGATTAGGCTACATTTGAATGACTCAGTGTAACCTGGGGTAGGTGTTATGATTAGCAGCTCCCAGAAAGGCATGTTGTTGGAGAGAGAGGAGGAGCTGCTATACCAGCTGCTCCCAGAAGGTGAATGGGGTGCAGGGTAGACAAAGCATTGAGCCCCCTCCAGTCAGCTCTTGGTGTGGTGGATCAGCAGCTCCCAGCCTTCTGGGGCCAAACTTATTGCTCAGACCATAAATATCCTACCATAGTACATCAAAATGAAAACAAATGTCAAAATGATCCTTCGTGGATAGTAACGGGGAGGTCCATAATTCCCATTCTGACCCAACTAAATCATGAAAGGAGCTTGTAAAGCAGACTAGCCACTAAATTTGATCTCATCTCCAATGGTTGTGGCTGGCTGGAGTCTGGGTTGAAGTAGTTTCGATCTACATCCAGACTTAGCAAGAAAGAGTGCCTTGGTCGATTGGTGATGTCTGCCACAGGCAGCGACGGAAGGCGGGTTGAATATGCCACTTCTGCTCTAAAATGCTCTGTAACAGAAGGGGATGTGGGGTGGAGCGCCAAACAGTGGTCAGAGGGAGGAAGAATGTTTGGGGTGATTACTGCCAACCTTGGCTCCCTTGGCAGTCTCTGGGTGCCCCCTTTCAAGGATTGGTCTTTTCAGCCTCCTTATACTCTTAGGCCAGTTTCCAAGGCCAGATCGCAGCTTCAGGTCCACATGCAGATCTGCAGGTGCCTCCTTATTTAAAGTTAGTCAAGTGCATTTCCATGGGCATCTGTCTCCCCTAAGTGATACGGAGAGGGATTGGCTATCCGTGTGGGCTTCCGCCCTGAGGCCATCCTTGGTGGGTGATGGTCCCTCCTGCTGCCCTAATTCATCCTAATGGCCAACGGTGGAGGGGCTCCCACCAGTAAAACTGCAACCCCCTCAGGCCGAGCGGAAGCCCAAACGCTGCATGCTCATGTTCTGTAATAATTGCAGGTGTTTGCCATAGTACCTTGTTGGCAGCCCAGCTGCTAAAAGGAAACGCTGATTCCGGGATTTCCTCTTCATTGGTTAAAAATAGTCCTGCGTCTTTAATTAGATTGTTCCAGGGAAAGAAGAGCAGAGCTAGCATCATGGCCTGGGTCTTGTTTCCCCAGTGCTGATTGCACCTGTAGGTGTGCTGGGCCCAAAGCTGGCAACAACAGGGTGCTCCGATGTGGTCGCTGCCCTGTCCTGTCCAGCATGGGCTCAGGACTCAAACACTGGCCACTTGTGACCAGTGCCAAGAGAAGGATATTGCAGCAAATGGCTTAATTGGCTTCCAATCCAATTATTTGCAAAATTGCTTTTAAGGCTCAATTAGAGATGAACCATTGACTTCCAGGCCTCCCAAGCCTACCGCAACTTTCATGCTGCTGGAGGTTCTATCCACGCGGGGACCAAGGCAGGGTGTGTGTTGTTATCTAAAATAAGACAATCATGATTGATTAGTAATGTCTGCCACAGACCGCGGATAGAGGGCGGTACGTGTGCGTCAGCTGAGTTCCTTCTCCCTGTTCCCCAGCCTTGTGGAGCTAGCCTCACTTATTTGCCTACCTCCTACTGAGGGATTCAGAGTCCTCATCATCAGGGTTCACTGTGTTTTGGTCCCGTTTCAGGTAGAGGAAAAAACTGACATATTCTTGGGCTCTGTAAGACGGTCTATGCAGGGGAGCCTCAAAATTTTCTCTCTCTCTTTTTCTCTTTCTCCCTCCCTCCCTCTCTCTTTTTAGCTTTATATGTCTGTCTCACTCCAGCCAAACAGGTTTTCTCCAGCAACAAGTAACCCCAGAGTAACAGTCTCTCTCTGCTCCAGGCTGAGACCTTGGGTGGACAGATCACAAGATCACAGACACCCTACCCCAACTGGCACCACCTGGCTCTCTAAGCCTTTCTCTGGGGGCACTGGACATGAGCGAAGTTCTGATGTGGTATTCAGAGCATCTGGTAGGAGGTCTTGGCCCAAGAGACGGGGAGACCCTTGAGGAGGTTTCCAAGTCCTGCACAACGTGGGCTGTGGAGTCAAGTTCATCTGCATGTGAACCTGGTGTGGCCATGCACTAACTATAGAGCCTCATGAGGTCATGAGTCCCCCTGTCATTGGAGGTTTGCAAAAGGCCCTGGCAAGTGGTTTCCTGGGAATGTTCCACCAGGCCGAGGGCCAAGTGCTCTTATTGTCTTGTGTGTAGAAGGGACACAAGGTTGTGTGTGGATTAACTGAACTGTGCTCCTTGGGCCCCTCTGGTCTCTGCAGAAGCTCTGTCCCCCTCTGACTCTATAGACCCCACCTTGGTTCTAAGAGGTCACGGCCTCTGGTCCTCACTGTTGCAGAACCTTTACTTAACCAGCAGTGGGGTTTCTCTAAACCTCACCCCTGCAGTCATGAGCTCAGACCTGGCTTCTGGCTTCTTCCCCACTCTCTGTCTCCTCTCCTCCTACGCTTCATTTTCTTCCCCTCTCTAGGCCTCAATCCTTCACCCACTGTTTTGCTTCCTCCCAGTCAATCTCCAGCCCACTCCCAATTTGCATTTACAGTCAGCCTCATCTACATAGAACACCCATCTGGTGGCTCCTGGATCTCGGGCCCAGGTGTGCACTACAACACAGGCTTCTGGGGAGGGGCTTTGCGCCCCACTTTTTCAAGCTTGGGGCAGCTTTACAGCAAAGCTCAGTTGGCTTGTTAATGCTGATGTGAGGGGCAGAGGGAATTACAAGCTTTATGTAAACCAAGGAAATGATATAGAGATGAGGCTGTATTAATAGAGGTCTGATGTCTAAAATGAAGGAGGAGATAACCTGTTTTGGCCCTGCATTGCATGGGGGTGTTTTTAATGCCATATTCTGGGGCACACTGAGAGAAGGAGAATCAGGTTCGGCATGGTAAGAGCTTTTGTGGCAACTGTCACAACCCCATTTTACAGATAGGGAAATAGAAATTAGGAAAAGCACTGAGAGGTGCTATGTCATGCCTCATGAATAGATAAGCTGGTCTTGGAGTCCTGTCTTTGCCATTTCCTAGCTGGGTGCCTTTGGGCAAGTTCCTTAACTTCTCTGAGCCTTGGTGACATCCTTTGTAAAACGTGGATGATGATAGTATTTGAGGATTAAATGGGCTATGGTGTATCTGGCGACTGGCACAAAGCCTGACCCCGGAACATAAGCTGCTGGGTCCGGAGGTTTGTCCCCGAATTGTCCCATTTCACTGTCTTTGTTGTGGGGAGGCTGGGAGCAGGAGCCAGAGTGAGGGAGGGAGAAAGAGGCCCAATCTGACAGCTGCTTCTTCTTTCCCCTCGCGCTGTACCTTAAGTCTCTGGAAGCCTGTCTGCCTTCCTCTGAGGGGTCTGACAAGTGTAATCGCACAGTTTAGCAGCAGTACCAGAGTCTCTGGATACGAGATTTGTCACTGGCTGTGAGCAGGGAGGGCTGGAGGCATTGCCTCCAGAAGATACCTGCTGGAGGTGCCTATCCCACCCCAATTGCCCAGCCTCCGAGCTCCCACCCCATTGCCTGCCCACCAGAGCTGCCAGACAGGCTGGGGGCTGGGCACACCGAGCCCCCGACCTGTTCCTGGAAAGCCTTGTCGGGAAGGGTGCTGGGAGGTGTTGTGGAGGTTCTGGGTGCTAGTGGAGCACCCTCAGAGCCTGCTGGGGTCCTGGTTCACAGGAGGGATAGGTGGCTCAAGGCAGAGGCAGCCATGTCCTTCTTACCCCTTCTTACCCCTGCTAAGGTGCAGTGTGGTCCAATGCATGGGCTGCCCAGAATGCAATAACCTTGGGAGAAGTCACCCTTGACCTCTCCCCACCACTCCCCTTGGTCAGCTGATGACCTTCGTTTCATTTCCCTGGGAAAACAGAAGCAATCAGAAGTGAACTTCACAAACTCTCACCACCACTGCTCCAGCGTAGTGACTCCCCCACATCCCTCTCACTCAGAGAGAAGCTTTGGGAGGGTGGAGGGGCTCCTGAGATTGGGAGTCGAACAAACGGCTCATCATCTGCAAGCCTCAGTTTCCTCATCTCTAAAATGGGGGCAGTGGTGAGAATTTAACCCCACAGAAGTGGGTGGCTGTATGGGGCTATACTCCTGGAGGGGACTGTGGACCATGGCTGCTCCCCGTGAATGCAACCTGCTGTCTAGCAGCTCCCATCTACCTTGCAATCTAACCCCGATCCATGTCCCTAAAGACCTTGGAGACCTTCATTCATAGTCTCATTCTGTCTTCTGCATCATCATTCATTCATTAGTTCATTTACTCAATACTTTTATTGAATGCCTGCTATGTGCCAGGCCCTGGGGCTGCAATTGTTCAAAATTGAATGAAACTAGGGATAGCTTCAGCCCTTCAGAGCTAAGGGTTTAGGAGGACAGTAATAGCTATTCCTATTTATTGAGGCTTCTCTGCCAGGGACTATGCTAGGGGCTTTCATAGTCATGATCTCATTTCATCCTCATACATTGCTGTTTCCATTCTGCAGATGTGTAAGGTAAGGTGCAGAGAGGCTAAGTTTCTTGCCCAGTAGGGTTAGAACACAGGTCCTTTGGTTTAAGATTCTGATCCCCCCATAAACCTCCATTAAGCCATACTACCCTACTAGGCCCATATTCACATCTAGCTGCTAATGATGGAGGAGCATGTGACATCTGCCTAGCGCTCATGGCCCCTACCCCAGAGGCAGTGAGGAGGCTAGGCTCAGCCCAGGGGCAGACATCACCACACAGGGCCTCCTGTGGCATCCGTCTTACTGAGCGCTTGGACACCTGCTCACCTGGCGAACCTCGCAGGACACAGAGTGAGAAGATCTAGAACTCATGCCCTTGGGATGCCCCCACAGGTGGAGCAGCCCCGCCCCACCCCACCCACGCCACTTCTGTAGTTCCCTGTGTTCTTGCTCCCAAGTCACAAGGTGACAACCTGTTCGTCTTCCCTGAGGAAGCTGTGATCTGAGTCAACCCTGGCACTTTTGTCAGAGCTGCTCAGAGAAGGCTTTAGAAAAATCCCGTCACAGTGGGGTCAGAGGATGCTCCACTGGAAGTTGATAAAAGACTTCAAGGTCAAATACCTAATACTCACAGACTCCACTGACAGCAAGAAAGAGCCTCCCAGGGATGAAGGTGGCTAGGATAGGGCTGAGCTCTCAACTGATGTCTCCTGTGAGTCCTTCCATGGGTAAGCTGGTGTTTGTGTTTGGAAATGCGCTTGTGCAGAAAGAACAATGCCTGTGTGTGCCCAGGGCTGTTTGGTGTATGCCTACGTGTCTCTCTGCCTGGGTCTCCCTGGATGTGTCCGTTGGTCAGCTCTTGCTGCATAACAGAACCCCATTTATCGCTGCCCGTACGTCTGTGGCTTGCTTAGACTCGGCTCATCTAGGCTGGGTCCTGCTGGAGTGACTGCTACACTCCCACATCCTCCAGCTAGGACCAGCAGGTCAGCCCAGGCATGTTCTTCTTATGACATGGGCCTAAAGGCAAGAGGGCAAGTGGAAATGTGTGAGGGATCTTAGAATGTGTGAGGTGCCTTAGAACCAGCGCTTGATCAGACCTGTTTTATTCTGTTGGCCAAAGCAAGTTACCTAGTCAAATGTGAAGTCAAGGGGCAGGAAAATATATTCTGTCCTCCTCAGTGGGAAGCACTGCAGAGCCATGTGCAAAAGGATGAGGACACAAGGAGAGGTGAAGAATTGGGGCCAAGATTGTGTTCTACCACGTAAGCATGCATTTATGGTTGCATACGCTCATGCACATACAAGCAAAACGTTTGGGCATGTACGTGAGAGTATATAGCTAATGTATGTATGCATAGGTGCCTTGTCACATGTATGAAAATGTATGTATAGCTGTGTCCATGCATAAGGCTGTCAGGTTGAACATGTACCTCTATGTGTGTGTCTGGATAGGAGGTTTCTCAGGCACCAGGCGGCACCAGGCCAGGTCGCATGAAAAAGAGGGGGCAAGCCCATCCTGTGAAGAGAGTCAAACCCTCACAGGGCTGCCTGTGGGACGGCGAGTCTTGTGCCATCTGCATGTGCTCAGGTAGATCTTGCTGTGTTAGTGGCCCTGAAAGAATTCACTGGTCAGTTGTCTTGTAGTCTATTATTACCCAGATGTCTGTGTGTTCCAAACAATTGTTTTTAAATTGCTTCATTAGTCTGTCTCAGCAGACCCAATCCCGCCACACTTGACTGGCTCAGACTCTCTGAGACAGAGCTGGTGGGAGCTGGGCTAGCGGCTGGCTTGCTGATGCTTTTCCTAGAGGGGCGTGCAGAAGGGGATGCCCCAGAGGAGAGGAGGAGGTCCTCCCCTACCCCAAAGAAGAGGCAGCATTGAAAGGTGTGGCCTCCAGAGTTAGAGACAGCGGGTTTCAAGTATGAAACATGCCACTTACAAACCATAAGACCTTGGGTAAGCTCCTTGAGCCTCCATTTTCCCTTCTGCAAAATGGAATCATTGTCCTGACATTTGGGTTGGTACAAGGAATAAAAGAGATGATGAGACTTATAAAGAACCCGCGTAGTGCCTGGCCCACTTGGCCTGTGACCAGTGACCAGACATGGGTGTCCCCTTCCCACTGCTTCCATAAGCCTCTGATCTCTGCAAAGGCTGGGCCACAGTCAGGTCTAAGCAACTGGGTAGGCAGCATCCGTGTCCCCCAGAGGTCCATTTGACTCAGGTGAGTCATTGATATTCCAGGTACCTACCTGAGGATCCACATCTAACCAATCCTGCCCTGCCCAAGGACAATCCTGCTGGCCAAGGTCAGGACACAGGACCTTAGGTCAGGTAGCCCAGGCTCAAACACCTGCTCTCCACTCGCCAGCGGTATGCCCTTCGGCTAACTGGCTACCTTCTCTGAGGCCTGTCGTGCTCCTCTGAAGTGAGAGATAATAACAGCACGCCACTCACGGGATACATTTCCCGAAGCTATTCCCTGCCACCCCAAACTCCAGCTTACTGTCTGGGATGGAAGCCATCCTGGATGTCTAACCCACAGCCAGAGGTTCCTGAAGACAGTCTGTCTCAGTGACTCAGTATCAGGAGTGTTAGGCCCCACCATATGGTGCCAGGAGACAGCCCTGCCCCCCCAGTTGTGTCATTAGCTGTCACTTCTTCAGTAGCTAGGGTGTGACAGAGATGCTCCTGACCCCTGCTCCTAATCCACCACGGCAACTTGTGCAAAGGGCCACAGAATAAGTATTTTGGACCTTGTGGGTCATCTATGGTCTTTGCCACATATTCTTCTTTGTATGTTACTGTGGTCTTGTTTCAACCTGGTGAACATGTAGAACCCATTTTTAGCTGGACGGTCACACAAGAGCAGACTGTGGGCTAGACATGGTTGATGGATGGAAAGGTAAACACACGAGTTAAATAGACGTCGTCCGGCCTATGAGTGAGAACCCCTGTGGCTTTGGATCAGCCATCCTGGTTACTTGCAAGTATTTTTCCCCTCCCACCATGAGAGGCTGGGCTCCCAGGGCTTTTGTCCACCTGGTCTTCCCATCAGTGTGGTGTCCTTTTGCCACCAACAGCCAATATTCCCGCAGCTCTGGTTAGGCATGAGAAGTGAGGCATGAGGCGTTGTCTGCTGAGCTGATCCTGCTCACTGCTCAGACAAGTACATTGGGTGGAAATCCTCATGCCCGTTTTATACGGGAGGTCAGAGCTGGCATTCCAACTCTGGTCACTTCACTCCAAAACCACCCGGAACAGAGGGCCCTCTATGAGAATTTGGAGGTGACATACAGAAAGGGCCGGGAGGGGGATGGAACAGGAAGAAGAGGGGAGAGGAAATGCAGACCCTTTTTCGCTTCCTGTCCTCCATCATCAAACCAAGTAGCAGAGCGAGCCTTTGAAAAGCATGTTTAAATTATGCCTGAGCACATATGGTAAGTGTTCAGGATGGTAAAAATCAGTCACAGAAGCAAACAAAGAAGAAAGTAAAATAATAATAATAATAATAAAAATCACACAAAATTCCACCCCCAGACCCAACCCCTGGGACCGTTCTGGTGAACATTCTCAGGCACCTCTGTCTGATTGTAAACACATATGCACATGGTTTTCAATGAACCGGAGCAGACTACGCAGGCTGTTGTGTAAAATGCTTTCTTTCCCCCGACAATATGTTGTGGACATCTTTTCATGTCAGTAAATACAGAGCAACAGCTTTGTGTTAAATGGCTGCATAATATTCGAAGGCATATACAGATAGGACTTGTGAAAGCGAGAGAGGCATCTGGTCCAGGGTGGGCTTGCACGTGGGTGCCTGTGGGCTCAGATGGATCCCTGGTGTCTGAGCCATGACACCGAGGCTGCCAGGGACGGGGTCTCAGATTTACCTTGTTAGGGACCAGCCCCTCCAGCGTGGGCCCCAGCGAGCTTAGACTCCTGGCACACATGGGGCTGTTCAAGAGGATAGGGGGTCCCAATTTGCTCCTTCGCAAAGCCATTGTCACCCTCTCTTTGGGTATCTTTGTGAGGAGCCCAATAAGGCATGGCAGCCATCTCTATTTTCTGCAGAGGCTGTGATAATCCAAACCCACCCATCAGAAAAATGAAGACGATTATTCTTGAGAAATTATGGCTCGCCATTAAGAGCAGTTCACTGCTCTCGTGATCCTGGGCAAGTTGCTGAAATCCCCGAGATGCCGTTTCCCCACCTGTCCACTGGGCGTGATAATAGGCCCTAAATCACAGAGCTAGGGCGAGGATGAAATGAAATAAGGGAAACAGGCTGAGAGCACGGTCTGCCTGGCATAGGTAGGAGTTTAGTCAGTTGTCAGTTCGCCTGCTGTCCCAGCCACCTCCTCCTCCTGTTCCTCCTCTGAGTTCTCCTGGGAGGCCTGCAGTTTCCCTCCAACAGCAGCCTGGACAGACAGAGATGCAGGGAGGCTTCTCTGGGTGGGGCAGGCCCTCAGGGGAACAACTGGAGTGTTGGGGGTCAGATGGAAGAAAAGAAAGAAAAGAAGGCAGGGTGATCTGGGTTTCCCAAATCCCTGCAGGGAGCTCATGGGTGGGGAAGGGGGATGAGGGACCCATTAATTGACCTCCATCAGTGGCGGAAGGTGCTGGGGCACCAGGCAGGAGAGCCCAGTGGAGCTGCCTCGTGGAGTAGTAAGCACCCACTCCTGCAGGACTGTGGGCGCAAGTGTGGCTGAGCTGAGCGACATCTTTCCAGACCAGAGCCTGCAGTAATGGGGTCAGCGTGCAGGTCCTCCGCAGCTGGGTGGGAGGTGGCGAGGACAGGGGCCAAGGGGCTGCTCCCGGGGCGGGCAGGGCCTGCCTGGCCGCCTCTGTGATCTGCATGCAGCTCTTGCCTCTGACTAACTGCATGCAGCCGCCTGCTCCCAGAGAGGAGCTATTTTAAGTGCTTCCCCTCCACCCCTAAGGGTGCCATGTGTTTATCTTACTTTCCAGCTAAAAGAGAAAATCAATTTCACTCTTACCTTAGGAAGGTTTGGGGGGTAGGGGCTGTGGAGTGGCTTCATTTCATTAAAATGGAAGTGGGATTGGGGCAAGAAGAGCTTCAGATTTCTATGTGTCTCAGCCAATTATGAATAAACAATAGCCTGGGTCCATGGTGCACTTCTCTCTCCATCAGCCTGGACTATGGGGCCCCAGGAGGCCTGGGGGTCACCTGCGATGGGAGGCAGGACTGTGGGTTACAACAACCTCTCATCCCAGAGAGAGGGGCCGAGCTCATCACTGGTGTGTGTGTGTGTGTAAGAGAGAGGAGAAGAGAGGAGGGAGGAGGAGAAAAACAGAGAGATTAATTTTATATATCTCTACATTTATATATATAAATATTTATATATATTATATATAAATATATAAATGTATATTTATATATAGTATATAAATTTGTATATGTAAATATATAACTTTACATATTTACATATAAATATTTATATGTATATATTCCTATATTTATATCTATAAAGAGAGAGATGGAGAAAGAGAGAGAGAGAGAAAGAAGTGGGGAGGAAGGGGGAGATGTCTTTAAGTCTTTGGTTTCCCAAATGCCCATTTAGAGAATAAATGCAACATTTATTGAGCACCTATTGCATTCTAGGATGTCTCTCAAAGGACACTCAGCGATCTCTGTCCTTGAGACAGGTCTCCCTCGTCTGGGAGAGGAGAAACGAGGCCAACATTACTAAGCTCCTAGTGTGTGCCCAGGATGCCCAGACATTTACAATGACCATCTCATTTAATCCATGGGCCATGATTACCTCTTTATGAAATGTAAGGCCATTAAGCCATGCATTCCCCGGGGAGGACCAGAGTCGGTCCTGCTTATGGCTGTAGCTCCAGCCCCTGAGTCGTGCTGACGTTGGTAGAACAGGAGGAGACGGGGTCCAGGGTCGGGGTGAGCACGTACTCTGCCTGAAGAGGCCTGGAGTCAGCATTTGTCTGCGTTACCTTGGGTTATTCTCTGGGGTTCAGAGAGAGGAGTCACCTGGCCCAAGGTCACACAGCTGAGGTGGCTGGACTCCGAGGTCTGTTGCTGTGGGCAACCTGGGTCCCAGCTGGGGCAGAAGGAGGAACACAGCCCTGGGGGAAGGGAGGGTGCGCAGCCAGTCCCTGCCCAGCCCTCAGTGTCAGCACCAGGCGCAAGAGTTAGGGCTGCTGGGGAATGCGTGGGGCCTGGGCTGGAGGGTGGGGCTGCAGAATGTGAGTGGTCGGGTTGCAGTTTGGATCTGGACCTCTAGGTCCTGAGTCAAGTTCGTATACCTTTTACTACTACAGGAGGATGGCAGTCATGGCTGTGTGTGTGTGTGTGTGTAGTATGTATGTACGCATGTATGTACGTATAGGCCTGGCATGGCTTTGAGCTCTGGGCACTATTCTCTTGGATGGACATAAGCTCTGGCCCAGGCTCCAGACTGTGGCTGAGCTGTTTCAGGCTGGGCTTGGCTAGACTCGTCTGGCCACAGTCCTTGCCTTCCCCATGCATAGCCCCTCTGGTGGTTTGCATTTCAGCCATCAAGCTTCTCAGCAGGTGACAGGGAACCCAGCTCCATCCTTGGTCTAAAGAGCTTCTCAGGCTGCCACCTGCTCCGAGACCCAGGGCCCAGGAAGTGGGACTGCTCCCAAGAGAGACGGAGGCAGCTGGGTGGCGCTTTCAATCTGTAGGGCAGTAGGTGCCTGACTAGGGGGAGATAAGAGAAGGATAGATAAGCTGGAAGCCTCTTCTTCCTGTCTCCGGAAATTTTCAGTGAAAAGCGCCTTTGGGGTTGTAGGGTTGAAGATTTAGAGAACGGGGCTCCTTAGGGGGATTCTGGAGATGAAGTTTCCCTGCAGGGGGATCAACCCAGTATAAAAGGTGAGTAAGAAACCCACCTGTACTGCTATCCCTTCCCAAAGACCACCCACCCCGGGACTTCAGTGGAAGCAGACGGAAGGCTGCTGGGATTTGGTTAACTGCTTTTCTTTCCCATCCAGCCACTTATTTCACCAACATTTATTGACAACCGTTAGGCTCAAGCTGTTTTAAAACTTAAGTATATGAATACAAGGAATAGGCCTTCAGTGGTCAGGGGGAACGGGGTTGGGGGAGGGGGGAGGCAGAGGCAAAGAAGGGGAGCAGCTTTGACAAGAACCTAGTATAAAGGAAACATGGACATGGACAACAGGTGGGATTGATTTTGGGGGGAATGGGTGGGTGGGGAGGGGGACAGAGGGGAGCAAAAAGGGGATGGATGTAATACAGCAACAATAAAATTAAAAAAAAAACAACAAAAAACAAAAAACAAAACTTCCTGACCTTCCCCTCGCATGGCACCTCCGACGCACTGGGTTGATGAGAATGTGGCAGTAAACTGGACAAGGTGCATGTCCTCAAGGAGCTGATGGTCCAAAGGAAACCAGCGCAGGAAATAGGTAGGTGCTCCGATGGAGACAGGAGCACAAGTGCCGGAGCGAATGTGTGCGGATGGTTCATTCTAATGGGACCTGCGGATGAAAAGCTCACTGGAGGAATGGGGTTTAGTTTACCCCCGGAAGGATGAGCAAGGATTTGAAAGATGCTTTAGTGGGTGAGCAGTGACCCAGCTTGTGGCAACGACCTTGACCGATGTCCAGTGACCCGATGGTACATGGCGGGATGGGGGCAGTGAGTAGGCTGGAGCAGGTCAGGGTGGGTAGGAATACGCGCCAGAACCATGCTATCCTGAAGCCATAGTGCATTCAGTACTTTGCTAGAGAAACCACCATTACCATTCTATCCTATGACTTTTCTTCAAGGTCAGCATGATCATCCTTGATGTCCAGGTTAGGAAGCTGGGGCCAAGGAAGGCAACTGCTTTGCCCAACGTCAGTACGATAATAAGTAGCAGAATGAAGTCTATCTGACTCCGGAGGCCATGCAGTTGCCTTAAGATTACTTTAGAAGGTTGATGGGAGATGGATTGACCCGAGGGAAGGGGACTGGCTCAGAGAGCCATCAGCGGACTGTTGAAACAGCCCAGGCTGGAGAGAAGGAGTGATGGCAGCGGGAAAGGAGGGTTGGAAGGATGTGAGAAGCAGGGCTTGGTGAGGGCAGGGAGTGCATGCTCATAAGGAACGGGGCAGGGCTCCCTCTATCTCACAGAACCCAGGGTAGGAAGTGCCTATAGGTCATGTGGTCCACACTCCTGCCCCTGCCCCCTGCCCCTGACATTTGAATCCCCTGGTCAACTGCCTGGGCTTTGAGCATCCCCTGAATGACTCCACCAGAGTTCAAACACACTTTGGTGTCCAATCCCACTCCTCCAGGACAGGGGTGTTCACTTCCTTCTTATTCTTGATGCTTTTGGGTGTTAGAAAGGTCTCCTTTCAACTAATCTAAAATTTGTCTCTTAGCCGCCTCCACCCCATCAGTCCAATTCTGTCCCTTGGGTCAAGACAGAAAGGATCTGGTGCATATTTCATATGCCCAGCAGTCGGACACTTGATGGCCATCCTCGTGTCCTCCCAAATTCTTTTCATCTCTGGGTTCTATCATAATAATGGCAACAATGTGAATACTTACTATGGTTTGCTGTCCTGGGCACTGTGCTGAGAGCTTTGTACAGGCCATCTCAGGGGCTACTCATAAGTACCTTGAAATGTCTTTGTAAAGAGCTCCATTACAATCTCAAAGGCATGGGGCTTATTGCTGAATTTTAAGTAGGAGAGGGGATATCTTAGAAAGACCACTTAGGTGGCCACTGTGAGGTTTGCCCTGGCTGGGGGAGCTACTGGAATAGTCCAAGTGAGAGGTGAATAGGATCTGAACTTCAGCTGTGGTAAAGGATACAGCACTCGGGATAATTGGACAGACAATGAAGGATAAAATCAATAGAACCAGAGAGTAGTTAGTCATAAGAAGTGAAGAAAAAAGAAAAACTAGGGTATCTTCAAAATTTTGTCCTAGGTGAATTTTAGGAGACAGAGAGTCTACAAAGAGTATCTTGATCGCTTAGGGAAGCATACAGCCTGGGGATTAGGAGGAGAAATTACATTTAGCTTTGAGCACATGCAGTTGTTAATGCCAGCGGGGTACTGTTCATTGACTTGTTCATTTGTTCCGTCATCCTTGAGCTTTTACTGAGCATCAGCTATGTACCAGGCACTTCATTAGGCACTAAGTTTGTGAAAACTTGGTCACCCCATTCTTGAAGGGCTTACTGTCTAGTAGAGGAAACCAGATATGTAAACAAATGCAAAAAGTTTTACATTGCATAACTTTTTTCAGTTGGTAAATGAATAAACAAACTGTGATATAGCCACACCACGGACAATTTTTCAGTGCCAAAACCAAATGAGCTATCAAGCTATAACAACAAAAGAATTGGAGGAACAGTAAATGCATGTTACCAAATGAAAGAAGCCAATCTGAAAAGGCAACATGCTGCATGATTTGTGCTATTTGACATTGCAGACAAGACAAAACTATGGAAGTAGTAAAAAGATCAGTGGTCGCTAGAGGTGGGGGCAAGGGGAACGGGATTTTTAGGAAGGGAAACTACTATGTATGATACAATAATGGTCAATACATGTTGTACATTTGTTCAAACCCACAGATGGTACAACACCAAGAGTGAACCTTGATTTAACCTGTGAGAGTTGGGTGATGCTAATGTAGGTTTACCAATTGCACCCAATGCATCACTTTTGTGGGGGAGGCTGTGTATGTGTGGGGACAATGGCTGTTTGGAAACTATCAGAATGGTTTGCTTAATTTAGCAGTGAGTCCCAAAGGTCTCTAAAAATTGATTTAAGAAAATGTATTACAAGATGCTAAGGTTTAAATCTGTATAAGGAATAGAGTTCCAGGTGGACAGGAAGGTTTTCCCTATGGAGGTGACCCTGGACTTGTGTATAAAAGACACTAATGGGCAATAATGGATCTACCAGTCTATAACGCTGGAGAGGGCTCTAGGTGGGTGATAACAATTCAAAATTCATCGGATTACCAGTGAGCACCATGGAAGCTGAGGGAACCCAGGGAGGAGTGTGTCAGGCTCAGAAGAAAGACATGAAGGAGGGGCCCCAGCTACACCAATCCAATGCCTGAGGAGAGAGAAGGCATGGCAGAGATGAGAAGGCATGTTCTGAAATCTGAAAGGAAGGGAGGCAGGGAGAGAGAGAGGGAGAATAGACAAAAGGAGAATGAATGCTGGAAAGTGGAAAGAGAAGCTAATTCTGCATGAGAATGGCACCGGGGAACTCAGAAACGAGGGAAATAGATAAGCCTCTGAGAGTCCATTTGAATCAATGGACTAGAGCGGAGATATGCTGGGTCATCCAAAAATGAAAAATAGTTTGGGGACCAGGAGTACTGGACTGTAGCTTATTTTGTATGTCTAGCAAATCTAAAATAAGAACGCGTGGGTCAGAAAAAAATTGGTCACAGAGCAGAGGAAAGTGAGAGTCCCCAGAGCAAAGATGGGCAGTACCCATTTCAGGGCTGTCTAGAAGAGAGAAAACCTTGGCCTTCATTCTCAGAAAATGGTGCCCCTAAGGACAGACACAGAGGTCTCAAGCTGCAAAACTTGAAATTACCTAGTCTGAATGACAAGACCATCTCCAGGGAAGATGGGTGGATGCAGAAGACCGACGTGGCCTCTAGTCCCTTCAGGAGGCCACCCTCCTTTGTTCTGAGTCTGTTCACCATGAGTATCAGTGCCGACAAACAGCTGCTCCTAAAATGCCAGGTTCTGAGCCCACCTTTCCCAGGGGAGATGTAGAGGTTGGAATTTTGGTATTTATCTCAAGCTGCTCATTAAATCCTTATGTGCCCTCTTTGTTCTTCTTGCCTGGTCTCATACTTTATTGACAATGTGAAACTGCCTAACCTTTCCCCCACCAAGTCTACAAACCTGCTGAGACCTGGTGTCTAAATCTATACTCAGCATCTTTGCTTCTCTGATATAGATGAAGTCCAAATCCCCCTTTATACCCCAGACTCTACCCCAGCTCACTGGATGATCCTCAGCTGCATATGAGCCTGTTCTGGAATAACCCATCTTTTAAAAACCCTTCCGTTGACCAGACATCCCCCTCCAGTATTGTCCCATTTCCCTGCTTCTCTGCCCAGCAAGACACGTCAAACAAATAATTGCCTATGGTCACTATAGTCACTTCAACTCTGATTCTCCCCTTGACCTTTTCTACCTGAGCTACCATTTACGTCCCACCAAAACTTCCTGTCCGGCTTACCAGTGATCTCCATCTTGCCAAATCCAATGGTCACTTCTCATTTGCTCTCAACCCTGACAACCCTCCCTGCTTCCTTAAAACAGCACCTCTCTGATTCAGGGACACCCATTCTCCTTTTTTCCTTCCCACTCATGGACCTCTCTTTAGTGTCTTTCACAGGTTCCTCATCCTCTATTTGTTGGAGGACTGACAGTTCCTCAAACGGCACGTCTTCAGCCTTGACCTCCGCTGAGCTCCCTGACTCACCTGTCATACTACATCAGTGACAGCATCCCATGGATGTCTCTCAGGTCTCTCAGGTGGTGTATGGGCAAAACTGAACTCCTTAATTTCTTCACAAAAATCTGTGCCCCCACTCAGGAAATGGCACCCAGTCACCCCACTGCTAGACCCAGCTACTTGGAGTCGCCTTTGACTCCTCCCACGTTCTTCTCTCCTACATGCAGACCAACTATTAAGTTCTAGTGGTTCTCTTTGGAAATGATATTCTGGCTCTGTCCAATTTTCTACATTTCTACAGCTACCTCCTGGAGGAGGAGCTGTGGCGTGCCCAGGCAGCCATTCCCCCAGCGGCTGAGTCCTCCAGGAATTCCTCTCAGCTAAAGACAACCTCCTTACTGAGCCATGTCCCCTCCCTAGGCCACACCCCGCACCCAGGAACCAGTTGATGGAAGGGGCAAAAGCTGGACCATTTTGCTTCCATTGAGGACAGCTCTGGGGGACCCTCCCAGCTCTGGAGCTTCCCTTGGGTGGGGCTGAGAGCACTGTTGCAACTTCATTTTGATTTCTCCCTCTGCCCATTCCTGTTTGTTTACATTTTCCCACAGGCATTGGTTCTGAATGCACTCCCCAATAAACTAGGTGCCTGCCCATCACAGAATTTCAGCCTGTCCCACTGGGAAACCTGGCCTCCTTTGCTCTAGTCAAAACACCATGATTTCTTCCCTCACCCCCCACAGTAGCCACCCACTAGGTTTTGCTTTGGCCCGTGCCTCCTTATAATCTATTCTTCATGAAGCAAACAGAGTGATCTTCACAAAACAAAACTCACATCAATATTCACCTGCTTTAAACCTTTACTGGTTCACGGTTCCACTTGGAATAAAATACAGTCTCCCCACCATGTGGTCGGGCCCTGATGGTGTTCCTGGCTTCTCCTACCTGCACTCCCAACTCTGCTCTGACCCCACTGACCTGTTTCTGTTCTTTGGATACACTAAGATTTTTCCCACTTTAGAGCCTTTGCATTCGTTGGCTATTTTTCTGACCTAGAAGGCTCTCCCCCAAGATCTTCTCATGGCTGACTCCTTATGTTCATTCAGACACCAGCAGAAATGTCACCTCCTTAGAGAATTCCCCTCCAGCAATCTAGTCTAATGTAGCCCTTTTATATAACATCCTCTATCACTTTACCCTGTCTTATTGTCTTTATAATCTTTACCACTCTCTGAAATCTTACTGCTTGTCTATTTATTCACTTATTTTCATCTGTGCCCCTATGCCTAGAATGCAATGTACAATGAGAGTAGGGACTGCGCCTGAATTGAGTTCTTTAGTACTGTACCTTCAGCACCCTAAAGTGTGCAGGCAGGTCAGGGAATGAATGCATGCATGAATGAATGAATGAATGAGTGTTTCCAGGAGTCAGCCTGTCAGGATCTGATCATTCCTGGGTCATCCTGAAAGAGGGTTAGATTCAGTTAGATTCTTCAGAGAAAGCTCTAAGCCACTTGAATCAGCAACATCAAAGGCCATGAAGTCAAGTCCAGGGCAGATCCAGACTATTCATCAGATTTAGTAACTAGGAGATTATTGGCGACTGTGAAGAGAACAGCTTCGGTGGAGTAAAAGAGGGAGAGAAAATTAAATTGTAGAAAAATGGGAGCGAATAGAAGAACAAGAAAGGAACATAGAAAATTCTTGGGAGAACTTTGTGAGGAACGAAAAACCTCACTTGTTTCCACTAATTTATTTTTTGGAGCTCAGCTTTGCTTAGTTATAATCTAAGGGAAAATTGCCCACCTGAGCACCAGCTGCACCAGACTCTCTTCTAAGCTCATTTTTTATTGCTATGTAGCAAATTACCACAAATTTAGCAGGTTAAAGGAGTGTGTATTTATTATCACACAAGTTTCTGTGGGTGAGGAGTCCTGACATGACTTCGTTGGGTCCTCTGCTCAAGGTCTCGCAGCTCACAATCAGGGTGTCAGATGGGGTGAATTCTCATCTGGAGCTCAGCCAGGGGAGACTTCATCTCTAAGCTCACCTATACTGCTGGCAGAATCCACTTCCTTGTCCTGGTACTGAGGGCCTGGCCTTCTTGTTGGCAGTTGACTACAGGCTCCCCTAGAGGTCCTAGGACCTGCAGGTCCTACAGGCCACTTGCAGTTGCTACGGGCCGCTCACAGTCCCTGGAGGATGCCCAGAGCCTCTGAATGTGGTTTTTCCAATGTGGCTGCTACTTCATTAAGCCATCAAAGAGAGTCTGCGTCTTCATCTTCTAAGAAAGGGTCTTATATAATGTGGCGTAATCATGGAACTGACATGTCACCATTTTTGCCATGTTTAATTGGTTAGAAGCAAGTCACAGGTCCTGCCCGTACTGTGGGAAGGAATTACACAAAGTTCTGAACAGCGGAAGATGGGGAATCAGGAGTGCCACCCTAGAGTCTGCCCACCTAGTGTGTATTATCTCATTTTATTGTCACAAAAACACTGAGGAGGATTTTATCATTATACCCATTATTGTATGGAGAATGCTAACGATGAGAGAGAAGAAGTGACTGCTAAACCAAACCCCCAAAGCAATTAGGAAGGAGACAATGCAGAGCATAGTTGAGGACTTTTCCTATAATTGGATGGGAGACACTTCAGAGAGGCTTTGATGTTGGAGAGAAAGGAGGGAAGGATCCAGATTAGCTTGTAAGATTGGACCAATGTCCTAGGTATCTATCGAGAGAAATGAAAATATACTTTCATAGAAAGATGTGCATGCAAATGTTTGCAGCAGCATTATTCCTAACAGCCAGCAAGTAGGAACAACTCATATGCCCATCAGCTGGTGAAAAGATAAACAAAATGTGTTATGCCCATACAATGGCATGCATCCTCCATAAAAGGGACCAACTACAACATGGTTGAACCTCAAAACCATTATGCTGCTTGAAAACAGACACACGAGCGCACATATTGCATGACTTCATTTGTATGAAATATCCAGAAAAGACGAATCTATAGAGACAGAAAGTAGATTAATGGTTGCCTAGGGCTGAGGCTGGGAATGGGGAGTAACTGAGAATGGGCACAGGATTTCTTTCTCAGGTGATGATGTAAACATCCTAAGATTAGAATGTGGTGATGGCTGCACACCCCTGTCAATGCTCTGAACATCATTCAATTGTACACTGCAGGTGGATGGATTTCATCATATATAAATTACACCTTTTTTTAAAAATCAAAAGGGTGGGCCCTGGCTGGTGGCACCATGGATAAGGCGCCAGCCTGTGAACCCAAAGGTTGCTGGTTCGAACCCCAGCCAGGGCACATAACCAGGTTGCAAGCCAGGTCTCCAGCCAGGTCTGTAGCCAGAGGCAGGTGAAAGGGAACCATGCATTGATGTCTCTCTGCTTACCCCTCTCTCTAAAAATTGTAAATAAAATCTTTTAAAAAATAAACTAAAAAAACTAGAAGATTGGTGTGATAAGTTGAAAAAGTACCTCCCGTCTCCACAAATGGTCACTTTTCTCTCCAGCGGAGGTCAGGTCATATGCTGAGAGTAAGGGGGCTTGTCAAGGGACAAAGACCGAAAAAGGCCAGAGGTAGGAGACTACAGACAAAGCTGATGTATAGAAGGTCCTGGCTGGCAGGGCTGAGGCTATGAACTGGTTGTGTCCCCAGGCTACAGTATAGTATTTTCCAATCTTGCTCCCCTAAGACACCAAAGTGCCTAAGAGAAAGAAAGGTATCATTGGATTATACTGGGCTTGACACTTTGATGGGTGGGATGGGAAACTAGGACAAGGAGGTTGAGCATGTTGGCAAGATTGGGATCAATATGATGGCGGTGGCATTGCTGGTGGGCAGGAAAGGGTACTGGGAGGAGCTGATGGACTGAGACAGTTTAGAGAGTTCAGACAGTAGAGATCTCAAGAAGGTCAAGGGCCAGCACGGAGGGAATGCGGGCCTTCAGGGACAGTCAGACATGGGTTTCGCATATACTTTAGCCTTCATGTCCTCAACTGTCAATGTCTTTCCAAAAGCCTGGCACCTAGACCTGAGAATCCCATCCTGATACGTGGTGCCCTGAGCAGGACAGAGCAGGCCACCTTTCCTTCGGGTAGGTGTTAGGTTTCTGCGGAAGCAGCCCAAGTTTAAATAGTCTTTTTGGGCAGTTCGGAGCAGCCTGAACAATGGACTTGGCAGCCAGCTTGTCTGTATTTGTCTAATGCAAACCTTGCTTCCACTCTCTAGGTGTGGGCCTTGGGAAAGTTGACGAACTGCGGTCCGCATGAGCTTCCTTATCTGCAAACTAGGGATAATAACAGTATGTGCCTCACAGGGCAATGGCCAGGATCAAACAGGACATTGCTATAAAGCACCGAGGATGATGCCTGGCTGGCAGAACGTGCCTGAGAAGTGTGTGCTGTGGTTGGTACCTGCAGCAGAGAGCTCACAGATACTGAACACGCGCTTCACCCACAGCCCTAGGGCTATGCAGAAGTGGCTACTGTAAGCCAGCAGTTGTGTTTGGGGCCCCGGGGGGAAATTGCTCATTTATACGGAGGACATTTCCTCTTGTAAGTCTCAGTCTCTTGGTCCTGGCTGAGGATGCCTGTTTGATCCTACCTCCTTGGCAGTACCTCCTCTGTCTCCTGCAGCTGTGGATTGTGTACCTGTTTGCAAACAGGTGCCTTTTGGCATCTCTAAGACACTGGTGGGAATGCAGGCTCCTGGGTCTCAGGAGCTCCTTATGCTGCCTGAGGCTGAGGCCCTTGGATCATGCATCCAAGGAAGAAAAACACAAAGAAATATAAGCCCTTGAGCTCTCAAACACTTGCTGGGGGTCAGGGGCGGGGGGAGGGGTGGGTGAGTCTCTTATAGCAACTGCCTCCCTGGGACTCAGCACCTCCTCTTCTCTACCAGGAGCGCGCCTAGGAGGTGAAGGCGATCTCACCCCAGCCTCCCTCCTGGGGAGCCTTCCATTCACGCTCGGAGTCCCACAGGCAGGAGATCGATGCTTTCTGTGTCTCTGGGAGACGGACCGCGCATTCCTGCCGGACTATTGACAGCCTCGCCTCTCTCGCGTGTCTTCCATACTTCAATTTGTGAAAAGAACTGTAATTACCCTCGAGGAGTCATTGGAGAAAAGTGTACAGATTGAAAAGGACTGGAAATGGGCACCTCTGGCTGCGGAGAAAACACTTTTAATATTGAACCGCTCTCTCCTGGGCCTGCGTGTTCCCACTCGGCTGGCTCTTAGCATTTCTGCGGCAAACGCGGGCTCTGTGCCCCACTGACAATGGGCGTCTGACATGGAGGGCAGCGAAATTAACGAAACACCAGAGTTTTCCATTTCTTCCTTCAACAGCTAAATACTTTCCTTTCAACTCCTACTGCTAAATAGCTCAGACAATTAATAAAGCTTTGGTTGTACTTTATTTTTCCCTTTCTTTTCTTCCCACACAGTTGGTTGTTGACGCTGTCCTAACCTGACCGTCTCATGGCCTTGTTAACTGGTCCAGAGACTTGGATCTTGCCAAGGGAGGGTAGTTCTGGGACTCATGGAAGAAAATGTCCCCATTATGGGGCATTTATCTGAGGACAAGATGCTGGAAGTTTTGTCCCAGGCCCTGAAAGGTGACCCTGGGCCAGGTCCAACTTCTGAGCTCTGCCCAGCTGCCTGGTCTGCGGGTGCCTGTTGGCCTCAAGGCTTTCTGCCTTGGGAATATTTGTTTCCTCGGGCTGCCATAACCAATTACCACAAACCTGGTAGCTTACAACAGCTGAAATGTATTCTCTCGTAGTTCCGGAGGCCAGAACTCCCAAAGCAAGGTGTCAGCAGGGTAGCTGCCTTCTGGAAGCTCTGTGAGAGAATCTGTTCCACGCCTCTGACTGTCTCTGGTTGCTGCCAGCCATCCTTGGTGGTCCTTGGCTTGTAGCTTCACCCCTCCAATTGCTGCCTCATTGATACAGGACCTGCCCCTCCCTGCATCTCTGTCTTTTTTTCCATCTCTTATAAAGACACTATTGCTGGCCCGCCCTGATCTGGGATGATGATCTCGTGTTGATATTCTTACCTTCGTTACATCTGCAAAGCCCCTTATTCCAAATAAAGTCACATTTGAAGGTTTGTTCCAAGCAGACAGATATGGCTGGGGGCACAGTTCGAATCATTACAAGACCCAATACCAACTCTTGTGCCCCCTGGAATAAGAGCTGGTGCTGCTTCAAGTCCCCATTTTCTGCCTAGTGCTAGAGGCTGAAGACCACTGTGTGCCCACAGCAGCTCGTGTGGGGCGAATAGGAGTGGGCAGGGGGCAGGCAGGGAAGAAAGAGAGTGGGCACAAACCACTGTGGCATGGACTTGGGGGGGGGCACTCTCACTCTCCTGCTCCCTGTCTGTCTGTCCTACATTGAGTGAACCCCCAAATTCCAGAGGAAGTTTGAGGCAGCTGCTCAGAACTATTCTCATCCTATTCTCTCTTCACCTGCATCCCCAACTCTGAACACTCATCTCTGGGACACTGAATTCAACCTTGACCTTGACCCCTCCCCTCATCTTTGCCCTTGGACTTCCGTTTCTTGCAGACTCTGCTGGGCTCCTTCCCTTAGCCCTGGCTCCTCAGCTGTCCTGGGTGACAACTACAGCATTAATAGCACACAGTTGTCGTGTTATTTCTGTGCCAGGTGCTGTTCTAAGCACTTGATGTACATTAGTTCATTTAATCCTCACAACAGTGCTATGAGGGTGGGATTATGAGTGCCATCCACATGGCAGAGATTGGAAAACTGAGGCACGGAAATGTTCAGAAATTTGTCTAAGGCAGGATTTCTCAGCCTCATCATTGTCGACATTTTGAGCTGATACTCTCAGTTGTGGGTGGAATCCTGGGCATTGTAGGATGTTTAGCTCACTAGATGCCAGTAGCACCCATCCCCCCTCAGCTGTGACAGCCAGAAATGTCTCTAGATATTGCTGAAGTCTTCTGAGGGTCAAAACCAGTCCCAATTAGGAATCACTGGCCTAAGGTCATATGGTGTGAGTGGCCAACCCGAGATGAAAGCCCAGGAGGGCGACATCTGGCCCACCTTCTACATTGCTCTATTCGATGCCTATTCTGGGCTTCAACCTGTGCTGGCGCTGCAAGTTCCAAATTAGGACTAAAATTTTAGCCTCTACCTTATGCAATCTAATGCCTACCTTGCCTGTCACTCAGTGCCCAGCCAGGCTACCTGGGCACTGAGAGGAGGAGGGTACACTCTGCAGAACAGCACGAGGTCTCTCCAGCCCTGCGTGGCTCCTGGCTGTGACTGTGCCTTCTGATTGCCTGGTCAGGCTCAGCACTTGGGCCTGAACATGGCGGTTCCAGGTGCACAATGAACCTGGTCCACGAGGTGCCCAGGATCCTCCCTGGTCTCCTGCTCTCAGGACAGGCGGGAGGGATTCACCTGCATAGTGCCTTCCTAGGGAAAGTACAAGGATTCCGCCTTCTTCCTTAGGAGCTTGAGAGATTCCCACCATGTTCACAGAGGAGGAGATGACCTTTCAAGGTCTCTCCAACTCTGGCTTTTGTTGACTCTAGAAATGGCAAGGGTTTTGGAGTCTGCGGAGAAGGACCTAGTCATTAAAATGCCAAGTTCATTGCCCTTGGTGACCATGGCCACTGCCCTTGGCTTATGTCCACCTCTTCTTCTACCAAGAAGAAAGGAAGGGATTAAACCAATAGAGCCAGAGGGGATTTTGTTCTGTGTTCTCCTTGTTTCACACACACACACACACACACACACACACACAGAGCAATTATGAAAAGCTCTCCCTTTGACTGGAGCCCCTCTTCTGCTTGATTCCCTAATGAACGAATGAACGAGAAGGGACCCAATCATGTCATTCTCAGGGGAAATGGATCCGCACTTTCTAAACACACAGTGGCTCCGAAGTCCTTGTTGTTTTTTTCATCGTCTGCTATAATCGCTTGCTTTTTTTTATTGGCACATAAAAGGGCTTCCTGTAAAATATATTAAAGCTTACAATGCTGGATGAAAAGCACTCGATGTAAAATCTCTTCATGAACAGGAACTACAGTCAATGAAGGGCTGATGGATCTCCCTGGGGTGGGAGGCACAGGGCACCCTGGATGGTGGCTTGGCTATACCCTTAAGAGGCTGGGGCTTAGGAAACAGATCTGGAGAAGACGCAGCCTGGCCAGGTTCTCCAGGTCTGGGCGTTCGATCCCTGCCCTTTGGCCGAACCCTCCACGGCTGTTTTCAGACACGAATCAAGGAGGATCTGAAGCCTCAAGCAAACATAATACATGGCTCCTGAATGCCTATTTTATTAGAAGATTCAGGGGAAAAAATGTTATCTTCATGTGCAAACAAACATGGCAATATTAGGGAGTGAAATAGAAAGTATGTGTGCCTAAGATTGAAACAAGATTTCAGAGATGCTTTCTGGCTCTGAGCAACACTTCCTTCTACCAGGGTCCTTCAGTGGAAAAGTTTGAGCAGCATTGATATTGGGGTCCAAGCCCTGATTCCTCCATAGTCAGAATCCTCTATGACCTGGCCCCCTCCCTGGGGTGAAACAAAACATACCCACCTAGAGCATAATCTCCCCAAAAGCAGGCCCTGATTTTCCCAGGTGAGGGGACTCAGGCTCGGAGGTGAGTCGTGATTTTCCCAGCAGCACACAGCCCGCAGTCGCATTAGAACAGGCCTGGAGCTCCTCGTTCACCCCCATGCTGCCTCTGGGAGGTGTTGTCTTTGCTAACGTCTTCTACCAGAGACCACCAGCCTCAGGTTCACCAGGTGACGTCCTGGTTTAGGGCCACAGAAGCTAGATGAAGCTTCCATTTACTGCCTGTATGAATAGTTGCAGCACCAGCTCACGTTGATCAGGTGTTTACCATGTGCCAGGTGCCAGGCACTCTTCTAAGAGCTGTGTGTCTGCTGATTGATTTGCTCTTGGTAATAGCCCTGTGAGGGACTTGTCATTGTTATGCCCATTCTACAGATGAAGAAACTGAGGCAGAAAGTGGTTAAGCAGCTTGCCCAAAGCCACGCAGCCAGGACATGAAGGAATTCAGGATCTGAACTCAGGTAATCTGGCAGCAGAAAAAGCACAGAGCTGCCTCTTCAACTTTACTGTACCACTTTTCTTTAGACCAGTGTTTTCAAGGACTAGTCCTCAGACCAACAGCATCAGAATGACCTGGGGACTGGTGAGAATGCACATTCAGGCCTCACCCGGGCCTTCCTGAATCAGAAACATGGAGGGTTGGGGGGCTGGTGTGTGGCAGTCTGTGACTTAGGAAGTCCTTCGGGTGATTCTGAATCATGCTGAAATTTGAGAATGGCTGCTTGAAAGGGTTAAAATGAAAGAATGTTTATAAAATTCTTCGCGCAGCATTCAACAAATGTGAGCTATTATCATGACCTGCTTTATTTGATAAGAGTGGAAAAAAAAACTATTGTGGGGAATATAAAAGAATGAACACCTGCTCCTTGGTAAAGTGCCATATAAAACAACTTAAACCTGGCAAAAAGAAAAAAGAAAGAAAAGAAAGAAAAAAGGAAGAAAAGAAAGAAGAAAAGGAATATTCAAGCAAGGATTTGAGGAGGGGAGGTAGAGATAGTGACCAAACCATCATGAACCACCTGCCACTAGGCACTTGATTCGATCCCAGTGGGTGCAGCCCACCCGAAGGGGCAGAGCTCACTTTGTCTGGAGGGTGCCTTCATCTCCTCTGTGGGCCCAATATGGTTTGCTTAATGCTCTGGCTGCTGATTGGCCAGCTGGCATCAGATCTAGGCCCGAGTCAGTTCCCTCCTGGGCACCCCATTCATTGCCCACGTGACCTCCTGGCTCAAGAACAAGGCTGTCACAGCTCCTGGCCACCTGTGCTAGCGCAGGTATCACAGAGACCCTTCCCTTCAGATGTGATCTGCCCCCTTGTCACTGCATGTCACCCTCAGGGGTGAAGTGCCTTCCCTTGCCTGGCCTGGCGTTACCCAGCCGTCTCTGGGGAATTGCTTCTGTCAGGAGTGGAACAAGTTTATCTGTTTAGTCTGAATGGTATCACCATGTGCTCAATGTAAATCTGACCTCCTTCCACAAGCCATGGGCCTCCATGTGCTAATTTTACCACTGCAATTATTTTACAATTTTGAATCTTCACTGGCAACTTAATGCATAATTTGCAGGGAGAACCTGCTCATATCAGGACTTCAAACAAAGGCTCTCTAATCAAGTGGGTAGCTGGTTCTGAGTCACCCCCAGAGAAAGGCTGGTGAGCCCCCTTATTCAGGGGATTAAAGATGGGCTTCCTACCCTCACCCACCCCTCCCAGGCCGCGCCCCCCACTTGGAGCTCCCATCTGCACAGGGACCTTTGCAGCCCTCTCCAGGCCAGTTTTTTCTCCTCATCTTGGTGTTTTTAGCTGATTTCCACTTTTATAAATGGGAGTGGAGGGTGATGAAGGTTTCACCCCCTCTCTTCCTGCTTGTAGAACACCACCCCAACCTCTGCACCTGTACAGGATATCTAGCTAGCGGGGCTCACCCCACAGAGATGGTCTATTCCAGCATTTAAAAGATTTTTAAAATCCTCATCCAAGGATATTTTTTTCATTGCTTTTTTAGAGAGAGAGAAAGGGGGAGAAGGAGGAAAGAAACCAGTGCAAGACAGAAGCATCGACTGATTATCTCCCATATATTCCCAGATTGGGGATTGAACCTGCAACCTAAGTCTGTGCTCTGACCAGGAATTGAACCTGCAACCTTTCGGTCACAGAGTGATGCTCCCACCAACCGAGCCACACTGGCCAGAGCTCCAACATTTTTAAGTGTCTGTTCCCCTGAGGTCCTGGAGGTAGGTGCCTCAGAGGTTGGATTGAGGGGTAGCAAACGGGTTGGGGAGAGACTCTGGGCTTCACCACATCATTCAGGGCAGCTCCCCTTTTATTTATTTCACACACTGCAGCTCTGTCTGAATAAAAAGATTTAGCTCTAAAATATTCTAAAAACCAATGGTCTAATCTAACCCCTTTGTTTCACAGAGTGGGAATTTGAGCTTCAGAGGAATAGGGGCCTTGCTGAGGAAATTTACTGTAAAGTACACAGGCTAGAAAGTCCAAGTTTGGTGCAGGTCCTCCAATCCAGCTTCTATCATTCACTAGCTTGTATGACCTTGAACTAAGGCTGTTTCACCTCTCCAAGACCCAGTTTCCTTACCTATTAAATGGGAATAATAATAGACCTGTCAGTTAAAGGAGGTCGAATATGCCCAGCATCTGGCACAAAATAAGCACTTGATAAGGCCACATGTGAGCTCATATAGTAATTGAAGTCTGCTAAATCCCAGCCACAAGAAGGCACATCAAAAACTATTTTGTAGCCCTGGCTGGTGACACAGTGGATAAGGTGCTGGCCTGCGAACCCAAAGGTTGCTGGTTCAATTCCCAGCCAGGGCACATAACCAGGTTGCAAGCCAGGTCTCCAGCCAGGTCTGTAGCTGGAGACAGGTGAAAGGCAACCATACATTGATGTTTCTCTCTCTCTCTCTCTCTCTCTCTCTCTCTCTCTCTGTCCCTTCCCTTCTCTCTGAAAATAATGAATAAAATCTTTGTGGAGGGCGGGGGCTGTTTTGTAGCAGAACCTGTCTTTAAGGGAAGAAGAAAGTGGTGTAGACTGAGCGCCTGATACCTAGCAGACTCTGATCATTTTATCTTGATACTTAACAAGTGGGTCTTCTTGTCTGCATTTTGCGGGGAAGGATACTGCAGCTCCAAGTGGCAGGTTGAGCAGGACCGCCTCCTGATACGATTCCGCCTTCCTTAGCCCAGACCCTGGTTGGGTGGGGACTTCTTAGTGATTTTAGCTGAAAGGGACCTCTGTCTGGGCTGCTAGCAGTTTTTTGGTTTTTGGTTTTTAAACCCTGTCAGCTGTTTTCAGTCTCTCTGCTGCTTTCTGACCGTGTTCCCTTTTATAGCATTCCACTCACACACTGTGTGGTCCTACTAGCTGCCCCGTTCCCGGTTTTGCTTTCACATTCACACTCTGGTAAGTGATGAGAGAGACTCTTGAACAGCCTGACATGGTGGAGGGAGCACCCAGCAGAGTGGATGGTGCCAGTCTTGGCAAGCGTGAAGGCTGTAGACAAATGGCAGTTGTTCTTTCTCTGTACGGATAGGGGAGGGACCACCCATGCCCTTGTTCATTCAGCTATTTAACTGATATCCTCCCAGCACCTCCAGGCACTGAGAGTACAGCCGTGGACTGGACAGGCCTGGTCTTTGCCCCGAGAAACTCGGAGCCTAGCGGGCAGTGGGGAGGGCAGATAACCAGCTGTGGGAGGACTGGGTGTTACTTGTCCTGCTGTAACTCCTGGGAGCACCCCACTGGCGCCCACCCCAGCACCCAGCTCAGGGCATGGTCCAGAGGGCATCTTGGTAAATGTGCTGAATGAGTGTTTGTTAGACAACTAACAGTAGCATCCATCAGCTCATCACTTATTTGCCCAGTCCTTTCCTGGGGTCCATAGCTGGTGTCTGTGGAGACCTGGGGTCTTCCCGAGGAGCCTCTGCCTGCCAGGGGTACAAGACAGCTCCCTAGGTGTTCATTCCACTTGCCTTCAGGACAGTGTTCCATTCTCAGGCCTTTTGGGGCACCGCTCCCTGGCATCTGCCTGGGATCTCAGAGATTCCTGGTGGGGCAGGGACGAGGAGAAGAAATAAAACTCCTGCCATTTTAATACATACAGTCACACATACATACATGTATGGGTACCTACTATACACACCTATATACAGGCTTGTGCACAAAAGCATGGGCATCCAGACTTTCATGCCTCCCTACTCAAAGGTACATGGGAAGCATATACATACACACACACACACATGTGGAGAGCATAGATTCATCCAGTTAATTCTTGTCAAAAACCTACCATATACCAAACACCACACTAGGCAGAGAGGAGGGCAGTATTGTAGTGGGACACTTCCTACCCTCATGAAGACAAAGAACAGACAAGCTAATAAATGTACAATAACAAATGGAAATAAGTGCATTGAAAGAAAAATACTAAGTCACTGTGAGAAAAAATATCAAGCAATGTGCTAAGTTGATGAGAAGGCACATAGCAGGGGACTGTATCTCAGGCTTGGGAACACACATGCAGAGGTCTTGAGGAAAGAAAAAGCTCCATACGTTCAAGGAATCAGTGTTCATATGAACACAGACCACACACGGATACATATGGAGAAATCTACACACAGATGAGCATGTGCACCAAGCATACCTACTACACACATAGACACACATGAACAGGGCATGGAGAAGTCACACATTCAGAGGCACAGATACTTGCATGGACAAGCACATGAACACAAGCACTTACACAAATACACAGAGCTATGCAGCAGAACACAGAGCCGCATGCCTCAGGGTGGCCCTGGTAGAAATAAGCACAAAGAAACAGGAGAACATACCAGCGGGCCCCTGGCACACAGATGAGTGTGTACACACAAACACACATTGGCCCATACGCACACAGACACGAAATGAGTGCACACCATATCTGCCAACATCTGTGCACACTCACCCTCCACATGGTGGGCACATACGTGTACACATGATATATGCAAGGGAGCGGCATGGGATGCAGAGCGTTCGAAAGCTCAGCGATTTGTGAGCCTGGATCATTAAAGTCAATTGCTGTGAAGTAGCTAATCTCTTATTCAATTCTGGGAACATTTGGGGGCATAATCCAGGGCCTCCATTTCTGCACAGCTTTGAAAAGGTCCTGGAGGCTGAGGACAAGCTGAGGGAGTTTGGGGTCTTAGAGTCCTGGACATTGTTAAGCCTTTTCCTGCAGCAGCTGTAATGCAGAGGGGGTTTGGTTCTGTAATCCATTTTCCTCTGCCTTTCTTCGGAGATTAGATTAAGTGCCCTGCTGGCCACTGAGGCTTTCAAAAGCTCTCTGGGGCCTGGAGTCTTTCTTTTTCCAGCCGGGGAGGATCTGGACATACCTCTCCCATGCTGGGTAAACAAGGCAGGGTCTGGGGATCCTGCTCTCTGGGGAAAGTGACCCAGCCAAGGTCTAAAAGATTTAGCCAAAGTAAGTTAATTAATAAATAAAATAATAAACCTTAACAAAAGCAAGTGAGGCCTGTTTCAGCTGACTGGACAGAGGAAGAAAGAGTCACTATAATGTGTCTATGCCTCAGTTTTGTCATCTGTAAAATGGGTTTTGTCATCTGACACCAGATGCAGAGTTCCTCTTTAGGAAACCCTGCCATTGTTTGGGAAAGTGCCTTAAGGCCCTTTAGGGAGTAAAAGGTGAGGCCCACTGCAGTCCTTCCCATCCTCTGACATGGCCAGAATAAGCCAGAGAGAAAAAGAGGTGAATTGCTCCATAATACCTAGTAGAAGAATTTGGAGTTCTAGGAACAAGTAGGAGAGAGGAAGGCTAGGAGAGCTGAGAAGGCCAGGGAAGAAAGGTACTATCAATATAGTGGAATACAGGGTCCCTAGGAGGAGTGACCAAAGTATTCAGACCTTCAGTTGTGCTTGCCAACATGTAATTCCTTTCCATTCCCCCTCCCCAAACTCCAGTCAGGCCAGGGCACGCACGTGCTTGTGTTGGTGGTGCTTAGAGGAAACTGAAGAAAAGGGCTGTGCCTGATGCCAGGAGGCAGGAGCCTGGTACAGATCTTCCCCACCGCCCATGGTTTGGGGGGAAGGAGCTAATACAGCTTTTAAGGTACTTGGCATATTTATGGCTGGTTAAATAGCTGTGCTACCACCCTGGGGCAAAAGGTATACTTGACTTTCAGGGTTGATAAAAGGAAGGGCGGGCAGCCTTGAGAGAAGGAGCATGTTTGAGAGCATGAGGAAGGTGCCATGATGCAGGGTAACAGTTGTGCTGTGGCCGCCATGTGGGAAGCAGCAAGCAGCTGTGCGGTGTGCAGGCAGGGCCCGGCCATGCAGCCTGGGGAGTAAGAAAGCAGGCAGGCTGCTGCTGTGACTGTGCCCACTCCAGTGGCCTCCAAAGCCAACAAGGGCTCTGCCTTGCAGACCTGGACTCTATCTGGACTCTAGGATCCTGGGACATATGGAGAGGACACTCTCTTAGGACTTGTGCCTTTCCTGGACTTCACCATGACCCAGTGTAACACGGCACATGCTTTTCTGGACTGCTATACGGAGGCTGAGGACAATGTACCCTAGATCAGGAAGGAGAGGGCTGACAGATAAGGAAAGGGGGTCTACTGGGCTTGGTTTTGGTTTATAGCTCTTTGAGGAGCAAGGGAAGTGCTGGGTCTTGGGGGAGAAGAGGGCCCTGAGCAGGAGTGCTTCCAGCCATGCAACCCCCGCCAAGGTTGGAATATTGTAAATAAAGACCTGTTTCTCTCAACACTAATTGTTGGGTCATACACCAACATGCCATGTGAGTGAGCCCAAGTTTTCTCTGTAACAGTTTCAGAAGAGAGGTGCCAGGCAGAACTGAGTTCGGCAAGAAATCGGAAAGAGGCAGCTGTGATAATCTGTCTGCACCAATAGGCAGAAATCCAGGGTGCCCCCCTTTCCCCACTCCACAGTGGGGAGGCAGGGTTGGATGGGGTTGGACGCAAGTCCAGCCCCAGCCCAAAGGCCTTGGGGACACGAGGCCGCTGAGAGGTCGATGAGGGTGATAATAGGAATCAACGGTCTGAAGAATTGCTGTGGTCTGGGCATTAGGTGGGGGCCGGGGAGGGTCCTGGAGGTGGTGGGGCCAAGATTCATTCTCAGAGGAAGAGGATTTAGAGAAACACTGCAACTGAAGGGGCTTGCCGGGGACAAGGGGGATTGTGCTGGGGACTTGCAGATCCAGGGCAGGGGCTGCCTGCCTGGGACCGGTCCCTGCCTGTCCCTGGCTAGAGTGGGCTGAGACTCCTTGAGGCAGCCCCGGCCCCTGCCTGCCTCCCCGGGGCTCAAACAGGGAGCAGGAGGCTCCAAACCTGCCCATCACACCTGCTCCTAGGGGAGCGGAGCAGGCTTCTCTCCCCTCAGTCATTCGGCACCTCTATTAAATTAGATTGAGCAAATTACTTGCGATTTAGAGGCAGAGCGTTGGAGCTGGAGGAAGGCAGGGGAGGTGGAATGCCAATGCGCAGCTCAAGTCACACGCACTGGTCCTGACTTAGCGGCCCAGCTCCGACAACAAAGCCTGCACACAGCCACTGAGCCATCCTGCCTCTCTGACGGGACAGTTCAGGCCGACCCGGGACAGAACCCTTGGAAACTAGGAGTGAGAAAACCTGAGCGGCGGAGGGAGACAGCTGGATTTGCTGCTGGCTGATCCGATAGGAAGGCGAGAGGAGTGGGCATGACATATGGAGCAGTTTAGGAGAAAGTCCTTAGGGACCAAGTACCCAGGAAAGGCAGGGAAAGCAGCTCATTCATTCATTCAATAAATATTTACTGGGAACCGGCTAGGTGCCAATTCTCCGCGTTCATGAGAGAGTGCAGGGGAGCAATGAGGTTGGAATGTAAATGTCTGCACAAAGAACGGGGATCTGAACCTGAATAGTGAACTTTTGGAGCCCCAAGATCAAGTGCTCTTATGTCCTCTTAATCAAGAGAACTTGGAGAAAGAATCCTTGACTTGACAGGGAGGTGGGGACGGGGAGAGGAGCCAAAGGTGGAAGTAGGAAATGAACTTGGAAATGTCGGTAGCAATCTGACTAATGAGCCTTTGGTGCCAACCCAGCAGAAGTGCCCGTGCCGGTGGCTGGCGCCAGCTACCTCTGCAGACAGTGATTGAGGCCTTTGCTCTCTGACCAGCTGGGCAAGAGCATGTGTGTGCCGGAGGGGAAGAGGGGAGGGCTGCAGCGGGGGAGGGGAGTAAGATGACAAAGTGGGACCAAAGGCTCACCTTGAGTGGCAGCAAAATGAAGTCCGGGATCTCGTGAGTTGCAGGGGCCCAGTGCAGTGGACAAAGAGCGGTGAGGAGACCTGGCATCTGCTTGTAGCTGGGTACTGCAGTGTGTGGGGTCCAGCCAGCAGCCAGGGGGCAGGGGTGTGTGTGTGTGTGTGTGTGTGTGTGTGTGTGTGTGTGTGTGGAGGGTGAGGCACAGCTCTGGGCCATGGTCCACCCATCCAGAGGAGTCTGCTGGGATGCAGGACAGACATTTAGACACACAGAGCAAGCCCCCAGCTTGATTCCTCTCCATGCCCCGCCGGGCTGGGCCAGGGTCAGGGGTCCCTGAGTGAACAGAGGGGTGGAGGAAGGCCTGGCAGATGGAGGGAAAAGATGGGGCAAAACCTAAAGGCCGGAGTCAAATGCATCTTTCCCCCAAGTGATTTTTCCTAGATGGCCTGTAGATAAGGCAGGACCCTCTCTCTGTCACTGGCATAGACATTGGCCCATTTTCATGAAAACATCAATGTTTACGTGAATTGAGAGGTAGGGATGGTGACCAGGGGAGAGGGGCTATGGTGGGTCCAGGAGAGGAGGGAAGGAGGGGAGAAAGAAAAGTCTCAAGGTCCAGAAGTGTCTGTCGGGGGCCGCAGGATTTTGGAGGCGTATCCTGCACTAAGGTTGTGGAAGAAAGTGTGAAGAATTTGAGAAAGATGGCAATGTGCTATCTCTGAAGTCCATTCAATCAGTGAAAATCAAGGAGCCTGACGATTACCTGTGGAAGGAGGTGTGGGGGAACGCAACTTCAAACCTTGCCTGGTATTCGTGTTGACATCGCTAGCCTGGAAAACAATTCGACATTGTTTTGCAAGATTGAACAATTCAAATACCTCTGGCCCAGCAATCCTACTCCTAGGTCTATGCTCCTGGGCCCCAGGAGACACGGACCCGGAGGCTCAGAGCAGCAGTGTTCATAAAAGTGAACATAAAGACACTGAAACCTGGAAACAACCCAAATGTCCAATGCTGGAAGAATGGCTAAATAAATTGTGGTAAAACTCACACTATAGAGTGATATTGGGCAATGAAAAATGAACAGGCTACGGCAGCACACAATAACTTGGATAAATCTTGGTGCTATAATACAGAGAGAGAAACAGGTCTCAAAAGACCACATACCATTTGATGCCTTGTTTATAACCATCAGAAAGGAGGCACAATAGATGATAATTTTTTTAGGCGTGCTTTGTGTGTTCCAACTAAGGAAGGGCGAGAGGAAGGGGAAGGGAAAGGGAAAGAAAATGAGAAACAAACTTGTAATAATTATCTAAAGGGGGAGGGTAGACTTGGGGAAAAGCACAGAAGTTCTCACAGGTACATTGAGGAGTAGATTCGTGTTTGGTTGTTATCTTACTAAATTAATAATAAACTTAGAAATTAATAAATATGGGTCATGATGAAATAGCGTGTGTCATGAACAAAAGTTTCTGATGGATACAATTCTGGTCTCTGAGAGACAAAAAAGGGTGGAACTCCTTTGGAGCTACTCTTTAGGACCTTCCTCCAGCCCTCCCAGTGGCCTCAGGATGCCCCCAGGGCCCACCCTGTCCCCTTTTTTTACTGAGACCACCCTCCAACCATCACCCCATCACTTCCTGGGGGCACCTGTCTGGGCCTAGCCTGAAGGGGGCACTGAAGAAACAGGGCCATGGAAGGAGTGGGCCCCTGGGATGAGGGGCCCATGTTGGGTGCATCACTTTGTCCCAGCACAGGGAGAGCTGCTGGACACTCAGCCAAGAGTGGCTGTGCTTTTGGTCCTTGCCCTCCTCCCATTGTCAGCAACTTCCTGGACTCCCTTGATGCACCTTTCTGCCCAGAGCAGGGTGGGGAGCTTACCATTAAAGGCCTATGGCCTTAGAAATCACAGAATCCCTACCATCCCCGGTTCCTGCCCCAGACACATCAACAGCTCTTCTGTTCATTCACTCACTCAATGGCTCAGGCACTGTCCTAGACCCTGGGAACACAGCAGGGAATGGAAGGATCAAACATCCTTGTCCTTGTGGTACTTGTCCTCTTGGGGGGAAGAGGGTGACAATAACAAGATACACACCAAAGAGACCTGATGTGGTAGATAGTGATATGTATTATGTGGGAGGAGAGAGGGTGTCAGGGGTAAGTTAAAATAGAGTTCAGGGAAGGACTTGTTGAGAAGGTGATGCATGAGTGACATCTGAAGGAGGTGAGAGAGTGAGCTGTGGGGGAAAGGAGGGGAGAAGGAAGGGCCTTCCAGGGGGAGCTAACAGCCAGTGCAAATGCCCTGAGGTGGCTGTGTCTGGACAGAGGAGAGCTGGGGAGAGGAGGTGATGTGAGGGCTGAGGTAAGGGGGACAGGTAAGGAAGTTAAGGTGACACCCTGACAGGAATCAGTGGTGACCTGGACAATGATGGTGGCAGTGGAGGTGGTGTGAAGTGGTCAGGTTTTGGGTGCACTTTGAAGGCAGAGTTGACAAGGTGTCTGTGGTGGGGGGTGTAAGCGAGGAACCAACAATAACATGAGGATTTTGTCCTGTGTCCCTGAAATGATGGCGTTGTTATATACTGAAATGATCTGGCCCACAGGCAAGGTTGAGTGAACCCACAAAGAACAGGAAGATGTCAGCTAGATTGTCCAACACACAATAGCTTGTATGACCAAAGAGGAGGAGCCAATATGTCCCGTAACTACAGGCACGTTTTCAGAAGGGTCTTTAGGGACAAATGGCCCATCAACTGCAGGGGACTAGCGGAAATTGACAGGAGAGGGCATCCAGGGCAGGTGCGGGAGGGTACGGTTTTATTCAGGGAGCTCCTACCAACACCACCCTGCCCTGCAGCTGCTTGTCAACCTCAGGGAGGGGGCTGGGGTCCCTGTCTTTTGGGCAGGCAGTGCCCCATTCCCCGGAGGGCTCCTGGGCTGCCTAGCCCTCTCTTTCAGAAGGTTTGGTTCAGCCCAGTGGTTTTTCAAACATTCTTTTATTCTTTTTTAAGTCATGAGGCTTTCTAATGAAACTTCTGCTGAAGTGGAGGGGGAGGTTGGAGAATCCCCCGGTGCATGGGATCCCAGGCTGCACAGTGCTCAGGTGGAAAACCCCAGTGTCCCCATCTAGGTCCCACTCCACAGGCTCTGGGTGCACTGGTCTCAGTCTGTTAACCAGTAAGCCCTTGGCCTCCAGTTTCCAGTGCGTCCTGAGGCCTGTGATTTGGGCAAAGGGAGCTCACCCTCCCCTCCTCTGTGAAAATAAGGCAAGTGCCTTGTGTGTAGGTGAGGACTCAGCAAGACAAAGCACCTAACTCCGTGACTGTTCTGCATTGTGACAAGCAGGTTTGGGCACCAGTAGCTGGAGGTCATCAGCGCCCTGAGGATGTCATTGTTGTGTGTAGGATTTCACCGAGTGCCTGCACCATCCTCTCTGTGTTCAAGCACTTTGCACGCAGCTGCTGTGAAGGCCTGCCTCCCCCCTCCACCTCTCTGCCTTCCCTCCCTGCCCGCCTCTCACCTGCCCTTCTCTCACCCCCGCCCCACCTTGGAGAAGGATGCGGCCGTTCCACACAGCAACCCCCACGAGACTAGCAGGTGCTGTGGGCACAATGGGCTTTTGGCAAGTCTCCCCCTTCCCGCAGCCTCTCAGAAATTGGGGGCAGCTTCTGAAGATGCTGTTTTTGGCCCAGCCAACCACCAGCCCAAACAAGCATTTTCTATGGCTGCTGGGAAGGCGACAATTGTTTCCATTTAGCAAATGTTTGCTGCCAGCCCTAGTGTTTTCTCTTGGAAGCCAGCGTTTGGTTGAGAAGACAATGCCTGCCAAGCTAAATATTTTCTTTGCATAAAAATCCCTTTAATTTTTTAATCATTTGGCAAACATCTCCTCCCTCCCTCCCCTCACCCTTCTGTTTCTCTTCTCCCCTTCACTCCATCGCTGGCTGGGTCTCTGTGAAACCCAACATCTGGGCAGAAAGGGAAAGGTCTGGTGGGCCACACAAGTGTTTGCAGACCCACAGCTGGTGGGCTTTGTGCAGACACACACCTGATTGATGCGTTAACATTGCTTTTAGGAGGTTTTATCTAGAACTTCAAGGTTGAGGGAGACATGGCCTATCCTAATTCCATTCCAGCTGCAGATTGGTGTTAGATGCTGGTTAAGAAAGGCAAGCAGACAGTGAAGAGGGGCCCTGATGCCAATGACCAGGGACAGCAGGTCACCATGGTTCCCCATCACTCTGTGGCTGGGGCTATGGGTAAACCAATCCCCTTTGCTTCTGGGAGGATGTCCCCAGCTCACTCTCTGGGCCCAAGTCTGAGGGCCTGAGAGATTTAGCTCTCCAAATTCCCTGATCCAGGAGGGAGAGTTCCTTGCCCCAGGCTCCACCATGTCTCCTTCCCGACACCACCAGGGCCTGGGGCTGGACCGCTCTCCCACCTCCCTCTGAAGATGCCCCCTGGAACACCACAATTTGCACTTTGCCCAGGTTGCCCTCCCTGGAAGTTTACATTTCCAAACTACAACCCAGAGGGTGAGTGATATCTGGGCAGGACTGGTAGAATGGATGGCTAAATGTATAAACAAATCAATGAATGAATGAGTGGGTGAGTTAGTGAACATGTGAATCAGTGAATGGGTGAGTAAGCAGGTGCCTGAATGTGTGAGAGACCAAGTGAATAAATGGACTCATCTCTGCATCCGTGCCCAAGGTCGGAACGTGCGCGTTGACATTGCAGGAGAGCCTGACAAGTGTGAAATTAGGTGGAAGGCATCTCCCTGGAGCACCTCAGTGGTAAAGGGCAAACATGCTATCCCTCATGGATGAGTGAAGCTCTGCTGCCCATGGGAAGAGCACCAGCTTGGAACCTGGGCTGTTCTACTGGGTTTGATTTCATTTTTTGGCTTGTGACCTTGAGCAAGTTGCTCCACTTCTCTGACACTTGGTTTCCTCCTCTGTAAAATGGGGTGAATGGGTACCTAACTTTTGGGTTCTTTAGAGAATTTGGGAATTTGTACATAAGGCACTTGCTAATTATTTGTTCTTGTCTCCCTAAAGGAGGGTAAGGTCTTCAGGTCCATGAAAAACATCACTTTGGGGCCAGACCAGGAGTGCCTGACATTGTCTGGCAGCACAGTGGGAAAAGGCCACCTGTGGGCTCCAAGGGAATGTCTCTTCTCTCTGTGGAAGGACATCTGGGCACAAGAACCTCAGCAGGAACATGAATGTACCCAGAGGATATCACCAGGCGCCTCTGTCTTTCCCATCCCTGTCCTAGCTCCTGGTGAGTGTTTGACATCACATGATCCAGGTGGGTGACTTCAGGAAAAATCCTTCTTGATACGAAGGAGGGCGCTTCCTACATAGGATCACTACTGGGTTCTAGCAGGGGATGACCAGAGAGAACATCTCTGGGGCTGAGCATCTAATCACCAAGGCGAACACCTGCAATGAGCCAGGTCAGGCATCGATGAAGAGCTAGGGTGAGGATGAGGAGGTGCTCACTGGCTTGTGGCCGATGCCATGTTCTCTAACCTGTGTGCCTGTTTCCTCACCTGTATAATAGACACCATGGCATCTATTCCAATGCTTGGAGCAGAGCCTGGCAGACCATGAGCAGTATATAAATGTTAGCTACTATGGTAGGCTGGATCACGGTTTCCAGCTGTTCATTCCCCTTCCTTGCAAGAGGAATTAGACAACCTTTCCCTGTTGACTTGGGGTTTGGCTGGGTGGCTTCCTTTGATCAATGGAATGTATAGGCAAGTAGAACAGTGTTCCAGTGCCCAGAAGAGCTTTTACAAGCATTCTCTTCTTACTCTCTTCCTCCTGCCTCTACCACCAGAATAGCATAGTCTAGATAGTGGCTACTTCTTCAGCTTAGGGCCTGGGACAAAAAGATAAGTGGAGCCAAGTCTGGCCAAGTGCAGGAAGGTGAGCTGAGCTGCAGGCCTCATGTAATGAAAGCAAGAAGTAATTTTGGTTCATATAAGCCATGAGATACTGGGGTTGATATTTCTGCAGCAAAGGCTGACAAATACAGCTATTATTGCCACCATTTACCTCCATTTCATGGATGAGGAAACTGAGGCCCTCTGAGGGGTTAAGTGACTTGCTCATGGTTACAGTAGATAGAATTCAAATCCAGAATCATTCATTCAACAATTAGCAGCAGGCACTGAAAAAAACAGAGGGAGGCCTTACTTTCATGCAGCTTACATTAGAATGGACAGAATTAGAGAAACATGGGCCAACCAGTAAATAAACAAGAAAATTTCAGGTAGTCATTCATGGTTTGAAGAGTATAAATTAAGGTGATGTGACCAAGATTCAGGAGGAAGGTCAGGGACTAGCTTAGGAAAGATGGTCAGAGAGGACCCCCTAAGGAAGTAACCTTTGCATGGAGGTGACAGGATGAGAAGGATACAGCTGTGGAAGGAGATAGGGCACGCAAGCGGAGAGAAGAGTCGATCAACTCCAGAGCCTGGGACCCGCGTGGAGTGTCCTGGGAACAGAGAGGCCCCGGCGTGGCTGGAGGAAAGGGAGAGGTGGGGAGTGCAGGGAGCAGGATGAGAAAGGCAAGGTAACTGATTGCGGTGTCATCTAACCCAAGTGAGGAGTCTGGAATGTATTCTGAGTGCACGGAGGTGTTTAAGTAGAGAAATGCCTTTGGCTTTGCATTTTCGAATGATCATCATGTTGCATGGGAGGGACTGCAGAAGGCCGGCTGGAGACTGTCAGCAGATGAGAGGGGAAGGGTGGCTCTGCCCTGAGGTGATCAGGGTGGAAGTATGCAAAGCCAACTGACTTGAGATCAATTTTAGAAGGAGAAGCCACATGTTCATTGGAGGTGGGAATGAGACAATGACTGGAAGATGAACTTTATGTGACCCTGGGTGGCGAGGTCACCCAGATTCTGGCCCGGGGTGGGGGAGCTAGGGTTGAGAATTGATATGGAGAAAAGCAGGAGTTCTGCATTAGGTGTGCTCACCTTGAGGGGCCCCTTTGCCATCCCAGGCTGTCCTGGGCTGGAATTCAGGACTGGAGGCATAGAGTGGGCTTCGTTAGTGCATAGGTATTATTTAAAGGGACAGGATGCAATTACTTAAGACGTGAGGATGAAGGCAGAGAGTGAAGGATGGAGGCCTGGGCACCATGGTGTTTGGAAGTCAGTTGGAGTTAGAAGAGCCAATAAAACAGTCTGAGGAGGAGCTAGTAACTAACATACCGCTGCCCAATACTAGAGGTGGACTTTACCATTAAAGAGGTTCCTGAACAGCCCTGGCTGGTGGCACAGGGCACAAGGCACCAGCTTGCGAACCCAAAGGTCACTGGTTCGATTCCCAGCCAGGGCACATAACCAGGTTGCAAGCCAGGTCTCCAGCCAGGTCTGTAGCTGGAGGTAGGTGAAAGACAACCATACATTGATGTTTCTGTTCCTCTCTGCCTCTCTCCCTTCCCCTCTCTCTAAAATTAATAAATAAAATCTTTTAAAAAAAAAGATTCCTGAGACCACGCTGTCTGATCAGGTAGCTGCCTGCCATGTGTGGCTACTGAGCACTTGAAATGAGGCAGCTCCATATTGATATGCATTATAACTATTAATCGAACACACCAGATTTCAAAGATGCAGTAAGAAAACCAGAAAGTGAAATACCTCGTTAATTTTGTTATTGCCCTGGCTGGGCGGCTTTGTGGTTTGGAGCATTGTCTCTTACAACAAAAGGGTGAGGGTTCGATCCCTAGTCAGGGCACGTAATTAGGTGGTGGGTTAGTTTCCTACGGGAGGCAAATGATTAATGTTGCTCCCTCACATTAATGTTTCTCTTTCTCTGTCTCTAAAAACCAATAAACATATCCTTGGGTGAGAGTTAAAAAAATAATAATTTTGATATTGATTACATGTTGAAATGATAATATTTCAGATATACTGGGTTAAATATAATAGAGTGATAAAAATCAATTGTTTTTATTTCTTAAATTTTCGAAAAGCTAAATTTATGAGGAGACTCACCTTTGTGGCTTGCACTGTCTTTCTATTGGGCAGTGTTATCTTAGAAGGACCACAGTAGATTATCTCCCCTACATAATCATTTAATTGCTGAGGCTCTGCCCGAAGCGGTCCTGGACTTCCTCAGGTAGGAGAAAGGATCAAATTTCTCTGCAAAGACATGACTGATAAGCTCTCACTCCAGCCCATTCGGACCTGTTTTTGCCTAGAAACCCCATGCAGTTCTCATCAGAAAAAGAAAGAAAGAAAAAAAAAAACATGCACACAACATGAAACTAAAGAAAGGAGCAAAATTTCCCTGATGCACTGCCAAGCAACTGTTCCATTTCCCACAACACCCTGCAGTTTCTTCAAACACAAAGACGTTTGCCACATGGTCAATGAAAGCATTTGGAAAAGTGTGAACAGATTACGTGTTGTGTTGGGAAGTTTGGGAGCCATGAGATTTCCCCTTCCCCACAGTGACCTGGGACTCTGAAACGCTGTCCCTAGCCAAGAGCTCCTTTGGCTGAGACCACATACCTATAAATCCACAGCCCCATAGAACCCTGGACTCACAAGAATTGTCAAGGGCCTGGGTGGGCCTTGGGGACACCTTGGGCAATTATTTCTCTTTGGTGGAGGAAACTCAGCAGGGTCAGGCAGGTTTTGAAGTGCCATCTTTTCCTGCCGGTACACAGCCCAGCCTGAGGCCATTAAACAAGGTGGCCTTTTGGTAGAGCAAGGAGGATACCTTGGGTACTCAGGCAGGATGAAGAATGCTCAGAAGAAGAGAGTGCATTCATTCATTCATTCATTCATTTCTTCATTCACTCACCAAAGTATAACTGAATACTTGCTATGTACAGGGCGCTGCACTAGGTGTGAGGAACATTATGGTGAGGGCACTACATCTGGTGTCTGCCCCTTGGGGTCTCAGGACAATTGGGAAGACATTAAACAATTAATATGTGAATGTATTTATTGCTAAAACAGCAAGTGCTATGAAGGACAGAGATATGATGCTAAGAAATCTCTAAGAGAGACAGTTGAGCTAAGCTGGGAGGCCAGCAAAGCCTTCCTTGAGGAAATAGCAATTGAGTTGCCATCTGAATGGTGGCTTGGGGTTAACTGCATGAAAGGGGAACTGAGCATGCAAAGCAGCATAAACAGCATATGCAAAGGCCCTGTGGCAAAGGGAACAGAGTGAACTGGAGGACTAGATAGCACTGTAGCCAGAACAGAGACCGCTAAAGAAAGCATGGTCAGAGACAGATCTGGAGAGGAAGGCAGGGGCCAGACCATTACAGGGCAGTGGGGGAGGAGGCACTCCTGGACATCAGAGTTGGGCTGGAAAGAAGGGCTGACACAATGAAGCCAGAGGCTGGAGAGAGCAGGAGACTTGTTCATTGCCCAGGTAAGCAGGTACATGGTGATGCAGGGTTGAAGAATAATAGTGGATGGTACCGAACCTCGAGTCAACCTTGAGTCAGCTAGAGTCAACTCAATCTGAGCTCACACCCCCAAGATACATGTTACTTTGTAGGATTATCAGGGAAATTCAACAAATTAATGCTTAGGATGCACTCAGCAGAGTGTGGGCTAAGTGCACACGTTAGTAAATAAACACGTTATAGATATTATTAGTTTATTATTAATATTGTGGAGATGGAATGGGGGACCCAGACAGGAAGCCCTATAACAGAGCTGTGACTTAGGGACAGAATGGTTTGGGTCCAAGGAGGACCAGGGTGGGTGAGAGGCAACGCAGGAGTCAGGGGCAGCCTGCTGGCAGGGCACTGCCAGGCTCCAGGCCCTGCCACCACAGTCTGGGGACCTCAGTTTCCGTCTCTCCTCCCACCTGCCAAGCAGATAGGTAGCCACTAGTGCTCAGGCTGCTGGCTGATACCCGTGAGAGGTAGACAGAGGGGTGTGCTGGAGCTCCCTGTCCGGGAGCCTCCTTCCCTCTGACTAACGACCTCAGCTTTGGACCTGAACTGAAGAAAGAGGACCCTTGCTCTCATGCAGAGACCCTGGCACCAGCTTCTGAGGCCTCCCCTGGGGAGCACAGTCACCCTCGCACCTCCTGGAGGGACCCTGGGAGTTTAGGATCAAAGGAACACAGGCTGCAGAGCTGAGAGCGCGCGGGTCAGTGTATTTTAGACTTCTCAAGGATCCAAAACTTTAAAAAATTGTTTTTTCAATTTCAAAGGGTTGGGGTTGTTTTTAAAATGTCGCCTATGTCTGAAGAAATTCAAACAAAAGAACTTGGGGATTTGGGAGGCAATTAGTATACAGGTAATATTTATTGGTTTCCTCTTAATGATGAAAGTAACACCTGCTCAACTTGGAAACCTGTGAAACACAGAAAAGAAAAAAAAACAACAAATTAAAAAAATTAACCTGCCATTGCTTTTCACAGATATGCACTATAAATAGTACACGTACAGTATATTTGTATTTTGAGCTCTGAGCGCGCCATATGAGGTCTGTCCTGAAAGTATCGGCTACGCAAACTATTTTAATTATATTGACATCGGCTCGATACTTTCTGGACAGGCCTCAGAACCTCGCCATTGCCCTTGATCTTCCCACACATGATCTTGTTTTGTCCTCACAGCAACCCTGTGAGGTCCCACGGCTTATTCCTGTTTCACAGATGAGAGGAGTAAAGCTTAGAGCAGCTGCACTCTTTGTTCAAAGCCATCCACACTAGCTGAGATGTAGCAGAGCTGACTGGAACCACAGTTCCCTCCTGGGATCACATCCTCACGAAGTCTCACCCTCTCCGCACTTATATTTACACTCATCCTGGCCGCATCACCCAGACTGTTTTGTAGCCCACCTTTCTGACTTGTAGTATATGTATGTATATTTTCTCAAACCAACCTGTATTCTTCTACAACCTATTTTTAACGTCTGCACAGCATCCTGCAGTTTGGACTGGTAGTGGTTCTCAGACAAGTTCCTCAGGAAACTTGTCGGAAATGCACATTCTCAGGCTCTACCCCAGACCCACTGGAACCTGTATTTTCACCCGCTCTCCCGTGACCCTGAGGCAGTGTTAAGTTTAAGAAGGGATCCTTCAGACTTTGAGTATTTATTTAAGTTGATACTCTGTAATTAGTATGTTTAGATTGTCTTCCAGATTTTGCTATCAGAAACAAGGTGAAATAAGCATCCTCATTTGCCCATGTGTGCGAAGATCAAGAAAGTAATTTAAAAAACAAACAAACAACAACAACAAAAAAATGGGCCAAAACCTAGGGGGACAGAGGGGAGCAAAATGGGGATGGATGTAATACAACAATAAAATTTTTAAAAAAATGGACCAAAACCAAACCAAAGCAAACAAAAACCATAATGAAGGAAATGAAGGAAAAGCAGAAGAGGTGAGGATCAGATCTAAGGGAGTACTTTCTTCCCTGGCAGGACTGCTGGCAGGAGGACCATCTCTGGAGCACTTGGAGTCACTGCTCAGTCCTGTGGGCAGCCCGGGCAGCCCCCAGCCCTGCTGATGAGCTCCAGGCCTTTCCCCTCTGTTTCTGGGCTTTAGAGCAGAATGGCCAAGACAGTTATTAAAGAGACAGCTGCTGTCTGGGCTCCCCCAGCAGGGGGAGGGCAGAGGGGCTCTGGAGCTGGGGAGATGGATCTAGAGGGCAGGCTGGCCCTACCCTCCCAGATGGCGATTTCATTAAGCAGGGTGGGGTCCTGCTGAGAGGGCTCTGCCCCCCCCCCCCCCCCCCCCCCCCCCCCCCCCCCCCCCCCCCCCCCCCCCCCCCCCCGCCCCGTTGCCCTACCAAACTGTGTGGTCCTTAGCCTGAGGCCAGCCCCTACTTCCGAAATAAACTTCGAGCTGTTACCGGGGGTCTTGGAGGACACCCTCTGTCTGATTCTGAGGGGAGCCCTGTCAGTGGGGCATTTTGCTGCCTGCTCTGGAGCCCAGGATACCACTAATGCCTGCCAGTTCTCATTTCCCGTCCAGCTCGCTAGTCTGCCTGCTGGCAGAAAACCTTTCCCGAAACCTGATGAGCCCAAGGGATGCCTTAGCAAAGAAGTCGGAAGAGCAATCTGAACGTTCCGGCACTTGTCAGTTTTCTTGTCTATACAATGGGAGTAACAGACCCTGTCCAGAAAGGACTGAATGTGGGTTACAATGTAAATGGCAAATTTTAGATATTAGATGGGTTTTTGATATCATTGCTAATTTTTTTGTTCTGTTTTGTTTGTTTTTATTCTGGAAAGTGCTGTAGCAGCTGCTGGTTAGTAAGGAAAGGTAAGACAGTTGGGGACATAGTGACTTGCATTCAAGTCACAACTCTTCCTCTTAGTGTGACTGTGGGTGAGTCATGTCTCCTTTCAGAGTTTTCACTTCCTTGGAAGTGAAACGGAGCTAGAAATATACACTTGGCAAGATGCACGTGGCCTTGCAGGGGAGAGCGCCCAGCATGGTGCCCCTCAGCAGGTGTGCCTTGAACTCAGGGCTCCATTCTTACTGCTTTAAAGAGCTCATCTGCCTTTCTGCCTGAGAGGTGGTGTGGTCAGCAACCTGTGTTCAGCCTCAGGTACCTGCAGGTTTGGGCTCTGGCTTTTCCAGCTCATGGTAGGTTGGATGTGTACCTTCACCTCTCAGTGCCTCAATTTCCTCATCTGTAAAATGGGGAAATAATGGCACTGACTTTCTAGAACTCTTGCGAGAACAAACTAAATCATGTTCTTGAAATGCGGGTGATTGTCACATATCATTATGGCCCTTTCCCCAAAGGTGGCAAAGTCTGAGTCTCTGAGTCATTGAACATCTGGAAATATGGAAATGCCAGGAGGGGTGCTGATGACTTTCAGTTATGTTTGGACAGGCAAACACTTCCTGAGTGCCAGCTGTGCAGCAGGCCACCTTCTTGTACCTCAGTCCCTTAATATTGGGGTTCGTGGAGGATTTTACACAGCTCCCAGAGGTGGTGGGACAGGGGGTTGTGAGGCACAGGGGCCATGGTGAGGGTCAGAGGGAGTAGACAGCCCTTTTCCACCTTCCAGCAAGAAAGTTACCATCGAAGCCATGCGGACACATCTCAGACTTGTGGCTACCTGTGACAGTCCCTCTACCGCCACCTCTGGAAAAGCAAGACCCCAAGAAATCTCAGGTTAAAAATCAGCCCTCAGATTCCACTGTCGGTTATTCAAAGGAGAAAAAGAATAAAAATCAATGCCAACCGGGTCTCTGGTTCTGAGGAGCAGTCGTTTCTTGTTTATAACCTGAAGGGATCAATACGAGATGCTTCTTCTGGTCCATTTTTAAAGCTCAATAGCACGGATGCAATTTGGTTGACAATTATGAACAATCAGTTATCTTGTACAGTCTTGCTCCCACCACCAGTTGCCCATTCAGGCAATCATGAGCTATTACCAAGGGGGTAGGCAGTGGCCGGGGGCTGGCTCCTACGATACGCACACTTAGAGGTAAATGAAATTTGCCAATCTGTTGAGTCATTGGGATGGAGAAGTTATGGATGCTTCAATGCAGAAGCCTGGCGTCTTGAGTTTTCAGACCCATGGGCCCTGGCGTATTCTGCTGTTGATTAAATAGGCTCTCTCTGTGGCACCAGCGCCTCCGAGGCTGAGGGTCTAGGTTAGGACTTGCAAACGTTCAGGAAGTCAGAGGCCCCTTGCTGCCATCAAAGATGCAGAGGGACAGCTGTCATCATAACATGGATATCTGAGATGGGTGGCTGCAGATCTGTGCAGTGCTGGGTGTCAGCGCCCCAGTGACAGGCCTGAGCTCCGGAACTTAGAGCAACCCTGTGCAGAGCAACTGAGTGCCGGGGACCTCACCCCTTCTGGGGTCATGGATCGCTCTGAACAACCAATGCAGGCTCTTCATCCTTCCTCTGGAAAATGGCTCAGATGAAAACTCTAGGTTTTGCATCTCCTTTTGTGGGGTGGGCTATGAAACCTGGAATAAGAATGTCAAGGGTTTAGCAATCAGATCAACCCCAACTCCTCACCATTTGCAAGCTGTGTGATTCTGGGCCAGGAACCTTGGTTCTCCAGCCTGCAGTTTCCGCCTGGTCTGGGAATGATGTAAGTCTCAACCTGCTAGAGTTGCAAGATGATTCATGGGAAGCAGTAACCCACCCCTATGCCTGGTATATAGCAAGTTTAATAAACATGAGCCCGTATCATAATTAACACGAATAGTAACTATTAGTAGGAAATAGCTCTATATCCTGCACTCTCTATAGCCTGCACCTGTGAACTGAGGGTATAATACGACCAAGCTTGCAGGCACATTGAAGGAAGTGTTATGTAAAAGGATGTGCATGAAGTCCTCAGCCCAGATCCGGCACATTATAGGCTTTCAATAAACAGCTATTTGTTGTGATTATGCTTATTTATCTACCCAGGACTGAGTTGGGGCTGAGGGGGCTGAGGGGGATTCTGAAAGGCCTTGGCCACAGGCCAGTAACAGGGATCATGGTATTCAGGCTGGACTCTGGTAGGGTGGTGGGGGATGAGGAGACTACACAACAACCACGCAATGCAAGCTGCTGGCCCCAATTCTGTAGGGGCTCTGCTGTGTGACCTTAGCTAAGTTAGCTGCCCTCTCTGGGCAGCACTTTCCCCCAGTGCAGGGTGAGAAATTGAACTGGATGATCTCCAGTGGTATAGGCTCTGGTGGGCTCAATCCATCTTATTAGCTGACACTGGATGGGGACAGGTGTGGTCTGACGCTGGGAGCAAACCAGAAAGAAGTGACTGATTGGGTAAAGGCAAAGAATCCTCGTCCTTTGCCTTCCCCTGTCCCTTGGAAAATTCAGAATCACTGAATCACTAGGTGTTTCCCTGAAACTCCTGGCCATTGTGTACCATCTCCTCCCATCACACCTGGAAGCCTCCAGGAGGCCAGGGGCCTTATGAGCTGGTTTGTTCACCCTTGTATTTACAGCTTCTGCCTGCCTGCTGCCACATAGCAGGTAATCAGTATCGATTTATGGAAAATATGAATGAATAAACGGATGGACAGATGGAGGAGTTAAGAGGGAAGGTAAAGACTTTCCATAGAGCTGGCCCATCATAGCTGTGAGTTCAAAGGAAGTTAACAGGAGGAGGAGCCCTGTATGGAAAAGTCAATGTTTTGTGCCCAGTGCCAAGTGTCTCATCTCTGAATTAAAACCCACAACTCCTACCAGTTTAGGGCGTTGCCAGTGGGAACGGGAGGGATCACAGGGTCCTGACATGCCCTCCCTGGTCCCCTACCCCTGTCCTTCTTCCTGCCAGATAACAGCCTTGTGTTCTTCTTGTCCGCCTCATAGCCCCAACCTTCATGCTTTCAAGAAATGATCTCATTCTTTCAGGAGCACCTGAGAATTAACTAGATTCCATTTTGGGGATTATTTGCATTTTAATGACCAGGGGAAAATCCTCTAAATCCAAGAGGTGATGCAGACATGGAGTGACAGCAAGCCCTGCGTGGGGGCTCTTTCTGGTGTTCAGAGAAGATGGTCTCTGCCAAGGAGGCCTTGGCCCCTGCTGGCCGATGTCCTCCTGGAAGGTTTGTGGGCCATGCAGATTCTCTTTCCACCCTGCCCCCCAACACTTACTGTTCAAGAAAACTTTCTTCATTTCCAGAATAGGGCTGGGTTCTTAACAGGAGCATCATGGCAGCTTCCGGAATCCAACTGCAGGCTGTCCCTATTCCTCCTCCCAGCCCAGGGTCCCTCTGCCTGCCCAGGCCACCCAGCCTGGCTGGAAGCCCCAATTCGGCACCTCCCAGAGATGTAGCTGCTGCAGAAGTGAGGTTGGAAGAGCCGGGCTGCCAAGAAGCCAGGACTGGGTTTGCAGGCAACCCTCAGCTCCTTCCTGTCAATAGGCAGGTGCTGGTGGGGAGGAGGGGCTTGAGGGCAGGCATGTGGAACCAGAAAGAAAACCACATGGAGTGCGGGCACAGAGCATTCCCTGTTTAAACAGTCGCCCAGAAGGCTCAGATGGCTATCAGCGACCTTAAAAAGAACCCTGGGGAGGAGAGGGTGGGTGGAGAAGGGTAGAGAGGAAAGAGGCCTTTTCCTAGCCTTCCCGCAAGAGGAACTGTTCTCCCAATGAAAAGCAGGCCCACTTTAGCCTAAGTAGCTGGTCTGTGCGGTGCATTCATGTGGTATTCATGAGCCTGGCATTAACTATAATGGCACGGCACCGCAGACTCTGGCTGCGATACTCAGCATGGCCTTGCTGCTCCCTTCCCAGCCACTCTGTGATTTCCCATTAGTGAAACGAACACGCTGAACTCCACTGACAGCAGCTCAGTCTGCCAGGTGCGGGCACACACATACATGTGCACATGTCTGCACGTGCAGTCACGTTAGGCTGGGTTCTGACCCGGTGCCTGGGGAAAGGTGGCAGGAAAGTCACCTCCAAACCCAGCTAATGATCCTCAGGGATCTGCCTAGGAGCCACCGCATTGCAGAATGCTAGAGAGCTGCAGAGGAAGCACACTGACCCCAAGCCGAGGGTACCAGGGTTCAAATCCCTGCTAAGAGCTAAGATCCGCTGCATGTCACCGTACTCCTGGCACGATGCCATGTGCAAAGTGAGCTTTATCTCCTCGAATTCTCACAACGAATGTTCAAGCAGATAGTATTATTCCATTCTACAGATTAGGAAACTGAGATCAAGTATCTTATTTAACATCCTACAGCAAAGAGGCAGAGCTGGGTTTCAAACAGATTGGTCAGATTCCAGTCAAATCACAAATCCTTGCACAGGTCAGCTCCCCGGACCACGTCTCCCCATGTATGCATGCGTGTGTGTAAGCTGTGAAGGAAGCAGGAGAGGAGCAACCTTCCTTTTTGCAGACGAGGAAACTTAAGGTCGTGAGGTTAATAAGTAGCAGAGTGACAGTATCTCATGATTTGGATACTGGGAGACCAGCTGAGGGCTGCTGCGTGGAACAGCCGTTTGGTGGTAAGGGCTTGGCCCCATGAGGATAAATGTCCCAGACCTGCGCCTCCAACCTCTGACCTCTTCCCCACTGTAAAATAAAGCCTTGTTTTCAATGGATGACCTGCGGACATTTCAAAGCCAATGATCCCAAACTGTCCCTTATCATCTTCTTCCAGCCCTACCTACCTATGCCTTAGACTGGCACCACTGTCCTTCAGGTCTCCTTTGCCTCTCACATGTCACGGAGGCCTGAGGCTCCTTTCTGTGAGCATGACTTTCTCTACTTCCTAGCCACCATCCTAGGCCAACCCTTACCACCACGCACCTGTCCCCCTCACCAGCCCTGAGCTGGCTTCCCAGTGTCCCGGCTTTCTGGATGTTTTTATAGACCTTACGTAAATATGTATAAGAACGATATAAAACATGTATTTTCTTCATTTCAGTTCCTTGGTTTTGGGGGAGAAGTTGTGTGTGTGTGAACTTGCAAATACGTAGGAAAATAGGTGCTGCCTGTAACTGCAAAAACACAAACACTTTCCGTTACCTATCTTGAATTAATTAATTCAGCAGCTCTTGATCCTACTATGCAAGGGCCATGGGTTGGTTCAAATGTACAGAAATTCCCAAGTTCTAGCCCGTAAGTATTTGACATCTATACCAGCTTCCTCTCAAGTCATCGGCCCTGAGAAAAGTCCTGATTCACCTGGGAATCACTGTTCATCCAGGGTTTAGTGGGATGTAATCATGTTTTCAAGGAGGACTGGCTGGCCCCCAGTTCTCCATCGCTGAGGGACCCCTCGCCCAGAGTTATTTGCCCTGGACATCACCAGAAGGGCAGCGGTGGGGGGAGGCCCCTGCGCACAGACCCCGGAAAAGCCACACTTGCGTTTGCGGGGGTGGGAGGTGGAGGTCGAGGAGCCGCCATCACACTGAAGTCGCTCCAATTTACTTTCAGGAAGGAGCTCCATTAACGCGAGCGTTTGGGGGGAAAAACAAAAACACTAATCACCATTCGAAATGTACATGCTATTTCCCATCTGGTGTGCAGAATTGGATCGCCTCGGAGTCTCAGGAAAATGCAGCAGATGGGCTGGGTTTGGAGCTCTGCTCCCCACACGCAGTGGGGAGAGAGGAAGAGACTTGGCACGGGGAGCTGGCCGGGGTGAGGGATGGTGGGCCCTGCTGGGCCCCATCGCTGGGTCCTGGAGGAGCCCTCCCCACTGTCAGGCGCCCGATGCAGCCAGAGCAGCTGCGCTGGCGGCCCCTGTGGCTCCTGGTCCGTTCTGGGAAGCCGCCGCTCTCGCTCTTCGCTCTTCGTTTGCAGATGCTTTCTTGCAACTCAGCCGCAGAGGTGCCAGGGGAGGATTCAAGGGGACGGAGCGCTTGCTGGGACTGCCTCCTAGCTGTGCACATGGGCCAGACCCTCACCAGAGACCGTGGTGAGTGCCCCTCGGGGTCACCAGAAGGCTCGCTGACACGGATGGGAAGCACCCAGCACTGCGCCTGCACCCGTTATCACTTGGTGTGGATGCCTCTAAGCAGGAGATACAGGGGTGTTCCAGAGAGGACTCGGGCAAAGCAGTAGCCTTCTGCAGAGGGGAGTCCTCCCCTTCAAGCCTACAGCCTGCCAGTCTGCTGGAAGGGGTGTTCAGGGTCCCCATGCCGCAGCGCTGCAGAGGAGCATGTGTGACACAGAACGCAGTTCATCCCGTGACCTTCAAGTGGAATGAGGAAGGAGAGGGCGTGTGCAGCAGGCAGGAGGCTCAAACAGCTGCCAGCGGGGGGAAGGGGTCAGGGGGGGACTGGGAGGGAAACAATTGGGTGGGAAAACAGGGCCCCTGGAGAGAAGGACCATGGAGACAGCAGGGAGTGAACAACGCTGTTTGGAACCTCTCCTGGCAGGACCCCTTCTACCCTGGGTGACCCCCTCCTCCTCCATCTGACCTCACAGATGACTGCGGTCCTGTCAGATAGCAGGATGCCACCAACACCCTTCTTCTTGCCTGCGGTGACTTTCAGCCCCCCTCTGTGGAAGAGCCCCCCCACCCCTCAACAGCTAATTGAAGGAAGGAAAGTAATTAAGGAAGGGCATGTAACATTCCCCGTAACACTGAACTAAAGAGCGCCCCTGGCCCCCTCCCCCACTTCTGATCCATAAATATGACATGCAGAACAACTCATTGCAACACCGAATTGTTTATTGCTTGCTAAGCTGAAAAGCACTTGAATTAACCTCCTGCGTAAAGTGGAGTTAGGCAAGATCCAGGCATCTGTAAGTGGAAAGAGGACGTGAGCCAGACAGTGTCTTTGTCAGGGAACCCAGAGGATGGGCCTCACTCACGCAGTCATTCGTACACGCGTTTGCTAAGGAGGTTTGGGGGGAATGAGTGTTGGGTAGTTCTCAGGCTATAAAGGAGAAGAAGCCAGTGTCCCCTCTGTAGTTTGAGACGTGTGTCTTTTGCAGTTTTAAATGTGGCAGCTGTGACCCTTCTGGGGCTAGGACCTAAAATGAGATGGCAGGACAGCATCCACCCTCACCCCCTCGCTATTCCTGTTGCATTTTGGAAAGGTCCCTCCAATAGTGGTTTGGAACTGGTATGTCCCAAACACCACTGTCCCAGAATCCCCAGGAAAACTTTTTCAAATATGTATTTCCGCTCCTGTCCCAGAATTACTGAGTCAAAGTCCCTCAGATAAGTGCCCACAAGGGATATTTGGGGGGAGGATGAAAGTGTTCTAAAACTGGAATGTGGTGATGGTTGCACAACTCTGTAAATTTACTAAACATCATGGAACTGTATGTTTAAAATGGATGGGGTTTATGGTATATAGGTAATACCTCAATAAAGCCAGTTTCAAAAACATCCTCCTGGTGATTCTATAAGACATCTCAGCCTTAAAGGCAGGGCCATGCTGGGGCGAGAAACTCTGAGCCTGACGCTACAGTGATGGTGGGCAACCTCAGGGGGAAGGAAGAGGGAGGTCCAGCAAACCCTACGGGCATGAGGCTCTGCAATGCTCTGGTGGGCATGAGGCTGCTTCTCTGGGCTGAAGCTGCTCTCCCATCTTTATCGAGGATGCCATTGGATTTCCCTGGGGTCTCCCCTTCCTCTGGGCTCCCCTAGCACCAGCTGTAGCAATTGGTCTCATTCCTGGGAGGCTCTGCTTTCAGGTCTGGCTCTCCTGGACTTCTGAGAGCTCAAGGGCAGGTACAGAGTGGGCATAGTCTAGGTGGTCATCTAGCACACCATGGTGCATGCACCACCCCTGTTCCTCTGGGTTGGGTGTGGATTCCTAGATGGGACCCCAGAAATCAGACCTTGCAAAGGTCTTTCTGGGAGCAGATGCCAAACTTGGCCTTCAACTCTCAGTTGCTGAGAAGTTAGTTTTGGACTTTGTGTCCTCCTCCTCCTCCTTGATGTCAACCTTCATCTGTGTTTTTTCTCCTCTTCAAGACTGTTTATAGGGATGATTTCTCATCTTGTGTTCCCAAGTCCACAATTCTGCCCCTTGCTCTTCCCTGAGTCACCATATCTTCTGTCCGTCTTCCTTCAACTCTTATCTGGGCTCTAAGAGCTCTTACTTTGTCCCTTTGTCTCCTATGTTGGTTCTCAAGTCTTCACCTGACCCCTCATAGTCCCTATTTGCATCTCCCCTATCACCACCTGTGCCCCTTGGTCTCAATCATTTATTCCCATGGATTTCACCTGTGGTCTTTCCTGTTGTCACCTCAGCCCTTCTGGTCACCCCATGACAGTGGGTCACTGGTAATGCTTGTTGAAAAAGAACAACTAAATGGATGAGGGAAGCAGTTACGCAGATATTTGGAACTAGCTTGAAGTTTGATTGGTGTCAAAGTGTTTTCCTTGAATTACATGGGAAAGTATTTCCATTTTTCACTCAGTAGTATATGCACAAATGCAGGCATAGCCCTCCTGCCCTACCATGAGCTGTGGAATTTTTGTCTATACCTTGCCCTTCTGTCCTGGCCTCTGGCCCCAGAAGCAAGAACCAGTATAAGAATAGTCATCCAGCTTGTTCCTGACTCCCTGTGGCACATCCCACCCACAGGCTGTCTCAGGGGTACCCAGGAGTGTACAAAGTCACATGTGGTCCCAACCTAGTTATTCTGACATGTCCTCTCTTCCCTGGGGCAATAAGGCTACCACCAGAGGCCCAAGTGCCCTGACCCAATTCCTACAGAACCTCTGCTCTTGGAAAGCCAAAGGTCATGTCAGATTCCCTTGTATCCTGAAGAACATCCATCAGAACCTTGCTCTCTACCCCTGTGCCCTGGTTCTCTTGGAGCTTCTCTGGGCTTCTGAGTATCTCTGAAGCATCCCGGTGCTTGGAAGGAACGTACGTGCAAAGTGACTTGCATGGCTGAGTCCACAGAATGAGATGAAGCCAAAGCAGAGCAATGAGGCTGTGGCCACTGGCACCTGTCCCAGTCCGCCCATTTACTCAACCCAACCCATACAGGTGTGCGTGCGCGGAGGGGGCTGGAGGTTGGGATTAACTGATTGGCAGAATGTGGTTCCCCATCAAGCAGCCCTTCTGGCACCTCAGAGATAACATAGAGCTGTGTCTGGCTCCTGCAGCTGGGCCTCCTCCATCTCTGGTCCAGGGCGGCAGCCCAAGCCTCCTCTCTCTTCTGCCTTCTGCAGCTGTGTGCTTCTGTCCTCTCGGAGGCACACGGTATTCACAGCTAGGCCGCAAGGCTTTGGAGCCTTCCAACTGCTGCGGCCCACTGCGAGGTTTCCCAAGACTCCCAGCTGCGCCTTGGGGTGCGGAGGGAGTGTCTTCTTTCTAAACGAGAGCTCTGGAATGGTTCTTTATGTCAGAGGCAGGGAAGAGTCCCTGGGGATGAAAGGATCCTAGATGGAGACACAGAAAAGAGTCAGGCTTATCCCCAAGGTCAGACCAAGAGGAAGCTCAAGTGGGTAGGAACTTGGGCTTGATGGGGAAGAGGGAGCCTAGAGAAATGTCCAAACCTGGCAGTAGGTCTGGGGTGAAAGCCTTCAGCTCCCTTCCTCCTGGCAGCCAGCCTGCCTCCTACATGAACTCAGACACTCCCCCTCCCAAAACACACTCAGCAACCCTACAACTTTGGTGGGCACATTTCCTGTAGTGTTGGGAGGGAGAAGGAGGGGTTAGAGATGGCTTGGCATGTGTCATTCTCTGTGAGGCCTCCCTACCCCATTCACACATCCCAAGGGGCCCTGAAACCCTGCTGTGTGTGTGTGTGTGTGTGTGTGTGTGCATGTGTGTGTAAACACGGTGCCTTTCCTACCAGAGGCTTACAGGAGAGTTTTGCCCCAGGGTCTGTTCAGGAGTCCCATATGTTCTCGCAGCAAAGAGAGTTAATCACCAAGTACAGTATGCCAAGACCATGTGCCAGGTGCTATGCTAAGTACCTCACATGTTTTAATATATTTAATCCTCACAACAACCCTGCAGGACAGATACTGTTATTATCCCCATTTCACAGACAGAAAAGGGAGGCAAAGAAATTTAGGTAAATTGCCCAGGGCTACTCAGCTGGTAAGAGCTAGGCAGATATGAAGCCCGCCTGCCTGGCTCTGGACTTCACATTTTCACGAGTCATAGGTGGGTGATAGTATAGTAGTTCTGTGTACGTGTGTGCCTGTGCACACAGCAGTGCAGGCATGTTCCCATACTCGAGTGTGTGTGTGTGTGTGTGGACAGGCCAGCACCAGGGACAGGTGTCTGCTCATGCAAGCCTGCCTAGCTCCGTTCAGTGGAACCTTGAGGAATTTCCCCTTCTCCTTCCCCCAGAGGAGCCTGGAGCCTCTGCCCAGGCTGCCCTTACCTCTAACCAGCTCCTTGAGGCTGATGCTCAGCCTCTCTGTGTCCTTGCTGTCTGTGAGTGAGGCACTGGGAGAAAGAGCAACAAAGGTACATTTGAACTCTGCACGCTTGGGGGTGGGGGTGAGGGGAGAGTTGATTTCTAGCACCTGCTGCCCCTAGAATTTTGGCCACTCCCAATCCCGTTCTGGGCACTCCCAGAGCTTGGTGAGGTAGGGGCCACACCGTCAAGGATCTGCTGTACCAGGAGGTGGAGGCTGGGACTATCCCAATCAGAGACCAGGTCTGACATCCTGGGGAGTCGGGCTCCCAGGGTCACTCCTACCTGGAGCTGGGGCAGTGAGACAGCATTTGTATTTGTTCCCAACAGCCTGCTGTCCTCATCTCCCCTTGGGTCCTCCTCCGGAGTGTTGAGGGCACGTGTTCCTCTCCACTCTCAACCTGGCTGCCTGCCGCCCTGCCTGTCTTGCCGGTAGAGAAGCGCCATACCTGTGTGCCAGAGAGGCGCAGGTGTGCTTGTGCCGCTCACACAGTGGACCACCTGCAGGAATCTTGGCGGAGGGCAGACTTGGGATAGGATCCACGGGAGAGACAGTCTGTGGCATAATTAAGAGGGAGCAAAACACAAAACAAAACTATGTTTTCCTTCCTGTCTCTCTTCTATCACTCGCCCTAATTGTTTTCCCACTTTAAAATTCTACATCCACTTTAATTAAGCTGGCCTCGGGCAGGGAAGTCTCGCAAACTTGGAGAAGTCCATTGGTTTATGCTCTGATCGCTCACAGATTGGATTTTCGTGGCCCATTCTTTGTCTGTCCCGGGAGAGATGAAGGCAGCCTCCTGCCTGTGGGAGGACAGGTGCAGACAAGACTTGCTCATTGCAGCCTCTGAGGGAGGCAGTTCTCCAGGAAAGTCTACAGTTGGTCAACTTCAGCTCTAGTCTTGTCTGACTGGCCCCTCCAATCCTCTGGGCCCTAAGAGGTCAGGGTATGGCCGAAGGCAGCATGTTTTAAGCAGCTGGGAGAGACCTGGACCTGGAGTACAGAAACTTGGGTCAGAAGCTCAGTTTTTCCACTTATTTCTTGGGCACAGGCCATTCATTCATTCATTTCCTTGATTGTTCATTTGCTCTTTTCTTCCTTCATTCATCCACTTTCTCACCCACCATTCATTTGCTCATTCATCCACTATCTTCCTTCTCACTGAGCAAAGGTACATACCTACCTCTGCCACCACCAACCCCACCCCCACCCCCAGCCACAGAAAGTTCTTTGTAGGCAAGTTGAGTTATTTATTTGACTCCTCTGAGCCCATTTCTTCTTCTCTGGGTTGTTTCCAGGACAAAGAGATCATGTGAAAGGAAGTCAGTGTGGCTTCTGGCTCCGTGTGGTGGCATCACATGGCAGCTCTAAATTACATGTCATCAGACCTGGGCTCTGGGTCGTACTTAGTAGGCTTCAGCTTTTGCTAACAAGTCAAAGGCTCAGATCACCTCCAGGGTCAGGATGTTAGCTAAATCCTGGAGGTTGCTGAATTTTGTGATGAAGTGGAGGATATGAGAGCTGGGGGCTCTGAAGGAGCCAAGAAGCCTGTGGTTGACTGAAGAGCTTGGTACATCGCTGGGGTACCCTGGGCTGCCCCAGGAGGCTGAGGTGCAGCCTAAAAAGTGGCTGAGGACAGGAGAAGCGGGCAGGTCTGCTCAGTCTGGTGGGGAGGCCATGGGTGAATGGTGGAGTGAGTGAGTAACTGAGTGAGTGGGTGATCAGGTAAAGGCCTGAATATCTGAATGAACGAGTGAACACCTGAGTGATTGAATGAAAGGGGAGATGACTAAATGAATGAATGAATAAATAAATAAGTGGATGACTGTAAGTGAATGAATGAATGAGCATGTAAGTAAGGGAATGTAAACAAATGATTATGCAAAAGATCGAATACGTAGATGAATGCGTGAATAGCTGAGTGAATTATTACATTATTGGATAAATGAGTTGGGGGACAGCTGAATGAATGGATGAGTGAAAAAAATGGATAAGGGGCTAAGGAAACGAATCAATGCATGAGTGGACGATCCTATGAACAAATGGATGTGACTGGATGAATGTCTGAGGGAATGTGTGAGTGATTGCATGAATACATAGCTAGGGAATGAGTGAATGACTTGAATGAATGAACAAGTGACTCTGGTCCGCATCCCTCCTATGGGGAAGGGGGCTTGCTGCTAGGGATTGGGGCTGCGGGTGGTGGTGATGTTTCCCTGTAGGCAGCCCTCCCCTCCCCTCCCCCTAAGGCAGCAGAACCCTGGCTTCCAGACCATCGGTGACTGTTCCATTATGTATAGACACAAACGGGGTTGCCATGTATCATTTACTCCTCACCAGAACTGCACTCGAACTATTGAAACGCAGATGTCAGTAAAATAACATATCTCTGGTGGCTTGTCTACCTGTCTCCCTCGCTGCTGAGAAATAACTCACAGCAGTGGGTTAAGCTAACAATAAACATGGGAATTGACTTCAGTGGGAATGAACTTGCTTGACTGTTGACAAAAATCTAAGGTGATGCAACCTTCACTGGGCTTATTGCTCGCTCAGGTGGCAGATGGCGGCTGCCATGCTTCCTCCTTCTTGGGACAGGGATGTGGGACTGAAGGCCCCAGACTGATGAAAGAGTCCCTGTCCCTGGGCCCAGAGGCAGGTGGCAGTGTCCTGTGAAGGGACTCTTGTGATTGGCACAAACGATGATGGGGTGAGAATGCTGTTAAGAGGGAGTGTGAGGAAGGCCTCTCTTCATCCTCCCTGTTCAGGCTGTTAGCAAACAACAGGAAGGGGCTGGCAGCTGGCTCCTTCTAGCCTTGGCCCCCGTCCAGGATGAGATCGGGCAACACAACCTCTCCCCCCACTCACACCAAGGCACCCGGAACAGGTCTGCACAGCTGCGTGTGCAGGCTGGTAGGGGGACCCTTAGTGGAGTGGCTGGAGACCCCTGGCTTCAGCGTCCGGCCACCAGCAGCCTGCCCACTGGGCAGCCTGAAGGGAGACGAAGGGAGGCAGGCTTCGGCAGAGGGCACTCAAGTCCTAGGAATCTGCACTCAGCTAACTGCAGGCATGTGCTCCGTGGTTGCCGGGGGAAGCGGAGATCATGAATCTCGGTAACTCGAGCCCAGGGTCTCATCACTCACCGTGATTGTGGGGGCATTGAGAGCTGGAGTGGATGAGCCTAAACAAAACATGCACACAGGGGACTCGTCCAAATGAGGCTGCTTGGCCGCCCCCGGGACCCCTCCCACCCCTGCAGAAGCTAGGGAGGGGTTGGGGGAGTGGCCCAGAGTGGCCAGCAAGCTTCAGGTTTCTTCCTACCCCTACCCCACCCCCACCTGTGAGCCGGTGGGAGACATGAATCTGGCTGGCAGCAACTTGGGCCAGCTCAGCCGTTTTCAGGGATGGTAATGAAATGCAGGAGCACTTGTCCTTTCAGACAGCATCCCCTTTTATTTTGGAATGAAAAGCTGCATTAGTCTGAATGAGGTTTGGAGGCCTCATAAATCCAGCGTTGGCTGCCTCCTGGGGGAGCAAGGAGCCCAGGCCTGGCTGGTGGGTAGACTTGTTTACCAACAATTTGAAAACCCATGATTGGTGGCCCTCAATCCCCGGAGATGCAGCTTGAGGTTGTGCCAGTTCCCGTGCCTGCTGGGGGCAGGACAGCCTGGGCAGGCCCAGGAGACAGGAAGAGAGGGCTGAAGGTTCCTGGGGACCACGGAGCTCCTCACTTGGCTCCAGTAAAGGACCCACATCCTATACTACATTAGCCTGTCTACAAACACGGAAGCCCCAGTGGGCCTCCAGTGGAGGTGACAGGTGATGAGGATCTTCGGCGAGAGCCTGTTCCCTGCTCAGCCCATGCAAGATAAGACAAGGGTCAAGCCTGCGCCTAAGGAGGCAGATAGACCTGAATGTCAATTGTAAATACTGGCTCCTTACTACAGTGATGGCCAATAAATATTAGAGGAAGGGAGGAAGGAAGGAAGGAAGGAGGGAGAGACGGGGAGGGAGGTCCCATATTAGCTGTGTGACTTTGGATCACTTAACCTCTCGAGGGTCAGAGTGTTCATCTGTAAAATGCAGTGATCACACAGATCCTACCACAGCCAGCTACGGAAAGGGTTAGATGAAGTGCATGTAAAGTGCATTGAGTGAGTGTGTCGTCCAGAACATAGAAAACATGTAATAAATACTCGCCGTCATGATTGTCGTTGAAGCTGTTGTAGTTGTCATGCTTCCCACCCTCCCCCGCACTGGGAGGGGGCAGGCTGCTGCCAGCTTGGGGAGACCTCTGTGTTACAGAATGGCTTGCATCTATGTCCAGAAGAAAGCCCAATCCTGGGCTGGGGCCAGCTAGCTTCCCTCTGACCCCAGGGCTCCAGCTGGCCACCAGGTCCAGTGACTAAAGCCATAGCCCCTGCAGCTGGAGGCTGTTTCCCACCACACCACGGGGCAGCAGAGCAAACTCCCATCCACTCTGAAATGCGCAAGAACAAGGCCCAGCCTGGGCTGCTCCCCTGGGGGTGATGAGGGGGCTCCAAGAGGTCACACTCTCATGCCCTAGGGGCCCCAGATTCCTCTGCCTTTATCTACTCACTTCTCTAGTACCACTCTCCTCTTCTAGAGACTTTCTTGGAGACTGTTACTCCTCCTGCTCCCTACCTTTCCCCTATCCCTCCCACTGGCCTTTCCTAGGTTCTGGTCTGGAGTGCAGATCTGTCCCTTCCCAGGAGTCACACGTCTACCTGGCTGCTCCTTCAGTTTCTGCGCCAGGCCACTGTGCCCTGCCCCCTGCCCCTGCTGCCCACAGGATAACCAAAATCAGAACTAGGATCCAGGCTCCCCTCCTCCCCCACCCCGTAACCATCCTTGGGCCCTGCTGGGGATGCTGTTTTAGCCCTGCATCTTCCACCTTGAGTTCAGGTCCCGCCAATCCCCTTTCCATCCCCCAATCAGGGAGCTGGGATTTTCTTCTTTAGAGAAGAGCCAGGACTTTCGGGTTCCTAGGAGCAACTAAACCAGCTGTAGAAGCTGGTAGGAGATGGAGATGAGAGGTCCAATCTTGAATGAAGAGCCTCTTCCATCTTAATCCTGGAGGGTGGGGCCTTCTGCTCCTCTCCTGTGCTTCCCGAGTGCTGGTGCCCACGGGGGGCAGTTACCCTCTATCAAGAGGTGGCAGCTGCTGCTTCCCTGGCTCTGGTCTGCATGCCCTACCCTCTGGTCTCTTGGGCAACATTTTCCAGTGGCTGCTTGGAAAATCAGCCGCTCCTGCTCAAGGGTGAGGACGGTTTTAAGTGCCAAAGACAAACCATGGGTAACCGCCCCCCGCCTTTGCTGGTGGATCTTTGAGGATGGCCTCCAGACTGGCACACCTCTTTCTCTTCCCTGGGACTCTGCCCTCCTCCACCCACAGTTGCTTCCACTTCAGGTGGCAGGGAGGCCGCTCCTAATGGGCAGGTCTGGCCATACTGCGATATTCACATCCCCACACAATGCCGTGGTCCCCTACGCCCAGGAAGGGAAATTAATAGGCCAGATAGAGCTCCACTCATAGTCTATTTGTAAGAAAATTAAAGATTTGCTTTTCAGATGTTGGGGGCAATGCTCATACCAGACAGCTGGCAAATGGGAGAGATTGGGAATGATGGAATAGATCAAATTATTTAAATGAGAAAAATAAATTCACACACAGCCTAGCCGCTGCCGGTGACAGATCCGTTTATTTATCTACTGTATCAGTACCGCTTTGTCTCTGTCAAAAAGGTCATTAAACTCGCCTAACTGCGTAATTCGCAGCCTCCTGCTCCAGACTCGCTCCACAGCTCTTCTCTTCCCTTGACACCCAGCGCCACTTGAAAAAAAAAATTTATTATTGCTAATAAACAACGTTGTCCCCCTCCCCCCTTAACTTGAACCTTTTCTAGCTTGCTCCCACACGGGTCCTGCCCAATCCCGCAGAAAATGACAGTCTTTCTTTCTCAGGAGGAATGGGAAAGGAGGGCCAGCCCCTCCTGCGTTACTGGAGGCGAGGGATGGGACGTGTCGGGGTGCAGCTCAGCGGCCCCTCTTGAATACAAGGATTTAGCTGTCTTTCTCCGAAGCACTGTCGTTGCATTGCACGGTCAAGGCCAGCCTTCCACAGCAAAGGCTCCAGCCCCTACCAGCTCCTGCAGCAACCCTAGCCCAGCTTGGGGGATTCTCTTTGAATTCTGTCTCCTTGAATCCCAACCCCAATTTGATTGAGTCCATGAGGGATGGGATTGGGGAGGGAAACCGGTTCCTGGGTCAGTCTCGGGCCGTCCAGCCAGCCCCAGCGGCGTGCGAGCTGCAAGGCGAGACTCCGCAGACGGCGGGCTCCCGGCCCTCATCTCCCGGAGGCGCGTCTCCTCCAGCCGCTCGGCCGCTCGGCTGCTCGGTCTCCCAGCTCCCGGTGCCAGCTCTCCTGCTCCATGCCCGGTTCCCAGGCTCCGTGCCCTCGCAGTTGAGGGGACTGGGGATGGGGGCAGAAGGGACGGGGGCATCTGGGAATCGAGGAGAGTCCTCATTCTCTGGACGTCCCCCGAAACCGCATCCAGGGGCCCCTTCCCCGCCCCCTGCGCAGGTGTGAGCGCGCGCGCGAGTGTAGCCCCGGCGGGTGTGAGTGTGAAGTGTGTGTGAGCAGGGGAGTGCGCGGAGGGAGCGCGGGCGGCGGGCGGCGCGGGCGGCGGGAGGCAGGGCGCGGGGGAGGGGGCTGGGAGGGAGTGCGCGCGTGCAACTCCACTCCGGGGCTTTGTGCGAGCCCGGGCGATAGCATCGGCGGCGGCAGGAGGAGGAGCGGCCGGAGAGGCGTGCAGCTTGCCCGCCAGCGCGCGGCACCCGGGCAGGTGGAAGCCCGCGCGGGAGCCCAGCCACCGAGCAGGAGCTGAGTCGGAGCAGAGTCCGGGCGGAGCCCAGAGCCTCACCAGCGGGCGGCCCGTGGGCGGCAGCCGGGCGGGGCGGGCGCCGGCGGGGCTGCCCCCAGTAAGATGTGCGCGGCGCCGCGGGGCGCCCCCGACTCACAGCGGCGCTCGGGAGCGGGGCAGCTGGGCCAGGCGGCGCCTCGGGGGCTGCTGCGCGCCAGCGCCTAGAGCTGCCGCCCCAGGGAGCCCGCCACGGCCGCGCCCCGGGCACGCTCCGCGGCGCCCAACGATGACCGCTCCCTGGCGGCGCCTCCGGAGTCTGGTTTGGGAATACTGGGCCGGGCTCCTCGTCTGCGCCTTTTGGATCCCGGACTCGCGCGGGATGCCCCACGTCATCCGGATCGGTAAGAGCTCCCCGAAGCCGGGGGTCTCCGCGCGCCCGGGCAGGGACGGGAATGGGGGCTTCGGAAGGCGATCCCGAGAGATTTTCGCAACCTTTTTGGGCTGCCGGGGCCAGGTGACCACCAGGAGCTCTTTCTGGTGAGGACAAAAGTTCCAAAGCCGGGGCCACAGGCCTTACTTATTGGGGAGGAGGCAGCCGGCCCGCTGCGCGCGAGGGCGAGGGGCCCTTGGCGCGTTTCTGGGAGGCCAGACCTAGCGGAGTGTAGCGAAGCGTTCCAGCCGCGACCCGAGTGTCGGGCGCGCTTCCCCGTGACTGCCAGCATGACTAGCTGCAGACCGAGTTCTGGGACCCGGCTTCTCCTCGGGGCGGGAACCCTGGGGAAGGCGCCAACTTCTCTTTCCCTCTTGCTCCCCTTGGACTCCTCGCCCACACCTGGGGCATGGCTCTAGCGGCCGCGATGAGGACTCAGGGTCCGGCTTCGAGTGACGGGGGCAGCCAGTCTCCTCTCCCGGTGGTCGCCCTTGGCCTCGGTAGCCCGCATTTAGCCCCGTGGCAAGGGGCAGAGGAGGTTCAGCCCTGTAGGTCCCTGCAGCCGCCCCTCGCGGCGGAGGCCTCTCTCCGGCCTGGGGGCAGCGCGGGTGCGGGGAAGGGAGCGGTGGATCCTGCCGAAAGCGGCAACGGAAGGCGGCAAGAGGGACGCGAGTGTTTTTTAAAGTTAGCCGAAATCCCTCCGCAGCTGGCGGCGGCTGGCGGGGCTGGCTGCGCGCAGCTTTCTGGGGCTTTGGCTTGTCTGCGTCTTTTCTCGCCGGAGTCTCTCACTCCGGGCTTTAACTTTGTTGTGGCCACCCCAACGCCCTGTAGTCAGAGCTCTAGGCTTTGCGGGGGCGGGAGGGGGTGATGGGGGAAGCCCTGCGTGTTCTCGGCGTCCGGCCGCCAGGCTGGGCCCGGCCTGGCCACGCAGGAGCCTCCGCCACGCAGGCCCTGCACCCGCCGCGGGCTGGAGACCTCGGCCGCCTGGGTTCGCGAGGCGTCTGGCACGAGGCGGGCAGAGCTCTGCTCAGCGAGGGCCACCTTCCTCCCCTTTGGCTCCTCTCCAGTTGCGGCGAGACGGGTGCAGGCAACCAATGTCGGGTTGTTTTCGTAGTTGAGGTTTTCCTAGGATGCCATCAAATCCAGCGGATCTGTCTCCTCCGCTGCTCTCGGAGGATCCAAGACCCTCTTGAACTCCGCGACTGTGTGGGAGTAGACGCACCGTCCTTAGTTCTGCCGATGCTGGCGTCTTCCCTTCCATACCCGGGATCCTGGCAGGGGCATGGGAGGAGGCAGAGGAGGCCCAGTTACTGGACTCAGGGGACAGCCTTCACGGCCAGGCTTAACCCTTTGCAGCCTACGGTGTTCTTGGCAAGCCCAAAATATCTGTTGTCTCTGCTCCAGCGCCCAGTTCGGCCACCATTCCAGAGGCAGGCAGCCCTTTCGTAATGCCAGCACTTTCTTTATTCCCTCTTTCCTTCCACCGTTTTATGGGGTCCTGCATAGTAGGGTGCCTTTGGGAGAAAGGGGGGCAAAAGGTGCTGCGTGCTCAGCTCACGCATTGCAGGATCCTCTTCCGTGATCCTCTGCAGGGGTGGGATTGGCATGCTCCCAGCCCAGCCTCGGGCATGGAGGTCTTTGGAGGCCCAGGAAGACAGGAGCAGGTGAGGCTGGCCCCAGGAGAAGGAGCTGCAGGGGCAGGATCCTGTGCCCTCACCTGCTCTTCATACTGTGAAATTGACTTGCACGGGGGGACTCTCACTGCCCTGAGGGGAAGCCTCAAGCCTGCCCGCCCTTTCTTAGGTTCAGCGTGTAATAATGCAATTAAGGATGGCAAAGCCCTCTTCTCTTCTCATCTTATTCGTATTAAGCCTCAGGATTAATTAGCGTGTCGGCCCAGGCCATTTATATCCGGGAGCCTGGCCCCATTTGATTTTCAGCCGGAGGACTGTGGTGCTGTGCCGATGCCAAACGTGACTGTGACTGCCGTCGTGGTGCCAGCTTGGACGGAGGATGGGAAGGCTCCGAGACCTTTGGGCTTCTCTGGAGCTTCCTGGGGAGTTGAACTTCCGTTCTTCTGAGGCCAGGTTCGAGCCGCTGCTGGAGTCAGGGAACTGCGTTGGACATGGCCCAGAGAGGGGAAGATTCTTTTACTGAAACCCAAACGCACCGCCTTGGCTGGGCCGGATGGGGTCTCCCTTTTTTCATCCCCCCTCACCCCTGTGGTCACAGGGCTCCGACCGGGGCTGCAGGAATTGGGGACCCAGAATTTGAGCTCAGGGGTGTGCAGTGTGCTTGTGGTTCCCAGGACGGGCGCCTGAACCTCCCGCGCTTGGAGCTGAATCCTTCTCCCGCAGGCAGGCGTTGCCCAGCACCAGCCAGGGAGAGAGGGTTTCCCTGCAGGTGCGCAAAGGGCTCTCTGGGCTGGGAGCAGCGCACCGCCCCCTCTCTTTGTGCCTCTTTTGGGGGCTGAAATTTCCGCTTAGACAAGGAGATGGATAGCTCAGCAGTGTGACAGAGTGTTCAAACAATCCGTCTTGAATAGATGAATTGCATTGCTCTGTCTTTTTGTAATTGTGTCTATCAGAGGGAGAGGTCAAGACATTGATTGCTTGGATGGTTTGCAAGTAACAAAGGAGGGTGAGGAAGAGAGAGAGTAATTGGATTGTAGTCTGTTGGGGGGGGGATGATCATTGATTATTTTATATGAATATGTGGAAGATGTATTCTGCGCGTGATTATCCAGTGTTGCTCATGAAAGGTTCTCCAGGCATATTGTTCAGTGTTTTGTTATTATTATTATTATCATCACTGTTATTGTTCAGATGGATTCTGGTCTTAACTCATGGAACACAGTCTAGTGCATGGGTCTGCTCAGCTAAATGGACTTCTTTGACTTCGTGTGGGGACCTGGGTTTCCTGGTTACATGACTCAGAAGCTGAAATGGGGGGACCCTAAACTGGGAGCCAGGAGGCTGGGGTTTTCTGCTCTATCCTTGTTCAGATCTTATTCCCCACTTCCTGCCCCCACCTTGAGCCTGTTACCCTATCTGTAAACTGTTTAGTTTGGGCCATTATGTGGCTTCAAAGTTCTCTTCAGTGCAGGCTGGTGGGGACTGTCGGCACCATTGAGATCAGTTGTGTAGATTCATAGTTAGATTCGTGGTGTTTCATGAGGCTCCCTCATGTTCCGTACATACTGTAGGATGGAGGGCCAGCCTGGAATTTGAAGAGGGAACCAGACAGTGGTGGCAGCATCTGGGGAGCTCAAATAGATGGTGGTGCTCTCTGGCCAGTCAGGGGTGAGGTTCAGAACCAAATGACTGCGGAGACATAAAGCAGGTGTGCGCCTGTGTGTGAGGATGAGTGGGGCTGGGGCTGGGGAAGGAAGTGCTGGCTCAGCGCCAGACTCAGTATCTACGGAGTAGATTAGACTCAGAGGCCCGGACCCTGGGCTGTGGGGGCCCAGCAGGCAACGGCAGGCAATCACAGGGGAGTGAGGGTCCCTCCCCCGGGGCTCTCAAACCATCCCCCTCTGCATCTGCATCTCCTCTCCTGAGTTCACCGAAATGGTCCTGAGTGTTTGTCTCCTGAGTTTGGGTGCTGCTTCATGGAAAACAATGAGAAATTTCTTGCAGTGACTGGTGATGTGCTGAAACATCACCGCCTTGTAGGAGAAGACATGAGCTGAATGAAGATCAATAAAGCTTTCCCCTACCCCTGGAAGTAAATAGCTTCAGACAAGACCTGGGAGTGGCTCGCGGGGCCTTTGAAAGCATTCACTTGAACAATTTCTGCTACCACTTTCTAGCCCAGCTGCTCCTGTCAACCCAGGTTTCTCCCCTTCTCCAGGTGTAGTTTCATTTCTTCGTGATGCCTGCCTTGCACTGTGCTAAATAGTCTTTTGACATGGAGAAGACCTGGGGATTTTCTAAGGTGGTTTATGCAGGGTGAGCCGGACACTGTGTCCCTACTAGGCCTTTCCCAGGTCACTTGCATCCCCTTGCCTCAGGGCACCACAGCTGATTTCAGAAGTCCAGCCTTACTGTGCTATTTACTATTTCAGAGGACTTTGCAGGGGCCACTGTTCATCCCCTACCCACTTCAGGAAAACAAGGCTGCTTAGCTGCTTTGAGGATCCTTTGTGGGGTCTGTGAGCCTCCCAGAGTCACTGTGTTCCCGTGAGCACTCGCTGTCCCTGCCCCAGGAAACAGAGTCCCTCCTGGGGCATTAGAACAACCTCTCCTCTTGGGGGAAGGGCCAGGCCTTATGCAGGAGAGGCTTCAGGGCTGCTTTGGGATGCATTTTTAGGGGGAGACCTGGCTGTGCTGGACTAGAGGCTAAGCCTTCCTCCACCCTGTAACAAACAGTTGCCCTCGCCTCTGCCTCCCACAGTTTTAGCCCGAGCCCCACTTTGTTTGCTTAAGACCCTATAGAGGGAACAAAGAAAGCCGATGCTCCACTTGGCTGGGCAGCAGCAAAGAGGAGCCTGGAGCTCCCCAGGCCCTGCCTGGCAACAGACAGGACGGAAGCTCCAGCATCAGAGCACTTCCTCTGGGGCTGGCTCCCAGCAGGCCCCTGCTTGCCTTCCCGAGGCTGATGCGATGGGGCTGGAGCTTCCGTGGGCAGATGGGCCCAGGGCCTGGTTGATGCAGATGGGGCCTTGTGCGCGGTGGCTGGCTGCAGTGCCAGGTGCTGATCCCCGCAGCAGCACCAGGGGGCAGTGTGCCTGTGCGCAGGTGGTGGCCTTGGCCCTGTCTCCTGCCTGGGACCCCACCTGGGTCTGGAGCACAAACTAAGAAAACAACAACACAGCAACAACCCACCAGCCCCAATTTATTCGAGCCACTTATTCATTGCTTGGCGTTGTGCTAAGTGCTTTCTAAATAATGACTAGCAATGTGGGTGAATAGTAAGTGCTCAATAAATGGAGTTGTTGCATTGTCCCCCATCATCTTTTTCAGTCTTCACCACCCTGAAGGCATTACTCCCATTTTGCAGAGGAGGCAACTAAACTTGGTGAAGCCAATTGTCTAAGATCACACAACCAGAAAGTGGTAAAGGCAGGATATGAACTCCACTCCTGTCGGCCTGACTCCAGAGCCTGTGCTTTTAGCTGTCCATGTAAGTGAAAATAGAAAACAGTAATTTTTGCAGGCACTGAGTGCAGTGCCCCACCCCCTTGGTTCTCAGTGCTGAACAGTCTCTCTGGACTGGGCTGTTTCCCCTGCTACAGGCAGCTGTGTAGGTTATGTGACATTTAACCCTACCAGTGCCAGTTAGACTGTCCTTGCTGCTGGGCCATGTGGCAGATACGCTTCCTTGAGAGGAGCAATATGGATGGCTTTCCCCACCCCTTCCACCAACATACACTCTTATTCTGACTACATCCACCTCATCTGGCCTTCTGCTCTCTGCCCAGCCCTTTTACCCAAGCTTGAAATAAAGCCTGGGCTCTCCATTGGGTGTGGCCCGTCCACCCACAGGAATGCCTCTGCTCTGGGGACTCCAGCTTTCATGTCCCCTGACCACCGCTAGGCTTAAAAACATCGGCAGAGCCCTGAGGAAACCCCAGGGTTCAGTCCCTGAGTGTTCCTCTCACCTCCATCCTCATCAGCTACTGGCCTGGCCAGGGAAAGTGGCCAATGAATTAGCCCTTTGTTCTCCCTTCCTCCTATTCCCTCCTTTTCCCCTCCCCAACCCAATCCCTTCTTTCCTTCAACATCCTTTCCAAGCTAATGGGTTTTATGGTCATTTTATTTTTAAGCAAAAGTCCCATTCCAACCTTCTAAACACAGTCTGCCTTGCTAGGAATTAAGTTCAAGGAGAATATGAGGGCAAGACCCACAGTATGGGTCTGGCATGGGGACCTGAGTGCAAGAGCTGCCCAATCCACCTTCCCCATGGGAAGACCTAACCCTTCTTTTCCACCAAGTTCCTCCTCTCTGGGGAAACTGGGATAATGGTGGCTGCCAGGGACTGAACTGTTCTAGAAGTGGGATGAACTGCACTGCTTAGAGTCCCTATAGAAGTGACAGATTTGAGGCAGACACAATCAGGCAGGTCATGTTATTTTCCAGGGCCTCAATTTCCCCATCTGTAAAATGGGGATGATACTGCCTGCCTCACAGAGTCAAATAGGTGTGACCGATGTCTTTTCAGAAAAACTTCAATGCTGTGCAAAGGTCCGCTCTTCTTTTGCTGTCTGAGGAGTCTGACATGCACAGGGCCGGACGAGGGTGAGGTGAGCAAGGCAGCTAGGGAACCGAGTTTGAGGAGGCTCTCAAGGGGTGACCTTGCACTTGCACAACTGACCAGGAGAGTGAGCTCCTCCTTAAATCTGAGCCCCTGGGTGCCTTGCTGGCCTACACCAGCACCTGTGTTTGCTCAGGCGGTCATTGTTTTCTTCTGATTCGCTTGTGCTCCAGAAACAAAATGTTAATTGAGTTGTGATTGGGAGAGAGGAGACTAGATTGAGGGCAAGAGGACTGGCTTTGAGGACAGGTCATTCTGAGCTTGCTTTGGTTTCCCATTAGCCACATCTTGTAGCAGCTGTGCCCAGAGCACTCTGCCCCACATTACCCTTCTGTCTTTCCTTTGAAATTGCCTCTAGGGCTCATACCACCTCCCGCTCCAGGCTGGAACGCCCCTTTCCTCAAGGATCATGGTCCCATGTCCCTCTCTTTGCCTCCTTTGACCTTCATTTCTTGTTTACTAATGCTTCTTAATCTTGGCTGTAGCTTTGCTTGTGGGTGTCTAGGGCTTTTTCTAGTGCATATGTGTCATGCCATGGAGCTGCCCAAGGGTACCCAAGGCCACCTCTCCCCCATCACTACCAAGAGGCAGAATGAATTTTTAAAAATCAAATAATATATTTGATTTGATTCTAAGACACACACACACACACATACACACACACACTTTCATACCTTTGAAATCAGTATTTGTCTCATATGTCATGTTCAAGTTTACTTGCAGGGTTTTTTTCTTTCTTCACATTTTACAATATACTGGTATGTTTTAGGTTTGATAAAAGGTGGTGGACCTGAGCTTGAGTCTAATATGTACTTGCTGTGTTACCTTGGGCAAGTCACTTCACCTCTGAGCCTCCATGTCTTCATCTATTCAACAGAATTATTAGCATTAAGTTAATCCATATTCCACTGTTTTTGGCCTACAAAAATTTCATAGGGTTGAATCATATACTATTGTCTTCATTGGGTTAGTGTGAGGATTAAAGATGATAAGTTATCTACAGCTTTCTGCACAGTGCCTGATGCTTAATCAATGTTAGCAGAGGAGGATTCCCCGAGGGTAGAGGCCATGTCACCACCATCAGACTGTGAGCTCTAAGGCTGTCTGTTTCTTACACACCCTCTACCTTGAGCCAACCCCTCATGTGCAATACTCCATGTAGCTCAGTATGTGGCATTTGCCCACTACGCACATACCCATGTACCTGCAGTAGAATTAGTAGCTTGTGACAGTAAGGAGTAAGAGAGGTGCCCTTCCTGGGAGGCTTCTGTATATAATCTCTCAGACTCCTCCTGGCCTGCAATTTCTCACTCACCTGCAGGCACAGGGTGCTGGCTTTCCCCTACATTTGCAGTGTTCTCATTGAAATGCATTTTGCACATCTCCAGAGATTATGGGATGCTCTTGAGGGGTTGGTGCAGGGAGTCCTGATCAGTTCTCGGATGGGGAGTTCAATCTTGCTTCCTGTGAGGGCAGCAGGTGCAGTCCAGAGAGGGGCTGCGGTTGGAGACGGGCCCCAGGGGGTAGACACTGCTGCCTCTGCTGGGAGACTCCAGGTAATGAGGCTGCGGCAAAGCCCGGGAGGAGGGAGTCCCCGTAGTGATCATCCAGATTGGAGAAAATGAGATGGAGTGAGATCTGGGGGCGCAGTGGCGGCTTTGACTCCAAATCCTTTGGTTCCATGCTGAACGGCGGGTAAGGACAGCAGAGGGGAAAGCAGGAGCAAGAAGGAGCTAAGATTCTAGTGTGTATAAAGAGGCTTCCAATCCAGAGGAGACAATGGAGTCTGGCCCTATTAAGAGGGCTGATGCAGACAGGCTGCCAATGGAAGGGGGTTTATGGAGTTCTCAGAACAACTGCAGGGATGAGCTCTTTAAAGATGGGAACCTGGGAAATGTCTGCAAAGCCTTCCTGCATCTGCTTTGCAGAACTGAAACACGCTATTCTGAAAAACCCGCCCAATGGGGTGGAAAAGCTGGAGTAGGCAGCCATGGACTTCCCAGGGCTCCGGGCACCACACTTCCCATCTGCGGTGAAGAATCACAGAGTCCAGGCTGAAAAGAATCCCAGGGATCATTCCAGGCCTCTGGTTCTCAAACATTAGCATGTCTAAGAATCACTTGGACTGTCCAGTAAAATACAGATTGCTGGGCCCCACCCTCACAGCTTCTGAGTCAACAGGTCTAGGGGGAGGCCTGGGAATTTGTTTTAACAGTGTTTAGACCACAGCCATGTAAGTGCTCAGTAAATGTTACCCATTACTCTGACAGTTAGAATGGCCCTGCCCACTGATCCTGGTTTGGATTTACTCCCTGTCCCACAATGCAGTTCTACAGAAGTGTAAAGGCACTTCTTTGGATTAAAGATGCCCAGTTCTTCCAGCATGGTATCGAAAGCTAATCATAATACTGCTTATGTATTGAACCCAGTAAGCTCATAACCTCCTCAGGTCTCTGCCTTGCTGCCTAGTTATACAACCCCAGATTATTTTCGCCTTTTCAGCAGCCATTTCACTCAGTTGCTTTATACTGAGCTAGTGGTCTCATGAGACCACCACAGGCATCACTGCTGATCTGTAACTTCTCTTATCCTCTCTTTGGCAGCTGATCCTTGAGCCTAAAGGCAGGGCCTGTCATTTATCCCTAGTAAATCCCATTATTGAACCTTCAGGAGGTTATTCTCTTCGTTTCTCAAGCACCAAAGCTTGTTCCCATCTCACCATCCTCTGAGGTTGGCATGAATTTTACTCTCTTCTTTCTCTCTAGCCTCCCTCCAAGTGTATGTTGTGAAGAGGTTGAGTGCTTATTAGCCTGGAGTACATATGGTTGGGGCTGGGAACCACTGCTCCAGACAGTGAAGCCCCTGTGGCTCCCAAAAGTGTCATGCCATCTGAGCCTGGGGTGAACATGCCTCCCTTCATTTCAGCTACGTCTGCCATCAATACATTAGGCAGGAAATGACCAGCGTCAGAGTCTGTTCAATGGTCTTGAATCCACTACCTTTCATTTTAACCAGCTTCAAAATCCCACTGGCTTCCTCCTGCTCTCAGGTTCTTCCCCCCCCCCCCTTTTCTTAATTTAATTTAATCGTTGTTGTATTACATCCATCCCCTTTTTACTCCCCTCTGTCCCCTTCCCCACCCACCCATTCCCCAACAAAGTCAATCCCACTTATTGTCTCTGTCCATGGTTGTTTGATACTAGGTTCTTGACTAAACTGTTCCCCTTCTTTGCCTCTTCCTCCCACCTCCCCCATCCCCTTTTCCCCTGCCCACTGAAGGCCTCTTCACTATATTTATATATCTGGTTCTGTTTTGCTTGTTGTTTGTTTTGTTCATTATTGTCCTGTAATGGGTGAGATCATATGGTATTTGTCTTTCACTGACTGGCCTATTTCATTAAGCATAATACCTTCTAGTTCCATCCATGTTGTTGCAAAGGGTAGGAGTTCTTTCTTTCTGCTGTGTAGTATTCCCTTGTGTAAATGTACCAAAGTTTTTTGATCCAATCATCCACTGATGGGCACTTAGGCTGTTTCCAGCATTTGGCTATTGTAAATAATACTGCTACGAACATACATAGGGGTACATAGGTTCTTATGAATTGGTGTCTCAGGATTCTTTGGGTATAGTCCTAGTAGTGGAATTGCTGGATCAAAAGGCAGTTCCATTTTTAGTTTTTTAAGGAAACTTCATACTGTTTTCCATAGTGGCTGCACCAGCCTGTATTCCCACCAGCAATGCACCAAGGTTCCCTGTGCCCCACATCCTCGCCAACACTTGTTGTTTGTTGATAATTGCCATTCTGACAGGTGTGAGGTGATATCTTATTGTGGTTTTAATTTGCATCTCTCTGATGGCTAGTGATGTTGAGCATTCTTTCATATGCCTCTGGGCCCTTAGTATGTCTTCCTCAGTGAGTTGTCTGTTCAGGTCTTTTGCCCATTTTTTAAATTGGGCTGTCTGTCTCCCTGGTGTTGAGTCACATTAGTTCTTTATATATTTTGGATATCAAACCCTTGTCTGAGGTATCATTGGCAAATATCTTTTCCCATACAGTTGGTTGCATTTGAATTTTGCTGGTGTTTTCTTTAGCAGAACAGAAACTTTTCAATTTGATATAGTCCCATTTGTTGATTTGTTCTTTTATTTCCATTGCCCTTAGTGAAATATCAGTAAACATATTTCTGCATAGGATATCTAAAATTTTACTGCCTATATATTTTCTCCAGGACCTTTATGGTGGCATTGCTTATGTTTAAGTCCTTTATTCATCTTGAGTTTATTCTGGTGTATGGTGTAAGTTGGTGGTCTAGTTTTATCTTTTTGCATGTTGCTGTCCAGTTCTCCCAATACCACTTGTTAAAGAGTCTGTTTTTACTCCATTTTATGTTCCTTCCCCCTTTGTCAAATATTAATTGACCATAGAGTCCTGGGTTTATTTCTGGGCTCTCTATTCTGTTCCATTGATCTATATGTCTATTCTTATGCCAGCACCAGACAGTTTTGATGACAGTAGCCTTGTAATATAGTTTGATGTCCGGTATTGTGATTCCTCCTACCTTGTTCTTCTTTCTCAAGATTGCTGTGGCTATTCATGGACGTTTTTGGCTCCATGTAAATTTTTGAAGTATTTTTTCTATTTCTGTGAAGTCTGTCATTGGTATTTTTCAGGTTCTTTATAACCCATAGTGGTTGGCATCTCCAGACTTATTTATGCACTGTCCTTTTTGCCTCACACATGCTCTTAGTTCCACTCTACTGAACATTGAAGTCCCCAGAAAGCAATGCACCTTCCCTCACACTCTGTGCCTCTACTCTTGCTATTCTTCCTGGTCAACTTCTAGTTTCCCATCCAGTCCCAGCAAACATGTCTTTCCCTCTAAGAGGTCTGTCTTGACTCCCATCTGCTTCTGTGAATCCTCACAGTACCCTGAACTCCCCTTGTCATAGCACTTACTGTACATACTGTAATTCTTACTTACCTTAGAGATGAGCACTGTACAAGCATGAGCCATAGCTGGCTTACTCACCATTTGTCCAACACACCTGGCACTGAGTGTCCATAGTGGGTGATTAATGACTATTTGTTGAACAAATGAATGCATTGATGAATACCATCATTTGAATATAAGACAATCTAAGTACCCTGCCATTCGGCTCAACGCATTTTCCACGTTGTCAACAGAATTTCATGGAAGAGATTGTTAGAGTCTTGGGTGAAGCCTGTGTCCTAATGGAACCCATGGTGTACTTCTGATATGTCAATTCAGCGCCTTCTATGCTAAGACACTTTTTCAGGTAGACTATTGGGAATAGCTGGAGTATTTAGAGCAGTAGGCCCTTCTTCCTTGGGCTTCAGATTGGTCTTTAGATTTGTTGTCTGGTTCATCTCATGATTCTCTTTTTGGGATAAACACAAGCTGTCTACTTCAAGAAGAAACAGAAGAAAAGACCATGATCCACTTGCCTGTTCTGGCCTTGCCCCTCACTTCTTCCCACTCGCTCCCTGGCATCTCTGCTACTCCCTCTGGGAGTTGAACCAAGGAGGGGTACATCAGCTGTATCATTGAGCTGACACCAGTCATGGGACAGGCCTCCTTTTTACCTGTCTTCACCATATCACTGGATCATGATAGGTCTATACAATAGCTTTCTGGAAAAGTGAGGTTGGCAGTTAACCTGGAGAGTCAGACTGTATAGACAGCCAGCCTGGGCCATGAAGCCCTGGGAACATAGCCACCATCCACACTGGTTTCTAGGGAGTGTGAATGTGTGCACATACATAGGTTTGTATACTTGTAAGAGGCAACTGACTGGAGGTTTTCTTCTCTGCACAGGCTTCCAAAATTGGGGCTTCACATTCTTTATCCCAAGCCTGGTGAGTGAATACAGTGACTTTCCCTGACTGGGCTGATGTGTGTAGTGTAGCTGAGATTGAGGGTGGGACAGGTCTGCCATGGAGCCCCCTGAATGGTGCAGGACTGGGATCTCCCCTGAGGCCAGGCCCTCCCCTTTCTTGCTTCCCTCCCCCAGGAAACAGATGACACGTTTATGGGCAGAGTGCCTGTTGCCTACATGGCCATTTTTCCTGCTCAGTTTAATAGAGGTGACAGCCGTCTATTTTACTTGTCTCGTAACATCGAATCAGTAAATAAAATATAGGTGAACTCTCGGGTTTAGCTGAATTATGGCTGGCCCATAGGGACTGAGGGCTGGGGGAGAGTTGAACAGAGATTGAATCCCTGGCTTCTTGCAAGAGGAGCTGAGCCTTGTGTCTTTCTCTGGATTCAGAAAAATCTTTTCATGCTAGAGGAGGCCTAACAAGGCCTCAGACACTGTCATCCTGTTTGACAGTCCCTGAGCCCATGGAAGAACACAAGTGGAGGTACCCCGAATATTGGAGCTACAGGAGTTCTTTTCCTGCCCCACCCTTTTCTATCATAGATTGGGGTACAGAGGACTGAAAAAGGGAAATGACTAGAGTCACACACCTTGATGAGCCATGGACAAAATCAGATGAAAACATGAATCTCTGACCATCCAGTTCATTGTAAAATTACATACACTTCCCTATTACACCCACACACGCGCTCGCGCATGCACACAGCTTTAAATTTGCAGTCTTAAGAGAGATAAGGAGACTAGATTTTTCCACTGTGTTAAAACAGACTTGCAAAACCTTTTTTTTTCACACTGAGGGAGAAATACAAGTCAGAGTCACATGTGTTTATAAAAGCTCATAGATGATGATGCACCCTGTGTGGTTCTGCAGGAGGCAGGGAAATGAAGGGTCGTCCCGAAACTCTGAGTTCAGCACCACGGAGAGCACCCAGGCCCGGGTGGGCTCTATCTGCCCCGGCTGACTTTTCTAGTAAGGGTGACGTGGGTATTGTAAAGCCTTGCTAAACAGGCATTCTTTTTCCAAATGTTATTCCTGCAGTACTCTGGTGTTCATAAACTGGACTGAGGTGTTCAGCAGGCACACAGTAGGCTGGTAAGATCTATTATTTGTGGTTGTTCGAATTGAATAACTCACAGAAAAGGAAAATGAAGTGAATGGATCAGGTTTTCTCAGCCTTCTGCCCTCCGCCCCACACATAAATTGTTTTTAAACCTTTTGTGCCTTGTATGCTGTCTCTGCTAGGGAGCAGTTAACAGATGATAAAACAAATGAACATTCTATTGTCAAATATCACACTTGATACCAAGCGTCTTAGCTTGTCAGTTCGCATTGCATTTGGTAAGTAGGTTTGTGTTATGTTTTTATCCTGCTAAATGTGATTTCCTAAAAGCATTTTGTGCAGTGTTGCTTTTTAAGTTGTGGAGCCCTGCGTACCTGTAATAAAGATGTGTTTTCTGCTAGTAAATAAAATTACTCCTTGTTCAGGTAATGATAATTAAATATGTCACAGCTTTGTGGCATTCCCTGAAGAACCCAGCAGTACCAGGTGCTCCACCACCTGGATGTGGCTGAGATGCCTTGTGATTGGACCGGGCATTGACAAAGGTCTCTCCCAGATGGGAAAGTGACCTCAGCATGCCTCAGAGAAAAGGGGAGGCTTTGTTCATCACTGGGGTACTAAGAGCTGCCTGAATACCTGAACTAGAAGCCAAAGGGCATAGGAGGCTACGAATCTTAATATGGTAAGAGTTATAGGAATTGGCTTCTACATCTAAACAGGGAGTGAGGTTTAAGTGAATGGGTCCCAGAGATTTAGGAGGCAAGATGGCACCTTGAAGTCATCCAGCAGCAGGAAAGATCTAGAAAGGGCAGGAAGGAAGTGGGGCTACAAAGAAGGATAGTCCCAGGGCCCTGACTTGAGACAGTTCAGTAAGAGAGGATGAAGCTCAGTAAGACAGGACCTAGGTTTTTGCTGCTCCTACTTGGAGTCACAGAATCAGAGAGATCTGCTTTGGAAATGCAGCTATTTTTATGCTGTTTGTAATTGTTTGTTTCCTGTCCTTTTCACGTGGACTGTGGGCTGACTCATTGATTCACTGAACATTTTTGGAGCATCCGTTCTGTGCACTGCAGAGTACATGGAGCAGAGGATTGCAGGGACCCGGGGAGAGGAGCAGTATTCCTGGACCTGCTGGCAGCTGAATGGCCTCATGTAGGTCCAAGTAGGTGACCTGCTGTGATAGCTACAGTTCCTTGAACACTTGGGTACATACAGTTCAGCCCAGAGCCCTGCACTTGAGTCTTCTTCATTCTCCTGTGTGCTGGGGAGCTGTACTGAGGCTCAGAGGGAGGAGACAAGCTCAGTCCCACCATAGTTCTTCCCTTTTACCCTTCACACCCACCCTCCTTCTTGGCCTTGCTCCTTCCCAATCCTTCTATCACTGATGTTGTTCTGAGAATTCTTTCTCTCCTGATCTGTCACACACCACCCTCAGGCCCCACTCCATGTTCATTTTGGCCAGTTCTCTGTCTCCCTGCAGAACTGGACCTTAACATTTCTAAATGGAGTGGGTGTGGATGTAAGAAGGAATGGGGAAGGCAAGGATAGGGGTATGTATCCAATTTTTAAGTCTCTGAAGGATACGAATCTGTCTCCTAGGTGAGAAAACTCTCCTTTCTGAGTAATCCAGATTCTTCCCGCTGCGCTGTAAATCCATCTTATCTATGACCTGACGCTGCTATGTGTGGAGTTTGGGAGAAACATTTAGATGGGGAACCAGTAGCTTCAAGGGCTTTCTTTCTGGGACTGTAGCAAAGAACTTTCAGACAAGTCAACTGAAATGGCTACACTTGTGTTCACGTGGGCTTGGACAGATTTATAGTATTTTCTTTTGTAAAGAAATTTGGGACTCTTTTCTTCATGGAGACAGTGATTTATGGAATAATCAATTTCTTTATGTACCTAATACATGGGAGTAAGTCGTCAGTGTGGGCATCAATCTTCCCCAGGGGCTGCGGGTTGGTGCAGGCAGGCAGGCTCTGAGCCCGACTCATCCAGAAGAAGGTGGCTCTTTCTGTGAGCCACTTTGATCTTAGACCTGGATTTCAGGCCCGTACACAGTAAGGAAGGTTGGGGGTCCTTGCAGCCTCACTCTTTGAGCAAAAATGCTAATGCTTTCTCCTTATCAGACTCAGCCCCACCCAGAGAGAAGTAAGGGGCACTGTCGCACAGCTCGAGAGACGAGGCTCCAAAGAGGCTGTTGAAAGCCCAGAGCCTGGAGGTGTGGCGGTAACAGAAGAAGAGGGGCAAGGCTGGGTTTAGAGGTCTTAGTAAAGAGAATTGGGACCAGTGGGTGATGGTCCAAGAAGGCAGAATTTGGTTCAACACCGGCTATCTCATATTCAGTGCTTTTTGAAAATAAAATAAGATGCCGTGGGGAGTAGTGAGCGTCCTGTTATAGGGGATATTCAAGAACAGATCAGCCAGAGATATTACATGGGTGCTCTTGTTTGCTTTCAGTGTGGTATTCTGGGTGTCCCGAGCTGTGCAGCTAGAGGTGCTAATAAAAATCCAGGCTTTCTGCATAACCGGAAAGGCCAGGGTTGTGCCTGCTGCATGTTATGCCAGCTCTGTGAAGGCTGAGCTCAGTGCAGTGGTCGCAAGGAATACTCTTACCAGGTTCTTCCCTGCAGGTCTCCTTCAGCACTTCCTCCCTTGGCAGTGCCCGCGGGTCAGGAAGGACAGTGGAGGTGCAGCCCATTCCAGAGGAGGTCCTGATGTCAACATTTCTGAGCGAATGTGGTGGTGGGCCTGATTTCATTTAATTTTCTTCTTTCTTTCTTTCTTTCTTTTTTTTTCTAAAGATTTTATTTCATTATTTTTAGAAAGAGGGGAAGGGAGAGAGGCAGAGGGAGAGAGACATCAATGTATGGTTGCGTTTCACCTGCCTCCAGCCACAGACCTGACTGGAGACCTGGTTTGCAACCTGGTTATGTGCCCTGGCTGGGGAATCGAACCTGCGACCTTTGGGTTCGCAGGCCGGCGCCTTAGCCACTGTGCCACCAGCCAGGGCTAACTTTCATACTTCTGATGTATGATGACTGTTTCTTTTGCAGCGGTAGAAACTGATGTCTAAAGGAGGTGGATAGTCCAAAGTCATACAGCTGGTCAGGGTGGAGCAGTATCACTCATTCCTACAGGCAGTTGTTCACCCAGCAAGACTTTACTGATCACATATTCTATGCTGTGCCAGGAGCTGGGACTACGAGAGTGAACTAGATGGGCACCATCCTTGCCCTCGTGGAGCTTGCTACCTGTCCGGAAAGACAGACATCAAAGAGTCAGGACAAGTGAGCTACAGAAGGACATGCAGGCTGCCAGGGAACCTCAGAAAGACTTCCTCGAGGAAGTGACCTTTGGGCTGAGACCTGGGGAACAGTTAGGTGGGAGCAATGGGGAGGAGAGAGGGATGTGTTCCAAGCAGAGAGAATAACACATACAAATATCCGAGGGGCAGACAGTTGTGTTCAGTTGAACTGACATAAACTACCAGCATTGCAGTCAACATGGTCAAATGTAAATAATGTCATGTTCCCAACGAGTGTTTAAAAAACTCAAGGAAGTCCAGTGTGAATGGGGAGAACAGAAAGGGATGTGGGAAAAGAAGGCCAGAGTGTTGGGCCTCATGGAAGGCTGTATAAGCCAAGGTACGGAGGCTGGACTTTATCTCAGGGGCACTAGGGAGCCATTGAAGACTACATGAAGGGGAGCAATGTAACCAGATTTGTATCTGTGAAAAGTGTTCCCAGTGGTTGTGTGATCTGACTACTGGGGGTACAAGTGGAAGCTGAGGGAGGGGCATCAGGAAGCTTTTTAAGTGTTTCAGGTGAGAACCGACAGGGAGAAGTGGAGACAGAATGGAGGACTGGTCAGGGACCACATGTCCTGACTCCTGGCCCAGGGTTCTCCGCAGAAGCCTGGCAGCCTCCTTTTATCGAGCCTGAGCACTGGAGGCCAGGCCATGACACGCATGCACGGTCCAGTCCTGGACCCATGCACATCTGTTCTGGGAGACCTCCATCGATGAATGCCCCGCCTGGCTGTCTGCAAGCTTAGCTTAGCTGCTTCCCTGGTTTGACCAAAAAACACTGGGTATGTCCGTCTTCTAGCACCCAAGGTAGTGAGCACTTCTTGAGTAGCGGCTGCTTCCCTCACAGCCTCCTCCATCAGACTCTCTTTGAGTCGCAGGTCCCACTGACTACCTGGTAAGGAGACCCAAGAATGGGGCCCCATCTGGCCTCAGCTTTTCCCTTAGAAATCTCCAAGGAGTCAGGAGTGTCCTGTGCCTGATCTGAAACCCCTTTGCCCGTTGAGGAAGCAGCTGCCCTCCTCCATGGCGGACATGGTGGGAGAAAGAAGGCCTTAGCCTGCAGGACAGGTGCAGGGTCGCTGCTACCTAGGACCTGCTGCAGCAGGAGCCCCACGCTGATCTGTTGAGCTCAGTTTCCAGCACCTGGTGCTGACACAATAGGCTATGTTAATAAAAATAACAGTAGAGATCTCTTGAAGGCTTACAATATGCCGGACACTGTGGTAAGGATCTTTCGGTCATTTTGTCACTTAACGCAGCAAACCCAAGAAGTAGGGACTTTGTCCCCACATTGTAGATGAGGAAACTGAGGACCTAAGATGATGCTCACAGAGAAAGCAGGTCCACCGATGTTAACTTGTATCATCAGCTGCAGCATCATGGTCATCGTCATCATCATGATTGCTGTTGTTATTTTAAATACTGGATGCCAAGACCTAGCACTGCTTGGCACACAGTAGGTGTTCAGGAGTATTTGTTGAATCTGTTTATACAGACCTGGGCAGGAAATGGGAGTAAGTGGACTGGGTCCAGAAACCAGCTTGGAATAGGGCTCTTCCTAGCTCTCTCCTTCCCTGCGGATCTTGCTCCCATTCCTCCAGCACAGGCTTTTCTTAACCTGGGTTCCTCCCCATTCTCATGCCTCTTGCATGTCCTGCATTCCTCTAGCCAGGGCACCTGGTTTCTCTGGCCTCCCTGAGGGGTGCCCTTTCCTGGCAGCTTCAAGGAACGTGGGGACAACCCCCGGTGCTTGCTCTTCTGGGGTGTTGGTGGGGGGTTGGCAAGACCCCTGTTCTTCAGGACTTCACATTGGGCTGGCTCCTCCCAGTTCTCAGCCCCTGGCAAACCCCTTCTGCAGCCCCACCTGGCCAGGACTCCACATAAAACACTCCACATACAGGAAGAACCAGGATCAACTCAAGGCAGCAGACCTGTTTCTGACTCTCATGCTTTTCCATTCTGTGCTCCCCACCCGGATGCTCTTCTCTTTGGCCTCCTGCTGAATTTCTTCTTTCTCATGTATCATGTCCTATTGCAAAGTCTCATCTCCTCCAGGAAGCCTCTTCTGATGTGCCAGGCAATTGGTCATGACCTTCCTGGAGACTTTCTCTCACTTTCTTTTCAGAGCACTGCTCTCAGCACAAAAATAATTTCCCTCCCCACTAGTCTTCCTCATGGTCACAGCTCACAACACTGAAGCTTATGGACCTCTTGCATTTGCCTCAGACTTGTTTTTTATTGTTGTTATTAAAACAATAGCAAACCTATTTACTCTCTTGAAGATGAATTCCTTAGCCTAAGATTCAAGTTATCCAACATTCAAAAATTGGAAAGTTTTTGTCCTGGCTGGTATGGCTCAGTTGGTTAGAAAATTGTCTTATAAACTGATAGGCTGTGGGTTCATTTCCTGGTCAGGGCACATACCTAGGTTGTGGGTTTGGTTCCTGGTCAGGGCACATGCAGGAGGCAACCAATCCATGATTCTCTTCCACATTGATGTTTCGTCCCCTCTCTCCTAATCAATAAGTGCACTCTTGGGTGAAGATTTTTAAAATAGGGATGTTTTATATAAAAGTTTGGATTTCCAGCTTTTCCTCCACATTCCCACATGCCGCAGGTTCCACCTTGCCCTATAGTGCATCCCCTGCACCAGAGCCATTTTGCATGTGCCATTCCTCTTGCAGTAGAGTTTAGAGGGAAAATAAATGCAATATATTGTGTGCCTGTGTTTTTGTGATCAGGAGTAAGCAACAGGCTAAGAGAGCCGTTCATTTCAAATGGTTTTCTCTCACTAGTCCTGCCAACTATAGGCTTTCTAGTGGTTCCCAAAGATACTGAGTCCCTGACTGCTACATGGACCAGGGGCTTTGCAAAGGCAAGGACTTACCCTATTTCTATTTTCTGTGATAGTAACAGCTCTTGTCCTTTGAGGCCTTTTCTACCTCATTTAACCATCATGGCAACCCTACTTCCCAGATGAGCCTTGGTGAAGTGAAGGCCCCCCTTTAGTAAGTGATAGTGTCCCCAAGATTTGAACTAAGCCCAGCTCAGCTCAGTTCCCCTGTGTATTCCCAGCAGCTGCCCTGAGCCAGGCACACAGTAGGCACTCAGTAAGTGTCCCACAAATCAAACTGAACTCCAGAGTCACGGGTTGTTTGGAGCCAGGAGGGGGACACCCTCTTCTGACCCTCAGAGTGGACAGTGGCATGTTTGGGATGCTTCTGGTTCGTCCTTCCTCCTTCGGCACCTGGCTGGCTTCGAGCCAGTGACGTGTGTATCTGGAGGGTGGCATCACCCAGAGTGAAGTAACATACGCCAGGGAGAAAATCTGCTGTGAGTCCCTTCACATTAGCATGTCTTTGTGGCACCAGGACACAGTGCAGGCAACAGAGCTCTGCTGGAGCATTTTAACAACCTGTGTCCTTGTTCACTCTCCGCAGTCCTCACAGTGGCCGCAGGCCCATCACTCCGACGACACAGTCCCAGCAACTAATTGGACCTGGATAATAGGCCCACAGACACATGTCCTTCCCTTCCCCCTCCAGGCTCCAAGGGGAGATACAAACTAGGAAACTCCGCAAAGCTGCCACTTCTGCATGGTGCGGGGTTGGTGAGGAGGGGGAGAGGCTGTGCCCCCACCCAGGCAGGTGTGAGGTGCCAGGCACCCTCACCCTGGCCAGGCTATGGGTGGGGAGCACCTACAGTGAGAGTGTAGTTTCCCATGGACATTGCTGGAAGGTGGCTGCAGAGGAAGATTTAGCGAAGAAGGAAGCTCCCCAACTAGAATAGGGCTTTGAATCGGGCCTTGCCCAGGTCCTGAGATGCCATCTCAGGGCCTCTGGGAGCCCGGTGGCCAAGGGGAAGCTTCAGATGAGTTGGGAGATGTTTTCTGTGAAGAACTGCTCATTTTCTATGCAAGCAGTCAGTTCTGAAGCAAGTGGGGACTCCTACTTGGTGTTTGGGGCTGGCTTTGTCTCTAGCTGCTGGGATGTGCATTGGGTGTATGGGTTATTCCCAAATCCAGACTCAGGGTTCTGGGACTCGAATACGCCTCCAGTTTGAGGGTTCAGGCACCTGTCCTCCCCTAGCCTAGACCGAATATTCCTGGCGCCGGTTGTTGGATGTCTTGGCTGGGATGAGGAGTGAGTGATACGCCTGACACCACCTGGGGCAGAAGCCTCCTGGGTGCACAGGGCAGGGCCACTTCCCCAGGCTGAGCTCAGAACTGCCCACTGCGGGAATGGAACGTCTTCTGCTTTCTGAAGATTGCAGTGGCCCTAGAGGTCAGATGGGGACTCAGCTGCTGTCAAAGTCTGAGTGGCCTTCATTCTTCATAGCCCCACCAGGTCACACTGGGGTTGTTGGTCCAGCCCATGGGTCCGCAGGTCTTGTTTCTCTACCTCCTGGTGCGTAGAACCCAAAGAGGGGAGAGGCTCACAAAGCAGTTGACCTCCCCCAGGCTCAGGCTCCCTGTGGCAGCTCAAAGTGACTTCCCTGTGCTGTCCAGGATAAGGCAGGACCCCCTTGCTGGGACAGACCCCTGCCCCTCCAAGGTGTGAAAAGAGAGCAGTCCAGGCTGGGCCTCCCAGAATCCCACAGACCCTGTGTTCTCTGTTCCATGGGGCCACTGCTTTGGCATGCGACCTCCAGAGAGATGGGGTTTCTCCTGTCTCCCACTCAGGGTGGACAACACTACCTTTCCTCACTGTGCCAACCTAGGAGACAGTGCACTGAAAACAAATGGGCAAAGAGAGAATGAATAAACTAAAGCTAGGGAAAAAACTATAGGCAGTATTTATTGGTCACTTACAATGCCAGAGAGTGTTCTAAGCATGTCTGTGTATTCATTCTTCAACCCTCACAGCGACCCTAAGAGATGGTATAGTTACCCCCACACTGCTGATGAAGAAATAATGGCTGAGATGAAGGACTTGCCCTGAGGTCACGCAGCCAGCAGGTGGCAGAGCCTGGATTCCAATCTGGAGGTCAGCCCCCAAGTCCTGGCCCTGAGCAGCCACTTCTAGGACTGCTCTGCATACTTAGAGAAAACCTAACTATCGTTCAATGTGATTTTTCCAGATTTCTGAACCTGGAGTTCTCTGATGGAATCTGGGTGGGAGTTTCCTGGGCTTCAGGATTCTTGGATGCCCAGATGGGAACAGGATGTTTAGACTCTATTTTGACTCCATTGTTTTAATCCCAGAACAAACCACTGTGGATGGATTCTTATTGGGAAGTGAGAGTGAATCAGGAATAGCAAGCCAGTGATTCAGACTGAGAGAAGGGGAGAGAGAGAAAAAACACACACAAAGAGAGACTTAAATGGGTTCTGGTATTAGGATGACCAAGCTTGCAAAGTCCTGGTGGGGTCAAAACATCCTCATAGTCAGGGTCAGATGTAGCCACTTGGAAACACTTCACTCTGCTCCCCACCCGAGTTTCTGGTACCCTGCCTGTCTCCAGCTTCCCAGCAAGGAGGCCACTGGGTGTGGTTTATCTTCTGTTGGTGGACGAGCACCATAGGCAAAATACTGAAGGTTGTACCAGCCTGGCACAGAGTGGGGCTCATGAGTTCCCTAATGGAGCTTTCCTGGAGGAACCAGATCACCCAAATGGAATCCATGTGAGGAGATGTCTGAGAATCTGGCAGAAAAGAAACTGTGTGGATGGAGCACACCCATCCCTGTTGGCTCTCAGCAGCTGGTATGCAGTTCATCTTACCTGACTTGTTTCGCCCCTCCTTCCACCTTCCCCTCCTTTCCTTTCTTCAGTAAATGCTGGGTGAGCACCTACTGTGGGCCAGCATCTACTGTGGGTACTGGGTGCTGAGTATAGGATATTAACCAAAGAATGAGGTTTCCTTCTTCATGGGATTTTGTCTGCCCTATTTAGGGTGACAGACAGTACAGAGGGAAGGAAACAAGTAAAGTTATTAATTACATCAAATGCTGTGTGTGTGTGTGAGGGACCAGTCTTTGGTTTGGGTGCAGGGAGGGCCTCTTGGAGGAGGTGGCATTTAAGCTGAGGCCTGAAGAATGGGAGGAACCTGCCCTGTGAAGAATGCAGGGGGGAGAATTCTAGGCAGAGGGAACAGCATGTGCGAGGGCCTTGAGGTGGGAAAAAGCATGGGATGGTCAAAGAACAGAGAAAAGGACCAGGTGTGCAGGCAGGTGGGGCGTGGCATTAGATGAGGCTGCAGAGGTAGTTTTCCAAAGCCCTGGTCTGATGTCTCTGGGCCAACCCGAGCTGGTACAGGTTCTGGTTTGGGGCACATGCCAACCTTGTACTATGGACCGTTGGTTCCTCTGCCCTTTCTAGGCTTTGAGTCTCAGCCTCATTTTCCCATCTCTACATCCTTCTGTGGAGATGCTCATGGTGAGTGACACCCCCTCCCAGCAAGGGGCCGGTGACAAGCTGGTCCCAAGCATGTGCCTAATGCCCCAGTGGAGGAGCTGGCATGGCAGCTCCAGGGGGTACAGCTTTTTGCAGGTAAGGGGCTGCTCTTCCAGGGAGATTCATGTTTCTAAGCAAATGCCCAGCATGGAGGTGAGTGAACCCATGGAGGCCTAAAGGCGCCTAATTATTTCAGGGGCAGGTGGGGCTCTGACTGAAGCTTGTGCTCGAGTTGTGCCTATGCATGACCCACAGATCTGGAGAGAGTACACACCCATTCAGGAGCCTAGATGGTTCAAGAATGGGACACCAGGCCACCTGGTGTAATCCGTTGTGAGTTATTCAAACTGGATTCGTGTCTGGGTCCAGGCTGTGCCTTTTGGGGGATACTAGGAAGAGAGATCACTGTTGAGTCATGGAATTCCCCTTGGAATGCCAAGTGTTTTCACACTGTGTCCTTCAGTGTTCTTAACAGTGAGCTCTGCAGACAAGAATGGGACTGCAGCTCCCCGAATTACATGTGAAGAGACTGAGGTTCAGGGAGGCCAGGCTACCTATTCAAGAGCACACTGCTAAGAGTTGGATCATGAAAGTCCTGAAGTCAGATCCGCATGTGAATCATTCCCTCACCTTTCAGTTGCTCCGCGATTTTTCTTACCTAAAAACATGGAGAAATATGGTGTGCGTCAAAGCACTTAGCTCAGGGCGTGGTAAACAGTAGGTGCTTAGTAAGTGTCCAGCTGTGTTCCTGGGCATCTTTTACCCCATCCTCTTTGTTCCTGCCTGAGGGTGTCAGGTTCATTGCTATGACCTTGCATGGGAACACCTTGATATTTGCTGCCAGGTAAACTGAACATCTGGGAGATTGGCCCATCTTTTTTCTCTCCACCCCAGTGTTTTGGTGTCATGAAGATAAAGCCACAGAGCTGTAACTGCCAAGGTCCTGTTCCCAGAAGGCCATAAAACATGGGTGATTCAGCCTGGCCCACAACCCAGTAAAGTGCTCCTCACATCCAACACATGGTTATTTTTTTACAAAATTGCTGAACTAGCCACATCAACTGTATTGATCAATAAATTACTTTGATGAAAACTCAATAGGCATTGGCCCCCTGGCACTCATTCCCACACAAAGGAAGAGTTTTACCCTTTTTATCTCTCAAAATCCTTGGTGCTATTTCCTGTCCCATTTTTCCTCCCTGTGTATCACTCCCAGGGGCTGCTGCCCAAGATGGAACCTGCCTGGAAAAGACTCAGAGGCTTCTGGGGCTATTGCAGGGGCTGCTTCTGGCCCAGGCCATGGGGGTACCCAGGCCTCAAAGGACAGTTTCATGTTTCAGGGCACATGGACCCACAACTGCCGCTGCTCTTGGGCATCCTCCTAGGTCTGTGAGACCATCATGAGGAGCCCTGTTGGGGGAATGGCAGCCAGTTAGAGCACAGACTTCCTGGAAAATCAGGAGCCAGAATAATCCCATAGTCTTCTCTTAAATTCACTTTACCACCTGTCTATCATCTGTTCATTCATTCATTCATGTGACTTTCTGAGCCCCTGCCATGTGCTAGATTTCCATGTGCAATCTTATTTAATGCTACGTTTGAAGTTAACTTTCTACCTTCTTAGGCCCAACAAGACCCTGTTTTGCCTGCTTAGAAAAGGCAGGCGCTGTGCTAAGCATACAGGTGTCAGATGAAGCGGCAGAGCTGGCCAGGCATGTAGACGCTGGAGCCTCGCTGTCAGGTGCCAAAGCCTGGCTCTTGATGAAGGGTGAATGAACTTCTCTGTGCTTCGGTTTCTCCACTTATAAAATGGGGGTGAAAAGGGGTGATGGACCAGATTGGGTTATTGTGGATAAGCACCGCTTGCCTGGCACATATGAGTACCATGTAATTATTGGCTTATTTTAGCTGCTGAGGATTAAATGAGCTAATATGTCTCACATGCTTACAACAGTGTCTGACACATAGAGCTAATATCATCATTTTCTCCACAATTTTAAAATGTATTTTGAATTTATTAATTTTGGAGAGCGGGGAGGGAGGGAGAGAGAGAAACATTGATTTGTTGTTCCATTTATTTATGCGTTCATTGGTTGATTCTTATATGTACCCTGACCGGGGATAGAACCTATGACCTTGATGTAGTGGGATAATGCTGTAACGAACTGTGCTACCCAGCCCATCGTCTCAACAATTTAATGCTCACAACAATGTTACGAAGCAAAAACTGTGAAGTCTCTCCATTGTACCGATGAAAAGATTGGAGTCAGGCAGATCAGTGGGATCTCAGAACAGAGATGTAAACATGGCTGGTTTGACTCCGACCCCAGGTATTTTCTATAGTGCTGGCCTGCTGGGTGCAAACAGAGTGCCTTGGAGTTCGAAAGCATCTGGGAGCTGCCTGGTCCAGCAGAATAAATGTGGTGCAATGGGAAAACTGAGGCCCAGAAAGTACACAGTCAGTTAGGGCAGGTGGCTTCTGGGTGCTTCCTACATACACAGTAGCTGGTGATCACACATGTGCTCAGCCAGTCTGGGTTGTACAGGTATGTCTGTTGTCCTTTGTAAGCATGAATCATACCCTTTCCCTCCATCTTAAGACTTCTCCTGGCATAGCTGTTGAGTAGGTTCTTGAGTCAGATTCCTTGGGTTTGAATCCTGGATTCACCGCTTTTTATCTGTCATGCTTTCTGCATCTTAGCTCCCCTTAGTCTGTAGAAAGGATCCAGTTGGATAAATTGCCTGGTGCATAGAAAGCACTCAGTAGATGCTGCCTCTTATTTATTCTTCTCAAGAATAAACATTAAAATAAAAATAATAAGCATCCATTTGTACAGCTGTAAACTTGTTTACAACTCCTCTGACCCTCAGGCAGCTCTGGGAACTGGAACAGGTAGAATTAGTCTTTTCTAATTTGTACCTGAGCAAAGAGAGGTCCAGCTTGGTTGATTTGTCCAGGTCACACAGTTGGCTGGAGAGAGAGGCAAGACTCATATTTGCATCTGGGTCTGCAGAGCAGCCCTGTCCCCTGCCAACCCCTGCCCCCTTTAAAAGGCCCAGCCACCCGCAAAGAAGCTAGAATCCAGCGGAGCTGCTCTCAGGCACCCTTTTTCCCAGGTGGGGGTGCACCCTCAACAAAGGCATGACTGGGAGTGGCCCTGCTGGACAATCCTGGTACTTGCCCCCACCTTTTGTCCATTATCAGGACATTGGCTGAGCCTTTCGAAGCTCCACACCCCCACCACTACCCCTGTGCCTCCCACCAGCATCTTTGGGACTGTGGCTGCAGGCCAGGGGACATTTTTTCCTAATTACTGCCATCCGCCCAAGTTCCTGCCTCAGCCTGGCCCAGTCCGATTTGCATACCATTAGCTATGATGCCATGCATTATGGATTCATATTTAATTTTAGTACTTTTTGGAGACAACTCTAACCTAATTAAAATCTCCTTCTCTGAGAATCTGACACTTCTCCGAACTCTGGTAACACGGGCTCTGCACAGATGGACCACACTCGCACACACACACATACACACACCCCCTCCAGCCATAGACACACGCTGCCATTTCAGCCCCCGTTCCATCGACTATTTTTTAAATGAAACACAACACAAAACAAAACAAAGGCCTTTTCCTCCAGGTAGATTTGTATGCAGACCTAGCTCTGGGAGCCCCCTTCCCTGGATTGTGCCTGGACAGGCTTCCAGATTGAGTCAGATGCCACAGCGAATCCAGGCTGGAGGTGTGAGGTGACCCGAGCTCAGGCCCGGCCTCCATCTGCCTTTTGCTACAAGTCACCGAGCTTGCCTGGGCCTCAGTTTCTCTCATTTCTTAAGCTCCTCGGAAGGTAAAAATCTCGAGTCCAACATCTATCATTACCCTCAGTGCATTTCTACTCAGGCAATCTGCAATCAAGGACAAGGACATCTTTCTCCTTAATCAATATAAAATAGCAGGGTTGTGGGAGGAGTGAATAGGGGTTTGTGAGGGCAGTGAAACTACTTTGGATGAGGTTACAGTGATGGATGTGTGTCATTCTACATAGACGCACAACAGCAAGAGTGGACCCTGATGTAAACCACTGATTCTAGGGGGTGACGATGTGGTGATGTAGGTTCACAGATTGTAACCAATGCCCCATCTCCAGTGCGGGGTGTTGATTACAGAGGAGGCTATGCATGTGTTAGGGTGAGGGGTGTATGGGAACTCTCTCTACCTTATGCTTATTTTTTTCTGGGAACCTGCAATGTCTCTAAAAATAAGTTTTGTTAAAAAGAAATAAATGTAAAAGCTTAACCTCTCTGAAATGCTCACCATATGCCAAGCATTCATGACAACAATTTGAGGTCAATTTTATTATAATTCGTACACCCCCATTTTACAGTTGAGAAAACTGAGGCCTGGACAGATAAGGATTTTGCCCAAGGTGACAGCGAGTACACAGAGAATTTTGGCAGTCTGGCCTCAGAGCCCATGATCTTAGCTGTCTCCTTTTTACCAAGGAAACAATCAGGGAGATGGGCTGGAGTTACTTCATTGTCCTAATTCTATGAGAATGACTTAATTCTCGCCTGACTCAGGGTCAAGGTACGGGCCACCATTTATCTCCCTGACATTCTCAGAAATCAGCAGGCCAGAGCTTTCTGACCCAGCTGCACTGGAGGAGGTGGAGCCCAAGTCACACCTGGGCAAACCCTGCCTCCCCTTGTCTAGGCGAATAGGTGACAGGAGCACAGAGCTCCTCAGGGACGGAGGACCCTGACCCTGTGCCATCCCCAGGCTCTTACCTGCCCAGTTCCCCGTGTCTCCGTTTCCACATGTGGATAACCAGAGAAATGCATCAAGGTGGGCCGCTTTGTCTGGATTTGACCTGGGTTTGCAGTGTTAGAGGAAGAAGACATTTAATTATGAGAAATTTCACAGTAAATGCCCGGGTTGTGCATCATGTTTCTTCAGTCAGCCTCTGGCTTGTGCTTGGGCCCTGTCCTGGGCAATGGCTGTCCTTGCACAGACCTGGCAGAGGGGGCTTCTCACTCCCATCCTGTAAGTGAGGATGCCGAGACCCAGGTAGATGAGGACACCTGTCCAGGAGCACCCAGCTCTGCAACGGTAGGGCCAGGAGTGGTACCCAGAGATCTTGGACCCCCAATCTTGCTCCCTGTCCTCTGTTGTCCCCACTAGAACCTGGCAGTCCCTTTTGCAGTGGCATGCAAAGCCCTCCTGACCCAGACCCCTCTGGATGCTAGGAGGACATGCGCATGGTAGTGAGAAGATGGAATGAAAAGCGGGGATAGGATACAGGGCATTTCTCTCGGGCAACCTTGCACTGGCCACATTCACCTTTATGGCTGTGGTTCCTATTGGTGTGGCTCTGAGGAATAATTGAGCTGTCAGTTATTCCTGGGTGGCTCCAGGGCCCCAGGGTCCTCCCTGCTTGAGGTCCACTCACACCTCTTGCTGCTGCTGCCTGCTTGGTTTGCCACCCAGGGAAGGCTGGGTTAAGGCTATATCCCCGTTACACCCTCAGAAACCTTCCATGGCTCTCACCAAGCCCTGCCCACTACCTGCGCCTCCTTGACTGCCATTTGCCAATGGTGGACCAAAGAAATAATTGTTGAAACGATGCATGTGGTTGATAGTGTCAAGAAAAATCCTTGAAAGTGCTCAGCCCAGGGCCTGGTGCGCAGTGGCCCACAGGGCTGGAGCTGTTCTCGTGTCTTCCACCTGGAGCTCCCCGGCCAGGCCCTTGTGCTCCCAACCGCACATTCAGGCCTCCTCGCCTTGCTTCACTTGGTCTGCTCTGCCTGGAATGCCCTTCCCAGCATCCTTCCAGGTCAGGTAACGTCTCCACCAGATAGTTTTCCAAGGTCCCCTCATAGGAATGGCTCTTCCCTTTCTCCCTGGTGTCAGAGCTCTGTGGTTAGAAGCACAGAGGCTTGCCACCAGGCTGTCTGGTGTGATTTTCAGCTCTGTCTGCTTGTATGACTTTGGATAAATTCTCAATCCCTTCTCTGTCTCAGTTTCCTCATCTGCAAAATGGGCATGGTGATACTACCTACCTTGTCATGAGTTGCGAATGAGGTACGCCATGAACAGAGTGCTCTCACACAGCATTTCAGAGTCTTGCACTTGGTGGGGCCTCCCGTGCTGGTTAGCTGAGTTGAGCCTCCACGTGTGAGACTCAGCAGGGCGGAGGCATTGTGGGTGGACAGGATGCTCTGAAAGGCGAAACTCAGAGGAGCTGGCAGACTGGGGTGGGGACTGAGCATAGCACTGAGCAGAGGCAGGGGCTTCTCTCCTGCTAGACCTGCTAGAGAGGCGTCTCAGTGAAGAGATGGGTGTGTGAGGCTGCAGTGCCTGTGGTCCGGGCTATGGCAGAGTGTCTTGGTCATAAGAAGCACCGGGTTCAAATCTTATCTATGCCGCACTTGGGCAGCTTCTCAGCTTCCCCTGGTCTGTCTTTTCTCCTGTGAAGTGGGACAACCGTTGTGCCCACTTCCCAAGGTCCTCAGCCCAGCAAAGCCATAACCCTTCCCGATTTCATTCCATAGCTGGGTCAGTTCATCTCCCGGGTGCCAGGGAGCGTCCTCCGACATATCTGACACGTGTGGCTGGTTCGCATGGAGGCTGCTCTTTATCCGGAGGAATTTAAGTTTTTAATGAATAAGTCCACCTGAGCCCCGCAGGGCATTGACCAAGAAGTCTTTGCCGTGAACCTCCCATGAGCCACTCCTCTCACGCTGAGGCTTTTGCAGAAAATCATTTCATGTTTTTTCTGTATTTAAAGAAGCCTCTGTGGGCCCATCGGACTCAGCCTGGCCGGCCTGGTCTTGAAACAAAGTACCATCCCCAGAGGGACATACCAGCCTCTGCTCTTAAGTAAATTCAGGGGAACATTTCCGCAAGTGGCCTGCTGGGCTATATTTAGCATTTGCCAGTTGTTGGAGTCCCTCCCCACTATATTATTAAGGTCCCAGCCTGAATGTGACAGGGCGAAGGCCTCGGGGGCAGGGGAGAAGCCCCGCCCCAGGAAACACAGTGTGGCTCTGACAATGGTGTGATTAGAGGCGGGAGAGAGGGCCACAGACCCCAGTGACGTGGAGGGCCTTCCACTTGAGGTTCCCTCCATCTCACTGTCCCCTGACTCACAGCCAGGCCCTCCTCTCTGCTGCTGTGTCTTTGTTCTCACCTTGGCCTGCGTCACCTTTGCTGTCAGTGATTCTCACCATCTCCCTTATGTGTCTGCGTGTCTCCTGACAGTCACTCAGGCTCCCTCAAGTGCTCCCCAGTGCCTACAAGGTAAAGCCGACTCCTCAACTTGGCATTCGAGACCCCCATCTACCTTTTTATCCTCATTAGCAGCCATAAACCCCCTTGAGTGGGACAGGGGGTTTTGTCTGCTTTATTTACCACAGTAGGCCCGGTGCCTTGAAGCGTGCCTAAAGCCTGGTATAGGTGCTCAGTAAGTATTTGCTGAGCGAATGACTGACCAACCGACTGAATGAATGGTGCGGGGTAATGTAATCACTTGTTCCTTAAATAGGGACTTACATGAATGGCCACACATTTTCCCCCTCTTGTGCTGTTGCTCTGGCAGCCATTTGCTGTCAGGTAAGACCTGTTGGCTCACCTGTGTCCCAACCTGTAAGTCCCAGATCAAGCTCTGCTTCCTCCGTGATACCTGCCCTGGTGGGCCGGCCCTTGCGACCGGTCCTGCCAGCTTGGGCACCGTCTGTTGTTAGATACTCTTCGTTAGAAACCTCCGGAGCTTCCCAGGTAGCACCTAAGACCGAAGACAGATTGGGAGATGCCCAGGATAGTAAGCCAGGGAACTTACAAGGCTCGATTTAGGTGGCCAATAGACACCTCTACACCCACCCTTTAGAATGGTAACCGTTTACATGGAGGTCCTAACTGGGTTCAGTCACATATACCATCCAGGTGGAGTCACACCTCATCTCAGCCTCGTGGTTATGTCTTTCTGGGGAAGACGAGCAGAACATACATACAACCCAAGGACAGTAGAGGAGGTGGGGAGCCTCTAGCGGCCCAGGTCTAGCTTGTGGGTCAGCTGGCTGTCACATCTCCTCGGGACCCACAGCAACAGACACCCAGTGCCTGCTTGTTTTCGGGCTTTCTTGAGGCCATACCTGCTCTTACATGCGCTGCACGCACTGGCGTCTGGGATGGGTAAGGTGCCTCCACCCCCTTGATCCCGTCAGAGTCCTTGTGTGGCTTTTGGTGAGTGTGGGAGAGAAGGGTGGTAGGTAGGAGGGGTAAGATGCAGCACCAGGGAGGGGAGGGCCTGGTCCTTTCAGGGCAGAGTGTGATCAAGATGGGATGGCATTTGGTGTCAGGTGGGAACTCTGGCAAGCAGGGCCACATGGGAGGTACAACATGGGGCCATGAAGTGGCCAGAAAGTGACAAAGCCTGGAGGGGGACTCCCCACAGCAGGTAAAGTTCAGAGGTCCAAGGCAACAGGCAAAAGTGGGCCAGGATGGGGCGCCTGTCATTGGAGAAACTGACCTTGGAAGGGAGAGGCTACTAGGTGGGTGTCAGAGACAGGTGCTCAAGGCCGGGAAGCAAGGCAGGAACCCTGTGTCACTCCCAATGGCTGAGGTTAGGGGCCCAGCTGGCCAAGAGGCTTTCTTGATGAGGGGCCCAGTCCCCCAAGTGCTTACTGGTGATTAAGTCCCTCCTGCCTTGGCTGCGGTGGGGCCCAGAGATACAGTGGGTCTCTGCCAATGACGACCCAGTGCTCTCCGGGGGAGGGAGGTGAGGCAACTCCAGGGACACACAGCAGGAGTTCTGTGAATATGGGCTTTAGTCACTACAGATCATGGTTGTCCCTTTACGGTCACCACACCTAAATCACACATGTAAAAATCTTCTTTGGAAGGGCTCGAAGGACACACCGACACACGTATGTACACATACATGCACATAGACACACATGCACATGCTGACACGCACGGTACTGACGCACAGTTCAGTGACAACAGAGGGACACCAGGTATGGGGCATGGGGAGGGGCCAGGTGACTTCTCAGTGACCTCTGGGGACCCCTCCTCTGAAGACTCAAGCCTGTTGACGTAAGGGTATGATTGAGGGGAGGAGCGGTGATCCCCCTGGGAGGGGGGCAGGGAGTCTCTTGGCCGGAGCTCCCCTCACCCCCACCCACTCCAGATCCGGAAGCTCAATGTCTCCCCTTCTTCTGGGATCACTTAGCTCTCAGAGGGAGCAATTGCAGTAACAATTCTTTTCTGCTTTGTGTGATTCTTTGTCCTTTTCAAAGCCCTTTTGTGCACCGGTTTCCATTTGATACCCCCCTGTGAGATAGGCTGGTATTCTTATCTCTGCTTTATAGATAAGGAAATGGAGGCTCAGGGAAGGTATGGAGCTGGTCCGAGCCTGAGCCCCTCGGAGGCTGGGCTGTGGACCAGGGATTAGAGCCAGGAGCGGGTGACTCTCTGCCCTGTTGCATTTTCCTCCACCTTCTGATGTGTGGGGGTTTTAGGAGACAGCTTCCTTTGGCCTGCGTGAGTCCATGCTGCCCTGATTCTGGCGTGGGTGTGTGTATCTAGGCGGTGGTGCTAAAAGCAGAGGTTGGTCAAATACTGCCTCAAGTATTTCATCTCCCCACTTCAGCATTTCCTCAGGTTGGCTTCGGGCATCCTGATGGGTGGCGGGCACCATTCCCAGCTCCCTCCCTCCTCTCCCCTCCACCTGCCTGGGGCAACACCATGTAGAAGAGTATGGGAGAAGTGGGGTGAGGGTTGGGGGGAAGAGTCTAGAGATGGCCTCATCAGCTGGACTCAGAATTTGCCACTATGGAAGGAGCAGGGAAGCTGAACAGCTTGGCTTCCCAGTGCCCACTGAAGGGGTTTATCTTGGGACCCAAAAGGACCAGTGTAAGAATAAGTTCAACGGAGAGGTTAAGAGGAGTTTGAAGAGAGTGTGGGTTTCTAGTTAATTGCTTGGAAAGGCCAGGAGTGGATTCAGGGGTTCAAATGCAAAGAAAGGGAGTGGAGATTCCATTCAGGTGAGAGGCAGGGAGCAGGTGCTGGGAACTTCTTAACCAGACCCAGGTGCCCACCCCACTCTAGACCCTGAAGGCCGACTACCTTCACCTTCCGATGCGGAAATCATGGAGGTCTTGCAAAGGGCCTTTCTTTTTTTCACGGAATCTTGCCCAAGGCTGATTGTGTCTGAAACAGCAAGGCACTGACCCAGCAGGGCACCAGTGATGTTTCATATCTGAGTCCAAAAATCCTATTTGGGCCATCAGCTGGGCTTAATTTTTAATGAATGCACTAGTAACTATTTCATCTCATTCCACAAAAACAACTTGAAGTTGTTTACAAGACTTGCATTTAATAAGATAGCTTATTGTTCAAAGAATTCAGGACCAAGAAAACACAAATTAGAAATCAGATGTTTCCTAGGAGGAAAAAGAAATGTTGTGTTTAAGTCATAATGGCCATTAGAGTTGCTATAATTGGACCAAGCATTTGACTCTGTGCTCCCTGGTGGCCAAAGGAAAAAGAGAAATACTACTAGTTACATACATTTTGTCTTTTCTACGTGCAAAAATCACCCTAGTATCTCTGGGGGCGGAATTAAACTTTTATTAACCCTTCATTTAAGAAAATTTGTTTTCATCTAGGGTGTTATATCGAAGATGCTCAGGAATGAAGCATCTTTTTAACAAATGGCAGCACCAGATTTCCCAAGACTATGTCTGGTATTGTCTGTTCTCTGTGTCAGCTCGAGGCATAATGACAAAGCACATAATGACAAAAGTGAAGCCAGAAGCCTGGGCATGCAGTCCAAGTGCATAGCTTGATGCAAGGGTAAATTCTAGAATTGCTGGAGAAATAGGTGGCCAGCCTGCTATCTCTCCCTTCTCCAAAATGTTATTCATTAGAGTTATAATTCATGTCAGCCAATAGATGGTTCAGGCAACCCTTTCTCACAAGACCTGACATCTAGCTGGTTGTTTGGTTGGGGGACAGTGGTTGGGAGCCGATCCCATTTAATTCAGAGCAGTGGGCTGAGGATTGGTTAGAGAATCATCCCGATACACCAAGGTTGTGGGTTTGATCCCCAGTCAGAGTACATACAGGCATCAACCAATGAATGCATGAATAAGTTGAACAACACATTGATGTTTCTCTCTCTCTCTCTTTCTCTCTCTCTCTCTCTCTGTCTCCCCCTTCTTTTCTCTCTGAAATCAATCAATAAGAATAAAAATATAAAATAATACTTTAGAGCAATGATCACCAGGCATCTTTGATTGATAATAGCCACTCATTGGTAACAAAGTTTAGCATGCACCCTCATAAATATAATTTGTTCCTTATAAGTTGTATATAAGTATGCCCAGGTCAATTTGCTATGTGCCTTATAACTCCTACATGAAAATCCGTCATTAAAAGAAATGAGACTCAAACCAGACAGGTAGAAGTAAACCTGTAAACCTGTCTTCCTCTCCCCAGTGGGGGCTCTCATGCATGTCTTAGGCTGGCCCCTTGCCTGCTGGGTCCCTCAAAAGCCTGGGCTGCTAACTGAGAAGACCCGCAGCTGCCTGCTACTAAGGCTGGGAAGGGAGGTGGCTGCCTCAATCCATCCACCCTACCCCAGCAGCCTGTCCCCTCATCTTGGATGCCTGGGAGGCAGGTTCTGTGCCATCTCCCAGAGGCCCCAGTGGCAGGGGCAATGCTGGATTGCATTCCAGTCATTCACAGTGGTAATTCGCTTCCCGCTCACCCCACACCCAATAAACGGAAATGACCTCTCAGGTAAACTACCTGTGCTCAGCTCTGTCTCCAATTTTGCCTCTTGGGAAATGCCACTGACGGCAGCTTCCTTTAGAGGGAATTGGGGAACCTGTGAAGACTCTTATCTTCCTACTTCAACATGTAGAAGGGCCCGAGGGTTTTTCTTCAAAACCAGTTCTGTGTCTCTTCCTACAAATGGGCAACTGTTCTCTACCTGGAGGGATGCTTCTGGTCTGGGTAAGTTCCTTATCAGCCGTACCAGGCCCCCACCGTGAGCAGCAGGAGGTCCCTAAAGCTCTAGAGGATGCTGGGGTTGGAGCCCCTGGCCTCCTGCCAGGGGCCTCAGGTGTAGAATGTCCCTGGTAACTTAGTTAAGCTCCATGCTGTATAGACTTACTGAAGATAAACTCGTTATGTTTGAGAGGACAACTGCCGAATGCCATTGATTTTTGCTTTAGAACAATTGATCTCAGACAATTCTCTCTGACAATAGGCAGATGAAGGACCACTTGTCTATCATGGCCACTCCTGATTGATGACAATCAAGTGGAGGCCATGAGCCTGTGGGAGCTCATCTTTTCAAGTGCTATGGGCAGTGGGGGGTGGGAGACAAGAGACATCGATTTGCAGCATCTGAAACGCATTTGATTCTTTAAGTTATCAATGAAAATTACTGGCTGGTACTCTCGGGAATATTTTTGGGAAGTTATTGATAGACGTTGAAATAGGAACTATTGTCACCTTAGGTATTTCATCCGCTAAGCTGCCCAGCGAAACGCTATGGTGCGTGCTAGTGGATGGTTATTGAATGTGAATTTCAGAGATAGAAGATCCCACGGGTATTTTGACCTGACAGAATTGGGACCTGGACCGCTGTTTGCAAGGCTCATCTTCTCTCCTACTCTGATTTCAAGTCCCCCTGAATGTCCACTTCTGAGGGGAAGCTTCCTGCTGTGGCAGCCATAGGGGAAGGAGGCTGACTTTGGATTCAGACAGATGGGCTTGAATCTTGGCTCTACATCTGGCTCCCTGGGTGACCTCTGACAAATGAGTTCGTCTCTCTGGGCCTCGGTTTCCTTTTCTATAAAGTAGAGCGGTTGATTGCTTGCTCAGTTTTAAGTATGAAATGATATAAACTGTGTAAAGCACTCAGCATGGTGCCTGACATAAGGCTGTGTGACCTTGGGCAAGTTACCCTACTTCTCTGAACTCCAAATTGGGTTAATAGCACTTACCTCCTAAGGTTGTTGTGAAGATTAAATTGATCACATTTCTGTGTGTGAAGCATTTATCATAGGACCTGGCTCATAGGAGGTATTCAGTAAGAGCTGGCCCTTATTACTGTAATTATTATTCATTCATATCCAATCGAGGTAATAAAAGCAACACCTGTCTTGTCAGCCTTAACCCTAGGAGGGCTGAAAAATCAAATGAGATGATGGATTTCTGAAGGTCATTCATTCATCCGTTCAGCAAATGTTTCTTGACCACTTACCATGTTCCAGACTCAGTTCTAAGTGCCGAGGAGCGGCAAAGAGCAAAACAGCAAAAATCTTGGCCTGCAGAGAGCCTACCTCCTGATGACGATACAGACCACAACACAATAGTGATATTTAAATAAAGAATGTGCTTGATCGTATTAAGTTCCTAGGGGACTGAATAAGCAGAGGTGAGGAATAGGAGGCAGGAGGAGGTGTCATGTGACCTGGGGTCGGGGTTCCTAAGGCCTCAGGCCCCAGAAGGAAGGCTGCTGGATCGAGGACCTGAAACAGCGCCCTGAAGTTGGGACAAGTTCCCCACATGCCAGGGACTGTGACAAACCCCTACCTGGCAAATGCCTTCTGATAGGAGCAGTGGGCTGAAGGTGCTACTCAAGGCCCAGCCAGAGGACCTTGCCTGGCCTGTGATGGCCAGGGCTTCCGGAGGAGGGACCTGAGCCTTCTGGGCTGGGGTGGGGGCAGAGTGGGTCACCGTTCAGCTGCCTCGGGCCTCTCAGGGTGGTGAGCAGGGAGAGAGGCTTAGACTTAGGGCCTCAGGGTGCTTTCCAGAAGGACCATTTCAGAAAGCAACCCTGAAGGTTGGGTGCTGAGCGCTGTGCTCTCTACCTGCCCTGGTAGTCACCTGGCTCCTCACTTAGTTTCCTTCCTTCGGAGAGAGCACCGGTGGGGCCAGGGCTGGGAGAGGAAATGCCCCCCAGCTGCCCCTGCAGCTGCCTCCTCGCCTGCGTGCTCCTTCCCCAGCAGGTGCACCATAGCCCCTGCCTCTGCACTCTCAGCCTCCCTCCCTGCTCCTGGGGTTGTCCGTCCACATGCAAGATACCCGCCTCCCTCCCCGCTTCTTGACCCAGGCCCCAATCCTGGGTGCCTGGGCCTTTTACTCTGTGTCCCTGGTTCCAGCAGTTCACCTGAGCTGCCCTCCCAGGTCCCAGACGTGTGGGGCCCTCATCCCCGTCTAACCCTCTCCCTCCTTCAGAGTAGGGCAGCGCAGGGGTAGAGGGGTGTGATGGGAGCTACAAACCCTGCGGGCAGGTGTCCCAGGGCTTGGCAGGTGCCTTAGAAAGCCCCTTGGGCTGTAGCCACTGGGAGGCGCCCTTCAGCGGTTCTGGGGGCCCTGTTTTGTTCCCCTTACTGCCTTGAACTGAAATCCATGCTGCCATTCACAGGCTGGGGAAGGGCTTCCTTCCACTCTTGAATGATAGGGAGCTTTGGGAGGAGCAGCAGAGTGGGTCAAGGGGCTTCTTGAACGTCCGTCTCTTCTACAAAATGGAGTTCGGTAACCCACATTACAAAGCCATCGGGAGGTCTGGGTTCGATGGATGAGCAAAGTGCTGAACACAGTGCTTGCACCTGGTAGAGAGTCCAGGAACTCAGCCTTTTTGGCACCAGGGACCAGAGGAAGACAGGCTTTCCACAGAGGCACGGCGGGCAGAGAGGCAGGAGGTGGAGCTCGGGCAGTAACTAGAGCAGAGATTCTCTTGCTCACCCGACGCTCACCTCCTGCTATGCCCGGTTTCTAGCAGGCCATGGCCCTGAGCCAGTCTGCAGCCTGGAGTAGGGGACCCCTGCAGGCAGTGACAGCCACGATGAAGATGCCCATTAATCACCTATCTGTTCGATCATGATTCCTCCAGTAGATGCTTGTTAAGTGTCTTCTGCATGGAGGCCCACGGCTGATGCTGGAGATGCAGTGAACTGGACATGGGACTCGTTCATGTGGAGGCCACAGTCCCACCAGGGAGGCATCGTGAAGTTACCAGACCCCGTGGCCAGGCCCTAACAGAGTGGGATAGTGGTGCCGGGAGACCGGTAGTCAGGCGTGGTCAAAGAAGGGCTTCGGTTGGAACCTGACGGAAGGGCCCAGTGGAAGGGGTGGGGCTTTAGAACCCTTTCCCAGCAGGAGGCAACATTGTGGCCAGGGCCTTCCATCTCCAAACCTGGATCGGTTAACGGCCACCAGTTTTACCTGTGCCCTTGGGTTTTCCAATGAGAAACCTGAGTTGGGGGAGAGGCATGGGCAGCTTTGGCCCCTCAAAGATGGGCCTGAACACTACTGTCTCCTTTTATTCATTCATTCAGCCATGGCCACTATGGGCCAGGCGGTCTGTGCTCCTAAGTTACAGCCCGGAACAAAACAAACCCTGGCCCCTGGGATAATAGAGCTTCAATCCTAGCTGGGGGGAGAGATCGTCACTGAAGTGGGACTAGGATCTTCCAAGGCCGGGATTGGCCACTTCTGCCTCTTTCTAGACTAAATGTGGTCACTTCCCCTTCAGGACCCAGGCTGGGCCGGGCCACTCTTCATACCACCCAGGTTAGGCCCTGTGTCGGACCCGGGATGGGACAGACTACATGGCACTGGTCAGGCTTGCCCTGGTCCCCCGGGCCCTCCGTGGCTAGGTCTGACCACCCTCTTTTCCCCAGAAGCAGCTGACGGGCAGGAGCTGACAGGCAGGAGCTGACAAGGACTTTGGGCTGAGCCCCTCCCCCAGAGGCACCTCTCCCACCCCTGGTGTGGCTGCAGCCTGCCCCTCCTGGCCCTGCTGCAGGGTGGGGTGCCAGCTCCCCCTCGCCATGTGTGGCGTTGAGCTCTGGAATTATAATTTTTCTGATTTAACAACTGCAAGTGTTTGCTGCCTTAAAAAATGTTTTCTAATAATCCCCAGGTGTTTCTCTTGCATACAATAGCCCGGCTTGTTACAGCCCAATTAAATCCTTATTTGAGACGCTTAATTAAAACTCGGAACAGAACAAGCCATAAAGCTTGCTCCTTGCCAGCCTCGTGCCGAAAGTGACTTTCCCAGGCCTGCCTCTGGCATTTGCAACTTCCCATTTTTGACTTGGTTGGGGCGGAGGCACCCAGTTTCCCACCTGGGGGAGGGGGGCTGTGGATGCTGAGCTCAGTTACCGAGAAACACAGGGGTGGGCTTCTTGAACCCTTGGTCCCCAGTTCCCCAGTTGGGTCTCCTGGCTCCCCCAAAGCAGGATTTCTCAGCCTCAGCAATGCTGACATTTTGGGCCAGATATTTCTCTGTTGCAGGAACTGTCCTGTGCATTATAGGATGTTCAGCAACATCCCTGGCCTCCACCTACAAGATGACAGTAGGAGTCTCCCCCATCTTGTGACAACCCAAAATATTGCCGGACATTGCCAAAAGTCCCCTGGATGGCAGAATTGACCCCCCGCTGAGAACACCTATCTTAGAGGAAGACACCATCTGAAAACCAGGAGCCAGGGCACATCGAGGCAACCCCTGGGAGCTAATTCCTGCTCCCCATCCAAGATTCAGTTCTAACAATGGGGAGCTACAGGGATGCCCCAGGATAGTGGAGGATGCCTGGCTGAGGGAAGGGTCCAGCCTTGGAGCCCACGGATGCACACCTCTGTGCAAAGAACCAACTTTCCTTCATATCTTCTTAGTCTTTCCCTCTTCTCCCACCCACTACTCAGCTCAGGGCAGTGTGGAGCCTGGTCCCTCTGAGCAGAACCTCAAGGCAGGGGGACCCACTTGTCCCAGTTTGCTGAGACTTCTCTGGATTTAGCACAGAAAGTCCCAGACCCTGGGAAAGCCAGTCTGAGAAACCAGTGAGGCCTGCCCCCTGCTTATCCCACAAGTGGTCCCTGAGTGACGAAGGGCACTGCTCTGGAAGAATGAGTTGTTACCAATGAGCTGGGTGCTCTGAGTGCCTCATTTCATTTCATCCTGTGACCTGGTGGGTTTGTGTCATTACCTTCATTTTATGGGTGAAGAAACCAAGGCCCAGAGGGACTGGCCTGTGCGCCCTGGAAAGTGGAGAGCCAGGACCTGAGCCAGTCCTGCTTCTTCCCACTCCACTTCCAGAAGCCTTTCCCACAAGATCTTGGAAAGGGAGGACTTAGGCCCTTTAGATTCTGATCCACGAAGACTCTCTTTGACCTTGGCCTGGCCATGGGGAAAGTGGAGCTGCTTTCCTGGTCCCGATACACACTGACCAGAGGCAGGAGGTGCTGACCACAGGTTGATGCAGAGGTGGAGGTTGTGAAGATGGGAAAGCTGGACCTCTAGACATCAACTATGAGATCCTTGGTCCGGCACTGAGCTTCCCATAAGTTTTTCACTTGCCTGGTGAAAGATCCAGCTCCCAGAACAAGGAAAATGTGACCAGAGGACCTGCTTAGGACCTAACGCTGACCAACAAGAAGGCAGTGAAGAGGCATGACAGGAACCAGCTCCATGTGTGATGTTGGGAGCATGCAGCCTGAACTTTGGCAGGTGACATGTTGAAGCTAAGGACACCTGAGCAGGGCTCCGTGGCTTGAGACCGGAAGCCCAGAGAATTTAGGAAATCCCAGGCTCCTATTTTAGACAGTGTTGTTGCAACTCAACCCAAGGAAAGAGAAGGTGTTCCTAAGGAAGTCTATGTGTTTGGGTAGGGAGTCCTCTGGAGAGATTGGATTTATATTAGTTGTATCCAAGGATGGAAAACTGGGATGTTAATCAAGAAGGCACGTCAGAAGGGATGTGATTTTTGGGACACATTACTCAGGAGTTCCCAGTAGTGACTTTAAGGCAGTATACAGACTATGCTTAGAGAAAATCACTGTAAGTCATAATAATGGCTGTTATTTATTGAGTGCTCACTACATGCCAGAGACAATGCTAAGTATGCAGAAAGTATTGGTTACCCAGTGTTTTCAGATGAGGAAACTGGCACCTACCGAAGGGCACACAGATAGTCAGCAGTAGTGGAAGGACTAAGGCACAACCGAGACCTGAGTTCAAGTTAGGCCCCGGCCACTTGCTTGCTGTGTGACCTCTGGCCAGTTCTCAATTTCTGTTTTCTAGAAAGGAGCTAGTGAGCCTCGAACGAATTTATCCATGCGATACATCAACACAGTGACGGACATCTGGCTTACGTGCAAAAAACCAAAGCTCCCTTTCCTCCAAGGGACTCATAATAATGATTGTGTAAGAATAGTGTTGAGAACTCCTAAATGGGCTGTTGTAGAGTGGGAAAGGAAGGGAGAAAAAGGCAGGCCAGAGGAGAGTAAAACACCTTGTCAGTTTTTGTTGAGAACGAGCAAAGGGTTTCACGTTAATGGGTGATAAGGGACTCAGAGGTGATACTTTACTCCTGTTTTGCTTTTACAATTGAGGGGAAGGCTTGTCAGCCTAGAAGGGACAGCACAGACCTCAGGGAGAGAAACCATCCAGGGTGGGCTGGAAGGAGCTGAGATCCTTGAACCACTGCTGGTGATTTTGGGGGGAAGTGGGGGTCCTGGGAGACTGGGGGTGGACAGATTCAAAGAGGGAGAGTGGTTTCTAGAAACTCTAAATCACAGAGCTTGCTCAAGGCTGAAGTTTGTGAGCATCTAGACCCAACATGGGTTCAACATTAAAACAAACAAACAAGCTTTCCTAAAGACCTGTCATGTGTCCTATGTTAGGTTAGGTGCACAATCAAATCCTGCCAGACTAAGCTTTCTGTCTTGGGCAGGGTCTGCAAACTTCAGACCAGGGAAATGCACGTGCCTGAATAATGCCTGGATACGCCTGGATAATCTTCTCAAGTGCCCCTCGTGAACAAGATGGAGAGATGCCAATATTAAGAAAGGCAATTAGGTGGAAAGGCGACTGGCCCAATGATTGCATTCCAAAGGTGCTGGCTCATTAGTGGTTCCGTCCACACACAGGGGTTTCTGCTGGAGCACTACATGTCTCTGCTGTTGCCTCACAGACATAGGGGATGGCGTGCTAGGCACATATGTGTAGGACCCAGCTAACGTGAAAGCACCAGGGCTCGGACAGAGCAGAAGCCGAAGGGTAGGTAGGGGCTAGGATGTGTAACTGCGGGAGGTGCCTCATACACAGCAATTCAGGTTCCTGGCTTTTGCCCTGCTTTCCTGACTGCCTAGTCCCTCCTTACCTTATTTCCGGCCTCAGAGCTTATGCACATACGTTATTCTTGCTCCCTACCCCTGCCCCGTGCCTGTTACTTGCAGGTGGTCTGCCATGACCTTTTCCTCCTCTCTAACCTCCTGTTGCCAATTGCTTCACGCTCAGCATTGCCTAGTTTACATTCTCATGAGAAGAAATCTGATAGGACCATCAACTTTTCAGGTGAGGCCATTGTCATGGGCCTTGGCCAACCTGTGGTTGGGCTGGAAGCCTCGGCCAATCATCTGATGCCCCAGAGGAGGTGGGTGGGAGGCAGGTCACAAGATGCAACATGGAGGTGCCCAATAGCTGCCCTTTCGACACAGGTGGATCAAGTGTGACCACCATGAACAATAATGATCATTGTTATTACTGATAGTGTGGCAGATATAAGTATGCTTGTTAATTTCCTATGTAACGGGAAATTGTGGGAAATTGCAATTACATTGGATGACAGTAGCAACAGCTACAAGGGTGTTGATGGCTCTGTAGTTTTTGCAACACCACTCCCGCCCTCTGAGGTCATCTGTGCAGCTCCAGTCTTCGGCAGCTCCTTCTCCGTTCCCACTGCAGAGGTCACTGGCAGTGTCTGTCCATCTCATTTGTAACTTCCCTCTGCTCCTCTGTTTGTGAAGGGCTTTCACCAGGCTGGACCAAACCGAGCAAGGCCAGCTGTAACAGATAAGAGCCGTGCAGGCACACAGATTCGGAATCCAACCTCATCCAAAGGCAAAAACGTGCTATGAAAGCACGTGTGGAAGACTTGTGGGCATGCTTTTAGTTTTATTGTGTTTTGCTTTGTTGCCAGAAATCTTAGAATGATGCTCAGTGTGGTGCGGTGTGGTGGCTGAAAAGAATCATTCTCTAAAATTCTGGACAGCATTATTGGAAATAAAGGGTCTAACATGGGAGGTGATAGGACCACATTGCTGTGCATGGGATAGACCATAGCCAGTCGTATTGCATTTAGTTCTGTACCAACTGCTAAAAGGGTTCTGAAGGTAATAAGTGATATTTATGGGGAACCTTGTGCATACAAGGTACTGGTCTACAAGTGTTCCGTGGATTAGATCACTCATCTTCACAATAATCTTAGAGTATTCATGCTAATTCATAGATTAAAACACTGAGGAATGGAGAGATTAACATGCCGAAGGTGGCTCAGCTTAAAATAACTTGAAACCTGGACATTTGTATAATTATTGGAGAAACTGGGAATGAGAACATGTCATGGTCGGATGGTCTGAGGCCAGAGCTTGTGCTGTGTGCCAGGCTGTGCGCAGAGCTCTTTAGAAGTGCCCCTGGTGTTAACACCGACCGGTGTGCGGCAGGGGTGTCTGTGCCCATTTGAGGGGTGGCGAGACCAAAGCTCAGAGGGGCAAACTAACTTGTCCAGGCCACCGAGCTAAGAAACCAGAAGGGAGATAATCACGATGGGTGTTGACCACACAGCTGGATGATGTGTGAGACCCTCAGAGAGGTCGATGCAGTTTCCTGGTGAGAGAAACAGGTAATAGCCAGCACCATCCACCAAAGGGCTGGGCACTCAGGGAGCTGGAGTCTGTCACTGATGGTGTGCAAACGTGGGCTTGGTGATCTCTGGGCCAGGTGTTTGTAAAGGAGTGTGCTGGGGATCCACCCTGTGGAAGGGAGGCAGGAAAGCAGGATTCGGCAGAAAGAATGTTGCTACAATGCCCCCACCCCCCCAGTTGAACTTCGCTGGGATGAGAGTGCTAATCAGGATCAGTTATTCTATACAGGCTACCCCTGGAAGGAGGCATGACAGTGGGAGAGGCTGTTTTCTTCAGCTGATTCAGTCCTCAAAGCAGGCTGCTGGCCCAGGGCCATCCTGGCACTGGGAGAGCAATCTTTCTTCCTAAAGGGGATCTGGGCGGTTGTCACAGCGTCCACCACACCCCTCGCTGTCTCACACGTGTCACACTACACTTACCTTGCCCAGATTCACATCACATTACCATTACCGTGAGGGTACTTATTAATACCCATCAGATTTCCTGCTAACAAAAGGCTTTTGAACATTCTGTTGCATTTTATCCTCCAAAATGCCTCTACTGGATGGAGGTGGGCTCACATGCTCAGAGAGTTAAGATGTTGGCTCAGAGGTGCACATCCAGTAAGAGGCAGCACAGGACTCACCAGATCTGGCCTCCGGACCGCAGCTGGAGTGCCCCTCACACCAGGCCTGGGCCCTCTCCCGTGGCACACGGGCAGGTAGCACCCTAGATTTGCCACACTTGGCCAGCCTTCCTGGCTCTGCCTCTGTGGCTGATCCATTGAATGTCCCCTTTATAACCCCACCCAGGGCTTTAGCTCCTAATGCCTACAGATCATTCATCCCTTCATCTCTTCTGAACCTCAGGCCCACATTTTCTCCCTGTTCAACCACCCAGATGTCTCAGGACACTTCAGACCTGCTATGTCCAGCACTGACCTTGTCATCTGAGCCCAGAAATAGTCAAGTAGCATGAGCTCAGGCCCTGGGTTCAGACAGATGTCTAATCTTGGCTCACCACTTACTAGCTATGGCCTTAAGACATTCCTCAGCCTTTTCATGCCTCAGCACTCTACTCTGTAAAATGGGGATAAAGATGGCGAACCCACCTCACAATGTTGTGAGGATCCACGGAGTTAATGCATGTAAAGTGCTCAGAACAGATCCTGACACGTAGTCAGTGCTCCCTGAACGTGAGCTCTTTCCATTATTGCTCACGATGGTGTTTACAGGTACAGCCATCCAAGATGGCAGCACCTGCTCACTTGCCCTTCACACCTGATCAGTCTCTGCCTCCCATGTCTTAGACTCATGTCCCCTCCTGGCCATCTCATCACCTCTGCCTCAGCCATTGCTGGTTCCGTCTTCTACCTGGACTCAACATGTTTGAGGAGGTCCACCCAGAATTTGACTTTTCTAATGGAAGTCTTTAGAGGTGAGCCCTCTGCTGCTTTTAATTCTTCCATGGTTCCCTGTTGCCCTCAGGTTAAGGTTGAACTTCACAAGGCAGGCATTCAAGGCCCTCTACAATCTCACCAATGGGCTCTTCTCTGGTCTCTTCCCGCCCCTGCAGGCTCCAAGGTCCTGCCTCGCTAAATGCCTGGCATCTTCCTGGCACCTCCCGCTTTATGACCTCTCTCACGTTGCTCTTCCTTCAGTGGAATTGCTCTCTCTTACTTCCTCAAACTCCAGGAAGGGCAGAAAGTGGCATCTTGTTCATCTCTACACCCTGGGGTCTGCTCATTATAGGTGATGGGTAACCTTGAACACAAGGAAAAGCGAACAGCAGGAAGGGCACCAGCTCCACTGGAGAGCAAGAGTCAGGCATTCTTCTTGGAGCCTTCATGCCAGCCCTCCCTTCTCCTGCCGGGCGTCGGCCTGACCAGGTGCCCCAGCCCCAGCCCGGCCCTGCCTGCCTCCCTGGAAATGCCTGCACTAACTGCTGCTAGGGGCCGTGGAGAGCCGCCCAGGGCCTGCTCTGATCGGTGCGTTTACAATTCTCCCCAGCACACGGCTCCAGGCGAAGCCTTTCCCATCAGGCGCAGCCTCCAGCACCACACCAGGATACAAGTGCCTCTGTGTAGCTTGCGCACTGGTCCTGGGGCCTCCCCGCCACCTGGCTGATAACTTTGCTGTTTTGGTCACATTTTTTGCTGCCTGGGGCTTGGCTGCCTGCTCCGCTGCCCCTGGGAGAGGCAAAGGTCCTGGGGCTGTAGCCCTCAAGGACCAGAGTTCAGCTGGGAAAGGCGGGCTCCTGGGAAGAGCTGGATTTGGAGTCTGAGGGACCCAGGTTGGAATCCCAGTGTCTCCTCTTGCTGGTGGTATAGCCAGGGATAGGCACCCTGCTTCTCCCCAGTCTGTTTTTTATCTTTATTTTTTATTTTTTTATTTTTAGAAAGAGGGGAAGGGATAGATAGAGGCAGAGAGGGAGAGAGACATCAATGTATGGTTGTTTTTCACCTGCCTCCAGCCACAGACCTGACTGGAGACCTGGTTTGCAACCTGGTTAGGTGCCCTGGCTGGGGAATCGAACCTGCGACCTTTGGGTTTGCAGGCCGGCACCCTATCCACTGTGCTACCACCAGTCTGGTTTTTTCATCTGTAAAATGAGGGCTATTGCCAGGAAGCTCATAAAGCAGCTTGTTGTGGAGGTGAGCCAATAGGGGCAGCAGGGAAGGTCAGGACCGGCCTCTGCTACTGTGTAGCTGGGGCTGCTCTCCGGAGGCCTGTCAAATGCAGGGGTTAAAGGCAGTTTGTGCCCTGGCTGGTGTCACTCAGTTGGCTGGGTGTCGTCCCATAAATCAAAAGGTTGAGGGTTCGATTCCTGGTCAGGGCTCATGCCTGGGTTGTGGGTTTGGTCCCTGGTCAGGGAGTGGATGTTTTTCTCCCTCTCCCTCCCTTCCCCTCTCTCTAAAATCAATAAGCACATCTTTGAGTGAGGATAAGCTGAAAAAGAAGGTAGATTGTGTGGCCCCTTCAGGCCCTGACCTCCTGCAGATGGGAGTAGAGAGAGGGAGGGAGGAGTGAAGGAGCTGACGCTTACAAATCACCTACGAGGTGCCTGCGCTGTGCTGGGCGCTTTGGGTGCATGAACTCATTGACTCCTGGCAACTGTGGTGGGCCCTGCCGTTCCTAGTTCACACATGGGAAGACAGGCTCAGAGAAGTAAGTTACTCTCCTCACGTCACACAGCAAGGAAGTGGTGAGGCTGAGTGCGGAGTCCACACTCCTCTCTGGCAGCTCAGGAGAGCCTCCCCCTCACACACACCAGGGGAGAGGCAGCTGGGGAGCAGGGTGGTAGACAGGTGTGTCGGGGCCCAGGATTCAGTCTCCACACCACACAAAATGTGGGGGCCAAACCATTGCTCCTGACCAGGAGGCTCGTGGTCCCAGCATGACCTAGACTTGAGTCTACAGATGAGCAACTCTCCTCCTCTGATTCCAGCGATCCATGGGGGCTGCCCTCCCCCAGTCCCGGAACTCTGGCCCCTCACCGGGGCCATTGTCGGCCGCCTGGCCCTGGGTGGGGTGGTTGGTAGCTGCCCCTTTGCTGCAGACCGCACAACAGTGTGACTGCTTCCACTCACACCCTGCCATTCCCGTCAGGAAGCTCCAGATCCCGCAAATGCCTTTATTTACCGTTAGAGAAGGAGTGTTGTTTTCCTTCTTCGTAAGTTGGGCCCCAGCCCAGGCTGCCTGGAACTCAAATACCAGCAGCAGCAAATTAATGGGAACTCGTCGTGGTGGAGACCGTCAGGGATCCAAATGCTTCTCTGGAATGTCAGGCCAGTCCTCCAGCAGCCTCGGAGGCGGTCTGGGGCCAGCGACTCCTGGAGTGCTGCAGCCCCCAGGAAGTGGGGACATTGCTGTGCCTCCCCCACCCCAAGACATGGGAACATCGCTGCCCCTCAGAGGTGTGGGGGCATTGCTGGTGCAAGGGTACTGGCCCTTCCCAGCTGAGAAGCAAACAGGATCTTGTGATGGGGGGCATGGCTGTGCAGGGAAGGCTTAGCCCGGTGGACACAGCAGGATGGGGTGAGGACAGGTTGTGCCAAGGCAGATAGGACATCGTGGCTGCCAGTGCCGGCTCACAGTTCAGGAGCAAGACCCCAAGTTTCAGGGAGGCAGCTGGGAGGGCTGGGCAGGGTCTCAGGGCTCAGTCCGGCAGCTATGGATTCTGCCCGGTGGTCAGGACAGCGAGAGCCATGTTAGGTGGTAGTGGTTAAAGGCTTGCGCCCTGGAGCTGGGCTGCTGGGGTTTGAATCCTTACCTCCCTCTCACTTGGTCTAAGATCTTAAGACAAGTTACTTCACCGTCCTTGTGCGTCGTTTCCCCACTCTGAAAACTGAGAATGAGGAAGAAGGATATCTACATCACAGAATGTCAGTGGGACGCAGAGGGGAACAATTTCGGGAAGAGGCTTCGCTTAGCCTGGAGCCTGGCGTGAAGTAACTGCTTGTACAAGGGGGGTGTTGCTGTCCCTGTGTCGTGGATGCTGGGTGGGAGAGGGTGTGAGTTAGGACCACTTCAGGCTGGGGCTGTGTCTGGCCCCAGCAAGGTATGGAGGAAGAGGACCTTTGGGCCCCAAGTGGGTGAGCACAAGAGGCAGCCATGCTTTCCTGGGCCAGGTGGGGACCTGGCCCGTGTCCGCTGCGTGGCAGGTGAGGCCAGGAAGCGGTGGGGGCCCAGCTCCCCTACAAGGATCCAGAGATGAGCTTGTGATTCAGACGGGCCGTTTTGCTGACAGCTCCCTCCACTACACCAGGCTCTAAGCAATTAGCCAGCTCAGGCTCCTGGGAGGAGCGCTCCGCAGCAATCAGAGGGTAACCTTGACCTCCTTCACGCACTGCCTCAGCCTCCTACCTCCCTTCTCCAAGGTGCTGGAGTCTCGTTGAAGGGCAACTGCTCCCCAGCCCAGGCAGTGCTCCCCCTCCTCTGCCAGCCTAGCAGGGGGCAAGGGCTCCTGGGCCACAAAACGCCAGCACTTGGGTCTCCTGCCAAGATGTTGGCCTCATGTGGCCTTTAGCCCAGGGCGCCTTTCATGGAGATGCATGGCATTCTCAGCTGTGTGTCCGGGTGTGTACGATTGTGTGTCTGTGTGTGTGCAAGTCCGTGAGTGCATAAGCATGGAGAAGGGAGGGACGGTGCGGGTGCCTGTGAGTGCGGGGTGAAGGCACCGGTATGCACATATGTGAAGGAAGGGGCATGCGCGGGCTCAGCTGCAGGCATATGGACAAAGTGGGCAGGCGTGTGAGGTGGGGCTGGGGTGGTGTCTGTGTGGGGAGGGTGGGGGGCATGTTGGAGGGATGGGGAGCTGCCCTGGTGGGAAGGAGGAGGAGCCTGTGTGAGCCTCACGTGGGAGATGTTAGGGCTGTGCAGGGCGTCGGTTGGAGGATGTGGTGACAGTGCGTTCCCGCCACCCCCTCTCCACCGGCTCGGGCCTGTACGTTTCAAATACTTCATTGTCAGCCCTGGTAAAGGCTTTATTTATAAAGCAAGCGCGGGTGTCTCATTCAGCTTAACTGAAAAGGCCTTTAAATCACCGCAGCTGGGAAGGGCTAATTGCCGTTAGAGTTGTCAAGGACTCTCTTGTCTGCTTTTGCCATCTGTGACACAGTGAATGCAAAGATCAGTTTAGACATAGGCAGTTAATGTAGAGAATAATTTGAGAGCTTTAGATATTTATGGTAAATTATTTAACTTTACGGTTGGATTTTATTGCCTCATTATCCTGTGTGTGAAGAATGTTGGTGTTTTCTGTGACTCGGCACTTTGCGGAGTTTCACTTTGCAACACTCAGGAGGAAAGTTATCCTGCCCTTACACGCAATCCTCCCACGGAACAGACTCTCTGATCTCTGTCCAGCTGGCCCACAGCCACGGCTTCTTCTTGCCCTGCCCATCCGAGTGGGTTTGGGTGCTCTGCAGAGATTTCAGGTGCTTCTCACCGCCAACCAGCCTGGCTGCATCCTGCTGCCCCGCAGGTGGGGTGGCAGCTCTGCCCATCCCAGGAAGCATCACCCTGACACCACCCTGCCTTGGGCTCCAGCGTGATGACCCCGGGACAGGAGGCTGGGGACTGGGGGAGGATGGGGCCCAAGCACAGCTTTTTCCTTTGCATGAAAGCGCTTTGGAACCTCTGTCTTGGCACTTTTGTGTCCCGCCTGAGTTCTGTTAGGGCAGGAGTTTGACAGGTAGCTGTCCTTTATCTGCATGAGTTGCTACTGATCACTGCGCAAAATTGAACCCTCCCAATTATTTAGGTTTCTTTGGAGTGTCTGACACTGAAGACTTTCCTCTTTCTGGAAGACAGCCCGTACCTCCGGGTCGTGGTCAGAAGGCGTCCTGCCATGGGCATTGCAGCAGACGCTGTTGGCGCTGCGCCTGGAATGGCATTTACCATCCCGGTCCCGCTGGCAGGCCTTTGTGGCAGGCGCCCAAGGCCCTTTCCCCAGGTCGGAGTGCTGGGTGCTCCTGCCTCGGGAACAGCCTTCAGCCAGGGGTGCATGGGGATTAGAGGGTCAAGGGGGGCTTCTTTGCTCCTCTGGTGGAATAATCCTGAAGCGTAGTTGATACATGTTCACAGCATTGAGCCTGGGTTGCCCTTGACCACAATCTACTCAACAGCTGTCCCACTTTTGGCTTCCTTCCCTTCCCTGCCTCACTTCCCTTTTCTTCACAATTGTTTCTGGCATCACCTCCTAATAAACACCCTGAACTCAAAGGCTTGATTCAGGGTCTGCTTTTAGGAGAAACTCTACTACGCAGACATGAAGTGGAACCATGTCTAAGGGACTGTTGACCTTGGAATTCTGCCTCCTCAACCCACTGGCTTAACTTTGAACATGATGTGTCTATTGCTTAGGGCTCCGCTCTTGACAGTGAAACCTGGACTGGAATTTCTGTGAGAGGGAAGGGGAGTGCCCAGCTAGCCAGTTGCAGCAGAGCCATCTAAATAAGTGCACGTGTTGGAATTATCAGAAGAGCGTGTCCTTGACAGGGGCAGGTGGTTATTTTCCGTGAGGCTCCAATTCCTAGTTCAAAGTCTAAAATGACTGCTTTAGGTTCCAACTCTATGGCTGGGGAGGATTTTGAACCCCAAAGTTATTAGTTGTAGAGCTAAAGCTGTCACAAGCCATCTCTGAGGAATGTGGGAATGAACTCTCCCCCACATCTCCGGCTGGAAGACTGCCACTCATTCTTCAGGACTCAGCTGAAATGTCACCTCCTCTGCCAAGCCTTCTCCAGCTCCTCCAGGCTCTGGCTGATGTATCGCCACAGTTCGTTGTTCAGAGCTTGGTAATTGCACTTATCACATTGTCTTGTCATTTATCTGTCTCCTCATCTGGTCCCTGACCAGAGAAGGAGCTTCTTGAGGGCAAGGACTGTGTCAATTCATCTTCCTTGTCTCCAGGGCCCAGGGCCTGGCACGGCCACAGCTCGGGGGACATGATCTGAATTATTGGGTGGCTGGCTGGATGGATTTATGGATGAACTGGGGGACAGATAGATGGACTGAGTGATGGATAGGTAGATGGGTGGATGAATGGATGGGTGGATGGATAGATGGATGAATGACGGAGGGAGGCAGAGAGGGAGAGAGGGAGGGATGGATGGGCTGGTGTGTGAGTGGGTGGATGGATGGATAGACGTAAACAGATGTTGAAAAATCATAGCATTCTGGGCTCAAGTGACTCTTCAGAACTAAGAAAGAAATATACTTTCTCCAGTTACCTTGTATTCTTGGGCAGTTGGCTCTTAAGGATTCTTCTTGGAAACTCAGAGAGAAGGAGGCAGTGAGTCTGGGTACCTGGGAGTAGGATGAGGGCTCTTCTAGGCTGAGAGATGAGGTTCCTCCTTCTTGGGCTGGGTGAGGAGTAGCTGGGGCTGGAGCTGTGTGCCAGGGAGACCTCCATACTTCCTCCTGGAGCCAGCACCTCTGCCCACCACCCCTCCCTCCCCCAACAGCTTTACCAAAACACCACTGGTGAGGAGGTGGGAGGGAGATTACCTGCAAGGGGGCTGCCCACACCCTTCATTGAGGTTCCTACTTTGGGGAAAATCAGATAGAGAAGGGCCCCAAGTGTGTCATATTCAATGGGGATGGAGGGAGCCCACACACAATTCCAGATTCGGGCTGGGGGTTGTGGGGCTGGCAGAGACCAGCAAGAGTCTAGCAGGCAGGAAGCAGGAGTGCCTTTGAAGACTAATGACTGCAACTGGGGGCTGAAAGCAGAGCCTCTGAAAAGCCAGCATCTTCTGCCATTTGGTGGTTGCTCTTATGTAGGAGGAAGGCCAAGCCCCCAAGGCCTTTCCTCTACCCTGAGATGCCCCGGTGGCGAAGGGTCATCCCACTGCCACACCTGAGACCTATCCTGGCTGCTTTGAGAATGGGCAACACCCCCACCTTTTGCCCAGCGGGGGAAAGGAGGCCGAAGAGGATCAGAGGCACATGCGCCAAGAGTGTGCCCAGTTTGCACTCACCTTGCTGTGCACAGCATTCACACACACACTGAGATTCACCATGCTTGCTCCTGCTGCTTCCACCCTGGGCCGCCGGGTGAGCTCCATGAAGACTGCTCTGAGACCCTGGCCCAGAATGATGGCAGCCCCTGGGAGGCAGGCACATGGGACCAGGCTGTGGCTAATAGAGGGTGCCCCATGAGCCCCAGCTGCAGGTAACACATGGTTTGCAGCCCTTCAGGCAGCTTTATTAGGGACAGGCAGGAACTTCCTTGTCCCCTGAGGAGGGGACAAGGCAGGGCAAGAGCAGTACCCCATACCACACCCCCAACCCTCACCTCTCTCTACCCTAGAGCTCTAAAGAGAAAGGCCCTTTCTGTTGTTACCCTGGCCCTATTTGCTCCCCTTCCCCATCACCTCCTTGGTGAACCCAGTGTTCTCTTTCCTCTCTGATCTACCTCGTGGTCTCCAGAGCCAGGAGCTGTCCCTAACCCCAGCACTCTTGAACATGCACCATGGGGGTGACCTGTCAGTGTCCAGCATGTTCATTCTGCTCCTGCCCTGGCTTCATGGAGCCTCTGACCATCATGCTAGTCCCTTCCCGGCTTCAAGCCCTGTCCCAGCCTCCTGTCCAGCCTGGTCCTGCTTGCCCCCCTGTTCTGCAGGCACCAATCAGGCTCTGCCCAAGACAACCCCAAGTCCTGGGACTCCCTGATTAATTTTCAGCCAGCTGCCGATGTCCACGGTGGCCCTCCTGGCCTGGGTCTCACTGTCTGCACAGCCTGGTTATTCTGGCCTGGAGGCACTGCCCCTCCAGCCAGGCCAGAGAGAGTGCCGTGAAAGAAAGGGGTTTGGTGCTTCTCCCACGGCAGACCCCCCCACCCCCCAGCAACTCACTGCCTTCTTGTTCCCTTCTGGTTGCCAAGTCCAAGGCTTTATAACTGCTCCCAGCTCTTCCATCACTGCCACACCCTTTCTTGCTAGACTCAGGCTCATTTAAAATAACATCCTCAAAGCATCTCATTCTCCACACTGGCTCCATCTTCGGGGTCCTCAGTGACAGTGTTTGAGCAAACAGGAAGCAGCCATTTAGGAATCTGGGGGCAGGACCTCCTGGCCGCCTGAGAGGGTCACTTACTGCGGCCAGGTGACCTGACCACCATGCCAAGAGAGAGAGCATTGCAGGAACACCGGCAGCCCTCTGTGTGTGTGTGCGCGCGCTCGTTGGCGGGAGGGGCAAGGGCAACCGGCCCACTGCTCGCGTCTGCATGCGTGGTGCACGCCTGTGTGTGTAAGCATGGGAGGAAACACGTCATTGCATGACTGTGCAAGAGAGCATCGTGCGTGCCACAAGGAGAGGGCTGGAGCAAGAGCTACCCTGCAGCAGGTGGGCCCAGGCTGCCTGGCTCCCTGGGACACAGCCGGGTTTTAACTGTTCTAATTGTCCGTGGAGATGATGGGGCTCTGGAGAGTTGTCAGCGGCCTGCTGAGAGCTGCAGTGGGCTCCTTGCCCTACTTGTTGGCAGCGCCTTCCCCTCCTTCGCCACCTCCCCCACTTCCTGCTCGCCTCCCTCTCTCCATCCCTCTTCAGCCTCAGAGCTGTCTTCAGCCCTTCCCCCTCCTCTCTCCCTGCTTGTAGACAGGCACGCACTCCCCTGCGCTGCCCCTTCCACCCTGGACCTGCCCTCGGAAGGCTTGGGCGGTGGGCTTGGCAGTGGGCACTACTCTCCCTGCCCCCTTCCCGGCCTCTCCCTGCATTCCCAGTGGAAGTTTCCTTTACATTAGTGACCAGAGGCAAGGCTTCTCCAACTTGAACAAACGGATTTTTCATACATCTGATTCTATAGGCCCGGGGTAGAGCCTGAGACTCTGCATTTCTGACAAACTCCCAGGCAGTGCTGGTACCATGTGGTCCAAGTACCCAACTTTGAGTAGTAAGGACCCAGGTGGTCCAAGTGGCCTTTCCCAAGAGCTCTGTGTCCTTCCCACTCATCCTCCCTGGGTGGTGGGCCAAGCCAGACCATGTCCCAACCCAGAGCTCAGGGGTGACAGCAGGTGAGCACCAGCTGGCTCCCTCACCCTCTCCAGTCACCAGCTGCCATGGAGAAGCCCCAGGTTAGCTTGAGTCACCCAAGGTGGCTCAGGATAGTGGGACAGGCCTTAGTTCTGGGGAAAGACAGCCTGCGTTTAAAAACTATCACCAGGCCCTGGCTGGTGGCACAGTAGCTAAAGCGCCAACCTGCAAACCCGAAGGTCGCTGGTTCGATTCTCAGACAGGGCACATAACTAGGTTGCAAGCCAGGTCTCCAGCCAGGTCTGTAGCTGGAGGCAGGTGAAAGGCAACCACACATTGATGTTTCTCTCCCTTCTCTGCTGCTCTCCCTTCCCATCTCTCTAAAAATTATAAATAATATCTTTTTAAAAACTATCATCAGTTAGCAAGGGAGCGACACTTAAACTCTCCGTGAGCCCCAGTTTCTTCATCTGATTAACATAATATTGTGAGAATGAAGTAAAAGCACCCATGTCACATTTAGCATGGTGCCTGGTGGGTAATCAGCATTCAGTAAATTGCAGCGGTTGTCATCATTTTCTTGGGACGTAGTCATCAGCTCATTATTCTTATGGCCAAGCCAGTAAGCACAGGAATGGGGAAGACAGAAGGATGGATGGATGTTGGGAGATTAAGTTTCTTCATGTGCAAATGAAAGAGCAGGACAGTCCTGCAGATGGTTTCAGGCTGGGGTTTGGTGAGTGTTCATCTGTTCTGTGGACATATTCAATCAGAGTTCCCAGGAAGGAATTTTCTGCTGCTATGGACCCTACACTCACTCTTCTTATTCATTGTTATGGTCTTTGCTTTCTTCTCCAGAGGTGGGGGGGTGGGTGGAAGAGGGAAGAGGCTGCTGCATTGACGGAAGCCCTCCTGGGTGGGCGGGGCTTAGAACATCCTTTGTACCTGTTATTAGTAGCACCTGCCAATGTAGGTGAGTCCTTGAGTCCACGTGGGAAGGGTTCAGGTGCCCTCAGAGATGTCTTGGCAAGCCCATTATCCAAACCACAAACTGGTCCCAGTAGCCAGAGGTGCAAATGGCACCCCAGGAAGAGGGAGGGTGCTATGAGCAGAGAGAGCAGGAGCAGGGACCCTGTGCAAAAAGAAGTACTGCACGTTCATGCCATGGGAAGCTGGATGCCAGCCTGGAACCACCAGCAGGGAGGGGCATTGTGGTGGGAGTGGCCGAGGGCTGGGCAGGGCCCAGGCCACCTGAGCTCTGGAGGCCTCGGGAGAATTTGGGGTTTATAAGAGCAATGGGAAGTGCCCAAGGGGCTATGGCCTGCTCAGGTTTGAATTTTCAAAACAACCGGTTGGGAGCCCATGGTTTGTTTGGTCCTGCTGTTTCTGCTACAGTGAAGTCAGACTCATTTAAATGGAGCTTAACTAGAAAACTGAGAAGGACACGAGGAGACCCAGACACGCTGAAGCACGTGAGCCTGTGGAGTGCTGCCGCCGGGTTTGTTGAGTTGCAAGGCATGAAAGCCCACTTAAGAGAGCTTATTGTGAAGACGCATGTGTATCGGGACTGTAACTGGAAAGCCTTCAGAATCCATGGGGCTCTGAAGTGCAGGCTCTCCCTCTCCTCTTCTTCTCCCTCCCTGCCGCCTTCTCCTCCCTGTCCCATCTCAGGAGCAATGTGGTTTCAGCACCACAAGTCCTCCTGTTGTCTCCCTCCATCCCCACCCTCTATAGCCCACAGCTTTGGTGCCCCACCACTTGGGTTTCCTGTGGCTCATCATACCCTGGGTGGCCTGATGACGCCTCACCCTCTTTCATCTGCAGCACCTGCCACTGACCAACAAATGTGTTTTGTGTTTCTTAATTCATATTCCCAAGAGAATAAATCCGATTTTTCTGCCCCAGGTCCTAGATTGTTTGTCTTTGGGTCAGGAGACTCCCACTTTGTCCAGTCAGCTGGGTCTGAGGAGGATGTGATCTGAAATGTGAGCATGAAGCAACAAGGCTGTCAATGGGGCAGCTCCCCAGGGAGAAGGTGTAGTTAGTACAGGCACGTAACCAGCTTATTCCAGACCTAGAGCCTTCCTGCGCCAGAAGTCCAAGCTCCAGGCCTTCTCGACTGGACTGCGCAGTTGGTTATGCTGGTTAAGCAAAACCGGCCATTTGAAGTGGGTGGGACAGAAGTGGACACCAACCCCAGACATGGGTGAGACCTAACTCTGGCCTGTTGACTCACTAGCCCATGCCATTCATTTCAACAAGGGAGTGTGGATGCTTCTGTTCAGGCCAACCCCAAGCTCAGAGGCCATGTTATAGTGAGAGCTGGTGCATCTGGAGCCCTCTTCGGTCCCCGTGACTGACCCATTAGTCTGGGGCTGGATACCACACTTAGAAAGGTAATTCAATTTATAGAAGCCACCATACCAATAGCAGTTCATCTGCTCCTGATCCCCTAGAGGGCTATACTTCCCCAACATCATGAAGCAGCATCAGCATGGCGGAGGCCAACCTCTCTTGGTGTTCAAACATGTATAGTGCAGACATCTTCAATAGTAGGTTGCTGGCAAATGGCTATGTGTTTTTATTCCTCCATGTATCCATGATCTGTGCAATGGGAGATGCACATCTCCCATCAAGAGGTGAAGTCTATTTTGGCCAATAAAATGTGGCAAAAGGGACATTGTGCCAATTCTAGTCTAGACTTCAAGACTCCTTGCATGCTTTTGCTCTCACCCTTTGCCCCTGTCTCTTGGAATCTTGTTACCGCCATGTGAACAAAATTGGTATACTTACTGGATGACGACAGACAGGTGGCCAAGTCAGCCCCATTGTCCCAGTTGATAGTAAGCTAATTTTCTGTCATTAAATGAGGCCATCGGAGAACAGCTAGCCCCTACAGATCACAGACACATGGACGAACCCAGCTTGGATCTGCCTAGCCTAACCCACCTCAGTAGAATATCATGCAGTTGATCTGTAGACTCCCGAGCAGCAGCAAATGTTTATTGCTTAAAGCCACTGAGTTTTGTAGTGGTTTGTTATGCAGCAGTAGCTAACTGATACACCTCCCTGCTAGGAGACCTCCAAAGATGTGTTAATGTGTGCTTTCTAGCCCAATCCCTGAGCTTGGGAGGTCCACTCCTCCAAGACAGAGCTCAAAACGTGGGCAGGTTCAAGTTGCTCAGATGACGCTGTATATTGATAGATGCTCCAGTAACCTGGGTGCAGCGTGTACCAAGCAGCTGCACTTCCTGCCACTTACAGAGAATTTGCTGTAATGCATTGTGATACATTAGCATAATAATTGCTAAGCATTCACAAATGAATAGCTCACTGACTGATGGATTTTGTACAGAATCTGTGAAGGTTACATCGAGGGTGAAAACATTTCACTGTGTCAATGAACATACTTAATTTTTCTGGAAGTGCTATTTAAATTGCATCTTGCTATGACATTAGCATAACAAAGACATAATGCATTCGTTTATGCTGTAGTAGGAAACACTGCCTTAATCAGTGGACATGATGGTGATGGGGAGAGGATGGCATGTGCAGAGAGTGGCCTGGGAACATTGAACAGCAGCCCCATTGGATCTGTGTCACCGTACAGCAGAGGTCCCGCCCCTGCAGGTTCCGCCCCCTCGCAGGTCCCGCCCCCTGATTTGGCTCCTGGGGCTCTGGGGGCTCTGGCACTGGGTGGACTATGTTTATTGGCTTGCTTCCTTTTCACTGATTTTCTCTTCTCACCGTGTTGGCCACTGTGTTCCTGATAATGGGTGGGTGGGTCTTGGCTGTCAGAAGAGAAATCCTCTGGAGAATTAGCAAGCATTCAAATCTGGCAGGATTTACCCACCCCTTCAGCTGGGCAGGGCAGCCTCCCCAGAATCAGCCAGCTGGTCCCAGGGGGCTGTACTTCAGGGCCCTTGGTCTTTCTGGCCCCTCCCCTAAAAGGCCTCTCAAGGTTGGCTTGGAAAACCCCATGAGGAGGCTAGAAGATAACTCTATTATCTTAATTTTCTACACTTTCTACATATCTGGCTCTTCCAGGGGAAAGTGTTTGGAGAAAACAGAGCCTGCTAATTGAGCATCTACTGCCTGCCAGGCCCTGAGCTGTCTTCACAGAAATCAGCTCAGAGCTTTCAACCGGCTGTGCACAGAGGCTGTTCATAGTCCAGCCCAGGCTGAAACAGAATGCAACAGGTTTCTTTTGTGTGACAGTCTCAGAACCTTTAGTATAACAATGAATCATGCATCTCCATGAGGAAGATTTAAGGGTATCAAACCAAACAATGGAACCTGTCTTCAGGGAGGTAACATGATTTTATTTATTACTTTAAAAGGATTCAGTGAATTAATCCCATTCCAAAGCTAAGGAAATGGAGGCTTCCAGAGGAAGTAATTTGCACAGATATAGCCAAGTGGCTGGAGTAGGACTTAAATCCACATCTCCCTGGATCAGACACCAAAGGGACATGTAGACTGGCTTCCTTGGGGGAATGGAGGGAAGAGGGAACTGACAGCTGGCCTGCCTTAGGAGGGAGAGAGCAAAATGAGGACAATACACAATTGCTGCTAGTCACACCCACTTGGGCTCTCATGAGCCCCATTGTCCAGGGAGCCAATTCTGGAGATGCTGGGCTGAGGTCAGGACTGAGAGAGGAGTGACTCATGTGTCCTTTGGCCAGGGGCCCTCCTGGCAGAAGTTAGGTAGTTCGGAAGTGTGAGTAACTGGGAAGAGGGTTTGATCGGCCCTCCTGACGTGGGGCTCCTAGAAGAGTCTGCTTGAATGTTCTGGTGCTTTGGGATCGGGCTGGTCTGGGTCAAAGGGGTGAAAGGCTGTTGGGGCTCAGACTCAGGCAGTAACTCAGAGCCCCGGGAGAGGAGCTGGGAGACCCAGGAATCAGAGGAGGGGGATGGGACCAATACCTCATCACCCCCTCAACCAACAGGGGCTTGAGATGCAGTTGATTTATGCTACTTGAGTCCCAATTCTCAGTCCGGATGCTTGTGAGGCCTGGGTAGTGGCCAAGCTTGCTGGGTGTGCCCTTCCACCTTCCCTTCTCAGGGTCCAAGGCCCCCAGAAACAGGGGACAATCTAAGTGGGACCCTCCTCACCTGGATTTCCCCCCAGAGACAGGTAATTCTCACTCCTTGAGGGACTGCAAATTCCTTTTAAAATCTGATGAATTATGGATCCCTTCCCCAACAAATGCACATTTGTATAGCAACTTGCATCCAATATGAAAGGTCGCAGGTGCCCCGAAGACGGTCCCCAGGTAGGGTGCTCTGTATTAGAGGGAAAGTAGCTGAGACTTGAGTCTCTGGGGAAAAGGAAGAGGCAGGAAGCCCTCCATTGGCCTACAATGACCCATCCAAATGCCCTAGGTTGGCATTCAAGGGCTCATTTCACCTTCCATCCTCCTCTTTAACCACCCAGCATACAGAGCCGCCCACATCCCGTTCTTCTGCCCTCTGCTAGCCCAGCACGACAGCCCATTGTCTCTGAACATGCCACAGGTCTCCCTGCTTTGGGTTCCTGTTTCAGACACTCTTTGCCTTTGCTATCTGAGCAAATTTTATTCACTTTTAGAGTCTCTTGTCTTCTAGACCTTCCTAATAACTTTGAATCCAATCCCATGCAGTTGAATATTTATTTGTTGAGTACTTCCCACCAGCTACATGCTGGGATACAGAAAGGAACAGAGGGGTGGTCACGGCTCTCTTGTAACCTACCAGCTAGTGGGGAATCAGCCAAGGAAATAAGTTTTTACAGGCAAAATGAGTATTATAAAAAGGAGAATGGGGTGGGGCGGTTCTGGGAGCAGGAGGCAGTGGGTATTTTATTTCGTTTAGGGCAGAGTTTCCCTAACGATAATGATTTAAATTCCACCTTCACAATTTTTGCATTATCAGCATACTATCTGTACTATTATTTACTTTTCGTTTTATTAGTTAAAATACCTTTAAACTTTATACAGTATATTCACTGATCTTAGCCTTGTCTTTAACAATGTTATCGGTGAACCCATGGGTCTCAAAGTGCTATTTGTCTATTTTTAAAAGTTTAAAGTTATTTTTATTGTGGTAATATATGGATATCAGAAATGTTACCGTTTTAATGGTTTTTAATGTATGACCCAGGGGCATTAACTGCATTCTCATTGTTGTGCAGCCATCACCCACTTTCTTTTTAAAGTTTCTAGAACTTTAAAAAAAAGATTTTATTTATTTATTTTTAGAGAGAGAGAAAGGGAGGAAGAGAAACACCAATGTATGGTTGCCTCTCATGCGCCCCCAACTGAGACCTAGCCCACAACCCAGGCATGTGCCCTGACTGGTAATCCAACCCCCTAGACCCTTGGGTTCACAGTCCAGTGCTCAATCCACTGAGCCACAACAGCCAGGGTTCGAGAACATTTTTGTATCATCCCTATAGAAACTCAGCACCCATTAAACAATAACTCCCCATTACCTACTCCCTCCAGTCCCTCCTAACCTCTATTCTACTTTCTGTCTCTATGAATTTACCAATTCTGAATAGCTCACATAGGTAGGATAATACAATATTGTTCCTTTTGTGTCTGGCTTATTTCACTTCATATAATGCCCTCAAGGTTCATTCATTTTGTAGCCTGTATCTGAAGTTCATTCCTTTTAAAGGCTGAATGATATCCCACTGAGTGTATATCCCACATTGTTGATCTATTCTTCCATGATGGACATTTAGATTGTTTCCACCTTTGTGCTATTATGTGTGCTATTTATAGTTTAGTATGTGTTAAAATATACATAACCGTTAAAGTGAAAAGATGGTTTCTGAAGCACTTGTCCTGATAGTAGAGCCTGAGGGAGGGACCTGCATGCAGATAGATTATTTGGAAAGTGCTTCCAGGAGTGAAGGAGTGGAGAAAGAGAAACAAGGAAGGGATAGAAGCCAATGAAATAAGAGCTGGTTATTGCTGTGGGCAGTTGGGGCTGGCTCAGTCCCAGTAAGGCTTTCTGAAGGACCAGGCAGCACTCACCTCAGAACGACCCCGCTGGAGGTTAGGGAAGCCGGGCACATATCTGTAACTCCCAGCACCCATTGCTTATCTCCCTCACATTTCTCGAGGAGCTCAGCACATTCTCAAAGCTCAGGAAAATAGGGAGACCTGATTGTACTGTTGGTGGGAATGCAGACTGGTGCAGCCACTATAGAAACAGTATGGAATTTCCTTTAAAAATAAGAAACGGAACTGCCTTTTGACCCAGACATTCTACTGCTGGGAATATATCTGAAGAATCCCAAAACATCAATTTAAAAGAATACATACACCTTGTTGATCATAGCTGCGCTTTTTACAATAGCCAAGACTTGGAAATAGCCTAAGTGCCCATCAGTAGATGAGTGGATAAAAATGCTGTAGCATTTTTCCACAACGGACTGCTACACAGCAGTAAAAAAGAAGGAATCCTTACTTCTTGCGACAGCATGGATGGAACTGGTGAGTATTATGCCAAGTGAAATAAGCCAGTCAATGAAAGACAAGTACCACGTAGTCTCACAAGTGAATCTAAAATAAACTAATGATAAAAATAAAACCACGGCATAGAAACATGGAACAGATTGATAGCTGAAAGAAGGGGGAAGGGGTGGGTTGAAAAAAGGTGACAGGATTAATCAAAGACCTCATATATAAAAGGTCCATGGCCACAGACAATGATGTGGGGATTGACTGTGGCAGTTTGGGGAGGGCTTGGTAGAGGGGGACAAAGGGAGGAACTTCAGGTAACTGTAATAGCATAAACAATTAAATGTTTAAATTAAAAAGAAAAAAGAGGCCCTGGCTGGTAGCACGGTGGATAAGGTGCCGGCCTGTGAACCCAAAGGTCGCAGGTTCGATTCCCCAGTCGGGGCACATAACAAGGTTGCAAGCCAGGTCTCCAGTCAGGTCTGTGGCTGGAGGCAGGTGAAAAGCAACCATACATTGATGTCTCTCTCCCTCTCTGCCTCTCTCTCTTCCCCTCTTTCTAAAAATAATTAAATAAAATCTTAAAAAAAAATAAAAATAAATAAAAGAAAAAAGAAAAAAGAAAATAGGGAGAGTGGCTTGTACTTGAAGTGGGACAGGGGCAGGGAGCTGTTCACTACAACTGTGCTGAATTAGGTGCGCTATGTCATAAAAGTTTGCTACATCACCTAAAACATTCCGCATACCTCATTCTATCTTATGGGGGTAGGGTTGGCCCCAAAAGAAATTGACGTCTCAGCTGACACCTGAGGAAAGAGTAGGCAAAGATTGGTCTTGGAAAGAATAGCTCGGGTGAAGGCCTGGAGTGCAGACGTAGCAAGACATGTTCCCAGAAGGCCCGCACTGCTGGATCTGGGAAGCGGTAGAAAGATGGTTCTGGGGAGGTAGGCAAGGGACAGGGTGTGGAGGACCCTGGCTGCCTCCCTGACATCTGTTTGCCATCCTTTGAGGCATGGGAAGCCTGTGAAGGAGGGAAATAAGGTTGAGGAGGTGTGTATGACGTGGCCACTGGTGCTTCATCTTCCATCTCTTCTGGGGCAAAGATTAGACTGTCATGAGTCACACTGATGATAACTGACTATCTACCCTGGGACGACAGTGGCAGCCCCTCATGTTCTTGCACTCCCAGGGCCCAGCTGGAACCTGACTTGTGCTGAGTTGACTGTGATGATGGTGGAGATCATGAGTCAGGCTGCCCTATGGTCTTCTCAGTGTCAGCAGACCTTCCTCTGGACATACACATGCATCCCCATCCTTTAGCCTTTAGTGTGGTAGAGAGGAAAGGATCCCATGGAACTGGGCCCCACCTCTGGTACCAGCAAACTAAAGGACCTCAGGCAAGTCCCTTTCCTTCCCTGAGCCTCAGTTTCCTAGTCTCTTCAATGGGAATAATAATGTCTATCAGGCATGGTTGCTGGGCAGATACCATGAGGAAACTTAACCAAGGGTGGAGCAACATGCTTGGAAGCACAGTAAATGCTCAAGGTATGGGGGTTTCCCTTCCCAGGACCTGCCACCCACCTCAGCTCCCCAACATAACCTGGGCCAGCCTGTCTAAAGTAGAGGTCACACCACAGTGGCAGAGGAACCCCTGGAGGTGGTGGGAGCCCTTATTAGGATAGGGTCTACTTCTCATTTCTCAAGAGTCTGTTCCTATCCTTTCCATCCTCTCCACAGTATCACTAGGAGGCAAGACCATTGTCTATCATTGTATTTTCTCATCCAGGAGCTGGCCGAGGGTAAATGGGCCTGCTGCTTTTTCCCCAAGGTGCTGAAGCAGGACAGGCTGGGCCATTTCAGCAGGACCTATCTACCTTCAGCCTGGGCCAGTTTTTTGGACCTGAACAGAGTAGGCTTCTTGGGGCTCCAAGGCAGCTCCGGCCCCAGAGCGGTTCTGGCTGGCAATCCCCAGGGCTCCCAGGCCCTGTAAATGCCTCTTCAGAAATAACGGCCTCGTTGGGATGCTGAGCATGTGGCGGAACCCAGGCTGAAGATGGGTCAGGAACCTCCGTGTGTGGCTGGGCTGGGATGATGACTGCCTCTGAGTAAATTGCCAGCTCCTCCTCTATCCCCCTCCTTCCTGGCTCTGTAATTCATTTTCATTCAGAGACATTTAATAATTAGCAAAGGGGATTTCTAACAACAGATGGTGCCTGGCCCTGGGGATTGGTTCTGCGGCAGACTACTTTGCAGAGAGGTAAGCTGGAGATGGTTCTCCCACTCCCTCCAAATGAGTGTCTCCAGGGCTCTGTGACTACTAGGTCCATTTGTATAAAGCGGCTGCAAAAAAGAGCAGAAGGAAAAGAGGGTGTCAGCTAGGACCATGTGGGTGCTGGCAGCTCTGCTGGAGAGGGGATGCCAGGCAATGGCCTTGTTGACTCTGCTATTCATCTGGACATCTTCAGGGGGAGGTCAGAGCTGCTAAGAGCCATGCGAGACCACTCAAGAGCCTGCCTGGGATCAGAGCAAGACAGCATGGATAGCTTAGAAGCCTCAAAAAACTACTAAGAGACTTCAGGTGTCCTAGCATAAACTTTTTATCAGTCTCCCTGTAAAAGCAGAGCAATTGGCTCATATCCTATTGCCCTGATGATACAGAGGAAGAACTTAGATCTTGGACTCTCTTGATTTTGAAAGCCCAACTCAAAGTATCATAAGTAAAAGGGGGACTTGGCAGGCCCTCAAACTGGACCGTCTCCCTAGACTGGCTTCAGACATGGATAGACCTAGGGGATCAGGCCATGCCAACCCTGGATTTTGCTTCTGTGAAGCTTAGACGTGGCCTCGTTCTCTTCTGCAATAGAGGCTTCCTTCTCTTCATGTGGAAGGATGTTTCCCCTGCTAGCTCTAGCACAAACCTTCCAGATTGGCCTGGACTCAGTCATGTGCTCATCCTGGAGTTGATCTCTGTGGCAAAGAGGATGACTTCGCTGATGCACTGACTTGGACACCTGCCCATTCCTATGGCTGGAAGAGGGAGCCACACGATTGGCAGCCCCACCAGAACCCTGAGGAGTAGGAAGTTCTCTAAAAGAAGGGCTGCAGAAAAGCCAGACCAAGAATGTCCTAAAGGTCCACGGAGAAGTTGTTAGCCAAGGTCACAGCAGTAGCACCTGGATTAGGCAAATTATGCTTTGCTGGCTAGTGGCTTTTCACAGACTCAGCATGAGTCCCCAGTAAGGGCTTGTTATGACCACATCATTACCTAATGAGCTCCTACTGGTCCAGGACTGCCTTGCAACGAAACATAGGGTCTTTCTTCTTGTGATAATTATAGGCTACTTGGAGAACAGACATGAAAAAGCAATTGCAGCCCTGACTGGCATGGCTCAGTCGGTTGGGTGTCATCCCCCAAAGCAAAAGGGCGCCTGCCTGATTCCCTGTCAAGGTGCATGCCTGAGTTACAGGTTTGGTCCTGGACGGGGTGCCGGCGGGAAGCAACCAGTTGATGTTTCTCTCTCACAAAGATGTCTCTCTCCCTCCTTTTCTCCCTCCCTTCCCCTCTCTAAAAATAAGTAAATGAAACCTTTAAAAAGAAAAAGCCACCGCAAAACCAAGAGGAATAAAAGAGACATTGTAGGAAGTCTGTGGCATCTAAGCATGATTCATTTCTCATTACCAGGAATTAAGAGGAGCAAGTCATCACCGTGTGATGGAGTGGGCTGGGGGACAGAGGGTTCTGAAGAAGTCTTATGAGCGAGGTTTTCAGGAACACGCTGGATTTGGGTAGGGAATTCCAGGCAGAACAATGGTACAGTAGCAGGGCCTATCCAGCCTTTCATCTATCTATCTACCCTTTTTTTCATTCTACAAAATATTGAGTGCAACTTATGTGCTAGGAATTGAGCCTACAATGCTATCAAAATAGTACAGCGTGTACGGTGAATGGTGAGTTGAATGACCCAGCTGGATCAGAGTGTATTGTAGTGAAATTTGAAAAGCCTGGAAATGTAAGTGGCTCGGGAGTATGGGTGTCTCAAATACCAGACTCAGGTGGTGAAAGAGCAGCCAGACGTGGCATGGTGAGGTAACCCCCTGGTCACCCTTGAGCATTGTGGAACAACCTCCTGGGTCATATTCAGGGTTTGCGAGCAGAGAGACTCCACGCTGCTCTAATCCCACTGCTTTTGTCCCCAATCTCAGAAACTCTAGTTAGCTGATAAGATTTTTTTTTTTTTCAATATCCCCAACCCTTCTACCTTTTTATTCAATCTCGGTGCCTACTAACCAGGAAGTAGTAGCAGATGCTCAGTTTTCGGGTATCACACCTGACATCAGGCATCCATGCCCAGCCTGTTGAGCTCATCTTTCACATTTTTATTGGTGAAAAGACTTGTGTTAATTATGTATTTCTCCCCTGCCAAGATGAGATTTCTTAACAATACCTCATGCCATTCCTTTTGATATGATGTTTATTCCCATTAGCAGAATTGTTGTTAGCTCATGCAATAGAGTTCTCTCCATCTACATTTTCATGGCATTCCCCGGAGAGCGCTGTGATTTCAGGATTTGCTATGCCAGGGATGAGTTTTAACAGACTTGCTTGCAGCCTAAAGCCAGCACCTTTGACTTCATTGAACTCAGAGCTCCATGTCTCCCTTGATGAGTGCCTACTTATTCTCCAAATGCTTCTGCCAGTGTTCCCCTCAACTATGAAGCCCTTTTTGACACCCTCAGAAAAAATAGTGACTTTTTCCCCACCGTAGGCTTCCAGGGCACCTTGCTTATAGCTCTGCCTTAGTTCTAATTCCATCATTAGGGTTTCCATTTCTGTACCTCCAAAGCCTAGCCACAGGCCTGGCACACAGTTGGTGCCAACAAATATTGAATGAATGAATGAGTGAATGAATGAATGAGTCTATCAGTGATTGTGTGAGGAAGTTAATTTCTTGAGATTAAAACTGTGTTAACTTTGTTTCATTAAAAACTCCAGCACAACAAAAGTCAACTCTATTCCCAGGTGACAGATTTGAACACGGGTCCCATTCTCCTTGATAACCCCCACTATTGGCCTCTCACAGAGGACACAATGGAATGAGGGTGACCAGACACAGCACGCTGTGCTGGTCACCTGGGACAGGGATAACCTCCCGAGTTATTAGGGTCTGTTTGTCCCCCTTCTTCCTGGCTGTCCTGACAGGCTCCTGCTGTTGGCAGGGACCTGCATAGCCCCAAAGGAGGCAGTTGGCAAGAGAACCTCCAGGGCTGATGGAGGAGTTGGAGCAGGAGAATGCTTGCCTGGTTTTCTGGAAAGGTTGCTTTGTCTTGGGAGCCAGAGTAATTTTGGAGAAGAGAGGGTGGCATCTGCAGTCAATTCCATTAATCAGGCTCTTCTTGGGGAGCAGAGGGAGTGCAGAGTGGGGCTGGTGTTGCAGAGGGCACTCTGATGAGGACACTTAATTAGTCTGCCTCCCTTGGAAGAGGCCTGGAAAGGCTCTCTGCCTTCGTTTTATGTCCAGAGTGAGTCATTATTTGCTCAAATTGAGAGTGCATCTTGGGTAAGGGTGTTAGGGCTGTCCCGACAGGCACGTCTGTTCCTGAGACACCCACTGTTGGGTAGTGAAGGCCATGTTGCAGTGAAGTTGCTGACCTGGACATCTTGGCATGGACCCCCCTGAGGGCCTGGCTCACCCCATATGGAACTATGGCTGGGGGATAGGGAGGTGATAGGTTCCAGGCAGAGGAGGCTACAGCCACTGTGACTGTCCCAGTGCTGGTGGGCTGGTGAGTGTCTGCATATATATAAGAAGAGGGAGGATCTATAAGTCAGAAAAGGCAGATGAAAATATCTTCTGAGCTGCTGAAAGCTGGACTGGAAACAGGTTAAAAATGGTTTCCGCTTTAGGGAAAGCTCTGGGGAAAGAATACCCAATCAACCTCCTTAACAAAGAGCTGCTGACTTGCCTTGTGGGAACACGTGTCAATCTCAATGGCCACCAGTTATCCCGCCCTACAGGACAGTGGAAATGATGGAGGGTGGCAGAAGCAGAGGGGGGGAAATAAAGCTGGAGAGAGCATGAACAATAGCAGACAAAATAAAGAGAGAGAGGCAGAGGGAGAAAGACTATGGTAGGTGAATAATAGTGCCCCCGTGCCCTTAGTGGAAGTTTCTAGGGAGGTTCTTGCCTGCAAGACAGGCACAGATGTGGTGGCTGGGGCAGTGGGGGATCTGCTACAGTCACAGAACACCTGCACCCTTCCAGCTCAGCCTCTCATTGGGACAAAGACTTGAGTCTCGCTCTGTTCCCAGGTGCCTGCGATTCAGGTCCTTCAGAACAGGCTCACGGGACAAGGATAAGCCATTATTATCAACATTATTAGTTTCGTTTATTGAGTGCTTAGTATGGATTGTAAACTCAGTATCTCAGTTCTCATAACAAGGGTATATTTTTTGCTATTATTAACCCCGTTTTGCAGCTGAGGAAACTGAGCCTTTGAGAGTTCAAGTAGCCTGTCTGTAAGTAGAGAAGTTGGGCTTCTAACCAGGCCCATCTGGCACCAAAATGCATCTTCCTTACTCTTTTGTTCTTCAACATTCATCATATACCTTCTGTGGGCCCTGCCTAAGGACTTCTACCCTTGCCCACACCACTCTACATCTTGGTTTTTCATCTTGCTTTTCCTTTACCTCCTATTTTGTCACCTCACATCTTCCCAGACTATTATGCTGTGACTCTGTGTCCTGATGTTGATTTTTCCTGCTAGCTAGAGATGACCCAGGAGTCTCTATTACCTCATTTTCAAGGGACCTGAGTTCTGCATTATGAAGTGACCTTTAGGCAGGGGGATGCCAGGTCCTGCTGGGCATGGGGGTGGGAACAGAAGTCAGGACAGGCCAGAGGAAAGCAACAGGGTCAGAAGGACTTCTTAGGGCTTTGTTATGTCCAGTAGGAAGGACTCAGGCCCAAGCCCATGGCCTCTGAGCTCTCAGTGGAGAAGGGAGGGCTAAGGGCTGGGGAAGAGAATTAAGGGCCACAAAGGCTCTTCTATGCACTCACCTGCCTCTTCCACTCTATCACAGAATTGATTAAACTATATTGCCATTAGGAAGTGGTTAAGAGGGCAGGCCCTGGAGTCAGGATGACTGCATTCAAATCTTTAACTCCTCTTCTTGCTAGCCATATCACCAGATAATGACACTCACTTCATAGAAATCCTTAGAAGATTAAATGAGATGGTCTGTAGAGGGGCTCCACACAGACTTGATACTTAGAAAGATTTCATCAAATATTAGGGATAATTATCATAAACTTATTTGTCCTCACCTGTACAGAGAATGACTATGTATATTTGTATCCCCAGAAACAAATACATCTGGCAAGCAATGGGTTTTAGTACATATTTGTTGAATGAATGAATAAGAGGCTCACCATGACTGGATCTATTATTCCTTCCTTCCCTGGGCCCAAGCCTGAAGGTCAGAATTCCCATGCATGTGAAAGTGCTGGGGGCAGTAGGGTGTGGTAGAAGGTCCTGATGAGGAGGGTCCTGGGAAATAAGCTGCCACTGAATCTATGAGGGATCAGTAATGTCCAGAGTGACCTGGGTGTCCAGAGACCCAATTTCATGAGGAAGGGAAAGAAGGCTCTTGCGTGGGGTGAGGTTGAATCTTGTTCACAAAGATTGGGATCTGCCTTCCCAATCATGGCCTTTCTAGCTAGTCATTTCCCTCCCAAGTAGGGGTAACCAGAACTGGGTATGGTCATCCTCTCAGCCTTAGCCCTGCAGGGCCTTGTTAGGAGCTGTCCGTGGTGCTGATGTCCCAGCGCCCACCTCGGTCCTGGCAAAGAGGCTGTGGTCCAGCCTGTTCTGCTGAACAGTCCAAGGCCCCTGTTGGTTTGGCAGAGTTGTTAGCCCCAGTCCGGGCCAAACCATGGCATGCATGTCTGACACTTGTCTGGTAGCCTGTGCAGTCCTGTTTCTTGCTTGAGACATCACAGATCTGCCACAAGCTGCCTCAGCTGATGCACACTGGGCCTGTGGGGAGGGGGTTGGGGTGATGAATAGAAAACACACTGGTTTTACTCTGTGCTGTCCTCTCAGTACTTCACTTCTGGCACCAGATGTGGGAGGTTTTCCACACACCAAGCAGCTCTCCAGTTCTCTGGGGATGCTGACTAGGTGTCCTATAATTTAACTCAATTTTGACACTGTTTACCTGGAGTTAGCATCCAATCCCACAGATTAAGAGCTCACTCCAAAAGATTCCCTCCACTTCGGAGGCTAATCTCAGGTAGTGGGTCCCTAGGTTCCACACATTTCTGTTTGATTTAGTTCTAAATTGGGAGTTCCCACAACCCCTCCTCAGATTTGATAATTTTGCTATAACAATTCACACCACTCAAAAACTACCTATGTTTACTGGCTTATTATAAAATACAGGATATAGGTGAATATCCAGATGAAAAAGGCACATAGGGCAAAGTCTGGAAGGACCCCGGTGCAAGGGCTTCTCTCCACATGGAGTTGGGGTGCACCACCTTCCTGGCACATGAATGTATTCCCCAACCCAGAAGTTCTGTGAATCCCATACTTAAAGGATCTTATGGAGGCTTTATCACATAGCCATGATTGATTATTAACTCTCTCTCTATGCCATCTCCTTTTTCAGGAGGGTAGGTGATGGGGCTGAAACCTCCAAGCTTCTCTTCCAGAGTCACCTTGTTAGAATAAAAGACACTCCAATTACCCAGGAAATCCCAAAGTATTTAAGAGTTCTACTCTATAACTGAGTAGACTACAAGGATTGTATGAATTCTGTGTCAGGAAACAGGATCAAAGATCAAATATCATTAGTAACTGAGGGCAGAGACCAAATATAATATATCTTAGGGTATCACAGGTGACCCCTCAGGACAAAAGATAGGGTACATCATTGCACAGCTGGCCGGGCCTCTCACTGGCCAACATGCCCTGTGGCCCAGGGTCTCTTGGGACAAGGGCCCTATTTCTCTTCCAATGCAAAGCTTATGTGGGACTGAGAAGTGCCATTTGGCATGATGCTTCCCTGGCTAATACAGCAGGGTGAAGGCTCATCCTAGAAGGGCAGATGAATCATTTCTGCCCCAAGTCACCATTTGGGCCAGATTTATGGTGGTGAGCACAGGAGCCCCCAACTTTATGGTCTTGTAAATTACAGAGCTGCTTGTGCAAGTGGCAGGCTGAACTATAAATCCTGCGTAATTGCTTGTAAATTGAGAAACAAATAGTATTTTTGCTTAAATTACTCTTTTTGCAATGTTTCTTAGGGAACTGGGGTTCCACAGAGGACCTTTAACCTCCCTGGGACCCAAATTCCTGTTGGGACCCAATATCAGCATTGCAGAGTCTCTCAGAGCCACATTCCAGTGGGCCTGGAGGACCTGGGGTCAAATGGAGAGTTGACTGCTATTGTCATAAATTTCTCTCTTTGGGGGGGTCTTAATCCACATTCCCCTGGGACCTCCCTCCCTCTCTCCCTCCATTTTGAATGAACCCCAAGGGTCCCATCGACCTCTGGCTACAGCTGGTCTCCTCCAAGACTCTGGGAAGACCAGCCCACATGAACTTGAGGAAATCCAGTTTTCTTCCCCCCTGCCCATCGTGCAAAGGCAATATGACTCACTGTGTGCTGGTAAGCACTGCCTCTGTGTTAAACTGCTGTTTGCTGGCCTTTTCTCATCTTTTTCCCATTTCAATGAAATTACATTTATAATCTTTTTGCCTGCCTTGGTCAACTTTGAAGATCATTAAATTTGCTGATAGGCAGCCCAGAAAACTTTAATTGAACCAGGAATCACAGGCTCCCTGAAGGTTCAGCCTTCAGGGGACCTTCGGGACAGCATAATTCAGCTCCTTCACTTGACAGAGGAGGAGCAGACGTCTGGGGTGGCTAAGTGACTTGCTCAAGGTCATACTATGAGTGGGAGCAGCTCTGGGATGGGAGCTCCTTTCTCGGATGGTAGGAGCTTTCCACTCCGCTAGGCAGGCCCTCAGGTTCAGCTGTCACTTAGGCAGCTCTGCTGTGTGACAGACCTTAACAGGATCAACAGGCATCTGCTTTATAATGGGGAGAATTAGCAGAATTTCTGAACTTTCCTTAGGAAACTGAGTCAGCTCACAGGCTTGGGCTGTGATGGGGACACCTGTCAGCTGTGAGGCCTTCCCTAGGGGCTCTGGCACAAGACTTTTGTCTGGTCCCTTCGGGGCTCCAGTTCTCAAAATGGTACTTGAGGCTTGAATTTGATGCTTTTGGTTGTGGCTGAACAGGTCATATCACAAAGGGTAGCTTCGGCGGGTAGTGGGAAGGACATGAATGGAGCTGGATCCTGGTTATGCTACTCTCTATGTGTGGCCTTGGCCAAGTTGCCTCACCGAGCCTCAGTTTCCTCATCTATCAAAGCATCAAGGCTAGGGCCTGGACTATGGAGAGCCCTCATGCACACTGGCTGTTATCAGCAGAGCCGAGATGTGGGCTTTGGATTGTCAGTGACCCAAACCAGCCTGTGGATGAGCTATGTGGAAGGAGAGGGAACCGGTAACTTGTGGGGGCCACCCCCGGTCACATGGAGCCTGTGGTCTGATTTTTTGTCCTCAGGGTCTTTACCAGTGTGTTAGCTGAAGCTGCCAGGTCAAAGCTCAAGGGCATCCTCCACAGGAAGGTCACCAGAGCTATGACAAATTCAGAACCCTTGGCCACCAAGTCTCTGGGCAAGTCAAAGGGACACACATCTGGGAAAGGACTTCGGCACTGTCTAGAGGGCAGAGGTACAGCAGCCTAACAACACCTGCTCCGTCTGTTCCAGGGCTCACTCAGGCATATGAGCAGCCTAGTGCCCCCCCATACTCATTGGGGCCCTCCGACTTGCCCAGGACAGGCCTTGGCTCCTCAGGACCTCCTGCTTCAGCCAGCTTTGTCCACGGGGCCTCCGGGGCCACAGAGAAGGGTGGGTAGGCTGCTCTCTGGGAGGGGAAAACTGGCCCTAAACACTGTCTTCTCACTCTCACCAGCTGATGTTCCTGGGGCTGACTGGGGAAGACAGAGGCACTCTGGAGCCAGTTTGCCATGTTTCATGCTTTGGGAGGCCCTTGCCAACGATACTCATTCAATGCAGAGTTACCTTTGGGTAGTAACCATCTGCAGAGCATGAAGGAGGCTGAGGGGCCCTCTCACTGGGGATTGTTTCCTAAAGGACTCTGTGCCTTGGTGGCAGGGGTCAGGGGTGGAGGGAGTTCCCACAGAGGCCAGCACCCTCTCACTCCTCTTCATTGATCACAAGAAATAGACATTAAAAGCAGAGGTTCAAATCCCAGTTCCTCTGCTTTCCAGCTGTATAACTTTGGGCAAGTTTTGGAACCTCTCCGAGCCTCAGATGTTCGAAGGAATTGAATAACAGCACACGGGTCAGAGCTGCTGTGGAAACTGAAGGAGATGAGGCGGAGAAAGAGTGCAGCACACAGCCTGCCACACTGAAGGCATTCTTCAGCGTTGCACTCACTCATGAGCTCCCAAGCCTCTTTGTGGGCACACAGGAAACCATCTGGAAGCGTGACGGGTGTGACTTTCATGTTCAGCCTGGCGTCCTGAGTGTCCTGGTTTCGGGAGGCTGAGCAGGATTGTTTATTCCTGGAGCTGTTTTCTCCATTGCCCGCCTCCCCCAGACATACTTAAGGAGTCAAGTGGGCAGGAGGCACGAGGGAGACCTGGCAGCCTGATGGAGTGGAAGAGTGGAATGAGCTCCTGTGGGCAGGCAGATGGCGCAGGGGACCCTGGGCGCCAGCCTCCTGCCCAGGGCCCTGACCCCCAGGCTTGGCCTGGCCTGGATCGAGTCTCTGCTCTCTTTCCCCTTCCTGCTTCTTTCTCCTCCCTGTTGCCGGTCTGTCTCCCTTTGTCCTCTCTGTCCTTGCTATTGCCCCTCCTCCCTTCCACTCACCCCTGATAATTCGGGGCTGTTTATCTGTCTCTCTAGTTTTTTCCTTCCTCCTTTTTTTAACCATGTGTATTGGTCTTTCTCCATCTGGCTTGGTCTCTCCACCCCCACTCCTCTCTGACCTGCTCACTCCCGTGGCTCTGTCTCTTCACCTCTCTGCTTCTGTAGGTGTGTGTCTCTCACTCTTTGATGGTCTTATTCATTCCTTTCCTTTCTTTCTCTTTTGCTAATTTGCTCATGTGCCCCCTTTTCCTCCCCACCCCATGTCCCTGCACAAGGTCCTTCCCCAGCCTCCCAGTTCAATCAGCCTCCACTGTAGGTGTACAGACTCCCCAGCTCTTCTAGAGCAGCTGGGCTGCTTGGCTGTCCCTCTCCTTCTCCACCCCTTCCTCCAGAAGCACCATTTCCATTTTATTCCAGAAAAATGGGGTTGGGGCTGGGCCTGATCTCTTGGGGCATGTCCCTGGGGGGAGACCTTTGGAGCAGAAAGAGAGGAAAAAGGAGCAACAGAGCCGAGTCCAGACCCCTCCACCTGAGGCCCTTTTCCGAGCATGGGCGGAGCTTCCATTTAGTGAGGGTTTATGAAGCCCACTGTGCGTCCAGGACTGTGGGCGGATATACAGAAAATAGGAGGGTGGCCGCCTGCAAGGATCTTTCTATCTAGTGATGCTGACACAGGTAAACTTCTGCAGAGGCAGGTGCCGGGTGGTTGGAGAGCAACGGCCATCTGCTGTGACACAGGGTTGTCAGGGCTAAGCGCGATGCCCTCACTGACATCCGGCCAGCCCCGGCTCCTGTCCTCCGGGCTCTCTGTCCTCCCTCAGGCTGGGCACTCCCTAAGAGCAAGGACAGTTGGCTCTCCTGGTCCCTACCCAGTCCCCAGTGCCGAACACAGTGCCTGGCACAGGGAAGGACATATTCTGGGCTTTTCCTAAGCACCGTTGGGAAGTGAGGAGATGTGACTTGAATGACAGGACAACCTTGACGCGGGGGTCTTTGCATCCCCTGGCAAATGGTTTTGTCCAGCACATCCCGGCCCCAGCTAATGTCTTGAGGCATTAGCGTCAGAGCTGGCAGGACCTCGGCTGTCGCCCCTCCCATGGAGCCTGGCCTGCCATGGGAGCAGGGGAGGGCAGGGCTCGCCTTGGCTCTGCCCGGGGCCAGCATCCCTACTCACTCTTTTGGGTAGCTGCTTTCTCGAAGGTGCCAGCGCTCTGGGTGCCTGTTGCTGCCTTTGTCTCTGCCCCCAGCTGTCTCTCTGTCTGCCACTGTCCTCGTCCTCTCCTCTCCTGGTTTTTATTTTATTTTTTTTCTTCTCTGATGGGATAATTATGCTAATCAGCCTGTCAGAACAAAGATAATTTGTGGTGGGCTATTTCAGACTTTGGAATTCAGGCCGAGACCCCTTTCCTGCTTGCCTCTGCATGCCCCTTCACCCTAGCCCAGGCAGGTCTGTTAAGGGAGGGGTGGTGGGCGCTTGGGAACAGGAATGAGGGTATGCGTGGGTGTGTGAGTGCGTAGGCGCGTTGCACAGGGCCCACTTCTGTGTACAGGTATGCTCTGCACCAAATGCCTGCAGAAACCAGCAGAGCACAGAGAGAGTGATTGGAGCTGCTGCCCCTGGGATGTGAGAGCTCACTGCATGTCTGTGTGTCCGGCCCCAGTGTGGGGGTGACCAAAAGCTCCAATGGTAGTGACATGTGCATGGCTGTTCCCTGACAAAGGCCAAGTCAGCACCGTGCTGTCCCTAGGAGGGGGGGTTGTACCTGCCTACACCCCCATGGGTGCCAGGCCTCCCCCAGAGTGATACAGTGAGTCTACTGGACAGCGAGCTGTCTGAGTACAGGACCTCCGTGAAAATGATGGGTTGAATGACTGCATGATTAAGTGAATGAATGGTGAATGAGTGTTAAGTCTAAGGGAGGAAACCCACAGCTTAAAATTTTTTTTATTTCAGACAAGTAAAAACTATGCAGAGAGACTAGAACAGCAAGCCCTCGTGGCTCATCAGCAATGGTCGTCAATCGCCAGCTTTCGGTCAGCCTCATCTGCTCTGAGAGACGGGAATGTTTGCAGGAGCTTTTGCTCTGTGCGCCCTCTCACCTGCCCAAGGAGCTGGGCTCAGGCTTTTTTTTTTTTTTTTTTAAGATTTTATTTATTATTTCCAGAGAGAGGGGTAGGGAGAGAGGCAGAGAGGGAAAGAGACATCAATGTATGGTTGCCTTTCACCTGCCTCCAGCTACGGACCTGGCTGGAGACCTGGCTTGCAACCTGGTTATGTGCCCTGGCTGGGAATTGAACCAGCGACCTTTGGGTTTGCAGACTGGCGCCTTATCTGCTGTGCCACCAGCCAGGATTCAGGCTTTTTAAAGAACCTTTCAAGACCTTGCCAGGATGGGCCTTGGAGTGCTGTGGTTGCAGAGTGGTGTGGCAGTGGACTTGGCCCTGGGCAGCCTCTTTCCTGGAGACGGAAGTCTTTCTGTCCACACACTGGCCTTTCTTCCTCTCTTTGTTGTGCAACTGGAATGCCACCTTCCCAGTAAATTGTGACCGTTTCACAACCGAGGCGTTGAGTCATTTAAATGGCTGTTGGTGAGATGCTACAGGGACTCATTTAATCTTCCTAAGTAACTTTCCTCTTCTGCGCTTGTGCTTATGCAGCACCTCCACCCAGTCTCCAGCCAAGGCGGCTTCCAGGCCCCACCAATCACACCCGCATGCCCCTCCCCCAGGGTCCCTTCCCTCTCTGCAGCCCTGATTCGGCCTTGTACTGGCTGACTTGGAAGGAGAAGAGGTTGCTGTTGGAAAACGTTCCACTCCCCAGGCTGAGTGCTAAGATGGGTGAGCAAGAGGCCTGGGCTCAGAACTCCTGCCCCACGGGCTGCCCAGGCTGTCGGTGGCTTGGGAGAGGAGGTGACGTCCCAGACTCTGAGAATCCGGTCTAAATGCTGATGTGTTCACCCAGCCTCACCAGATCAGGGCACTCCAGGCCCATTCCGAGCAACCCCCGCCCGCCCACCTTTGGCTGTCTAGAACACCGCCACCCAACACAGAGCCAACTTGGCCTTCCTACCTATTCTTGAAGATATAGGCATTGACCAGGTTGTTTTCCCCTGGTTATCCCTTCTCCTATGGGCCTGTGTGTGAATATGTGGGTACATATGCTTGTACACATAGAAGTGTGTTCCTTTGCGCACACCTGCAGGCACTTGTTTGTACCCGTGGGTGTTGAAGAGGAGTGTGTTTGTGAGCCTGACCTGTAGTTGCCCTGTGTTTGTGCCAGGTTTTACCGGTGATATGTCTTTGCAGGCACACATATATGCCTCTGTGTGCGCATGTGTGTCGACCTCTGTGTGTGTGTGTGTGTGTGTGTGTGTGTGTGTGTTCACCGTCTCCCCCCAGTCTTCTTACACTAGTCTGGTTAAGCCTCAGGGAGCTGTGTGTGTATATAGGTCTGTGAGTGTGTGTACACTGTCTCCCCAGCCTGCTTACACTCAGCAGGTTAGGTGCCAGAACATCGACATGTCCTCCCACCTGTTTTCCTGCCTCCAGCATCAGCCTCTCACCCCACCCCAAAACATCCTGGAGACCCACACACATGGCTCAGTGCTGCCCCCTCACATCCTCTGGGGCTCCCATTGCTTGCTCCAGGAAGACCACCCACTTTACGTCAGCCTTCAAGGCAGGGCCCTGCCTCGGCCCCTCTGATGAGCACTTGGGCCTCTGCCTTTGCTGTGGCTTCTGCCACAGAAGGGTGTCGGTGCACCTTTCTTGAGCAAGTTCTCGGATGAGTTCTGGGCCCTGGGAGATGCAGGCAGGAGCAGGCACTGCCCAGCATCCCAGACTACTCAGGCTGGCACACAGGCAAGCCCGCAGACCTGGGATCAGCCAAGAGAGGCCACCCCAGCAGGAGTGTCCTCCCTTCATCTCAGCCTGGAGAAGCCCTCTCTGTCCTTGCTACAGCCCCTCTTCCAGGCCTTCTCTTCTGAAGTACACTCTTCATCCTCATGCCTGCATGTCGGCAACAGGCCTCACGCTCCTGGGAGGTCCCTTTCCTTCTTGGGACAGGGGGTTTCCTGAACCAGGCTGAGTACAGCAGCCTGCACTGAGCTAGGAGAGGGAGACCAAGGTCAGTCTGGCTGCAGTGGCAGCACTCAAGGGAGACAGAGGCTCAGCTACAGCTCCCAGGTGTCCTTCACAGCAGCGTGTCCGATCCGTCTTCTTCTCTCCATCCTCTTGACCACCCTGGGCCATTGTCATGGTTGCTCTCCTTGCATTTGCTCTGGTCCCTACCCTTTTGTCAGCTCCACACACAGTATCTACGGATTTGATCATAGAGCGCCCCTGCTAGAAGCCGTCAACAGCTCACCTTTGCTTTCAGGATAAGACACAACCCCTTTGCTCAGCCATCATAACTTCTGTCCATCCTGCAGATCTCAGCTCCACGTCACCTCTGCAGGGAGGCCTCCTCTGACCTCCTTCCCCCACTGGTGCCAGGCCAGGTCCTCCTGTCACCCACTCTAATCACGCTAAGCACTGCTTAGATATTTATTGGGGATTATTTATTTCTCTGGCGTCCAGCCCCTCCTCCTGGTTGAGGGCTATGAGGCCAGGGTTTGCCCAATGCCAACAGAAAGGTACATAGTCTGCGGAGACCAGGAGCTCAACATGGGTGTGTGGAACGCACGGCTGAGCAGAAGGAACAACATGAAAGGGGCATGCAGGTGCCTCGTCCTCCTCCTCCTCCTCTTTGTCTTCCCCTGTGTAGTCCTGGGTCCACCTGCAGAGCCCCTTCAGAGGACAGAGTGCAGACACCTCGATGGTAACACCAACACTCCCTGTCACCCACCTTGCACAGCATTGCTCACGCTGCTCCCTCTCCTGGAGAGCTGTCCTCAGTCACGGGTCAAGCCTCCTTCTCTACCTTCAGATCTTAGCTTTTCATCCTCCCTCCTTGCAGGGGTCCTCCGGACCACCACGTCTGCCCCCCATTCACTTTTCTCTATCACTGCATCTGTCCTTTTTGTTTCTAGCACTTACGCAATTGAATAGTCATTCATTTGTACACATGTTTATTGTCCACTTGTCCCACCAAGCCATGAGCTCCATGAGGGTGCAAATACATCAGTTTATTCCCACTGCCTACTCACAGTGCCTATCACAGAGTCTGCTTGGCACATGGTAGGTGCTCCATAAACATGTAAATGAATGAATGATGGATTGCGTTATGGAATTTATTTCCCAACCCTGTAAGGGCTCCATTTTAGAGAAAACCAAGGTTCAGAGAGGCTCAGAAACTTACCAGTGGTCACAGACTTAGTAAGACATGGAGTGGAGATTCAACCCAGGTCTGTTTGACCCAAAAGTCTAATCCCATTCATTCATTCATCTGTTCATTCAGTACCTGCTGTGTGTGGGAAACTGGGCACAGAGGCGTCAATTGCTGGTAGGGAGTTCTGTAGGAGGTCATGGAACCCCTGAGACTTCCCGGGGAGGGGCTCTTTGGGTAGGGTTTTGAGGGATGTGTAGGCGTTTGTCACTGTGTCTGGCGCACGTTGTGCAGCAGAAAGCACTGGATGGGGAGTCAGGAGCTGCAATTCTTTTCCATTCCCCCTCCCATAACTTGGGGCAAGTCCCCTGAACCTGCTTTCATAGGGCCTTCTGTCCTCTCTGACAGTGCGTGGGCTGATATGGCTAATTAGAAGGATAGTCATTTCCCTTTGCATGAGAGAGAGAGAGACCTTGCAAAGGTTCTAGAGGGGCCGATGGGTGGAGTGGGAGAAGCATGGAGCTGCTGCATGCTTCCTGCCCCAGAATGCCCTTCTGTACCTCTGCCTCTGCCCCTGCCCCTGCCCCTCCCTGCCCTCTCCATCCTCCCTCCCTCTGCCTCCCAGTTTCTACTCCCTTCTCTCCCTCCTCTGCGTCCTCATCCCCTCCTTCTCCTTCCCCCTTTTCTTCCCTCCTTTTTCTACCCCTTCTCTACCTCCTCCCCTTTCCTCTCTTCCTGCCTGGCCCAAGTTGGGGTGGAGGGAGCACAAAGGGCAGTCAAACTTAATTTAGGCTCAAGTATCTGGTCACCTAGAAACAAGGCCAATCCCTGGGTGCAGGGCCTCAGCCGTGGCCTCATTAATCTGTGCAAGCCTGGCATTGGTGGTGCCGATGTAAGTAGGACAGAAGCCACGCTGCATGGAGAGGGGGCCTTGGGCTCGGGCCACTTGGCCCCCAGCAGTCACATGGCTACCCCCAGGTGTACAATGGGAAGAAGACGAAGGAGAAGGAAGGAGAAATCAAGACCCCAGGATATCTGCCATCCCTTCCTCCATGCGTCCTTGCTCTCAGACCAAAGACCCTTGAGTATCTGCTGTCCCTTTCCTGCACATGTCCTTGATCTTGGTCCGCACTTCCTCTTTCTGAAGATGGTGCTGTGTTGGCCCCTGATAGGTGCTGCGAAGCCCACGTCAGCTGCCCAGCCTCTGTCTCAGCAGAGGACTCCGGTGCCCTGCCTCACAGCTGTGAGCTTGGGCAGACGGAGTGCTGGGCAACCAACAGCAGCTCGGCCTCCTGGCTCCTGGCTCTTGGCTCCCCCCATGTAGCCACCTCCTCTGGGGTGCATGCACCACACCTCCTTTCTTGCATGTGCTTGGGAATATTTCCTTTGGATCTGAGTACGTGTGTTTTGCCCTGCCTTGGCTAACGTTGGAAAACAGCCTTGGACCCCCGCCTACAGCCGTGCCTCAGAGACCTTACCCGCCCCCTCACAGCAGCAGCACGGCCCCCAACATCACGAGGGGGTGAGGGTGTAAGTGGTAGGTGACAGCACAAGATCGTTCATGAGATCAGCGGCCACAAATTGTGACCACCCAAAGCCATAGTTCTGTTTTCCAGCAGTTGAAACACTAACTTTTCATCAAGACAGTCGTGTCAAGTGAAGTAAGTCAGACAGGAAAAGTTAAATGAACAATGTGATTTCACTCATATGCGAATGGACAAACTAACAAACAAACAAAAACTCATAGGCATAGACAATAGTATGGTACTTACCAGAGGGAAAAGGGGGGAGGACTGGGGAGTAGTGAAGGGTAAATGGGGTCCAATACATGGTGACAGAAAGAGATGAGACTTTGGGTGGCAAACACACAATGCAATATACAGATTATGTACTTAAACCCTATGTACCTTTCTTAACCAATGTCGCTGCAATAAATTTAATAAAAATAATTTTTAAAAAGATTTTATTATTTCTTAGAGAGAGAGGAAGGGAGAGAGGCAGAGAGGGAGAGAGACATCAATGTATGGTTGCCTTTCACCTGCCTCCAACCACAGACCTGGCTGGAGACCTGGCTTGCAGCCTGGTTATGTGCCCTGGCTGCGAATCGAACCAGTGACCTTTGGGTTGGCAGGCCGGCACATTATCCACTGTGCCACCAGCCAGGGCTTAATAAAAAATAATTTTTAAAGACAGTCGCTAAGAATAAACAGTCAAGTCTCATGGAGCATCTAGCCTTTGCCAGAGAAAATCTGGCTTTGGGATCCAGGGTACTGACGGGGCCACTAACTTTGTCACTCCTTGTCGCTGTTCTGGGCTGCCTACTAGCTGCACAGCCAGGGACTGACTCAGCCCAGAAACAGGTTGGCAAGCTGGACCAGCTTTGTCTTCCTCACATCTGATCTGTCAGAGAGTGTGGGAAGATGGGCTTAAATACTGGCCACAGCCTCACTGCCCAACTGTTAGGGTTTGTCAAGGAAATGATGGAGCAGCCCACCTTTTTTCATGGAAAGATGTTTAATTTTATCGGGAAAGTATTAATTTACAAATGGAGAAAGGAATGGAAGGACCTGTACCAAAAGGCAGACAGGGATTTGCCTGGATGGTGCAATTGTTAAGTGTTGGTAATTTTTTTTCATTATGTTATTTAATGGACATGTGTTTTGTAAGCAAGAATGAGCATATTTAAAAATCTGAGTTGGAGCGCCAGCTTGATCGCATCTCAGCTGTGCTGTCTTTGGCAAGGCAGTGCTCCTTTCAGGGTTCCAGGTTCTACACCAGGGGAATGGAAATTATTTCATAGCATTGTTCCGAGAAAGAAAACAACATTGTGTGTGTGTGTGTGTGTAGCAAGAGCTTATACACATTTAGAACAACTCCAGTATCATGGGCACATAGAGGTGCTCCAGAGCCAGGTGGCCTGGATTTGAATCTTGACTTATCAGCTGTGTGATTTTGGGGAAGTTGCTCAACCACTCTGAACCTGTTTCGTGCCTGTAAGATGGGGTCTGGGACGTGCTCCATGTTGCTAGCTGAACCCTTCCCTGGGTCCCACCCTCATCCCCCAGGTGAATCTCTCCTTGGGCCCATTTCTGTCTCCCCACAGACCTCATGATGCTTTCCTTCAATCTGAGCTGCCCAGCAGTGACCTTGACCCATCCTCCTCAGAGGCTGCCCTCTGTATCCTGGTCCCTGAGCGTCTTCCAGCTCAAGGAGTGTCTTTCTCAGCTCTGGTGGGAGCGAGGAACGCCCCATCTCACCTGTGGTCACGCTTGGCTGTGTTTAGAATAGCTCCTGCCCATCCACCTGGTAAGCAGTGGCTGCAGGGCTGGAGGCAAGGAGGCTGGGTGGCCCTTTCCCAGAGCAGGGACGAGTTGATGGAGTGCCCAGCTGCTCCCCAGAGCAGAGCTGGGCGCCTGCGCTGGCTGGGCCTTGCTGGTGACAAGCAGGCAGGAGCATTGTGCACAGATGGCCCTCCATGCGCTCATAATTTGCCAGAATCAACAGTTATTATTAATCTCTCCTGTGCTTTCCTTCTTCCCCTTCCTCTCCCATTTGCTGCTTATCCTAGGCTGATAGGAGCCTCACTAGGCGCTTGAAGGCAGAGGCTGACTTTTACTCATCTTGTTGCCCCAATGCTTGGTTCAGGATCTAGCACATAGTAGGTTCACTCTCAGCATGAAGTCAGGCACATAGCTGCCCCTTTCCCCATCATTGGAGTTCATCCAAAAGAGATCTATACACAGGAGGGTTTCGGCCAATTCAGGTTAGCACTCAGTAGGTACTTTCTCAACTTGGAGCCTGGCACAGAGTAGGGCCTCCCCCGATTATAGAGCCTGGCACACAGTGGAACCAATGCAGCATGGTGTTTGGTACACAGTAGGGCTTTGGCCAACCCAGAGTTTGGCTGGGAGTAAGTACGTTTCAGCAAAATGTTTGCTGAATCTAGTCTTCATTCTCTCTGCTATGCTCAAGAAATACTTACTGAGTACCTAGTATGTGCTCAGTTTGGTACCAGGTAGAGGGGTAGGTAAGACCATAGACCTTTCATTCTTTTTAAAGGAGCCTCCAGTCAAGTGATGAAATACTAGCCCTTTACCAACGCACTATCCCAAGGCTGACTGAGGTAGGTGTAAGGAGGGTGGCTGCCTGAAGGAGGAGGTACTGGAGATGGGTCACCTTTTCCATTTCAGCTCAGGTGCAAAGGAGAGTAATAGAGTGCCTGGGCCCCATGAGGACAGCTGTGGAGTGGTGCTGGTCACCGTAGTAGTGGGGAAGCGGGAGGAGGAGTGGCAGGTGCTATAGACATTTATTGGTGGAACTGCCTGGTTACCTGTGGTTGAGGGAAGAGGAAAAAAGCACACAGGTGGGTGAGGGTGAATGGGGCCCCTTGATGAGAAACGGAAACACCAGGCTATGGGACGGGTTGGGAGAGCAGCTGGTCGTCCCTCCTGGAACTGTTGTCCCTTTTTCTCCTCCATCTTCCCACCTCCCTGTAGCAACTTTCTCCTCCTCCAGCGCCTCCCCCTTCAGTCTGGAAGCCATGACCCCATCCCAAGTACCTTGTCTTCTCCTCCTCTTTCATCTTACATGTGCGCTTTCTCCTTCTCCCCTGTCCATTCCTACCCCTTCTGCGCCTGCCTTTCTGGAGGAAATACAAAAAATGAAATGACCAGGATCTTCAGGGTGCACCCGGCAGCCTGCAGAGGCGTGGGCAATGGCAGCAGTGAAGTGCCCTGGGTTTTGTCGGGCGAAACAGGGTTTGAATCCCTGTTTGTGAGCAGCATGCTGTTGGGTGAGTTGTGGGGACTCCTGAGCCCCCAGTTCCTCACCTGTGACATGAGGCCTGTGCCGGCACTGGGCCTGGCACAAGATCAGGATTCAGGGAGGGGTAGCTGTTGCTATTATCATCCTTGGAATCAGGCTGATCTATCCTGATGTGCACACCCAGTATTCACAATCCCCGCTCCAGACAGCCTGCCCAGTAGCTACTTGACGGGTCCTTTCTACCACCCGAAGCAGGCACTGGACCTTCAGCTTCGCTGCAGGAGGGGCAGTGGGTGTTTACTGCTATCTGCTGCACACTTGGAGTTGCCCCCAGGCCTGCTGCCCAGCTCGCACTGTCCTGCCCGCAGGACCTCTGTCTCTTAGGCAAAGGATAGGTGTCCCATCTGATCCCCTGGGCTAGAGCCCTGTCTGTCAGCCTTAGGCCCGAGGTGTCAGGACTTCCCTGGGAGGCACTGGGTGCAGGTCCCACTTCTGTCTCTGGCCTGGTCTGGCCTGGAATGGGGCTGTAGCTTCAACGGTGGCACTTCTGACATCTGTCTCTCTACTGACCACAGGCCAGCGGCAGCTGCACCTGCTCAGGCTGCCTCTCAAGTTCTGCTCTCTCTTTCTTTCCTGGGGCTCTTCCCCTTGAGCAAAGACCCTGCCTCTATCACCGGACAGGGATTTCCCAGGAGGTAGGAGTTTTGTCACCCTGGGGAAACCAAGGAACCCCAGAAGGTGGGACTCCTTGAGGCACAACAAAGCTTTGTCCACAGGGCCCCAGGAGAATGAGAAACACATCCGCATCCAACCTGGGATGGACAGAGGTGTGAACTACCCAGAGCTACCACTCATCAGCTCCGTGACCTTGGGCAAGTCACCTAACCTCTCTGAGAGCCTATTTCCTCAATTCGGAAGTAGGACGAGTCATTTCCTCCCTTCAGAGCCAGGGCGCTGATTACGTGAGATTGTAGGCACGAAGCCGCAGCATGCTGGGGAATATTGGTTTTGTACCCATGCCTGAGTCAGAAAGTCCCGGCCCTGACTGGAACCTGATGGACAACTTGGAGCCATCTGCAGTCTCTCTCGGGTCCCCAGGGTCCTATCTGTTGTGTAAAGGATGAGTCTAAATGATGCTGCAGGATCAGTCTTAATCATGCCACAAGTCCCTGACAGCTCTGAAAGTCTGTGATGGACACCCGGACTTTTCCAATCCCTGGCAGGTGGCTGGAGGTTGGAAAGCTCATCCCTAGGGCAGGCGTCCTCGGCCTGGTCCTTGAGGCCTTGGATTTTTCTCTTCTCTGGCTGCCCCACCCCAGCCTGCTCCCCAGCCCAGCCTGGCCCCTCTCCATTCCACTTAAATTGGCCCCAACATCTAGAAAACTAATTGCTGTGACTCCAGCGTGTATGTGGAGACAATACAAGTCGATTGAAACTGCCGAATCAGGAGAAATATGCTCGGCTTAGATCCTTAAATGAGCTCGGCGCTGGCCTTTGATGAGGCCCACTTGGGAGAGGCATCCGCCCTCGTGCTCCACTGGTTATTGGCCACTGGACGCTATTTGCCTGAATCATGCGGCCAGCAGCCGGAGGTAGGACCAGCCAGGCGCACCTGCCCACAGGCTGGAGAAGCAGGGCTACCTCACTGTGCCATTGCTTTGTCTCTGCTCAGCAGCTGGCCTTTCCGTTGGAGAGTGCATCAGGTCAGCTCAGCCACTGCTATGGCATAATAAAAAGGTGCTCCAGCCACTGGGTACGAGGCACTTCCTGGGTCATCTCCCAGGCGTGGGCTGAGCTCCCTGCAGACATGACTGTAACAGAGCATGCTGGGGCCCGTTCACGTGGCACCTTGGTGTGTGACCCAACAATTACTGTTGAGAGAAACAGGTGTTTATTTACAATACTCCAGCCTTGGGGGAGCTGGGAGCCCTTCAGCTTGGAGCCCTGCTCTGCCATGAGACCCAGCACTTCCCTTATTCCCCAAAAGGCTATCAACCAAAACCAAGTCCAGTAGATCCCCGTTCCTTGTCTGTCAGCTCTCTCCTTCAGGATCTGGGGTACATTGTCCTCGGCCTTCGTATAATAGCCTGGGGAAGGATGCGCCATGTTACACTGGATCATGGTGAGGTCCCGGAGAGGCACAAGTCTTAAGAGAGATCTTTCCATACGTCCAAGAGTCTAGATACAGAGTCGGGGTCTGCAAGGCACTGTCCTAGGTGACTTTGGAGTCAGCTGGATTGGGCACGATCAGCAGTGTGCCTGCCTTCCTACGACCCAGGCCGCATGGCGGGGTCCTGACCGCACACTTCATAGCTGCTTGCTCGTTGGGGCTCATCGCACCTTCAGGCTCCTTTCTTAAAGCTGCCCACCCTTTCGGAAAACCTGGAAGTCACGGAAGTCTTTTGCCCTGGGGCAGTAGCACAGCTCTTAGCTAGCTTCCATAGATATGCAAAGTATCCTGAACCCTGCTATTCTTTTCCCCCAATCTCCAAACCCAGGGCTGTGGGGAATGTCTGGACCCAGTTTCCTTTCCTCATTGAAAATGAGGGCCGCCTTGAGAGTTGCTCTTCTCCCATTTTGCAGATGGGGAGACTGATTTAGGCCTACTGCTCTCTAATTTGGAAGCCTGTGGAGTTCACAGGAAGAGGACCCCAGAGAGGGGCTGCGGTGAGGGATGGGCTACCTGGGCGAGTTCTGCTGCAAGTTTGAGGTCACAGAAATCGGTACCCAAGGCTCCCAGTCCCTTCTGTGCTGGAGGCATCGATCCTGGGAGCAGATTCCCAGCAGCCCAGCGAACACTCTGCTGTGTCTCCTCCCCGCCCCCTTCTGCTTTGATCCTCCCCCTGCTCGGATATCCTGCAGCCCTCTATTTCCTGCTGCACCCCCAGATTTCTGTACTTGGGCTGGGGCAGAAATCAACTTGATCCTTTTAGCCTGGAGGGCCTTCCAGCAAAGACATGCAGCCTCTAATATTGATCCCCAGGGAACAATATTCTTGATGTTCAGAATTCACCTTCCAGCTGTGCCTTCCAGCTGTTCCGTTCAGGAGCCAGAGCTGGCCCTGGGGATATTATTGCTCCCCTCCTTACCACCTCCCTTGCTGGCTCAAGGCCCTCTTCCTGTGCGGGTGGGATTTTTAAGTCTTGGTTGCAGCCCTGTGAGGACCCCCAGCCGGGTCTGTGTGCGTATGTGGGGAAAGGGGGCTCTAGGTACCTCAAGTGGAAGGGGCTAAAGAGGAAGTCAAAAATCCCCTGAGACACAGTTCTCAGATTTCCCCCAATACCTGATGTCCAGTGTGGGACACAGGTCCTGAGCTGGCACTAGCCTGGGGAGAAGGTGCTAAGAGGCAGAACTGCAGGCCCAACCGAGGTCTCTGTCTGGGAGTCAGGCCTTCACCTGCAGCCAGGGACCTGGCAGGCCCCTCAAACAGGGTAGGCCCAATGCCTGAACCAGACCAGCCCCTGGTTGGGCAGCAAAAGGCAGAGATGGCATCCCCAGCTTTGCAGGGCTCCTCCTAGACTGTTAGCTCCTTGAGGGCAGGGCACGTGCCTTCTCGTCCTAGATCCCCCAGGACCATGGTCCTGGACAGGGTTTGACAAGATTAGACATGAATGAAGGACCGATAGCCAACTATCACTCATTCACCTACAACTCATTCATTTTTCTTTTATTCGTTTGCTTATGTATTGTCTACTTTTGCCAGAGATTTTCTGGTCCCAGTTCTTAACGTGTAATTATCTCCAGGGCGAGGACTAGGGAGAGACTAATGAGGTACTTCCGGCACAAAATTGAAGGAGACACTCGCTCTCAGGGCCATGTGAGTGTCTGATTATCTCAGCTCCTGAAAATAACCTTGCTGGTAGGAATTGTCATTTCCATTTTATAGGTGAGGAACTGAAGTCAGGGAAAGGCTAATTACTTCCCATGCTCTCCTGGCTCGTAAATATTTGTGGCCAGATCTGGATAACTCCAGTGCCTCTGTTCCTTCTCCCGATGGCCCTCGGTTTCCCTGCCTTGTTTGATCTCTGAGCAGGACCCTGGCATGGGGGTGAAAGGGAGAGTGGCAGCCACTCATGTCTTTTCTGTGTTTTATGCCCCCACCCACCCCCATCGCCTGCACACTGCGCATGGAATGGTTACCTCGGGGTTAGTACCATCTCCTCTGCTTATCAGAAGACAGAGACCTTGGTTAGGCCAACTCCTAGGGCCTTGATGTCCTTATCTGTAAAAAGGGGCAAATACTCCTTATTTTGTGGTTTGCAGATTCTGAGTATGGCTATACAGTATATATGGCACTTAGAACAGGGCCAGCCTCACAACAAGCTTCCCGGAGTTGCTAGTGATTGTTTTTTATTTACTTATTTATTTTAATAAATTTATTTTTTTAGGTTTTATTTATTATTTTCAGAGAGAGGGGAAAGGAGAGAGGAAGAGAGGGAGAGAAACAACAATGTATGGTTGCCTTTCACCTGCCTCCAGCTACGGATCTGGCTGGAGACCTGGCTTGCAACCTGGTTATGTGGCTCTGGCTGGGAATTGAACCAGCGACCTTTGGGTTCACAGGCCACCACCTTATCCACTGTGCCACCAGCCAGGGCTTGTGATTGTTTTTGAATAGCTGTATAATCCATTATCACCCAAAGGTGGTGGAGTCTGCAGTGAACCCCCAGTGCTCAGGCCATGGAACCCTGTGGGGTCAGGTCCTGCTTCCCTTTCAGGTTCAGCTCCCACTTCCCCAGGGTTAACAGCACTCAGGTGTCACCTCAACTTTCCTGGGAGGACAAGTCCCCAAGAGTCCATGAGAGGTGGGACAACAGGGTAGGGTTGGGTCCCTGATACCGCAGGCCTCTCATCAGCTCTAGGCAAGGGAACAGCCTCCCTGACTGGAAGCAGCTTGAGCTCTCCTGGAATTCACAGGAGGTTTGGAGGGAGGGAGAGAGAGAGAGAGAAGGGAGAGAGCGAATTCACACTTCAGTGAAAATGTGTTTCAGACAATTAGCAGGTCTTTTCTGGAGGAGCCTTTTGAAATAGAAGCCCAGACTCATCTTGGTGAAGGATTTCCCAGAACTGACAGTCTGGCAGACACACGCTGCCACCAGCTCAGCCCTTTCCCGGAGCGCCAGGGGCTGCTGGCGCTGGGCTGGCACAGAGGGACTCACTCGAGTCCCTCCACTGCAGCGGCTCTGGTGTGCTGTTCCACACGGAGAGCTGCTGCCACCCTAGTCTCGGGGGCTGGGCTTCCGCCGAGGCCCTGTGTCGGGTCCCTGGGATTTTTCTGTTCTACAACTTTCTCAACCCACAGGCTAGAGTAACTGAAGCCTTTGATTGTGAACTTGGACCTCTTAGATCTTTGCACTGTGCCTGAAACTGTGTAATAATTGGTTGAATAACTGTATAGGTTTCTCCAATGATTGGCCTGTGCTGAGACAGGCAGGGTGGGAGGGGAATGGGCTAATTGGTCTCCAAGGGCCCTGGACTACACTTCACTTTCCTTGTGAGAGCTGATGTTGCAGTGGAATGAAGGTTGGGTCCTAATTCTGCACCCCCCCTTCATTTTATTTTTTATTTCTATTTGATTGATTATGCTACTACAGTTTTTCTGATTTTTCCCTCTTTGTCCCCTTCCACCCAGCACTCCCCACTCCCTCAGGCAATCCCCACCCTGTTGTTCAGGTCCCTGGGTCATGCCTATAAGTTCTTTGGGGTCTCCATTTCCTATACTGTACTTTACATCCCCATGGCTGTTGTGTAACTACCTATTTGTACTTCTTCATGCCCTCACCTCTTCACCCACACCCCTCTTCCATCTGGCAACTATCAAAATGTTCTCCATATTCACAATTCTGTCTCAGTTTTTCTTGTTTGCTTAGCTTGCTTTTTAGATTCAATTGGTGTGTATATATATACATTTTTGCTATTTTATTGTTCATAGTTTTGATCTTCTTTTTCTTAAATAAGTCCCTTTAACATCTCATATAATAATGGTTTGGTGATGATGAACTCCTTCAGTTTTCGTTTGTTGGTTTGTTTTATCTGGGAAGCTCTTTATCTGCCCTTCCATTCTGACCGCTGGGTAGATCTGTTCCCCTTTTAGTTGCATGATCTTGACCAAGTCAGTTACTGCATCTCAATTTCTCCACCTATGAAATGCATAAATTTGTCTTTATTTTGCAGAGCAGTTGTGGGGATTAAATGAGATAATGCCTAGAAAGTGCCTTGCATAATAAGTGCCCATGATTTATTGAATGCAAGCTATGCCTCTTATGCCTTTTTTGACCTCTTCTTACAGAACCAAAGTGGACTGTGGCTGCAGTGGGAGGGGCCCTTTACCCCGAATTCCTACTCCAGGAAACTGAGGAGGGGCACGGGGAGGGCAGACAGACAGTCCGGATGGGCTTTGAAAGGGCCTGTACCTGCTCTTCTACTCCGCGAAGCTGCCCGCCTCGCCCCAGCCTGGGCCTCTGGTTTCTGTTTGATTCCCTTTCTCTGACATTCCATCCATCATCATAATTGCTTCCCCCCAAAAATGAATTTGTAGTTGATTTCTTCAAAAGAGGGAATCAGCCAGCAGATTAAAAGGTTGTTTTGTTTAATTTGCATGAAGAAGCCGCCTGCTGCTGCCCAGCTGTGCTGGCTGGGATGCCGGCAGGGCGCTGGGCGGGGCACAGATGATGTGCACAGGTAGACAGGGCTGTCACCACCCAGCTGTGCTGGCTGGGATGCCGGCGGAGTGCTGGGCGGGGCACAGATGATGTGCACAGGTAGATGAGGCTGCCATCTGGCTCGGGGCCTGCCTCCCAGGTGGCTAGGACCCTTGCTGTCCATACTGAGCTGAAATCATTCTATCACAGGGGACTTGTGCCTGCTGCCCCTGTCATTTCTGAGGCAGGACAGGGATTCTATCTGGACAGGAATCTGAGGGCTAAGAAGCCAGACACTCATGGGGACAAAATCCAGGAGATCAGGGGCTCCACAAGACCAGGGCCCCAGTGCACAAGGCAAATGCCATTACATTTCCTCAGGAGAGGAAGGGGCATTTAAATGGCACGTGTGCTTGGGTCAAACCGAGAATCCTGGGCTCCTCTCCGATGTGTAGTTCACCTAAGGGTGCTGTGTTTCCTCTCCAACTCAGCAAATATTTAGTGATGTTTCCTGGTGCCCAGGGCATGGCTGGTTCTCTCTAGAAGTTTCTAACGCCATGAGCATGAGCCTTGTCTTCAGGAGAAATCCTTGACAGGGCACAGGCTGGGAGGCAGGCAGAGCCATGTCTGAGGGTAGAAGCGGGGTGAGCCACGGAGGACCCTTTGGAAAAATGCCTCCCCCAATATCAGGCCTCTCAAAGGGCATTGTCCAGGGTGGGGGCCCCAAGGTTTCCTGGGCAGAATGGGACTGGACTTCTCATGTTGTCTAACATCTGGAGACGATGCAAAGATGCAAAGCTTCCATGCTGGCATTGCCACGCTCTAGGGGTCCAGACTCTTGGGTATTCCACAAATAGGGTGGGTGGAGCCCACCCTATTTTACAAGCAAAGGTGCGTTTTATTAATAATATTAATATTAACATACTATTAATAATTATTCCAGGATGACAGGTGTGAATGAGGAGTGTCCCTGGCAAAGCAGACTAAAGAGGTGTCGGTATAATTGAGAGAGTTTGAGTGGCTGATACTTTCAGGACACATCTTGCGTGCTTATCAGCCTGACTAGGTACCAGATGCAGTGTGGACTTTGGCCAATGGGGCATCCTCTCAGGAGTTGCCAAAATGACCACTGGGTGTTTCTGGATAGAGCCACTGGGTATTCCTGGGGCGCAGCATGGAGGTGAGAAGCTGCTGGGGTACAGCAGTCCCCTGGGGCTGCGGCTGGGGGGCAAGTCTCCCGCAGTTTCTGGGTCTCCACCGCTGTTCCAGGAGATGCTGCACAGGGAAGAAACTCCATACATCTTACAGTCTGTGCTTGCCTTGCTCCTTGATTTGTCTCTTACTTGTTGCTTCTATCCCTGCCTGTCTCTGAATCTCTGAAGACAGAGGCCTTGTCTGTTTTATCCTGTCCACACCACTCCTCGGACAGGTAGACACTGCAGAGCGGGATGTGGACATGGGGAGCCCATGAGGGGTCTCCTTTGTGAGGACGCCTGTGTCAGGAAGGTACAGTCTGGTTCACATGTCCTCCCCCCACCACCTCCCCACCCCCGTTCTGTAAGAAGCAGCAACATTCTGGGTAGTCTTGGCTGAAATTATTAAGGTAGGTTTGGGGGTCGGGGGGCTAGGGGGTTCCTTGACTTTAAACTTTATGAGGAAGCCCTGGCTGGTAGCACAGTGGGTAAGGCGCCGGCCTGCGAACCCAAAGGTCGCAGGTTCAATTCCCCAGCCAGGGCACATAACCAGGGTGCAAACCAGGTCTCCAGCCAGGTCCGTAGCTGAAGGCAGGTGAGAGGCAACCATACATTGATGTCTCTCTCCCTCTCTGCCTCTGTCCCTTTCCCTCTCTTTGGAAATAATGAAATAAAATCTTTAAAAAAAAAAAAAAACTTTATGAGGAAGACCAGAGGATTATTGATAGTGACTAAATACTATTCATCATCTTCTACCAGTTGACTTAAAAAGCATTCTAAACAGCAACTGTAGCTCACCCTGGGGGACCTCTAATACTCCTTTCCGCTTCCTCTTTCCTCTTCCTTGGGGAGCTGGTGAGAACCCCTGCCTGAGACACCCCATTGGCCCATCTGAGTTGTTCCCTTTCCCGAGTCACCCCTCCTGCATAGACCCTTCTCCTTCTGATCTTGCCTCCTCCGAGCTGGGGGCCTGTCAGCATGGCCTTCTCTGCTGTTTGCAGAAGGGCTTTTCCCTTTGCTTGCCAATGCACAAAGCCAAGCGCAGGGTCTTGAGTGCTTTGTTTGGGAGAGCTTCTCCCTGTGCAGCCATCCCCCAGGGGAAAGGCTGCTATTCTGACTGCTTTCTGTTCCCACCTCGTGCTGTTCCCCCTGCCCGGGATGGTGCCTCCCCCCAGCCTCCCGGCATCATCAGCTTTTCATGTTCCACTCTGTGCGCTGTGTGTGAGAGGGACATTAGGCTTCGATTGCAGCTGACAGAAACCTCATATCAAGAAGCTGACGCATCAGTAGCAGCATTTATTGGCTCATAGAGCCAAATGCAGGAAGGGCGGTGTTGGCTTTGCCTTGGGGATGGCTGGAACCAGGGACAAGTGTCCCTGTCCCAGTCTTGCTCTGACGCATGTTCTCTGCATTTCCCTGTGAATCAACTTCATTCTTTCAAGTGGCTTCTCCGTGAGGTCAGGGACACAGCCTCTGGGAACTCAGGGCTTTCATATGTTACAGTGTTCCACTGAGACAAAATGCCTTTTCTCTCCCATGTCCTGTTTGGCAGACCCCACCCCTCAGACAAGGGCTCAGTTGGTGAGCTTGGGGTCAAGTGCTGACCCCTCAACCATTACTGTGGTCAGAGAGTTGCCTCAGACAAGAGGACAGCAGGGCAGGGTGGGGGATTCCTGTCCTGAAAGAGGTGGCTTATAGGGGAGACCCAGATAAAATTGCAGAGGCCTGGGGTGAGCCGGGCAAAGCCATTGAGTTTACAACAGACATGGGAGGGGCATTTCATCTCCTGGCCTGTCAGCGGGGAGCGGAACTTTAGAGAGTCTGTCCAGGCTGAAAACACATTTCTCCACTGAAGACCAACACTATCCATTTCTTCCCCAGTGACTGCAGGGCAAAGATGTCCTGTCTCAGACGGTAACCCCTGCGGTGTGGTCCGTGGTTCAGTTCTGGGCTTTGGTTGGACTGGAGTGAGCAGGAAACACCCTAAAGCCCTTCCTGAGGAAGGAAAGCAGGTCTGTACCCCGCTGTCTGGCACAGATTGGGTCCTGTCTCCTCTCCTAGCCCTGGGTGAGAGCCAGCCCAGTGCGCCTGGAGGCATGCTGGCCGTTTCCTGCTTTAGAGAGGCCAGCGTCTGCTTTTGCCCCGTCCCCACACTGCCCCTGCCCTCCCGCCTTCTGAGATCCTACCATCTGGACATGCTTCTGATTTGGAGGAGAAACATAAAGTCCCCCTGAGGTCTCTCAGCTTAATGTATGTTTTCCAGTGTAACATTCCAGGGAGAATGTAGAGGGGGTAGCTACTGACTGAGGAAGTAGAGCATCCCTTCCCATCTGACTTACGTGCTTGTGTGGGCCCTCGGCGGGGAGTCCCAGGGACTCCAGCACCCCCAAACCAAGACCCTTTTGGCTCTATCATCCAATCTGTAGATTCTGGCTTTTCCTGCCCTCCAGGCCAGTGGGGCCTTCCCTCACCAGGGCCCAGGGTGGCGAGGAAGCAAGGCTCTTTCTCCCTGGGCTTCCTAATACAAGTGTATATCCAATCTGTACACTGACCCTCCCCACCCCTCCTGGGGCCTTCCTTGGGCCCTGGGGAGCCTCCCTTTGCTGGCACACAGTCCAGACAAATGTCCAGGAGGCCTGACTGCCCACCTGGCCCAGCCCCACTGCTCGCTGGCTTGCAGACGACCATGCCATCCTTCTCTTTTCCTGCTTACCAGAACACCTTTCTGAATCTCACCTTCTTCCAGATCCTAGCCCAACTGTTTCTGTTCTTGAGCAAGCCAGGCTCTTCCCTGTCTCAGCGATTTCCCAAAGCTATTCCCTCTGATAGAACTTAGTACCAATTGTAATCATATTAGAAGCTGCAAAGGTAACAGACCTCTCCCAGGGCCACCAGCCTGGCCTGTCATTGCACTGAGATATGCACACCCATCACACACTCCCAAATGAAGGCACAGATGCTTAACGTGGGGGAATCCAGCGGGAGTTCAGCGAAGTGGCCACCACTTCTCTCTTCTCCTTGCTCCCCACTTCTTTAGTGGCTCTCCTGGCTCCCCTTCCTGGCACCTGCACCTTCTTTCCTTCTCTTCCACGTCTCGATTTCTCCACAAAATTTAGAGTAGATTGGTGCTGTCTTGGTTCTTAAATCCCTTCCCGTCCATTGCCCACCAGCCAAACAAAAGGTGTAAAAGGAGCAAGAGAGTAGCCAGTCAATGGACTTGTCATCTTACATCCACATCCATGTATCTGTTTGCTGAGTGACACTACTACATGCGGCAGGTTTTGTAAGGTCCATGACACTTACATGGCCTCGTGGATGCTGGCAGTATGATGATGTTTCTGCCATGAAATTCGTTGCTGATTTCAGTTTGAATGACAAGAGCCTCTGAAATTCAATCCTGGGTGCCCAGATACCTGGTTACTATGTCACTGTGGTCTGATCAGCTGTTTGGTCTTTGTCCCCAGTTCCTGACCCAAAGCTCCTAGAAACTCTTAGTGTATCCTGAGGAATAACGGTGACAGGAGCATCTTTTGTTCTAATAAGTTGACTCTTGGTGGACCGTTAAGTGGCTTCAGGATGGGGACTTGTCACCACAAAGGCCAAGACTAGATTAGAAACTTGGAACATTCAATTCCACCCCCACCCCAACCTTCTGGAAAGGGAGAGGGGCTAGAGATTGAGTGTAATCACCAATAGCCAATGATTTAGCCAGTTATGCCTGTGTCATGAAACTGCCATAAAAACCATGAAGCCACGAGGTTTAGGGGCTGGTGGATACACTGAGGTGCTAGGAGGAGGGCGCACATGGGGAGGTCATGGGAGTGCTGTGCCTGTCGCCCCTGATGCGTCTTTTCCATTTGGCTGTTCCCAAGTTGCAACCTTTGTAATAAACTGGTGAATGTAAGTAAATTCTCTTTCTCAGTCTTTTGAGGCATTCTAATAAATTACGGGACCTGATAGCCATTGTTTCAGAGGTACAGATGGCCCGGCACACGCAACTGTCATCTGAAGGGAGAGAGTCTTGTGAGTAGTCTGTGCGGTCTGTGTGAGCCCTGGGTAGTTAGTGTCACGACTGCATTAAATGGTTGGACACTCAGTTGGAGCCGGAGAACCAGAGCACTGTTTGCTCGCCATAGACTGTCACACAGGTTCTGACCGCTTTCATCTGCAAATGTTGGTACCCAGAACAAATAACCTGGGTTATACTCATCCCCTTCCTGCAGGGGGTCCTCTGACTCTGGGGTCACAAGGAAGACCATCTCCCTTTCTTCTGCCTTCCCACCCTCTCTCCCCTGCCCTGCCCCCACACCCAACAAAGATGAGGAGAATGACTGAACAAGCATGAGAGATATGGGAACTTCCCTGCTGAATGAACCCGCTAATGGTAAATTGATGGGATTGAATACTTTCAAGTCGGAAATGATCCAAATACATGCTAATGAAGCTGAATATGCATTATTTAGACTAAAACAAACTAACTGCGAGTCAGGAAATAAAGTAGGTGAATTATTAGTTTGGCAACTCAAAGAATCGGAAAACTCAAGCACCGTTCCAGAAGGCAGAGGCAGGCAGGGAAATGTGGTTAATGAATTCTAAACCAATTAACCGCAAATTGATGGCGCACTGGAAGACTCGCCGCCCCCGACTCCCTCCAGTTGCTTTCTGAAAATTTCCAAAGGAAATGTTGTTGCCGTGCACTTTCCTTGTTTTCACTCCCTAAAGGTGCTCTTCTGGAAACTTGAGTCTCACCAAAAAACACAACAACAACACGATAAAGAGATCCCAGAGACCCAGAGACCCAGAGACAAGGAATGGGGCACTTTTGGTCACCGGGGGCAGATAAATAATGCCAAGAGGAACTTCTCAACCCTTTTCTGTCAAAGAGAATCATCCTCAGACTGGGGAGGAAAGCAAGCCTTGATGGGAGGGAACTAAAGCCTGTGAAGGATAAAGAAAACAGAAGTACATGCCTTGTCTGTCCAGACTAGAACGACTCAACCGTCTGGCTGAATTGCAGCCCAAGACACAGAAGACCACAAATGAAGTTCCCGTGAGACTGAGACTGAGGTGTCACTAGGAACCCGGGAGGTGGCATAGTGTTTTCCAAAGATGGAATCTAGAAACTTTAAAGAAGCGTCTCAGGTTCCATGTTCTAGTTTGTGAGATCTTAGGAAAGTAAGCCATGATTTGTTGGACCAGTGCAGGTTCACCATGAACTTCATCTTTGCTGAAAGGGCATTTCTGCTGATGAATGCTGTCCTGATTTCTCTCTAGAAAATAGCCCTGCATACCCCTCTGACCCCTCCCCATTCCCATCCCAAGCGTTATTTTCCTCTGTAAGCACTCAGTGCCATCTAACACACATATATTTATCTTTCTTTTCTCCTTCCACTGGATGGTAAGCTCCATGAGTCCAGATTTTTTTTGCCTGGCACATGGTATGGGTCTCAATAAATATCTGTTGAATGAGTGATACCACTCCCTCACTTCATATTAGCCTAATATGGCCAGCCCCTCAGGAAGATCTGCCCCCACCTACCCAACACTCACAGAGGCACAGGAACAGGGAGCTGAGGGTCCTGACTTCTTGGGCACATCCCTGCCCCCTAAGAAATATAGCCCTGTGGACCCTGAATACTCACAATGGCAATTCCTCATCCCGTAGGGGGCATAAGGAGGGGGCAAAGGAGGGCAAGCAGCTCTAATGGAAGGTTCACCTTCCTTTGGGACGAAAGCGTGAGGGGAGGGGAAGCAGGGCCCCCTCCACAAACTCACGACTCGTGAGGTAATAGGTACAGGAGATGGAGAAGACAAAGTTTGTGACTTCTTACTCACAGCCGTGTCCCTTCCACTATACCATACTGCCCCTGAACTTGGAAGTAATGGAGAAAAGTATAAAACACATGGAGGACTTCTGCTGCCTCAAGCCAGCCAAAGCACTAGAGCTCCTGTACCTTTTCTAGTGATCTGGCCACTTAGGTGTCTGTGGGTGGTTCAACTGGCTTGCAGATGAACCAAGAGAAAACAGAATAATAAGGAAAATAATGGCAGTGGGGGACAGATGTGAAAAGAGTCAAACTGATTACCCATTAGTGAGAACACCTTTCAGGAGGTGCCAACTGTATGGAAGAATTACCCAGGTGCCCTTAGGGCCACATTGTGTCGTAGGCAACATGAATAAATTCCCCCATCAGTGGCCTGCTCAGGCAGCACATGGATGGATGAGGAGCAGTGAGCATGCTGATGAGAATACTGTTTTGAGTGACCCACTGTGACACGTGTGGACTGAGGTTCGACACCCTGAGCAAAGTGAGGTCGCTGGTGGGAGAGGCAGGGAATGGCATGGGTTGGGGGGCGCTGCTTTACAAAATCGAGTCCCTGAAGCTACTGGGCTTTGTCACTTTGGCTCACGCAAGCTGCCAGACTGTTTAGAAAGCAAAGAGCTCAGCCTGCTCAGTGACAAACCCTGTTAGTGGAGGCTTTGTTCTCTACTCACCAAAAAAAAAAAAAAAAAGGGAGAGCTGAGATGGAAACAGAATGCAACAGACTGCAGAATGAATGGTTAAATGTGTTTCTACATATTGGATGTGATTGTATCTGAATCAAAACATGTCATTTGGCGTGTTTGGATTACCAGTGTTAGTAGTGATTTGGGATTTTCCGCGACCTCTTTCCTCCTCTATTATCCCGGTACGTTTGTGCAGCCTGGGCTTAAGGGCAAGGCGAGCAAACAGACCTGGCACCTGGCCTCAGGGTGTTCATAGGCAAGAGTTGACTGTAGATGCCCTTGGTGACCAGGTAGAGCTACCCCTATATTGTGCTGCAAAAATGCTCAGAATGAAAGGGAAGGGTGGAGCTGCTTTAAGAGGTGGAGTAGATGAACATGAAGTGGCAGTTTGGCAACAGTTAAAGATCTTTTTTTAGCCAAGAAGTTTCTTAATGGAAGAGGTGCCACTGGCTGGAGTAAGGTCATCAGGGCCCCTGAGCCATCCCTGGAAAGAAAGACCCTGGGAATGTTGCCTTTGTGTCCTCTGACCCCTGGCCCCTGATGAGGAAGGACACAGGACTCCAAAGGTTTCTGGTAGAAAGTCTCAGAAGTGCTCAGGTGTCTCCTGAACCTCTGCCCGGGTGGAGGAGAGGACAATGACACACCCAGCTCCCAAAGAACAGGGCAGACTGTCACTTATTGGGAGTGACATTCACCGAGTATCTGGAGTTTGAGTGCTAACCAAAACCCAAGACTGGTTTTCTACACCTGGAACTTCTACGGCATGATAAAAAGCAAACAAGATTTAGATGAGGTCACGTAGAAAGTAATTTCAGTCAAGTTAGAATTAAGTTAAAATGTCAGGAAATTGTCAACATCGGAATTCACAGCTAAGGGGCCCTTTGTTGCCCTGGAGGAGGAGGGGGGAACATGCTGGGGCCAGTAGATATATGGGATGTCGGCCCCCAAGGAGGCCCCAAGCACAGAGCAAGTTCGCCCAGGAAGGGGAGTCTGATGAATCCAGGCTGTGTCAGCAGCCATCCCGGTCAGAGACAGGTCCTGTCTCAGGTGCCTGGACAGGACCAAGGCGGAGGATCGGGCTGACAGAGGGTTGATGCAGAGCCTCTGGGAGATCTGGCCAGGACCAGGCAAGACAAAGATGCAATGGATAGTCCACTCCTGAGAAATGGGAGCTGACAAGCGTGGGGTCAGCAAGCCAGCTCAGCCAGCCACCAGAGGGGACAGCCAAGGCTCCTGGCCAGATGCGGGAGACACCACATCTGGGACCCAGACAGAAGGGATGTGCTCGCCATGCTGTGCAAGTGGGTTGGAGGAGTTCTCATCTGGTCCCAATGCCCAATTAGGAAGACGGACTGTCCTCCAGATGTCTCAATGCCTGAGCATATGGCAAAGGAAAACACTCTTCTACTGAGGGAGGGACCGTCGTTAGTGCCAGTATTGTGCTGGGCACTGAGGACAGAGGGGAATCAGTCATTGTCCGTATCCTCATGGAACTTGCAGTCTTGTAAAAGAGATCAGCAATAAACCAGTAAATAAACACATGGTTAATGACTGAAGGCACTGAGTACCGTGAAGAAAACAAATAGGATAACAGGGTGACAACACCGTAACGAAGGCCATCAGAGAAGGCTGGTTGAGGAAGGTGAGGGCTTAGCTGAGACCTGCAGAATGACAAGGCCCTACTCAGGCCTCCCCTGAGGGGAGACAGCACTGGGACAGAGCCCACGTCAGCAGTAAGGGCAGGCAGGTGTTTCTATTTCTACTCAGTTTTTCCTCTTTGTTGAAATTACCTGATTATCCTGTTCTTAAGTGTCATCTCGGGTCTACTGACATAATTTGATAAATCTGCTTCCGTGAGAAAGACCATGCTTACAGAAACGTACGATAAATACTTGAGTCCCAACAGACTGAGTGGAGGGAAGGCCCTGCCGAATCTGGCTCCACCAGCCACTTGTGACTGTTACCAAAAAGACAGTCCCAGTGCCCAGAAGGACATAGACCCTGGGAAAATGCCTGCAGATCCAAGCAATGCCAGAGGTACAGGGCCAGCAGGCATCTCAGGCACTCAACTCTCCCACTCTGTTCTCTCACCTATTTATGAGGGTAGCTGGTGGTTGGCTGAGCTCATTTTGGGAAAGGAAGGTGGGTCTCAAGGTGCAGACTTTGAGGAGAAAGTTCCTAACTACTGTTGTTCCCTTGGATGGTGGAGGCAGAATCACTCAGAGAAATGAGACAATTATAAATGAGACTACTAGGGACCCATCCCATAATATTTATCCCAGATCCTACCTTCTCAAGGGCTCCATTTATACCATGCTGGCCTAGAGCTCACCATATCCTTGACCCATATGGTCAGGGCTGCAGGAAGTTCAAGGTTCTGGGTAGGACCTCTGGAATATCAGGCCAGCAGATTTACATTCACATCTGGTCCAGTATGCATGATGCCAAAGGAATACAAAAGCTGCAAGCCACGGTCGCTAACATTCTCTGTGACCTTCTACATTTCCATGCTTTTATTGGCCTCCATTTCCTCATCTGTGAGATGAAGAGTTTGGACTGTGTGGCTTTCAGCTCTGACACTTAGGATTGATGATTCCATAAGGTTAAGAGAGGCAGCTAATGAGAACAGAGTGTGAAAACCAAGTAGCCACTGGGCATGGCTGTGATAGTTCACAATAGAAGTCTGCGAACGTGCAGGCCTGAAGAGAGGAGAGGCACATCTACCACCAGTTTCCAGAAGTGGAACCAGGAGGCCATTTGGATGGCCAGCCTCCAAGAAGGCCCCACTATGACCCTTGTCTCCTGGTATTTTTGCCCTTATGTACCACTTGCCCTGTGTAACTAATAACATACGATGGGCCCAATAGTCTTTGACTCCTAATGCTCAACCATAAAAGACATGGCCACTTCCACCTTGCTTTTGTGAATCGCTCATCCTTGGGAAGCCATGTCACGAGGACATCTGAGCCACTCTTTATGCAGGGTCCACATGGTGAGTAACTGAGGTCTGCCAGCAGCCGAAACCAACTTGTGGCCACGTGAGTGTGCCATCTTGGAAATGGATCCTCCAGCCCATCAAGGTTGCTTTCTCTACAACCTCATCTGTAACTCATGTGAGACCCTGAGCCAGAATCATCTCACTCACTTGCTTCTGAATCCCTGCCTTACAGAAACTGTGTGGGATACTATTTATTGCTGTTTTAAGTTTGGGAGTAATATGTTACATGGCAAAATTGCTTGGGAGTAATTTGTTACAAGGCAGTACATGGCTAACATCAATTCTTTCTTTCTTTCTTTCTTTCTTTTTTGATTATTATTTTTTAATTTTATTGTTGTTGTATTACATCCATCCCCTTTTTGCTCCCCTCTGCCCCCCTCCCCAAAACACATCATTTCTTATATTCCAAAAGAGGTGACTAAGAGATGATGCTTCAAAAATTTTGGTTGCCGGGACTCGGCTCCCAGGAGATGCTGACCAACCAAAAGAACTTAAGACATCCTGGTGTAAACAAGCATGCTCAATTGTGTTTAACTCAAGAATTCTCCAGCCCTGGCTGGTGGGACAGTGGGTAAGGCACCAACCTGCAAACCCAAGAGTCACTGGTTCGATTCCCAGCCAGGGCACATAACCAGGTTGTAAGCCAGGTCCCCAGCTGGAAGCAGATGAAAGGCAACCATACATTGATGTCTGTCTCCCTTTCTGCCTCTCTCCCTTCCCCCCTCTCTAAAAATAATAAAATCTTTAATAAAAAAGAAAAGAATTCTCCAAATTCACTATGGTTCACATGGACCTGTGCATGTGACTACATGCACAGGTGTCCAGGGACACCCACTTGTGCCTAACATTTCCAGGTTTAAAACACATCTAAATTCACTCATTCATCTATTGATTTATCCATTCAGTCAACAACATTCACAGATGCCTTGTCTCTGCGGGAACCCATACTGGGTACCAGGAGTACAGAAATGAATCATATAGTCCCTGTCTTTAAAGGCTTAAAGTCTCGAGGAGTTTAGCAGACTGATTAGAGTGCAGACTTAGATGCTGTAATGCCTGGTTCTGAAGCCCAGTTCTGTCCCTTACAAGCTGGGTGACCCGGGGCAAGCTTCTCTACCTCTCTGATTCAGTTTCCTCATCTGCAAGTTGAAAATGATAATGGTTGTCACTCTCCCACAGGAAAGATGTTAGCAATTAGTGAATTGGCATCATCGATAAAACACTGATTATGGGCCTGGCGTAGTACGTGTTGAATAAGTGTGAGCTGGTATCGTTATGTTTAAGGTCCATTCAGCAGAGTTCAGCTCGGATGCTGTCTCCTTCAGGGATGCTTCTCTGACACCCCTACCCCCAAGCTCAGTGAGGTACCCCTAGTCTCTCCTTCCTTGAAAATGTCCTCATCTTACCTCCCTCCTGCAACATTTCCCTGCTGCGTGATTGCGGACAGCAAGGGGCCTGCTATAGCCAAAGCAGAGTGTATAGGAGAATGAGGCTGAAGAGTTAGGTTTGGAGATTTTTTTTAAGGCTGAGTTCATCATCTCCCACCACCCAAGGCCACTACCACCTTTGTTCAGGCACACAGGTAACAACCTCCTTTGTCACCTGGGCAGCACAGGAAAAGGTGGGAGTGATACTATGGAGCCTGCTAAGGTTCCTTGGACCTGCCTCCTTGAGGTGGGGGTGGATGGGGGCTCCCTCCATGGTTGCAGGAGGTTCTTCTTATTACAGATTCATTGTACACTCAAGGGTTTTACAAATGCTTCAGGATCTTCCTTCCCTGGCCTTCACCTCCACTCACCTCTTCCTTCCCCCAACCCCAAGTGGTTGGCTGCTTCTCCGTCAAGGCATCACTTTGAAGGAACCTCCAAGGTGACTCCAAGGCCTCCCCAGATGTCCAGAGGCTGTTTCCAACCAGCAGACCTGGCTCTGAGGCTCCATAACCCCCTCCCAGCTACTCTCTTTGAGCAGAACAAGTGTCCACGTACGTGCCAGGTCGGGGAGAGTCTTGGTGCCCCCCACCTCTGCTGTCTTCCCTTCTCACACACAATTTTGGAGGCAGAATTCTTGACAATCTCTTTTTCTTCTTCAACCTGTGAAACGGGAACTAGAGGGCAAAGCAGGGCCCTGGGTCTCCAATTATCTCTCTCCCCCTGCCTCCCAGAGAGCCTCCTGCTCTCCCATGCGGCTCCAAGCAGTCAACAGCCTCTCAGAACCTGTTGAAATCTATTACCGACCTTTGGTCTCATCGCCACAGAGGAGCTTTCTGCAGCTCGGAGGTGGATTAAACAGAAATGAATTGACCGATGAAGGCTTGTCGACCCTCTCTCCATTCTTGCCTCCCTTTCCCCCTTCTCTCCCTTTTTCACACTTTTATTTTCTTTACAGAAAGCCAGCTGGCCCGAGCCGAGATAAGGCCATGTGGACTGAGGTCAGAAACACCTCAACGAAACTCACTTTGTTCATTTTACAAACTAGGACACCTGCGGGTCTCAGGCATGGGGGTCTGTTAGCTCCAAATTCATCATGTCTGGCAAAAAAAGAAAATAAGACAAAATGAAAAGCCCATAAAGTCGAACCGTTAAATATTTATGGCTCATGATGAACAGTGTGTCATAATATTTGTTGAATTGCACTTGCTGTCCAATGCATCTTTTCCACTTAAGGCCCCAGTTTTTGGAGGTAGACAGAGAAAGCGAGAAGAATTGGGTTGCGTCAAAAATGAAACGTGGGCTTTAATTTAACCTCGAAAGACAAATCTCGCTGTCGGTGCAGCCTGGGCTGCATAACTGTCAGCGCTCTGGAGCAGGGGCCTTGCCTCCCTGGGAGCCCGTCTTCCTGTGTAATTAGGCAGATGCTCTCCGACATTCAACTTAAATGATCAAATGTCAGGGCGTGACACTTTATTTGTATATATTTTCCTTGCTTGGCAATTCAGGCAGTATCTAGGGGAGGGAGACATGTCTGTGTAACCCTGGGAAGGAGCTTCTCTAAAATTCTTCTCTCAGAGGTTCACTTCTTTGGCTTAGTACCTCTTCCCATGCAAATTTCCCAGGAGAACACTTGAAGACTCACTTACCTGGTTAGAAGGTGGTTAACCAGGTCTTTCCTTGAGAGCAAAAGAAAAACTTGGGGAGTCTGAAAGGTGGGAGGTTCTGACTCTGGCCTGGGAGATGACAGTAGGTTCCTTCTCAACAGGCCTGGGAGATATTGTGAAAAAGAGGGGCGTAGGAGTGGCAGGGGAGAAGGAAGCGAGGAGGAGGGAGGAGCCTCAAGTGTGTACATTATGTGTAAATTACCAAGTTCACCTGAAGCAAGTACCACCTCCCAACCCTCCACCCACCCCCCTCTCTGTGGTGCTAAATAGTCAGTCAGGGAGTTGGCACTGCTCAGGGGACTTCCTTTTTGTCAGGCGCCCAAAAGGCCAGGGCAGAGGACAAAGTTGAACCTTCCTAGTCAAAGCAGGGCCCCAGGAATGCCTGGGGCTGGCCCTAGGAATCACTGAGATCTCAGGGATCTGCCAGAAATGGTCTTAAGGATTTCTGTCCAATGACTACCCTAATCATCAGGCAGTGACCTTGGGTATCAATGAGCAATGACCTTGAAAATTAGTGAGAAGTGGGCCTAAAGCATCAGCCCATAGGAATCAGAGAGTAGAGATCTGGTGAGTTAGTAGTGAAAACTCCCACTGGGGATCTCAGAGAGGCCTGGAAGCAACAGATGATGCAGGCACAGGGCACCCATGTGGGCCGGGCTGATGGGGGCTGAGATTGTGGGTGCTGCTGGGTTTCCCTAGCCAGGCTCCCACCACACCAGCACTGAATTACCTGGGCTGCTGGGACTCAAGTAGCCTTTTGCTGAGCTGGGCAGGGCCCTGGAGGAGCCTGGACCCTAAAGCTGAGCCTTCACCCCTGTTGCCAGGCTTTTGTGCCAGGCTGCATCTGTGACAGTGGTCACACTGACTGCATCCTCATCAGAGCCCCAGCCTTTGGGAAGACCATGCTTCAGGGCCAGCCAGACTGGAGCCAAGTTCCCAATTTCAGTGTGTTTGTTTGTTTCCATACAACATCTGGGACTTACTGCCACCATCTGGACTTGCTCCCCACCAAAGCCCACTCCCCCTTGCTGGCTGCCAGGGCTGTCATCCACATCAACCGGGTAGCCTGTCACAAGCTGGGTAGCTTGCAAAGGGCTCAGAAGACATGAACTGGCTCCCTAGGGCAGTGTGTCCAGGACGCTGGGGGGTAGGGCGGGAGCTGAGACAGGGGGTACATGGGCTGGGAGGAAACTGGTTGTGATGTGTATATGCAAGTATGTTTTTGTGAGTGTGCACTTGAGTGAGTCCAAGCTTTCCTCTGTATATACCTATGTCTCTGTGTGTGTGTGAGAGAGAGAGAGAGAGAGAGAGAGAGAGAGAGAGAGAGAGTTTCACATTCCTTTGGGTGAACTGGTGTATGTCAGTGTACTGAATGGTAAGAGTGGTGGCGTCTGCCTGCTGAAACCTCAATTTTATCACCTGAACAATGGAAGCATGATAATACCTACCATTTAGGATTGTCAAGACTGTTGGATTAGATAGATGATCATATTAATGGCCTGAACATAATGCCAGACATAGAGTAAGTGTTCATTACATATATTATCCTGTTATACTGAGGTTGTGACTTGGTGTGTGCATGTCTGAGTGTGTGTATCTGTTGCGTATAGATGGTACGTGTGCCATTGCAACTCTGTGTGTGTCTGGGGAGTCAGGCTATGTGGTTGTTTGTATCTCTGTGTTGGCATACTGTGCCCCATGTGAGTAGGTGTGAGCACGTGTGCTCGAGAGCCAGGCACCTGCTAAATGTTTGTTTTGTTGGGCCCTGGGGAGCACAGTTGGCAGAGCTGCCGGCACTGCATGCAGTGTTTTTGACAGCTCAAGCACGGTCTCCGGAAGTGTGAACTTTCCCAGGATAAACAGTTCATGATATTGTGATGCCAGTGCTGACCCCCCTCGCAGGGCCTCCTCACAGGCGGGGAGTCATTAGGAAGCTTCCAGTTGGCGCCTCGTCCTGCTCCCCCGACAGGACACACAGTGACTGGGAGTGTATAGGACAGGACAGTGGGGCTAGCGCCCAAATGCACCCCCTGGCCCCTCACCCTCCCTGCGACTGGCAGCCTGGCCGTGGGGGAGCAAAATCCTCAGCCAGTCTCCCGCGCTCAGCCATCAGCACCTTGGAGAGCTCCCGAAGCCCGTGTAGCCTGGCGCTGATGTTTGCAGGACAGAACTGCGCCAGCCCTGCTTTCCTTGCAGCTGCAGCCAGGACTCGGGGTGTGGGCCTCCATCCACTCCAGGCCCCTGGATCAAGGGAAGCCCTAGTAGGGATGTGAGTACTTGCTTAATTTATGCAAAACCTCACTCTTGCCTGAACTGGGTCACAGCCTCTGGGAGCTCTTAAACTCTGGCATAAAACCTATTTTGTTGATGAGAAAAGTAGCCCTGATCCTCTGTCTCAGCAGCACCGTCCCTGCCCCTCACCTCTAGAACTGTCTCAGAAATGTGCCCAACCTGCACGGGCCCCGTAGCCTCCTGCCTGTACACGACCAATAGGGCTTCACCTTTTCTCTCACCAGTGCGTGCACTCGTGTGGGAGCTCTGAGCGTTAACATGTCTGTGTGCAGGCTCGCTTATATGTGTGGGTTGCTGGGTGCAGATGTGTACCTGTGTGGGTCAGCCAGATGTATGCATCTATGTGCACATACGTGGGCAGTTGGTTATATGCATGTACATGTATGCATGTAACTAACTGCATAGACACCGGAGTGTCCTTTTGTGCTTGTATCAGACCAGGAGTTTCCCCAAAGCCACACAAGGGAAAAGGGAGTCTGGAAACATCTCAGATGAGGCTCAGCTTCCACCAGGCTATCTGCTGAGGGTATGGACAAGGTCAACACTAAGATTTACCCTAGAAGCCTATGATGTGAGAGAAGCAAGAGTTAGAAGAGAGCCTTGAAGACTGTTCTGTTCTCCCTGGTTTACAGATCAGGAAACTGAGGCCCAGCCAGGAATGTGGCTTGTGTAAATCTGCAGGGGCAGAGCTGGACCCATGTCCCATGACCTTGCTTTCAGTGCAGTGCTCTCCACCTCACCCCCTTGGGTGCCCCCAACCTCCTGGGAGAAACTCACTACTTCTGCCTGGAGCCGCCTCCACCACTGGCTTCAGCAAATCAAGGGTCACGGACTGCAGGTACTGTAGCTGCACTCAGTACCTCCTTGGGCCTCTCTTTCCCATGCTGTCAATCAGTTGCAGACCCTTTAACAGATGGATCAGGCCTCCCCCACCCCACCCCCTGCCACTGCCGCTGAAGAGAAAGAACCTTTCCAGACAGCCCCTGTCTGTGTTTCATTACAAAGACGCAGCTATATTCCATTAATTCCTCATTTGCTGTGGGCAAAGCGCTGATACGTACATTTTTACCTGGGGTGGTTTTAATCAGTTAATTTAACCAGAAACATTAATAATGTATTTCTTTGCCACTCGACTGCCCATCTGTTGAACAACTTACCTGTTGGAGAGCAATGTCACCTCCTGTGACTTGGAGCACTTGGCTGCCCAGGAACAAGATGAGATTCTGCATATTTAATGGCTCTGCGGACCAAGGGTGAGGGCTGGGGTGTCACTCCCTGCCTAGCGCCAGCTCCCAAAACCCCAGGCTCTAGACAAGCCCCATCTCCCGCCTTTGGGTCTTCACTTGGTTGTTGGATTCTGGGTTTCTGGAGAGATTGAACCCTTGCTTCTGGTTGAGGAATAGAGTGGGGACTGTGTGAGTAGGCAGCTGCTGCTGGCAGACAGATCTGAGCTCTGAGGGCAGCCTAGCCACTTCCTGGGCAAGCCACCAAACCTCCTGAGTCTCAGTTTCCTCATTTGCCTCTTGGATCAGCGAGAAAGTCCCATGTGAAGTCCAGGCCCAGGGCCGGGCTGATGTAAGGAGGTTTCCTCCCTTGAGATACATGGCCCCACATCATGGACCATCCCAAGGAGGCTGAAAGTATGATTACTTTGAGGGAGTGAGGGGTGATATTCAGTATCAGTAACCATCAGTCTGGGATGGGGAGGGTAGCAGCCAATCAAAGTCCCCAGTGGGGCCAGGCCTTAATCATTTAGTGGCTGGGTCATGGGGGAGGGACTCCCCAGAGAGGAGGATCCCAAGGAAGGGGTTGAAGCTGTTGAGCTAGCAGCAGAACTTGAGAGGTTTGGGGACACTGCTTGATCAAGGGGACAGGGGCCACTGGCAAGAGCACAGAGCCCACAGCCTGATCTCTCCCAAATCTTGGCTTTCCCCAGAAACCATGAAGCAGCTAGAGCTCTGGGTGCCTGTCCTCCTTATGAGAGTGGCCTGCAGGGTCTGATACTGAGCCAGCTCAGGTCTACGTCCTGTCTTCCCATAGTCCTGATTACTGGGGGGTGGCAACACCACTGTGCCCCCTCCTAATGACAGTGAGGACTCAACACCAGTGCACATCCACTTCCTGACCCTCCAGCTCTCACCAGCCCTCAGCCTGGTGCTGTGGCCACATGGGCCTCCCTCTGTACACCGCCCTGGTGAGAAGTATAAAAGCAGAGCAATCCCTGGCTGAAAGGACGTGGAGGCCTCACTCCTAGAAAAAAGAGGGGTCAGATGTCAGGGAGAGTTAGGAAAGGTAGGAGGGGGGCACTGGTTGGCCAGGGCAGGTAGGATACCCTCAGGACACAGCAGGGCAAGATCCTCAGCTTTCCCTCTCACCTTGGTCTGCTTTGATTTCATAAATTCTAAATCACCACGGACTGTAAGATGCATAATTTCATGTGCTTCCCTAAGAAAGGAAATATGCCACCAATTAAACTATGACACTGTACTTTCTTATCACCCATTGCAAGGCCCATCTGCATTTCAGGGACATTAAAATGCAAGGCGAGAGTGTGATTTGTGATCGATGAACTGCAGTAATAAAAACAACACTAGCTGCCGTTTCTCTGTGTTCTCTGTGCACCAGGCTCACGCTGCCCTCCCAAACCCCTGGGAATCAAGATATCAGTTCAGAGAGGTTACTCAACATTACAAGGCCACACAGAACATCATACTACTACTTCAATAGTATTTGACTGTGCTCAGGTACTGGCAGGATCACCGCCCAAGTCTGCAGTTCAGGACTTTGAGACACAGAGTGTGACAGGCTTGTCTGAGTTCATGCAGCCTGCAGGTGGTGGCGGAGTGGGAGAAGGCTGGCTGCTTCCCCGTCCTGTTATCAGCCAGCAGGGCAGACTGAGCCTCCAACCCAGCCCCGTGGAACTAACTCCAGGCTGTGCTCCTAACCACCAGGCATTGCTGTCTCTTTCCAAGAGCAAAGGGTGTCAGAGGGGGCGGTTCTGCATCAGTATCTGCTCACAGGACTCACCCTCCGTCCGGGGCTCCCAGCCTCCCCACCCCACCCCCACGTGTAGCTGGACATTGGCTTTCCCACCTCTCCGGCCTCCTTCAGAATCTTAACAGCCGAGACAGTGGGTGGGAGCGGCAGGCGGGCAGAGACAAGGCAAAAGAGAGGAGAGCTAGAGCTGCCTCTGAAAACTTATAAATTGGTCCCAGAGAGAAATGGAGCCTCTTTTTTGCCCATCAGTTCACTCCCACAACCATTACTAGGCAAGCAGCAAAAGGGCCCTGGCAGGAGCGAAACCCAGGCGTGAGTGTAGGGAATAGCATTGGGGCAGCCTGGCTCCTCTTCGATGGGTCCAGCCTGGCTCTACCCCTATAGAGGAGAACTGGGCCACACGTGGAGCTAAATCCTGGCAGAGACTTGAGCCCCGATACCTTCAGGTGGATAGGAGAGGCCAGGACCCACCTGATGCAGAGAGAAGAGGCAGGTCCTGGGTAGACAGACACTGGGGGCCGGGGGACCTGAAACCTATCCCCGTAGCAGATGGGAATCAGATGTGGGCAAAAGGTGGGGTTGGCCCAGGAACTGTAACTTCAGGAGCAGACCTTGTTCTGAGCTGCAGGAAGGAGGGAGAACCAGGGGCCACATGGCGCATCCACTCCGTGCTGGCACTGGGCCCATGGTTTTATGTTCATCATCTCCTCTAAACTGCCCAGCGGTACTGGGAGGCAAAATTCCCATTTCATGGATGTAAAAAATGACAGAGTGGTAACAACTAGCTGGTGGCTGAGCTGGGATGTGAACCACACCAAAGCAGTCTGGCTCCAGGCCACTATGCTCTGGTCCTAGGGAAACTGAGGCATTAGACAAGGGAGCCAGGAAGGGCCAGCTGAGTGAGCCCCTAGAGCCAGAGCATGCAGTTGGCACAGGCAAGCTTTAGGCGCTAGCAGGCTGCAGCTGCTTCAAATTCCCTCCCAGCCCTGCTCAGCGTGGGTGGGACATAGGCCTTGCTTTTGAAAACTGGGAACCAAGCTGCATCTTCCAGAAGCAAGCCTTCATGCTCCCGCTGACAGCCAGGGTGGAACTGGCTGTCCGGCTAGGAGGGGCGTTCCGTTCTTTGCTCTGGACCATGTGCCTGAAGATAAGGATGCTCACTAGCAGCAGGCAGGGCTTGGGAGGTGCTGAGCACCTCGCTTTCGCACAAGACTCTTCAGCACCTGCTGGGGGTTGCAGTGAAGACAATCACCACGTGTCAGCTGAGAGCAGAGCGCAGCAGCGCTGGAGCAGGGAGCAGCCGTTCCTCAAGGCAACCCATCTTTCTGAGTTAGGGGCCGAGAAGGGCGGATGCCTAGGAGGAGATGGCCTGCTTGCCGCAACCACCAGGCTCCTTCACGCTCGGCTCCAGCGGTTCCTTGGCCCATTCAGCACTTTTACTCCTCTGCCTGATCAGCTCCTACTCACATTCATGCATAGTAGGTATCCAATGAATTCTCGAGGAATTAATGAATGAATTAGAGAAAGGCTGCTCTCGCAAGCCCGAAAAGGTAAGTTTTGTCCCTCTGACTCGATTTCTAGGCTAGGCTGGGCACTTCAAGCTTTCCTTGAAGACCCTGAAGTCCACTTTGGGGACAGACACAGAAATAGTAACCGGGAAATGCCAAATGGAAGAGTGAACCAATCAGTGCAGCCTGGGGAAGACGTACCAAGACCCAGCTGGTTCCAGCTATGAGCGGCAAGGAAGTTGCTACTCCATTTGAACCTCCATTTCTTCATTCGTAACATAGTGACAGGCTAATGTTTAGGGATGTTGCAGAGATTAAACAAGATGATGCTTGTTAAACATTTGGCACAGCACCTGACGTACAAGGAGGGATCGAATACTTTGTCGACATTAAGAAGACACGTAATGTCAAGAGCAAAGGCATAGGATGTGGCAGTTCATGGCATCTCTGAGAAACTGATGCGATGAACTGCATGTTGCATAGCGAGATGTAAAGGGAGATAAGGCAGAAAGGTAAATGGGGACAGATTTATGAAGATGTTGGAAGTCAGAGAAAACCAGGGCTCTGGTCGTCTGGGCAGGAAGAAGCCAGAGAGGGGTCAGCCATAGCACAGATACTACCAAGTTGATGCGTTGGGATTCACTGGGGCAGATGCGTGGAGGGTGGACTGGGAAAAGAGGGGAGATGGAGGGAGACCAGGAGGAGGCCAGTCCTGTGGTGCAGAGAATGAGCTGCAGGGTAAGGATGGAGATAGATAGACCCCAGAATCCTCTGAGGGGCAAAGGGTGATGAAGGAGAGATGATACTAAGGGTTCTAGCCTGGACCACTGAAGGGCATTGGTGCCTTTCCCTGAGATGGGAAGCCCAAGGAAATGGTAGGTTTTGGGGGAAAAATACTGTACAGGAAGTCCTCACTTAATATCACCAAGAGGCTCTTAGAACTTCAGTGAAATGACATACAAGACCCATTTTCCAACTGATACAAACAGGAGTTCATCAACATTACAACAAAATGTGGAACAGAAAAATGTTATTCAAAGGTCTGCTGTATCTGATTTTAGCAACGTTGGGTTGGAGATATTATGGAGGACTTGAAGGTAGATCACAGGCCAGAGGTCCTTCCTCAGAGAAAAGCCTGTCCCTTATCCTTACACAGCCTGGAGGCTGCCAGCTTTTCATCAAAGGCCACGTGCATTTGGGAATGATGCAGGACACCCCTGTCCTGGGTGAGGACAGGCAGCACCCCACCCTCTGCCACTCCAGGCTTAGACAGGGCCATTCTGGAAGGGACAGTTACTTGACCTGTCCTTCTGGGAAACAAGATTTCACCTGTTATATTCTCGTGGCCTAATTTCCTCTACTTGGGAATACCTGAAGTTTGTTGTTGTTGTTAATAATAACCTTAAGGCAATGAAGGAATGAGTTGGAAATGTCTGAACCCGTACTTCAGAATGAGAACCCCACACCATTTACTAAACAGTTCAATGTAGATCTAGCAACATTCATTTGTGAATAACCCCCAGATTCGAGGACTCTGCGGGCACTGGTGCTAACCAGCAGGCGGGGTGCCTTCCCGATGAAGCTTAGGAAGGAGGTTTTACACGGGGTCCAGAATAGAGGCTGTATTTCAGCACCAGGGTGCTCTTGACAAGCTTAGGTGTGTGAGTGCAAACCCAGAGAGAGCGAGGCTGCTGGGTCTGCACCAGCTGTGTGTTTTGGACAGATCACTAACTTCTCTGAGCCTCTGTTTCCTCCTGTGAAAAGAATGAGACAGTCCTCCTGGGGTCGTAAGGATTAAATGAGCTAGTAAGTGAGAAGGCGTAGCACACAGACCCAGTAGCTGTTAGAGATTCTCGTTACTATGACCCCTGAACTGCTCTTGGTTCCCCTGGTCACTTGTTTCCGCATCTGCTCAAAGATGCAGGGTTTTGCAGACCGTGTCCTTAAGCCTGTACTTTAAAAATCCAGTCCCCTTCTTTTTTTCATGGCTGCTGACCAGCCGTGCAAATTCTGAGATCGCCATTTCGCTTCAGTCCTGCTAATGCACCTGCTGTCCTGCCTGTTACAAACCTCCCTAGGCTTTCTCAGTGGCCATGACCAGAGGAGATGATGAGTCTGCCTGGCTTCAGGCAACAAGTGTTCAGCCTTCTGATCTGGGTGCTCCAAGAAAGAATCCTCCACCCCCACCCCCACTTAAAAGCCCCTGAATACATTTTTGCTTTCTGGGGCTGCCCCGTTCTGCCACCTGAGGTAGCAGCTCGGACTCAAAGCTACCATCCGTGTGTTGCCTCTCTGGAGTTTTGTTGTTTCACCGTTTCACACTTGTTTATACTTGTATGTTTCATACATTGATTTATACCTGAGAAATAGTTATTGATGCCTACCGTGTGCTTCTAGCACTGGAGGGAAAGTGATGACCAAGCTCTGTGTAGTGCTTACATTCTTGTGCTGGGGGTGGGGTGGGGTGGGGCAGAAGCCAGATAACAGATACACATTTGAGTTTGTTTCAGCCTACAGTAAGAGCTTTGGGGAACTAAGCAGAGTGGTACTGGGGTAGCGGTCTCAGACCTCTACTGTTGTATGTGCCAAGTGCCAAGTGCCATGTGCCCGGTGCCTGACACGCAGGAGGGGTTTCCTAGGGATTCATTGTTGAATGAAGGGCTGAATGAATGAACGACTCTATCAGTGGTGTCTGTGGGGGACACAGTCCCTGGGAATTCCTTTGTAAGAGCCGAGCGCCAGTGAAGACGGAAGGAGCCTCATTTGCTAATGAGCAAAATTAAGTCACACTCTCTTATGTCAACCCAGTGCCTTGGGGAGAGAGGCACAAAGCATTGGGCTGATGAACTGGCTCTCCACACTTCCCTCCCTGCTGTTGAGATGCATGCCCACACCTGCGCACCGGCGCAAACACGCCCACAGACACGCGGACACACACTAATGAGAGCCTAGCGGAGGAATCACACCTCTTAAGCTGTGTTAAAGCAACCAGTCGCTGGCGTCCCAGAATCAACCCAGTAGCAAACCGAATCTATCATGCTGAACCCCTGGTGCTAAGTAGATCTACCACTTTTGCTGTCACACCTTCTCCACTCTAGTCTCTGAGGCCCAGTGCTGGGGACCAGGTGTGCAGGGTAAACTGAGACATGAAGGCCCCAGCCCTGGACTTCAAATAGTTCACATCTCAGCAGAAAAAAAACACATTTGCCCAAATCACTGTAACATGGCGATGCCTAAAGCCTGTTTTCGGTGAGATGCTCTGCCAGAAAAGGTTTCTATGGTTACCAAGTAAGTTTGAGAAATGTCGCTTCCTCTGCCCCATCTCACAGGCTGCACGAGTGGAGTCAGTGCCCGGAGAAGTCCTGCAGGAAGGAAACCTGCTCAGCTGAGTTGAGAGTCTAGTTTCCCAGGCGTGTGGAAGACGTTAGCCTACGCACTGACTGCACGGGCAGGGGCACAGTTGAGCTGAGCTGGAGGTGCCCCTTCTCTGTTCTTCCCAAGGCTACATAGTAGATGGGATCAGAGCCTGGGCAGGACGGGAAGGGAAAGTGAAAAACCACATCCCTGTAAGCAGGAGAGAAGAGTCCACTGTTAGCAGCTGAGGAAACCCAGGCTCCTCCCTGGGCCCCGAGGCATCATGGGCTACAACCTGGGGCCTTGATGGTGAGCAGGGAGCTTTGGGAGGGACCTGAGGACGCCGAGACAAAGCTGGGAGGCACCGTCTACTCCTAGAAGGCCAGTGCAGCGTCACAGGCTGGGAGTCCAGAGGAGGTCAAAGTATGTGAGCAGGAAGTGGACCTGGAGCGGCTTTGGCACCATTTCTGTTTATTGTTGTTTGTTTTCTGAAGGGGTGCGGAGGTCTTGCGGGGCAAGCAGGTGAAGAGCAGACAATTATAGTGGATTCTGGCCAGTGGTGACCTGTCCTGATATTTTCACAACTTTTATTTTTTATTATTTCATTGAATTTATTGGGGTGACATTGGTTAATAAAATTATATAGACTTCAAGTGTAGGGTTCCATAATACACCATCTGTATATTGTATTGCGTGTTCAGCATCCTCAGGTTCTGCTTTTGGGAGCTCTGACCTGGGACAGGTGTGCCCCGGGGGCCCCCTGGGAGACATCCCAGAGTCGGGGGCCATGGCGGGAGAGGCTGCGACGCACAGTTTGCTGTTGCAGCTTAATAAGAACAACATGTGTTTTTCTCTCCCAGGCCCCTTTCTGTCACTGCAGCAGTATTGTCAGAGAAGAAACAAAACAACAAAACAGAGAAGTGGAAGTTGATTCTATAATTAGTGCAGTTTCTTCACTGTTCATTCAGGATCTCCAGAGATCAATTAGCTAGCTTTTAAGCTAAAAGGCATCTGAATAAGTATTTAACCTGTGCAGCGATTGATACTTAAAACAGATGAAGATGGGAGTAATAATGCAGAACAGGCTGCCGCTTTCTCCTCCACTAATTTCCTGGCCTCGGCGCCCCTGCCTGCTGCCCCCTGCCCCCTGCCCCTGCCCCCTGCCTCTGCCCATGCCACATCTGGAATGGCCTGAGGTTGGGCCTCCTGGCATTCTCAGGACAGGGCTCTGGGCAGGCAGGCTGGCACTTAGGGGCTGCTGGAGGCAGGGCTACCTTCCAGACGCCGGTCACACTGTGAGCAGGTGCCCCGGGGTTTGGGGATGAGCCCCGTTCCGTTAGAGACGGTTGTAGAACCCACCACATGTTGTTTTTATTAAGCCAGGGAGAACCAGGTCCGTATCCATAGCCACCCAGCCACGTTGTCAGCCTCCTGGCCCTCTCTCCAAGGGGCAGGGGCCTGGCAGGATGCCCACTGAGGGCACCTTAGCACAGCATCCTCATCTAGTCAGAGCCCCTCATGCTGGGACTGGGGTTGGGGAGGGGTGAGAGCTACAGGACCTGGTGTCTTCCTGGTGGGTTGTCTTCATGGCGGATGGTCTGAAGGATATTTGCGTGGTTTTGTTTTTCCTTTTTCATTTATGTACCAAAGTCCTGAACTGGAATTAGCTTTTTAAAACAAGCCGAGTGAACGTGTAAGTATATGCATGTACTTAACCAACATATCTTTTCTTTTTAATTTTATTGTTGTTGTAGTACATCCATCCCCTTTTTGCTCCCCTCTGTCCCCCTCCCCACCCACCCATTCCCCCCAAAGTCAATCCCACCTGTTGTCCATGTCCATGGTTCCTTTATACTAGGTTCTTGTCTAAGCTGCTCCCCTTCCTTGCCTCTGCCTCCCCCTCTCCCTAAGCCCTTTCCCACTGACCACTGAAGGCCTATTCCTTGTATTCATACACTTGGTTCTGTTTTGCTTGTTGTTAGTTTTGTTCATTCTTGTCCCGTAATGGGTGAGATCATGTGATATTTGTCCTTCACTGACTGGCTTATTTCACTGAGCATAATACTCTCCAGTTCCATCCATGTTGTTGCAAAGGGTACAAGTTCCTTCTTTCTTTCTGCTATATAGAATTCCATTGTGTAAATGTACCAAAGTTTTTTGATCCAATCATCCACCGATGGGCACTTAGGCTGTTTCCAGCAACTGGCTATTGTAAATAGTGCCGCTATGAACATAGGTGTGCATAGGTTCTTATGAATTGGTGTTTCAGGATTCTTTGGGTATAGTCCAAGTAGTGGAATGGCTGGATCAAAAGGCAGTTCCATTTTTAGTTTTGTAAGGAAACCCCATACTGTTTTCCACAGTGGCTGCACCAGCCTACATTCCCACCAACAGTGTATGAGGGTTCCCTTTGCCCCGCATCCTCGCCAACACTTGTTGTTTGTAACCAACATATCTTGACATTCTCTCTGTGCAAGAGAGTGTTAGGCCCTGGAGGCAGGAAAGAGATGGCTGGATGGTTGTGTCCCTACCCTCCAGACAGCCATGCGTGAGAACACAGAGGATGGATTCAGAGAGCTCAGGGAAGGTGACTCAGTTGGGGACCTCCCAAAGCAGGCCCCCTACAAAAGTAAGTGGTTTACGTGGGAGGGGAATCTCAGGAAGCATGGGGATGCGCAGGGAAAAGAAGCAAGGCCATAAAGGTATGTCCACAGATGGTGATGCTGTGGGTGACTGGGCACAGCCCTGCTGGGGCCCTTCGTGCCACAATCTTGTGCCTCTAAAGGACAAGAAAGGGGAGGGTTCATCCCCAGTGGCCTGTCCTGTGCTGGGCATACCTCTGTCATTGCCAGAGGACACCCCAGGGCTGCAGAGGAAATGCACACAGGTGGCCTCCGGGGTGGGACAAGGGCACAAGGACAGTGTCTGCTACCAGGCTCAGAAGAGAAGGACGGAAGCCAGCTTCGTAAGGATGAGATGGAGGAAAAAGAGGGGCATTGGTGCAGGCGCAGGAAGAGCACACGGGAAGGGACAGAGGCGTGAAGGGAATGGCGAGAAGGCAGCATGGGTGGAGAATGTGCCCCCTGGAGGGACCGGAGCCAGAGAGAAGTCAGGCTGGGCTGGGAGGGCCTGAATGCTGGCCTTTCTCCTGTGCGCCTGTGCAGGAGGGCGGGCTGCGCGCCTAGAATGTGGGCCAGTCCCGCTGGTGCCTGGGGAAGCTCGATCTTGGCTCCTCCAGCCCCTCCGGCAAGGGCGCTCGCCGCTCACTGGGCCCCTGCGCAGCCCCTTCCCAGCCCTTTCTGCTTGCTGCTCCTCGCCCAGTGACAGCCCATCGGTCATCAGCCTCTCTGAGCAGCACGGGGGCCCCCAGCCACCCTCCCAACGCAGTCGATTCTGCAATATTTGACTTGCATGTCCCTGAGTTGTATAGACAAAGCTCCGCATATCCCCAGATCAATTAAAACAACTGCCACTAGGCCCCGGGACTCAATCAGGAGCCTGTCCCCTGGGACTTCACGGGAGTGTACCTCCTCATCTCAGACCTGCTCTGTCTCCGGATGCCCCCATCTCAGTGAAAGGCACCCCTGGCTTCCCTGTCACCTCATAATAATGTTTTACCTTAACGAGGGCTTACAATATGCCTTAGATAATGTATGTCATTTAAGCCTCAAAATGGCCCTATGTTTTGAGTGCTATTAATGTTCTTGTCTTCAGACGAGACACGGAGCAGTGCAGGGACGTGTCCAAGGTCATACATCTGGAAAGTAGTCGAGCTGTCTAGCTGCAGAGACCGCATGCTGGACTGGACTGCCCTTGTCAGCCAGACTCGAGTTGTCTTCATGCAGCCTCTCCTAGGCCCCACTTCCCTCCTTCATCTCGTCATCACCCAGTCCTAGGAAAGAGCCCTGCACCTCCTGTGCTGCCTGACCCCCCTCCCCCCTTACCCTAGCGCAAGTCTCCATACCCCTGATACGCACCCAAGGTCCCCTTCTGCGCCACTGGCTGCCCAGCTCTGCAAAGGTCAGACACTGCCTCCTCCAGAAAGACATCCCCCCACTCCACTCTGAGTTCCCCCAGCTTTGTAGGCTGTTCTCATTGCATAGAGAGTTTTTACCCTAATAGTGTTTTTATTTGTGTCCCTCTTCTCATCGCCTCTTTCTAAGCTGTGCGCTCCTGAAAGACGGGGCTATGCCTAATGTCTCTCTCTGACTCACCCAGTGCCTAGCATAGTGCCCTATTCATAGTTGTAGCGAAAAAACTACTTGGGGAATGAAGGAATGAACGAAGCACGCACAGAAGGGGAGACTCAGATATTCCCCGTCTCCCCTTCCTTGCGCATGACCTCAGAAAGGCCACGACCTTTCCTGTTGGGTGCTGCTCACAGTCTAGAAACCACATACTGTACCTAGAGGGGAAACCCAGCCAGCTTGTTCCGCTTCGCGTCTTCCTGCTGAGCCTAGGACATAGAGAGGCTAGAAGCAAGATCCAAGGCCCTGCCAAGGCTTCTGAAGTGCCTGCCAAGGTGTGGAAGAGAGCAGAGCCTGGTTCTTCCAACCCACGGGCTGCACTGTGCCGCGGGGGCCCCGGCAGGGGAAATAGAGAACCCTGATCAGAACAGACAGGGAGGTGGCCCCTGGGAAGAGGCTGTTAGCAATAATCTCACTGATCAGCATCTCAATTAATCTCTACAACACCTTAGAAACTTCAGAAGAAGAACAAAGCAGACTAGAAAAGAGAGCACACCAGGCGCCTGAGGACAGAGGGTGCTGGGCCTGGTGCCTGGAACGGGGGTGTCTCCTGGGACCCAGCTGCCAGACAGACGGGGGTGGTACACTGCAGGCACTGCCTGCATCTCCCAGGAGCACTGAGCTCACAGCAGGGCTGGCCAGCCTGCTGTTGCAAAGGCCAGATTCAAGAAGAACACAAAGTTGTTCAAGAGGAAGGAAAATCCCAGCAGACTCCAGACCAGCCCTAGACAGTCATGAGGTCATACACTTAAGCCTGGGACAAAGCCTCGTGCTCCATCTGCCCCAGGACCTGACCTCTAGGGAGGTCTGCCCAGAGAATGGACGTGCTGTTTGCAGGATCCTTGCCCTGAATGATGAGGGGTGGCAGAGAAGCAGTGACAACCCTTCATCCTGGTTTTTGAGGTCACATTCAGCTTGGCACAGGCCACCATAGCATGCTTATCTGGGGAACAAGGAAATGCCACCATTTGGGCACATCTTCAGGGATATAGAAAAAAGCAATCTTACAAATATGGGCATTTACGCTTAGGGTACTCAGAATGTTTCTCAAAACATATGACAACATAGCTTGGGAGAAGGAGCAAGAAGGAAGTTGGGTCCATTTGGCGCAGGCAGTTCCGTCCCTCTGCCCCCCCACCCCCAGCCCCGAGTGCCACTGTCTGCAGGCGAGGTTAGGTTTGAGCTGCGGTCTTCAGGCTGTGCTCTGTGGAGCCCTGGGAAGCTGAGGCATCAAGTCGCAAAGGGCGCAGGTGGTGGAAGTGGGCTTGAGCAGCGGTGGGGGTGAACTAGTGAACATGTGCTTCAGGAAAAACAAATCCCTGCGTGTAGCACCTGCTTATTTCTGTGGTGTAAATCCTCTTTTACAAAAACAATTTTAGCCCTGGCTGGTGTGGCTCAGTGGACAAGGCACTGGCCTGTGAACCCGAAGGTCGTTGGTTCGATTCCCCAGGCAGGGCACGTAGTTGCAAACCAGGTCTCCAGCCAGATCCATAGCTGGAGGCAGGTGAAAGACAACCATACAAGGGTGTTTCTTTCCCTTCCTCCTTCCCTGCTCTTCTCTCTGTAAGTAATGAATAAAATCTTAAAAAAAAAAAAGATTTTATTTATTTTTAGAGAGTGGAGAAGGGAGGAAAAAACAGAGAGAGAAACATCAATGTGTGGTTGCCTCTCACATGCCCCCAACTAGGGACCTGACCCGAGACCCAGGCATGTGCCCTGACTAGGAATTGAACTGACAATCCTTTGGTTCACAGGCCAGCACTCAATCCGCTGAGCCACATTAGCCAGGGCTCTGTGATATAAATACTCTTACTGTGGCCAATTTCAAGTTGCCAATGGTTTAATAATAGACTTTCAAAATTCCTGAAAATTTAACTATTGGCTCTAGCAATCTGGCTTTGGTTGCAGAAGAGAATTGGCCAGTTAGTCTGTTTTTTGTTTTGGGTTTTTTTTTGTGTGTGTGTTTTTTTTTTTAAAGATTTTATTTATTATTTTCAGAGAGAGTGAAAGAGAGAGAGGCAGAGAAGGAGAGAAACATCAGCGTATGGTTGCCTTTCACCTGCCTCCAGCTACAGATCTGGCTGGAGACCTGGTTTGCAACCTGGTTACGTGCCCTGGCTGGGAATTGAACCAGAGACCTTTGGGTTCTCAGATTGGTGCCTATCCACTGAACCACCAGCCAGGGCTCAGTTAGTCACTTTGACCACACCTGTAACTTCCCTGGGCCTCAGCATTCTCTTATGTAAAATGGGGTGATAATAGCTTCTCTCCATTGTGGCTGCAGAGGTACTTGTGAGTATTAAATGACGTTGATGAAAAGCACCCAGCTTCAGCCCTGACACATAATCTGTTGTGACTATTGTCGTTGGTGTTTGTTTTACCCACTGGGCTTCCACTCAAGATTCTGTTTGAAGAAGTGTTCCAGCAGCACCTGTGCTCCATCCCTGCTAACATCTTCTGGGATCCTTCACACACGCACACACACAGGCACACACACTCATACCCCATCCCACTTCCTCAGCAGCGCCGGTGCCTTTGCTCTCTTTTATGAAAGCAGAAAGCAGTGAAAATTATTTTCATAATGAACTGGTTCTTCAAATTAATGCCAATTACACTCTGCAATCATGATTAAGATTATGCATTAATCAACAGTGCCAACCTACTTATTAGCCTCTTTAAATACCGACCGTGAGGAATGTATGGGAAGGGAGAGAATGGAGAGGAGCCGGTGGAGTGGGGGGGCTGCCGCTACGCGGGGCAAGTTGCTCTCTCTAGAAGCAAAGACCCAAAGCATGGGTCCTCCATGAAGCAGAGCTTAAATCAGAAGCCCAGCCCTTCAGACCCTGAGCTTCTGAAGCTCCTTGCCTGAAAGGAAAGGAGGACAAGATAACACAGAAGGGAGAGGGTAGAAAGAAGAGCACCTGATGGTTTATCAGTTGATAAGAGTTCATTGCTTCTTGTTTCCTCAGAAAGCACTGACAGGCGGGTGTGGTTGATACTCCCCACCTCCCGCCCTCCCAGTAATGTCTTCCCAGTCTTAGGGCAGGAGCTCCAGCTGCAGGTCCCGAGGAGGGGACCCGGAGCCTGGGGTTGGTAGAGGGGAAGAGCGCGCTCTTCGGAAAAACCGGTAGGGGAGTGGGCAATGCAGGATAAGGAAGGAGACCGGGTTGGGGGCAAAGATGTGTCCTCAGGTGCGGTCGGGCCTTTGCCTAATGCCAAGTGGGTTGCTGGGACGGGCTCTGGAAGGTACATGCACCACAGAATTACCGCCACTCTGGGCAAGGGGACCACCCTTCTGCTCCCCTGTATGGGTCAGTCATGGGCTGCAGACTGCCCAGAGGGTAGAGGTGAGTGGTGTAACCTTCTGGAAAGGGTGGCTTCCTTCAACTGAGAAACAGTTCGACTGGGACCAAGATTCAAACCCGGATCTGCGGCCGGCAGAACCCACCCGCTGATCTCTAGGCTGCAGGTTAAGTATTGGCTGCTTCTGTGTCCCAAGACATTCAGAACTTTAGGGTCACCTTGCTGAAGATGAAGGGCTCCCACCCTTGCTCCGCATTTGAGAAGTAGGGGACCCTCTCTCCGGCCTCTGAGATGCTCCAGGGCTTCCCGTTTCTCCTTACCGCCTCCTGCTCCAGCTTCCTTCTCCGCCGAATTTCCTGTCTCCTCTCATTCCGCCTGCTGCACCTCTTGTCTTCTCTTGCCCGGATTCCTCCCAGGCCGGGCACACTGCCCACCTCCCTCCACTTTCCCCAAAGAGCGCAAACTGGTGTCAGTTTTCTGCAGCAGACTTTCCTAAAGGCTGTGTCCTGGAAGGAGGGGACGAGATGACTGAAAGCCCTGGACTTCAGACATCGCTGCTGCATAGCCCCTCCCAGCCGTGGAGGGTTTCTTACCGTCCTCACCTGCCTTTGGGCCTGGGTTATATTTTCTTCCTCTTTCCCTCTTTTCCGAGCCCTCTTCATACCTATTTCCTTTCTCTTAGGCCCTTCTCTCCCATTCTCCTTGTTTAGAAACTCCACATCCTATCTGGTTTTTTTGTTTGGTTGGTTGGTTGCTCCCCCACAACACACACAGCAATTTAGGACTATCACAGTCATAGCTTCTCCATCCAGGCCTTAAGGTGCCTTTCCCTCTGAGATAAAGGCTGCCCTTCCCTTAAAGCAAGGGGCACACTGCTGCCCATCTGTACAGATTGCCAATCTGTTTGCCACCTGTTTTTCAAAATACCATTTTATTCAAACCCAGTCACACCCATGTGTTTGTATATTGTCTGTTGTTGTTTTCATGCTACAATGGTAGAGTTGAGCAGACCATCTGGCCCACAAAGCCAAAATATTTACTAGCTGGTAAATAACATAAAAAGTTTGTCAACCCCTGCTCTGGAAGGTGGAAACTCAACATGTGTTTCTCTAGACAGCCCTGCTTCTCTCCTGTAAGAATTCCTCACTGTGTGCCCTGCTTTTAGGAAAAGCTTCCTTTCTTTCTCACAAGAATCAACCTTTTAGAGCACATACCCCCTTTTACCGATGGAGGAACTGAGTCTCAGACAGATTGAGTAACTTCAGTGGCTATAGAGAGGGTTTAGGTGGAGGCATGGCTGTCCCTGGAGCCTAATGTGGGAACCACTTCACCACCGTGCCACTCACTTGCCGGTTATTGTGGGCTGAGACCCCCTGGAAAACAGGGGCCTAGTGCCGACTCCTTGTATCCCAGCTCCCAGTGACGGGTTGGCATGTGGCAGAGATTGCAGGAGTCTATGAGACTGAATTGTTGTCTGAGACCAAGTCTCCATTCTGGACTTGGGTCACAATGACAACACGTGATCATCCTTGTGAGACATTAGCTCCTCACTTCCCCTCCTTTCCCCCCTGCCAAGGCGTGAGAGGCCAGGAAAGAAGGGGTGAAGCCCTAGGAAATGGCTCTGTCCTGCGACCTTTTACTCTTTCAGGATGGAGATCTGTCATGACCAAAACTCTCCTCAAGTTCTCTCCTTTAAGGTCTACATTTTAAAGTAATAAAAGATAATCCATTCTTTACTGTAAGTCATTTGAAAGTATCAAGAAAATACCAAGAGCAAGATTCAAAGTATTTCTAAACCCTTCTACCCAGAACTGCTCACTGGTAACAGGCTGATATAAATCCTTCCAGTCTGTTTTCTGCAAACATAAATATGTGCCTTTGGCTTGATAAATAGCTATCATACTATAATATGATTTTGTTGCTTGAGGGTGGGGGAAGAGAGGGTGAGCATTTCATTAAGTATTCTTTAAGAGCGTGCTTTAAAGCTTTTTCCCTTATTACCAAAGCCATATCACTCAGTGCAGAGGACTTGGGGGAGGCCGGGAATCACTAAACAGAAGCGATCCATTATTTTTTTCCTTTCTAGAAAGCACCTCTGTTAACATTTTGGTGTGTGCCCTCCTGGTATGTCCTGTTTGATTTTAATTGGAATTCCATTAAATTTATAAATTAATTTGAGAGCTGACATCTTTACAATATTAAGCCTTCCCTTCCAGGAGAAAGTTATGTCTCTCCATTTGCTCAAGTTCTCTTTTATGTTCCCCAGTAAAGTTTTGTAGTTTTCTTGATATAGGAATTGCACATTTATTGCAGGCTGTTGTATTTTTTGCTGTGGCTGTTGCGAAGAGGGGTTTTTTTCCCCTTATAATTTCTCCCTGCTTGTCGCTGATGGAGAGGAGGCCGTTCATTTTCCTGTGTGTGAACACATGCCCCAGGATGTGTTCCCTGTTTAATTTTTAGTAGGTTTTCCTCAGCTTTGCTTGCGTTTTTAAGAGAACCAAAATAAGCCTTTGCACATATATCTTTTCTAATTGCACTGCAGTGATTCGTGATTTTTGTCTTATGTTATGATGTTAAAGGATATTTTGTTATGGAGGGTGTCTGTCAGATACAGGGAGGGAGAATGGGTTAGTGAGTCCCTGAGAACCTCCTCCCCCCAGTGCCAGCCACCCCGGCCCACCCTACTGGACCTACACCCCCTTTACATCCACCCCTCCTATATTACTTGGAAACAAATGGCAGGCACCATATCAAGCCACCCCATTCCCTGACTGTGGATGCCTGCAAATTGTCCTGCCATATGGATGGGTTTTAATATCCCCTGCTTTGAGGACATTGAGTTGTTTCCATTTTGCCAAAAGTATATCAGGAATACCTTCATACGTAAAATGTGATCATGTATCCCTAACTTTTGATAAATTTATATCCCTATAAATGGAATTACTGGGTCATATGGTACGTGGATCATTATTTTCCTTTAAACACACATGCACAATCAGACGATGGCTTTTCTGATTTGAAGTGTAACACATGTTCCTTGGCAAAACTTTTTGAAAATACAGGAAAACACAAAGAAATGAAAGCCACCCCTAATTTTGCCACTCAGAGCCCTTTCTCATGTTTTGGGACACATTCTTCTTGTCTTCTTTCACCTGGGTATTTATTCAGCATGTGATGAGCACCCCCACAGACTCACACTCAGACACATCGTGAGCCTGCTGGGAGACTGGGGGAGGCAGGTTTACATGTTCACTTTTTACAACATTCACTATTTTTTAAAAAATTTCAAAATGATGGAAACAACCCAAATACCCATCAAGTCATGGTGACTAAATCAATGAAATGTGGCACATCCATAGAAAGTAGTCGTATTTAACAACAGAAAGGAATGAAAAGTCGATACCTGCCACAACACGGGTAAGCCTCAAAAATGTAATGCTAAAGGAAAGAAGCTGGAAAGAAGCAGAAGACCACCAATTGCTTTATTGCATTTCTACAAAGTGCTCCCAGAATGCAAATCTCTAGAGGCAGAAAATAAATTAGTGGTTGCCAGGGATCGTGGTGAAAACAATGAGTGACTGTAAGTGGGCATGAGGGAGCTTTCAGGGGCGATAGAAATTGTTCAGAAACTGGATTGTAGTGATGGTCACACAACTCCGTCAATTTCCTAAAAATCGTTGTATACTTAAAACAAGGTGAATGGTGTGGAATTTCTTAAAGTAAATAATACCTCAATAAAATTGATTTTTTAAAACAAAGACAGAAACAGAAACAAAGTTTCATTTGGAAAATATAGAAAAGCACAGAGAACAAAATAAGGAAACTGCCACATAGGACTATTCACTTGTGTTGTCTTGAAATGTGTCCCATTTTTATGGGAATAATATAATTTCTTCCTCATCTTCCTCTTCTGACCTGGGGTCACAATGCATCTCCTGCTTTCTAAACTTCATTTTTTCACTTAAAAATACACTATAGATATTTCCCAAATCATGAAATGTTTGTTAATATATGGAAATATACAGTGAACTGCAATTCATTGACTCTTTCTCTGATGTTGGCTATTTCTAGTTCTCCCTCTTCATGCATAATGTGTCCATCATTGGAGTCATTGAAGTATTGAATCAAAGACATGAACATTTTCCAGGCTTTTGATATATTTCTAATGGCCATCAGAAAGTTGAGTGTACCAGTTCCAGCTTCCACCAACAGATAAGTGTCAATTTCTAAACACCTTCACCAAACCTGGATGTTATAGTTTATTTTATGTCAGCCAATGAGACAGGCAAATAAAGCAAAACAAAATCATTATCTTACTGATGGTTTAAATTGAGTATATTATTAAGCTTTATGCACATTTCTTCACATGTCAATACCTCCTTTGTATTATTATTCTTTATTTTGTGAAACATCTGCTTGCCTTTGTCTATTGGAGTGTTTATCTTTTTTGTTGTCGTTGAGTTTTAAGTGCTTTTTATAAGAACTTCAACTTTTATAGTGCCATATATGTTTCTAATATTATTTCCCAGTTTTTATTGTTTGATTATGCTATTACAGTTGTCCTAATTTTTCCCTTTGCCACCCTCTGCCCAGTGCCCCCCCCTTCCCTTCAGCAGTCCTCCCACCTTAGCTCATGTCCATGGGGAATGCATATAAGTTCTTTGGCTTCTCCATTTCCTTTACTATTCTTAACCTCCCTGCCTATTTTGTACCTACCAATTATGCTTCTTAATCCCTGTACCTTTTCCTCCATTTTCCTCCATCCTCCTCCCTTCTGATAATCCTCCTTATGATGTCCATATCTATGATTCCGTTCCTGTTCCAGTTGTTTGCTTGGTTTGTTTTTGTTTTTTAGATTCAGTTGTTGAAAATTGTAAGTTTGTTGTCATTTCAATGTTCGCAGTTTTGATCTTCTTTTTCTTTTCTTTTTTTTTTTAAATTTATTTTACTCGTTATTTTTTAGAGAGAAGGGAGGGAGGGAGGAAGAAGGGGAGAAAAACATCAATGTATGGTTGCTTTTCACCTGCCTCCAGCTGGGGATCTGACTGGAGACCTGGCTTGCAACCTGGTTATGTGCCCTGACTGGGAATCAAACCAGTGACCCTTGGGTTCGCAGGCCAGTGCCAATCCACTGAGCAATGCCAGCCAGGGGTTTTCTTCTTTTTCTTAAATAAGTCCCTTTAACATTTTATATAATGAGGGTTTGGTGATGATGAACTTCTTTAGTTTCACCTTGCCTGGGAAGCACTTTATCTGCCCTTTCATTCTAAATGATAGCTTTGCTGGATAGAGTAGTCTCGGTTGTAGGTCCTTGTTTTTTGTTTGTTTGTTTGTTTTGTTTTGTTTTATCATTTTGAATACTTCTTGCCAGTCCCTCTTGTCTGCAAAAATTCTTTTGAGAAATCAGCTGACAGCCTTATGGGAACACCTTTGTAGGTAACTCTCTTGCTACTTTTAAGATTCTCTCTTTATCTTAAACCTTTTGGTATTTTAATTATGATATGTCTTGGAAACAACCCAAATACCCATCAAGTCATGGTGATGGTCTTCTTTGGATCCAACTTGCTTGGGACTCTCTGTGCTTCCTGGACTTATATGTCTATTTCCTTTGTCAAATTAAGGATGTTTTCTTTCATTATTTTTTTTTTACATAAGTTTTCAATTTCTCGCTCTTTCTCTTTTCCTTCTGGCACCCCTATAATTCAGATGGTGGCACTTTTGGAGATGTCCCAGAGTCTTATTCTCTCCTCATTTTTAAAAAAATTCTTGTTTCTTCATTCTACACTGCTTGACCCTTTATTTCTTCCTTATGTTCCAATTTATTGATTTGAACTCCAGCTTTTTTCCCTTCACTATTGGTTCCTTGTGGATTTTTCTTTATTTCACTTAATGTAGCCTTCATTTCTTCCCTTATTCATTTGCTGTACTCAGGGAGTTCTCTGAGCATCCTCATTGCGGTATTTTGAACTCTGTAACTGATAAGTTGGGTATCTCAGTTTTGCTTAGTTCTTTTTCTGGAATTTTGATCTGTTCTTTCATTTGGGCCATATTTCTTGGTCTCCTCAATTTGGCATCCTCCCTATGTTGGTTTCTGTGTATTAGGTAGTGCTGCTTTGACTCCATCTTGGTGCATCTGGTACATTGTGAAGAGCTGAGCCTTAGATATTCATCACTTTGAGGCAACATGTTTCACTACTTTGTGATGCTGTATGTGGGGGAGAGGCCAGAGAGGGAACAATGCTGTTTGCTCAGCACTCGCCCTGCTTTCAGTCACTTCACCCACTTCCCATATGTGGCTGGCACCCCTTTAGCTATTGCCTTGCTGGTGGTTCCCAAAGTGGGTGCGTTTGTGTATGTTCTAGGACCCTGAGGCTTTCTAAACAGCCTCTCCTGAGAGATGGGCAGTTTCTTCTACTGACCCATTTCCCACTGGTTTTCACAGCCAGAAGCTATGAGGCTTTATTTTCCTGGAACTGAAACCCTGGACTGTGCAGTACGGTGTGGGGCTTTGATCACTCCCCAGGTGTCCCTCCTGGCTTGTACCTACCTACCACACATGAATATGGGACTTCCCATTCTTTTGGCCACTGCCACTGCCTTATTGCCACCACCTCACCTCTGCCACACTGCACCCTCTCTGCCCCAGCTTCCTGTATCCACCCTTCCTACCTGTCTGGGCAAATTTTTCCTCTTTACATCCTTGGCATTGGCCTTCCATACAGTTTTGGCTGTTCTGGTTGTTTTTTTGTTTTGAGATTAGTTGTGAGCCTTCTTTTAGTTGTGTGAAGAGGTGAAGAGTGTCTACCTATGCCTCCATTTTGGCAAGGGTCCCAGTCTTAATTTTGTTTATGGTAGTTTTGATAAATACAAGTTTTACATGCTTTCTATGGAGTTATCAATCTTTTACCTACATTTCAGACTTTATTTAAATGCCTAGGAAGGCCTCCTCCACCTCAATATTGTATAATGTTCATATATATATATATATATATATATATAGTACTTCTGTAGTGTTTTTTCTTCCTTCCATTACTTTCTTGCTATTTAACCTTTAATCTACCTGGAACTTATTTTGATATGTGGCTTAAGATGAAAATAACTTAAATTTCTCCTAAATAATTGAATAATTGTCTCAGCATAATTCCTGAATAATTCATCTTTTACCTACTAATTGGAAATAGCCACTTTTATCATGTCTTAAGTACTTATCTCTACTTGAATCTCTTTCTGGGGACTTTTTATCTCATCTCATTGATCTACCTGTTTTCACATGCCATTAAGACATGTTTTTAATTATTTTGGCTTAATAATGTAGTTTAAATCTGGTGGTGCAATCACCTCTCATCTCTTTTTAGATTGTTATCTCCTGGTTAGTCTTCCAGATGCATTTTAAACTCATTTTGTCAAGTAAAAGAAATATTATTCTATGATTCTAATTGGAATTGAATTAAACTGAAATTTTAATTTGAAGAAAACTGACACCTCCACCCTTACATACCCAGGAACATGAAATGTTTCCTCATTTAAGTCAACTTTCATGCCTCTCATATAAGAAGTTTTTGTCATTGCTGTTACTGAAAGTACACACTTATTTTGGTTTGTTGTTAGTTATTTAATATTTTATTAACATTGTAAAGGAAATTATTTTGCTATTGAGTGTTCTTGCTGTTTTTTGCTGATATAAAGGAATATTATTAATTTGAGCTAACTAGTCACTTAACTTGAGTCTTCTACTAGTTCCTACTAGTTTTCATGTTTAGGGATTATTTTAAGGTTTTTTTTTGGGAGGAGCAGGGAAGGCGTATATATAATTTTCAAATAGGAATATTTTCTTTCCAAGAGGTATGCTTTCTTTCTTATTTCACTGGTTAATGGTGTGGTGTGAATTCTTCCCCTCCTCCTCTATTTCTCTAATGAAAATGTCTCTAGTGTTTCACTATTAGTGAGATATTAAAGGCTTGTTTGAGCTAAAGATGCTTCAAGGAAGTATTGTTCTGGGTGACAGTTTATTAAGCATTTATAACAGCAAAGAGTATTGGATTTTATCAAATGCCTTCCTGCATTTTGTGAGTTGGTCATATGGGGTTTTTCTTGAACTGTTGATGTGATCGGATGATATTAATAGATTTTTTATGTTGAACCACCCTTACATTCCTGAAATACAACTCTGTGTAGTCATGGTACATTATCCTTGTAATATGCTGGCAGACCCCACTTGCCAGCACTCTACTGAGAATTTTCATAACAATGTTAATAAGTTGGTAATTTTTTTCCAGCTCTGTTTGTCAGTCTCTCTTATCAGGCATTTTCTAGCTTAGTGAAATGAACTAGGGGGATTTTCGTAATTCTTATGCTCCAGCACAATTTCTGTGTATGTGAATTACCTAGGGTATTAATAACACATAAGGGGGACCATGTCCATAAAACCTTTTGAGCCAAATGTCTTTGTTGGTGCCCTCTCCTTCCCCAGCAGACACGATTTTACCCATCTCTCATAGGAGGAATCTTTGAGTATGCCGATGGCCCCAACGCCCAGGTCATGAATGCCGAAGAGCACGCCTTCCGGTTTTCTGCCAACATCATCAACAGGAACAGGACTCTGCTGCCCAACACAACCTTGACCTATGACATCCAGAGGATTCACTTCCACGATAGCTTTGAAGCCACCAAGAAGGGTGAGTGTGATGACCCGCCTACTCTCCTCCCAGCCTGAGCAGAAGCAGGGCGGTGTTTGCTGTCCAAGGTGCTGGAAATGGCCCAAAGCTTTGGATAAGTTGGGGCTTAGATCCTGCCTTAGGTCCTGCCTGGTTTGGGGACCTGCCTCAGTTCCAGTTAGCTTTTGGGTATGTCACTCCCCACAAACAGTGGGTTGTCCATCAGAAGTTCCTACACCACTTTCAGGGCCCAAGAGGGAATGAGGGGTGAGGGGAGGGACCTGAGATGGGGTGGGGAGGGAGCAGTAAGGAGGACAACCCAGGTCTCTGATCCCTCTAAACCGAAGACATTTTCCAACTTGTTTTTATTTCATTGAATTCCTACCCAGAATATAAAAATTTTAAATGCACATAAAACAGAATATGTATAAGTTCAAATATGCAACATTTATTTGCCATAAAAAGACTTACTAAAAACAGCAAAGCTGCTTCTATGTCTACAACAATTTGATCCCAGAGGCTACCAATGGATGACACTTGAAGTCTGATGTTGACCTCAGCATTCAATGTTCTCATATTTTGCTTTGGCTACAAAATAGCAAGAAACTCATCGTAAATTCAATCAGAATTTTTCCCACATCTGAATTTTTTTCATTAAAAAAATGTATCGGGCTTCACTCATCCTTCCTCATCAGTGAGACGTTTATAATAAATTTCAACAGCTGCACAGAAAGGACTGGAGAACTTTACTTCAAGGGAAAAAAAGGTAACATCAATATCTGGATGAACAAGCAGTTTCTAATGTGGCACATTTGAGTATACAAGTATGCTCTTTTGTTACTATTTTTTAAAGTATATATATATATATATACACATTCTAATATATATAATTGGAATTTAACTTAAAGGCTTAGGTAACTCTGGAAATAGCTTCCATAGAACACTAGCATTCCATGGAACTTTATGTAAAAATCTCAGGCCTAGTGACTCTCATTCCCAGGGGAGACTAGGTCATCTTTCCTGTAGTATTCTATCATAGCCCTTGCTTTTCTTCTTCACAGCTTCTACCACAATTAATAGTTAAATAATTGTGCAAGTTTAGTGTTTCTCCCTTTCTCTCCAACACCATCAAAAGAAAGGCTCTCTCTTTTTAACCAATATAGCCCTGGCACCTAAAAGGCTGGTGTGTAGTAACTACTCAATGAAATGGCCTTTGAGTGAATCAATGAATGAATGGTGTGAGAATGGAGAATGGGACCCTGAGCATCACTGTCCAATACCCTTGTCTGTTGAGCTTAGGAACAGCATCATCCATATATCTTGGGAAAACAGATCCATTCACTGGGGAGGGACCCATTCCAAAGGGTTCTCATAGTTAATCAAGGTCTCTTGAGCACCCAGGTGCAGACTTGCCAAGGTGCTACCTGCTGCAGGCTCTGTTTACCCACCAAGCTCCATTGTGGGCAAACATTTCGGCATAGAAAGGCAGCAGGGCATGGGCTAGCAGCCAGACTGCTGTTACTTGTACCCTGTTTGCTCTGGTATTAGTTCTGTGACCTCAGACAGCATGTGTCTCAGTTTTCTCATCTGCAAAATGTATACAGCTTTGTGAAGGTCTTCAATCCATGTCTGGCACCCATGAGGTACCATTTTGGACTTTGCCCTCATTACATTGACTGACTTGCTCTCCTCATGCTGAGCCATCAAATCAGGGGCCTCACACCTACAAGCACTTTCCTACCACTGGCCCTCATCCCTTCCACCCTGCTGCTTCTTGCCTTATGCACGGAAGTTTGGAAGGTCCCTGACATTGAAATTGGCTAATGCTGAATCTTTTGATATTATTGCCCTGAGTCTCAGAACCTACATGCATCCAGATGAGAGGGACCACACCCCCCAGCCACCATACTCTAACAGTCTCATAAAGAGTGGTCCATTGCTCATCTCCCCCTCTCCTGTGCTGGCAGGCTCCCTGCCCTGCCCACTCCCAGCCAGCATGCCATACAGTCAATGCCATGCAGTCAGGTATCCACTTCCCTGTTGAGAGTTCATGCTGTCACCCTCTGCCCAGCCTTGTCCATCTAGAAAATGATGGAATCAACCAAAACTACTCAGTAAAAAGGTCGAGACATAGTACAAATGCCTGGAGTCAGAACACAGAGGCCCACATAAGAGGAACCACCCTAAAAGGCTAGTCTGTCTTCTGTCCATTTTTTTCTAAAAACCACTAAAATTTTATATAATGACTGTCTAGTGGTGCACTCACATTCAGGGCAGAGACCTTCACCAGTTAACAGTGAGCCTGGAATGGAACTTCAAGGGCTTCTGAGGCACTTCTTCCAGTTGAAACGTCTAGTCCTACATGCTGCAGAACTGCTCTGAGGGTGGATGAGCAGACCTGAGACGGAAACACACAGCTCTGAAAGTCCAACCAGACTGCTCCAAGTGACCAAAGCCACAGGCCTGTTCCACTCTACATCAGGTCATCTGACTTGTTTGCTTAAAACCCTGGGTGGTATGCTGCACCCTTTTCCCCTAACTCACCATTAGAGCCCATGAGGGCGTGCCTGGTCTAGTCCCAACATGACCTTCCAGCCACATCTGTGCTACTCACTCACTCAGCCTCTAGGTTCTAGCCACACCTGCCATCTACAGGGTGCCAGGCTTCCTCCTGTAATTGAACCCAGGTTCAGCTGCCTGCTACAACGAAAGCCATACCCATGAGACAGGTGCTGGTGAAAAGGAAAGAGGTTTATTCAAGTGCCAGCTACTGAAGAAGATGGGAAACTCTCATTCCAAAGCCCTCTTTAACATCCCAGTGCAGGCAGGTGTTTTTACCAGGAGAGGGAAATCAGGGGGAGGGGCTCTAGACATGCAGGACATCTTTCCGTAGGCCTTGATGTGGATCTTTATGGTCAGCATCCTTTAGTTGGCCATCTGGTTTCTTACCAGCTGAATTCCTGAGTTCTGGAGGTCAGATCGCTTCCTAGGTTCACACAGGGACTGAAACTGCTGACTCCTGTGAAGTGCGCTAAAAACTTTTAACATGCAAGCTCCAGTTTCAAAAGAAAAATCAGGTTACAGTAATACGCTGGGTTTAACATTTAGTCAGAGTAGCATAAAGTTTTTTTTTGTTTGTTTTTTGTTTTTTGTTGTTGTTGTTTTTTGTTTTTTTTTTAACATCAATGTATGGTTGCTTTTCACCTGCCTCATAGTTTTTAATCCCTGTTACACTCCAACCTCAGGGCTTTTGCACATGCAATGCCCTCTGTTTGTAATTCCCTTTCTCATGTAAATCAAACCTCTGCCCAGCCCTTTGTCTAGCTAATTCACCCTCCCCTCAAATTTCTGGCTCTCCTGGTAGCCCTTCTGGAGCCCCCAGATAAGGTCAGATCTCCCTGCTTCCATCTTATAACACTCTGGGCTTTTCTTTCACGATTCTGAGTGTGTGTGTGTGTGTGTGTGTGAGAGAGAGAGAGAGAGAGAGAGAGAGAGAGAGAGAAAGAGATTACTCTCTATCTAGGCCATACTATAGCACCACTGTTCTGACTGCTGATCCCATGCATTAGTTTTGCCTGTTTTAGAACTTTACATAAATAGAATACCAGGGTACACCTTTTTGAGTCTTGCCTGTTAACCCCTGTGACATATCTGTGAGATTCATCTGTTGTTGAATAAAGCAGTCTTCTCTTGTTCTTCATTGCTGCAAATCTTTCATTATACGAATATATCACAATTTTTCAAAAACAAAAATAACTGTTGGACATTTGACTTGTTTCCGTTTGTGGCCAGAGAACAGCACAGCTGTGAACTTTCTTGCCGATGTCTTTTGGCTCACAGGAGGGCACGTTTTTTGCTGGGTGTATACATAGGATTAAGAATGTGAGGTCATGGGCTGTGCATTTGCTCAGCCAAATGGTTTTCCTAAATCACCGCACTGACTCGCGCTCCCTCCGCAGCAGATGGCACTTGCTGTGACTCCATACCTTTACCAACCCTTGTTTGAATTTGGACCATTTCCGTGGTTTATGTAGTAGGCATTTCGTTGTGGTGTCATTTTGTATTTCCCTGATGACCAGAGATGTCGAGTAGCTTTCCAGATGCTGGTAGGTCATTTGAACTTCTTTTCCCTGGAGCGTCTTTTTGAGCCTTTCAACCGCTTTTAAACATTGAGTTGCTTGTCATTGTCTTATTGATTTGTAGGAGTCGTTTCTAAATTCTGAATAAGAGCCCTTGGTTAAATATACACTGGTATTGCATATATCTATTACAGGTGAATTTGCTTTTCACTCTCTTAAAAGTATCTTTTGAGGAGCAAAGCCCTTAATTTAAAGAAGTCCAGTTTATTCATATTTTCATTATGATTAATGCCTTTTGTGTTGTTTTTGTCTATCGTAAGGTCATGAAGCTCTGTTGTGTTGTCTTCCATAGTTAGCTCTATGATCTGTATCAAATCAATCTTCTATGTAATGGTGGAAGGTAGGAGTTGAAGTTAATTTTTTTCCTTTACCATGCTGGTAGGATTGAAGACTGGCTCAGCGTCTCAGGAGAACTGTGTAGAAGCATCTACTAAAGTTAAATGTATGCCTGCAAGGGTGTTCCCAGCCACTTTATTGATAATGGCCAAAAGCTGGAAATAAATTAAAGGTCGATCAACAGGAGAATGGATAGATTGGGATATAGTTATGCAATGGAATTTGAATCAGCGATAAAAAGAAAAGAACAAACTCTTGTTACACACAACATCATGAATGAACCTCACAGACATAATGCTGAATGAATAAACAGTGGTTATCTCTGGGGAATGGAATGATGTGCAGTGGACATCAGCTGGGAAGGAGCAGAGAAAAACCTTAGGTGTTGGAAATGTGCTACATTTGATCCAAGTAGTAGTTACATGAGTAAAAATTCATGGAAGTCTTTGCCTAAAATGAATGCACTTTACTGTCTTGCATTATATCTCAGTTAAAGAAAATAAGTAGCTCCTCTCTGCCATTGCTCTCCCTTAAAGCCCTTCTGATAATATACCAAAGACAAGCCCGTGCTGTGGTTGGAAACACCACTCTCTGACCCTGGAGGCATGTCTGCTGTTTGATCATGCTTCCGTTGGGCACCCTCCATCCCTTGGGGAACCCCGTATTCTGTGATCTTTATTTTTCTTTTGATCTTTGGTTTTTTAAATTCTCAGGCACATCATTAGGCCTCTTCCGGGGGGTGAACTTGGACCTAATTCCAATTAACCCAATGATAATTCACTTTCCCTAGGCAGAGGCGCCCTTCACCACTCCCACACCAGCTGAATCCAGCCATCTCAGGGCCATGTGGGGTGTGGGGCTGTGGGGGCACCACCTGCCCTGCCAGCTCTGGTTGAATTAGTATTTCCCTCCTCGGAGGCCCAGGAGGCCTTTCCACATTAAAGGGGCCTTTCACTTATTGTCTTTATTTTTAAATGTTTTGTGGAAAATTTAAAGATAAGTGACTGCCAAACAGAGCCTGAGCCAGCAACCTAGAGAGTATCTGTGTTTTCTCCCAACCCTGACCAGAGCAGGCCTGGAATCGACCCAGCACTCCCCAGGCTCCTCTGCCTTCACTTATTCTACGGGCTGCTCAATTCCTTTTAAGACACAAATTGATTGGGATAATTTTTGTTATTACTACAATTGCCACAGAAAGGGGGTGGCGGGGGGAGAGGGGGCTGCGGACTCCTGCAATGACTGCGAACCACTGAGTTACTGTAAAATGACCAGAAAATGGATTTAAAATTGAAGCCACAAATAATGCAATTACTGCAGCGTGTTGTCTGCACTGTCAGAATCAGGGTTGGCTGCCGCCGTGGAGACATCTGGAGATAAAGCTGCTGCTGCCGCTGCTGCACCCCTGCCCTGGTCCCTTTGGGAAAACTGTGTTCTTCCAGGCTGGAAGGTTACTAGAGGGTGGAGGGAACACAGAGGGGACAGGAAAAGGGATGTGAAGAAAGGCCACGGAGAAGAAATAGGTAAAAGGCAGGACTGATGCCTCCTGCCAGCCAACAGTGAGATCTAATCACTACCAGTGCGGCCATCATCTTCCTATCACCACCACCATCACCACCCCTACTGTCATCATCACTGTCACTGCCATGACAGCAGCATCTTCGTTATCCCATCTCATCGTCACTCGCGTTGTCACCATCATCTCTACCATCATCATCACTGCTGCAGTCACAGCATTGACACCTTCATCATCACCCGTCTTATAGACACCATCAAAATTGTGAGATCACCTCTTCCCTCTTTAACTTTGGTACCATCACCATCATTTCTAGCATCATCATCCCACCACTCTTTCACAACATCAACATTATCATCGCTCACCCTCATTAATGGCATCATCAGGATCATTAATAGCCCTGCAACGTGGTCGTCACTGTCTCAGCAATCATTATAATTCCCTTTACCACTATCACCACAGTCAATGTCAAAATCTAAATTACTCCCTTCAAGATCACTCTGACAATTTTCCACATCATCATGATTTGTGGTTGGGCCGCTCTCCCCTGCCTCGGGCCAACAGGGACACCTAAACCTTGGGCCTGCAGGGGGCCATGATCTAAAGGGCTGAGCTGGGTGAGGGCGGGGGTGGCAGGACAACAGTTGCCTGCCTCTCACTGGCTCACCATCACCATCTCCTTCCTGTTGGTGTCCAACCTTCATGGCTGCAAAGTGACTCGCACGTGGCCTCTTCCCTCAGGCAGCAGCTGCTCTTAAATGACAATGTGGTGAGAGCAGACACCTACGCACCAGCCAGCAGGACAACGTGAACAGGCAGGAGAGTACAGGTCAGGGACTGACTTCCTTGGAACAAAGGCACCGAAAAGAACTACCCCTAAACTGGACCATTTACCAAAATACCCAGCGTTTCTGTTTTTGACCTTTATTATCACTGGGGCACTGGGGTTTGTGTCACACAGTCACACAGAGCGCAACTGAGGTTTATTGCCTCTAGGGGTGACAACAGAAAGGACAAAACAGTGCTTCCCTGACTTGGCCTCTAGTCCCACAACTGCAGGAACACCAGGAGGGCACCATGTACCCCCTGGTGCATCCTCTCCCGCACTTGGCATTGGCCACAAGGAATCCTGGTGACAATGCTCTCTGTATTGGCCCTGCCACTTTCCATGTATGGCCGCCTTGTCTCATGTTCCAGGTGGTTCCAGCAGATTCCTAACAATAACCAGCCACCAGTCCTACAGTGTATGGTATCTTTCACTTACTCAATGAATGGCATTCTCTGGTGTTCTCAGGGGAAGGACAAATTTCAGGGAAAAAATAAACACGTTTTATAATGTCTCCTGTTCCCAGGAAGCAGTGAGGGAGGAAGGAACGTACATCAGTGGAGAGGGAAAATGCTCAAGGACCACACAGTTTGGTCGACTCAAAACCACTCTATATCCTTGGATCCGCTGGTACCACCCTTAGCCCAGGCAAGAGGGCCCCCTTCCCGGGGCCTGTGCCTTGGAGATGCTGCCCTCACCCTCTTCTGGCCAGCCTCACCTCCCAGGAAAAGGGGTCAGTGGGACCAAGGGGACTTGCCCATTAGGACCCTGTGTCCTGCCTCTCTAATCTTTGTTTACAGTGCCTAGAACCCTGAATTCCCTGCCCAATGATCCTGCATGAGCCTCTTCCTTGGGCCGTTCTACAGAAAGGGAGGCATCTGCCATGGCCCCACTCACAGGCCCTATCTAAGTGTGAGTAGGGGCAGGTGTCTGCAGGGTTATGGATGAAGCTCAGACAAAGGGCAGCTGTCCACACACAGAGTGCAAGGCCCCTAATGACACAAAGTGGAGCCACTGGTCAAAGAGAAGGGGACATGGTAGGGGTTGATGCCACTCTCCCCACATCACTGCATACAAGAAGTCTCCATCCTCACTTTCCAGTTGTATATCCTGACTTTCCAGGTTGTTGTGAAAGTGTATCATCAGGGTGGGAGGGCAGGGCATGTTTTATATAACAGTTTGTTAGCTTATAACATTTAACTCTTTAGCCATACAGTAATGGGTTTCCACTTATACTCCAGCCCTGGGCCCTGCAAATCATAAGGGTGGGTGGGCCTAAGCCCAGTAAGCCATTCCCAGAGTCCCTTGAGGCAGCCAGAACGCATCTGAATCCACCAGTTATCCATGCTTCGGCACTCTGTCTTACCTCCTCCTACATGCATCCTATGTTCATACATGTGCATGTAGTTCATCCTCGTGGCCACAGGCTGGCAAGTTTGCTGATGCTCTTCAGCTAGGGCCCTTCTGGCTGCCAGTGACAGAAAACTAAATCCTAACTGGCTTAAGCCAAAAGAGAATATATTGATTCATGTAACCAAAATCCAGGATTCCACCTGGTCAGGGGCTTATATTTCCTTCTCTCTGGGCTCTGCTCCCCTCCACACTGACTCTGTTCAAAGATAGGTACCATGCTTTCTGCATGTGTACCAAGTGGCTACCCTCCCTCCACATCTTACTTCCTTCCAGATCCAGTTACGAAGGGAATGTGCCCCCTTCTTAGGGCCAGAGGTCTCATGGCATCCTGTTGGCTCTGACGGGTCACGTGGCCATCCTCTAAACCGATGGCTATGGCCTAGTGTTTTAGTCACTCTCCCACCCCTCATGGGTTGGGAATGGAAATAGCAGTGGAACCCGCAGGAAAAGTAGAGACCGTTTCCAGAAAAAGGGCAGTGGCTCCTGGGGAGCCCTCCCCCTGATGCCCCTGAGAGGTTCATTTTATGGATCTTGCGGGTGCAATCTCTGTATGAGCCCTTAGAACCCCAACAGCCCTGGCTTTGCGCATTTCATGCTGTGCTGTGTCCGCTGATGTTTGACTTTCTCGGGAGCATCTGCTGTCTGATCTTCCTGAGCCCGGGGGCCTCCCCGAAGAATGTGAACTGTTTGAAGTCAAGGATTCAGCACTTGTTCACTCCGCAGATGTTGATTAAGCACCAGCTCAGACCAGGTACTGTTTTAAAGCACTGTGGATACAGCGATAGGCAACATAGATTGAGCCCTTACCTCCTTGGAGCTCCTGCTCAAGTGGGAAGAGAAGTCAACAGAAGCACAAGACTTCCGGTGATCAGTTAGTAAAGAAATAAAGCAGAGTATGGGGCTGAGGGAGTGTCGCTGGGTGGGGATGGCTATTGGAGGTTGGGCAGCGATGCCTCTCTATGAAGACGCACAGACACGGGTACCTGAAAGAAGGGAGGGAGGGAGTCATGTGGGTCTGAGGGAAAAGCAGTCCAGGCAGAAGGGACAGCAAGTGTGTGAGGAACATCATGGAAGCCAGCGGGGCTGGAGGGCCGCGAGAAGAGGAGAGAAGGATGGGAGAGGAAGTCAGAAATGTAGCGGGGGTGGTGATGGTGGGGACAGATGTGGGGAGGAGCTACCATGAGTAGGGCCTTTTTGGTCCCTGTTCAGGACTTGACCTTTTACTCTGAGTGGAACAAAAGAGTGATGTAATCCATTTAGGTTGTGAAAGGCTCTCTCAGGCTGCTGGGGGCAAAACAGATGGTGGAGAGGCTTCCTGCAGGAATGCGAGTGAAAGACGGTGGTGGCCTCGCCCAGGGTAGGGCTGCGAGAGGTGGTCAGATGCTGTTATGTTTCAAAGGTGAAGCAACAGGAGGTGATGTTGGGTTGAGATGTGGGATGTGAGAGAACGAGAGGAGTCAAGACAGAACCAGGATTTGGGGCACAAAGCCCTGGAGGGGAGCTGCCATTTACGAAGACGGAAGAGGCTGGGAGGAGAGGGCCGTACGCTTTGGGCTCGCTGGGTCTGAGATGCGGCTCAGACATGCAAGTGGCAGGGTTCCGTGATAGGTGGTGTGCGCAAGTTGGACTTTAACGAACAGATCGGGGCTGGAGTTTTAAGTTTAAAAGTCATCAGCAAGGAGGTGTTTTATTTCTCTGTGTCTCTCAAGTCCCCACCCAGAGCAGGACACAGTACAGAGCTGGTGCTGCTAATCATGATGATGACAACATCAAAAGGAACCATCGTTTCTAGTTCATGCGTGCTGTGCTGAGTGGCTTATGTACATTATCTGGTTCCACTTCCTATGATTTCATGAGGTGGGGTCATGATAACCCTGGTGTCCAGATGAGGAAAGATTGTCAGTCTTCTCCCCTTAGAGGGTTCGGTGCTGTTTTCCCTCTGTGTTTACAGGATCACTGAAATCCTTGCCCCCAATGTCCCAGCCCCTGGCTACCTGATAAGACCCTGCACTGACCCCTGCACCTTCCTTCCTTCCCTCTGCTGCAGCCTGCGACCAGCTGGCACTGGGCGTGGTGGCAATCTTCGGGCCATCGCAGGGCTCCTGCACCAATGCCGTCCAGTCCATCTGCAATGCCTTGGAGGTTCCCCACATCCAGCTGCGCTGGAAACACCACCCGCTGGACAACAAGGACACCTTCTACGTGAACCTCTACCCTGACTACGCCTCTCTCAGCCATGCCATCCTAGACCTGGTTCAGTACCTCAAGTGGCGGTCGGCCACTGTGGTCTATGATGACAGTACAGGTGGGTGACCAGACCTGACTGGGCCGAGGGTGGGGTACAAGAGGGGTGGAAACCCAGCGTCAGGCTCTTCACTGCTCACCCAAGTCAGCTGCCCCTGGTGAGAAAAGGTCCTGTCTCTCTCACTCCGGCTTCACACAGACCCTTGTCCCTGCACTCCCTCACAGCCCTGGCGCACCAGCCACACTCCCACCTTGCTCCTGCCTTGCACCTTTCCCACCCACCCAGCTGCACCCCAGCAGCAAGCTGAAATCCGTTCTCAGCACACTCGCCGGCTCCCAGCACCTGCAGCCACGCCTGCACAGCCACGCCCTCACCTGCCCGCTCTTGCATTCCCCTGTTTCCATCCGCAGCAGACATGCCCGGCCCTGCTGGCTCTGAGCGCAGGCTTTGAATTCGGCACAGTACGTGCGTGCCAGCTCTGACACTTAACTAGCCGGGCAGCACAGCGCGGCTTCTCCTTTTTCCTGCCAACCACTCCAGTCCCAAGATGTTTCTTAGCCCCACCTCTTAAGGGAAAGTGACCTTGGCAAGTCACTTAACCCATCTGGCCCTGCTCTGCCCATGTATCAAGTCAAGAGCTCCAGCGTCCAGGCTGGGAAGAGCCCTTCAGCTCTCAGCGGCCTGTGATTCAATGTCAGCTCATTATCTCCTAATGTGAGGGGGTCTGGTAGGGAGAGAAACCCTCAGAAAAGACATTCTGGAGTTGTTGATTTAGCTTGGGATTCTACCAGTATTTATTGAAGTCCTGCTATACCCAGAGGACCAGACCGAAGGTCCTGGATTTTCACCCCTCTCAGTGCCCCCAGCACAAGGCCTCGGCCACCTGCCCCAGCCCCAGCCCACCTCCAGTGTTTCCGCAGCCCTGAAGATTTATCGGTCAACACTTACCACCATGAATGATTGTCTTTGAGCCTGTGTCTGCTTCTGGACCGGGAGCTTTCTGTGCCTCCAGGGTTTAGCACAGGGCCCGGTACGATGCGGATATTTATAAACGTTTATTGAACTGAAGTGAATTGAATCAAATTGAAAATCAAGTTGAAATAAATGATCACTAAATTGTATTAGGAAAGCGCTTGTTGGGCACTGGTAAGGGAGACGAAATGCAGATGTAGTTATACCGTCTTCTTTTGAAAAGTTAAATCATGTTGGAGGGCAGTGGGTGTCCACCCAGAGGTCGCTGGTCATTCCAGGCCAGCAGAGCTAAACATTGAGTGACAGCTACATAAAGCCAGGGCTCGAGATGCTTGGGGAGAGGGCATTCTGTGGCCTTGGCTAGTCCGGACTAACTTACCCGAGGAGAGACATGTGCATGAGCTGGGTCTGGGGGATGGGTGGGCAGAGAGAGGAGCCATGATGGCATCACCAGAGGACAGAGTAGCACGTGCAAAAATGAGGAGGGAGTCCTGCGCATGACAGTCGTACCAAGAGGACAGCCTGGTGGGCAGAGAGTCAAGTACAGTAGGAGCCAATCGGATTTTTCTTAATGTGTCACATGCCTCTTAGCAGGGAGGAAAATCAGCCCCAGAACCTTCCAGCAGACCACCCAGCACAGCTCACGGAGCAAGCCTGCTACCGGAGCATGGTCAGCTGGGGATGGCATCCCCCCAGTCTCAAGTCATGTCCTGGGATGGGCACATTGCCACCCAGACAAAATCATGGTTCTCTTAGCGAGTTAGAAGGGCGTACACCGGTTACCTTTTCACAATACAAAGGCTGCTTGATCTGTGATGGATTTATGTCCTGATAACTTGGTCTAGGCCACCAAAGACTGGCTCCCTGGTTTTGACCCCACCGCTACCATGCTGCAGAACCTTGAGAGGGTGCCGAAACCTCTCTGGCCTTCAGTTTCTTTCCCCTGTAACATTGGAACCCAAGTCCCTCATCTGCAAGCTTTCTAGGACAGGGAGATGGTAAAGTTGGGTAATGAATGCGGAAGTGCTTTGTAAGTGAAAAGCATGCTCCCAACAACATGATTCACTGCAGATATTTTGAGAGAGGTTGATTAGGGAGGCGGCCGGGAAGGAAAGCACATCTCGGGCAAACAAAGCCTGGTCTTCGGTTGGGGTTGGCCGAGACGAGCCTCTGGTGTCCTTTGGGAATACGCTGATGGGAAGGAGGTCTGACATTTGCTGCTGGGAATGTGGGTCACCATACATTACACGGGGCAGCACACTTGGTGGACAGGAAGACGCAGGTGGCCTCTGCGCCAGCATCCAGGCTGCCCCCATCCTCATGTCCTGGGCTCCCCAGGCCTATGTGCCCCTGATACTATGCATAAGTCTAAAAAATGTGCAAGTGGGAGCCAAGTGTGCACTCAGGGCTTTGTCAGGTAACAGGTGTGAGTGGGTAACATCCATCAGCAAAGCTAGGAATTTCTGAGATTAGGTTGGGTGGAGGGTAAGCCTGGGTGTGTGTTTGGGGGAAGCTTTCAACCCCTCTGTCCTCTGCTAGGGTCCATTGAGACCCTTGTCCTCTTCCCTATCAAGTCCGGGGTTAGGAGGCACTGGGCCCCTACTAATCGAACTGTGCAGGACTCCAAGGTGCTGTTCAGTCCGGCCACCTGGCTCTGAGCCCTTCCAGGGGGCTGGGGCTTCCTGGGTGCCACAGCCATGGCAAAGCTGGTTTGCGAGCTCTTGGGGAGTCTTGATCCCAGGGTTATATTTCCGTCCTCCCTAGCGCAGTGACATGAAGGACACCAACCAGATTGCTTTCCTGACACCCAGCCCTCAGGAATGGGGATGCAGGCTGAACAGACCCAAGTGTGTGCACCTGAAAGAGCTTCGGAAATGGGGGCTCTCTGATGGAAGGCTTCTGAAGTGGGCTGTCGTGGCGGAGGGCGCTGAGAGGGTAGGGGACCCAGCCCAGGCAGAGACACTGTAACAGTTGATTGTAAACTTTAATCCAGCACGAACTAGTTTAAGCAAAAAACAAACAAACAAATAAATGGGGGCGGGGGCGGTGCAAATTTTGTTGGCTGCCTTAACTGGAAAGTTTAGCAGTACATTTAGCTTCAGGTACTGTTTGATCCAGGGGCGCCAGTGGGTGTCATCGGGACTGATTTCTGCCCGGCTGGAAACTTTCTCAGGGTCTGTGTGGTGACTCCCAGGTTTGCTTCCTCCTGACTTGGAGTTAAATGGAGAAGAGGATGGCTACATCTTACCATTTACTCTAGCACGTTTCCAGAAGCCACTCTGAGAGGACCAGCGGGTGTCACATACCCATTTTAGGCCTGAGGGACCATGCTGGGGTCACGTGCTGTGAATTGGGAGCTGGGGCTGGATTCTTCCCAGTCGTAGGGACTCAGAGAGGAGGAAGGTTGTTCCCCCCAAGGAATATCAGGGTGTTGATACCAGGGGAGTGGAGCATGGCTGCGTCACAGGGCAGCCTGAGCCTGGAGACAAGCAAGGGGTCCAGCAGGTGGCGGTGGCGGTGGGTAAGGACCCACTTGGGCTCCTGGCTTTGTGCTGGCCTAGCCTCTCCGGCGGTGGGTTGGAGGTAGAGACAGCAGCCAGCAGGCTCCTTCCAGGCTAAGCAGCAAGGCGTCAGCAAGAATGAACCTTGAAATAGGGATGGAAATGAACTTAATTAGACCCATGCAAGCCATTTGTCTCCAGGAAGTGGCATTTAGTTTTCCCTGGAAGTCCCCAGATTAAGTGCTTTTGCAAAATGCTAAGGTGGAGGATGGTTTTTTCAGTGTGGGGAGAAAAAAACCCAGCAAGTGGATCCAAGTATGGAAATTCATGTTGAGTACCGTATAAGTGCCAGGCCCCGTGCTAGGGGCTGTGGGGACCCAGCCCCCATATTAAGGAGTTTGGGGCAGGACCAGGGGGTGAGATGAGGCTAGAGAAGCTCGTGCTACGGGAGGAGGCTGCCAAGGTTGGGGAGGGGTGATTGGCTGGACAGGAGCTAGGGGTGGGCTTCATGGAGGAGGTGGTTGCATCGAGCTGGAAGAATGGGTTAGGTTTACCGAGGAGTCTGCCCTTGGGGTGGGGGCTGGGTGCAGATGTCATCTGGACTGACCCAGTCCACCTGCTGGTACAGTTGAGTGTGGAGCTGCCACCTGCGCCTGCGTCCTGGAAGCAGGTTGCTAAAGGGCGCTTAGGAAGATGACGCCCCATGCCTCCCCATGGTGCAGGGGGCAGGGCATGAAGAGGGGTGGCATCTGGTTCAGGCTCTGTAAGCCTACAGCCGTTCTGGCTTGGAAAGGAGCAGGTGGGTGTAGTCAGTGAGAATTTACTCTCTATCTGTGCCTCCTTTTGAATCTACATGTATGTATATGTATCTGTGTGCATGCACATCTATCTACATATGTCCACATATATTTATCTGCCCAAGCACATGCTCTGTCTCTATCAACATGCATGCAAACATGTGTTTGCATGTGCACACATATCTATGTACATGTGCAGCTGAGTGCACATGTCTGTGCCTGAGTGTGCTCATGCCTGTGACTGGACATGTGTGGCTATGGTCATGCATGTGCACATATATCTGTGGGTCACAATTTCATGTCTGCAAACCTGTGGCCACAGACATGTATGTATACATGAGTCTGCCATGCCTGTTACTGTGTATACATGTGTGTACACACGTCTTTTGTGCCCCGGGGTCTCTCAGGGCTCATCCGACTGCAGGAGCTCATCATGGCCCCATCGAGGTACAACATCCGCCTGAAGATCCGCCAGCTCCCCCTCGACTCAGATGACTCGCGCCCGCTGCTCAAGGAGATGAAGCGAGGCCGGGAGTTCCGCATTATCTTCGACTGCAGCCACACCATGGCTGCCCAGATCCTTAAGCAGGTGTGTGAGCTGGGCCAGCGGGGCAGATCTTAGGACCTGCCTGCCCTCTTCCCCAACCTCCTTCCCCAAATACAAGTGTGTCAGCCAGGTCCCAGTTTGCCCTCTAGTCTGCCTCTTGCTGGCTGGGTGACCTTGGGTGGTCACTTTGCCTCTTTGGGCCTCTGTCTTCAGTAGCAAAATCAACTGTAGTCTTTACAGAGTCTGAGCTGATATGAGGATGGAATAAGATGATAGAGGCTGAGTAAATGCTGCTTTCTGGGCCACCTCTGTCCAGGTGGGAGGTGGGGTCTGCGGGGAGGGGCCTGAGGCCACATGGAGCAGGACAGATCAGGAGGCACAGAGAGGCCTGCGGGGTCTCTTCCAGAGACTGATGTGCATAGCCTGCGGCACTTGGTGTTACTCTCCCATAACTAGGACGTTTATAGAGGTTCCCCGCACCATCTGCTTGGCTCTGCGGCAACAGTCAGGGAGGATGATGGCTCCCAATCCTGGTTGGGCCCCTGGTCCTGGGCACAGCCCCATGTGGCATGCTGGGAATGAGAGCCACGCTTTGCTAGCCCCCTAAGAAAGAAGCAGACAAATTGCCCACAGTGTGTCTCCGAGGATGCCACGGAGAAACCAAAACACAGATTGGGGCGGGAAATCAAAGAAGTGGCCCTAGAAGGCATCCTGGTGATTGGAGGAGGTATTCTGGGAGGTCCTGACACATGACATCTCAAGAGGCAGGTGACAGGGAGGGGACATGAAGTACAGTGGAAAGGTGCTGAGCAAGGGCTGCGAGTAGTTCGAGGCTGGTGGGGGGAGACTCAAGTCCCACCCTTCATTTAGGCCCACAAGGGGTGCCCAAGTGAAGAGCAGCCTCTGTCTTCCCCTGAGGAAGCCCCACACCAGCCTCCTTCACATGGTGATTGAAAAGCTCTTTGGAGAATTTAAATCTTTTTGCCAAGAGCAAGTGGCCCCAGAGCCATCTGTTTCTCTATGACAGAGTGGCTGGCCCCTACCTCATTCGGCTCTGGGGAATTCAAGGAGATGAGGCAAGGAAGGAATTTATCCCAGTGCTGACACGGTCAGCACTGGGCATGGGGCATCTTTAAAGTTTCTGTCAATGAGATACTGCTCCCCAGAAATCCCTTAACCCCCTCTGTCCCAGCCAACTGTGTTCAGGGCAACCCTTCTCTTCCCGGCGTCTGTAACAACAATAATGACGATTGTTACTTTGGTTTACTAAGGAGTCATTCTGTGCAACGCACACATAGTTCCTCATTTACTGCCACCCTGGGAAATGGGATCAGTTATTGTACCCAGTTGACAGATGAGGAAACTGAGGCTCAAGGGGAGAGGAATGGGCCCTAGGTCACCCAGCCCATGTGTCAGAATTTTCTCCCAGGTTTGTCTGACTTGAAAACATCTGAAATTTAAAATGGAGATTCTGGGCTCAGCTAAACACTGAACTAAGCAAAGATAAGGGTGTCTGCCTACCGAGGACTCCTCTGAGCCTTTGCCCTGAAAATGCAGGTTGTAAATCTCCGAGAGGCAGAGCAAATGTGTGGCATTGCCTGCATATATACGACCCAATGACATTCTCCCCTCAGAACACTTTGTGGGCCCAGCGTTCTGAAGAACTCTGTAGAAAATGCATCATGATCATTAGTATTACAGATTATAGACTTGTAATGAAATACATAAAATGTATATAATCTATTTTAGTCTGTCCCAAGTAATCATACTGCTCACTCCCACGTGAAAGCCACTGCTGTCCACCAGCCATTCATGGTGGCTCTTTGGAGGGGATCTCAAAGAATATCCCACTCCAAGTGACCAGCCTCCCCCAACCCACTGTCAGTCTGTCCCGCCACGCAGTCATCACCCTGGGTGGCTGGGGTGTGGGAGCTCCCGGGTATCCCTGCAGGCTGCTGATGCTGTGCTCTCTTGCAGGCCATGGCCATGGGCATGATGACTGAGTACTACCACTTCATATTCACCACTCTGGTAACGTACCTCCGGGTCCTGGCAGGGGTGGGAGTGGGGCTCCCTTGGAGCAAGGTCACCCTCGTGGGGACCGCAGCTAGAGGAGATCCGGGCTGGACCTGCCTTCCTAAGACTGTCGGTGTGGCCCCAAGTAAGGGCACAAAGATGTCTTTGTGGCCCACCCACTTGGAGAAGTAAAGTTATGTGTGACTAAGGGCAGGGACTTTAGAACATGCCAATGTGAACAGAGGCCCCTCTGCTTCCTGGCCAAGAGACCTTGAGGAAATCATTGAACCACCCTGCCTCAGTTACTTCTTCTACTGAATGGGCTTAGGAATGGCTTCTACCTCCTAGGATGGCTGTGAGGATGCAATGAGCAAATAAAGGAAATGCTGAAGGCAGTCCTTGGTTCATGTAAGAGCTACAGAAGTATTAGCTCTCATTACACTGACACTTGGCTCCTAGCCCACGCATGTCTCAGGCCTCTTGCATCAGCAAGAGTGGCCACTTCAGATTCCTATAGCATCCATGTCGGAGTCTGCCTACTCACTGTCAGCAGGGCCAGCCCACCTACAGGCTCCAGATGGGTCCTGTCCAAACTCTGAGAACATTTAAGGCTGTTTAAACCCATTAGGATAATTAGTTGTGGTCTGAGATCATCAGAATAAAGAGATCCCTGTGCCAAAGGAACACCGGCACCCAGACTCCCTGCCTTGGATCCAGGTGCCTTCTGACCACAAGGGGGGCTCTCCCACCTGGCCCACATCCGGGACAAGTGACAGCAGTGCCCACCACCCTCTTGCTGAAACAAGCTCCCGCAGTCGGCATTAGCCTTGCTGCTGCAGCCCTGTGTTCCTTCACGCATCCAGCACCCAGCTGACTTTCCTTTCTGGTCCCTGTGCTCAGTTGAGCATCTCAAGAGGACTGGCACCGAGGCCCTGCCCTCAAGGAGCTCCCATCCTGTCCCGTCTGCTTCTCTGTGTCCAGCTTATACAGCAGGCATTTGCCATCACAGGCCTGGACAGGTGGCTGTGGAGCACAGTGGAAGGAGAGGCCAGGTGCTGAGTGCTTAACAGAAGGTGGGAAATTCAAGGCAGGCGTTATCGGAAAGCAGGTGCTTGAACTGGGCCTAACGGGTTGGTTGAAGTTCACCAAGTGAAAAGAAGAAGGATGTGCCATGCAGGGGGAACAGCATAAGCAAAGGCTAAGAGGCAGGTCAGCCCTCCAGCGGAGTGCTGGAGCTGGCTTGCGCTGGCAGTGAGAGCCAATGGTGTTCGTCTCTTCCCAACGCATGTTTAACAGTAGCACATAGATGGCTTGCAATTGGCCACCATGGGAGTGTTCGTACTGCAAAAGTAAACAAAAACTACAAATTGGTGTTTTTTTTAAATGCTTTCTCCTCTGAGAGCTGATTATTAAGCATTTATCAGCACACCACTGCTTGGCACCCTCCCTCTGCCCCCCAAACACTGCACCCCATGCTCATGGCAGAACTCAAGAGCCACCCTGCCCGTTCTCCTGATCCGGGCCTCAAACCTAGGTTCCTGCCAATGGGGTGTAAGGGGAAAGGGATCCCAGAAGCTGGTGACCAAGACCAAGCACTTTCCTTCCCTAGTGTCTTCCGGATTTCTGCCCACCCACGCTGGCTTCTCCAAGCACCCCGGTTCCTGATCTTGCACCTCTGTTTGGAGCTGGGGAAGGGCAGAGGAGCAAGGCTAGGAAGGGGGTGCACATTCCAGGAGCCCAAGGCCCTGTCCCTGGCACAGCAGCCCTGTCCATTCCATCCTGGGCTCCTAGAGGGCGGAGGCCAACTTTTGGCCATTAGTGTTAATAACTTAGCTCTTTCTTCTCACACTATCCTGCTGGCTCACCTCTCTGAGCCCTCACTGCCCTGAGTTGCTGTGCCAAAGCCCTAGAGGCCCCCTAGAGGAACAAGGGGGCAGGGCGAGAGCAGGCAGATGGGTTGGGACTGCTGGGGTCCACTGCAGGCCATGCCCATGCACCCTGCTCACTGCTTCCCGGCAGAAGAGAAGAGAGGAGAGCAAGCCTTGAGGGCACAGGTAAGGATATGAGTCCCTACTCTTTCACATGGGCAGATTACTTACTTAACCTCCCTGGGCCTCCGCTTTTTTGTCTATAAAATGGGAGTAAGTCATGATGATGGCTCAGGGCCTCAGATCCTTCATCTGGTCTTTTTGGGGGTTTAAGGAGCAAATGTCATTCAAATCACCTCGTCCTTAAGGGTTCAGGAGCTTGAAGATCAACCACCAGGCCACAAGAGCAGGCAGGAAGGGTGATTCCAGATCCAAAACAGCTCTGGACATGACAGGGTGATGGCTCCAACCCTTTGCACTGGGCTCAGCCAGTCTCTCCCTCCTGGCCCCCTCCTCCCTGTTGCTTCCTCCACCCACTCTCAGTCTCTGCTCCTTCATCGAAGTCCCTATCCCTGGAAACATCAGCACATCCCGGCTGGCCTGGGCTCATCACATCTCCGCTGACTGTCCACCCATGTCTGCCACCTCTGTCTGAGTGCTGCCCACCCCCCCCAGGTCAGACTGCTGGTTGGCCAAACACCAGTCAGTGTTTCTCAACAGGGCACTATGTAGGCATTTGGGGCTGGATAGTTCATTACTCCAGAATGTTCTGCCCACCATAAATGCCACCCGACATTTTCAAATGCCCCCGGGATGGTGGCTGGGTCATCAGCCAGATTGTAAAAACCACCCTTGGGACAGGCGACCTCTCCGTGGCCAATGAGCCAAAGTTTGTTGGTGGGAAACTGGGCACAGTGGGCTCACAGAATCCAGGACACGGCCACCAAGCAGAAATCAAGGGACACTGGGAGTTTCCTTTGGAAAAACAGCTGGAACAAAATCCGCACATCTTATTCACCCACCCAGAGCATATGGCCCCTCTCCCACTCTGTCCACAGAGGGCCTGCGGTTAAGCCCTCTCTGAAGTTAGTCCTGGTTCCCAGTCCTCCATCCAAACAGTCATTTAAAACCACCTCCACCTGGCTCATGCCTCACTCCAAGGCCAGAAGAGGTGTTCCCTCAGGGTGGGACAGCAGGGCCTGAAGATTTGGGCCCACAGGCCTGTAGCCCAACCTTCCAGGCAAGAGTCTGGAGGAGGCAGGACCCTAGTGCTCTGCCCCCCACCCCACGTTAATGCCACAGCCCGACTAGGGTCCCAGTGGGAGTTCTAAGAGGGAGGAGCGGTGTCTGCTTCTCAGTTTTCATTTCCTTAATTCAGTCATTCATTTACTCAACTAACAGCCTAGTCCAATGTTCTCTAGGTCCTGGATACTGAGTTAGTGTAACGCAGGAGCCCCAAGCTGGGGAACTGCACTTATATTTGTGATATTCTGAAAAACAAATCACTCAGAGGACCAGAAGATGTGGACATGCCTTTTATTACCCACATTACAGGGGCGTGCCCGACGGTGGTGGATGGGGCTAGAGAGACTGCACCCCACCTGCGGCCTTGATGCTGCTCACAGGGTTGAGGGTAGCAGCAGCAGCAGAGGGGATGGCATGTGAAACTTCCACATGTTCGTGATAAACACGGGAGCCTGGAGACACAGGGGCCTTGAGAGGGCTGCGACATCGAGATACAGACCGCTTTCCTCGTTCCTTCTGGCTGCTGGCCAGTCGGCCATCTGTTCTCTCAGGTCAAGGTCGAGGGGCCATGTCCTGAGTTACCCCACAGCTAGGCACTCGGATGGATTCAGCACAATGTGCAACAGCTGGTAGGCTCCCTTCATGCATGTAAGGATCCAGGACCGGGCCCGATCCACCTCTGTATCTCTAGCACCTAGTAGGTACTCACAAAGGCCCAAATGAATGAAGGACTGGAATACAGAGTCATAAAGAACTAGTGAAATTGTCAACATCTTGGTCACAGCAACGGTTCAGACCAGAGACTCTGGTGCCGGCCTGTGTGCCTGAATTATACCAGAGAATCTTTCACTTCCTCAGGCAGGTTACCTCACCTCTCTGCGCCTCATCTGCAAAACTGTACAACAGTACTGCCCACAGGATGGTTGTGCTGAGCATTAACTGTGTTGACATTAGGAAAGCGCTTAGGAAAGTACTTGGCATTTAATTCTCTGTATGAGTTAAATCGATTAATTAAATAAACTCCTGCTTACATTTTCCGTGTACTCAGCATACCTCATCTCATCCAAACCCAGCTCTCCAGGGGAGGTATGGCTCTCCCAGTTGCACAGAGAAGTAGAAACTGAGGCTCAGAGAAGTCAGCAAGGATTGCTGTCGGCTAGGAGCTGTCCAGCTCCAAGCCTTCTGCTGCAGCCTGTCGTGCTGAGAGCCTACAAGAAGTCGCCTGGGCCCCTCTGGCTGTGATGGTCCAGGCCTGGGGATTGACGCTAATAAAGTCAACGGAGCCTCTGCAAATCCCAGCAGCACCACACCCCACAGGTTCCAAAGCCCTCTCTCCACATCGCTGATTCTCCTCTTTCTTTTTGTTTTTTAAAGATTTTATTTCATTATTTTTAGAAAGAGGGGAAGGGAGAGAGGCAGAGAGGGAGAGAGACATCAATGTATGGTTGCGTTTCACCTGCCTCCAGCCACAGGCCTGACTGGAGACCTGGTTTGCAACCTGGTTATGTGCCCTGGCTGGGGAATCAAACCTGCGACCTTTGGGTTCGCAGGCCGGCACCTTAGCCACTGTGCTACCAGCCAGGGCCTGATTCCCCTCTTTACAGAGCAGAATTTGCACTCCCTGCTGATTGGAGGGAAAGCCTGGAACCAGAGAGGTTGAGTGATCTGCCCAGAGTCTCACAGCAGATCAGGAAGAGAGGCCTTGGCTTCTGACTTCCGTCCTTGCTCCTGGCTGCTCCAGCCCTCTGCCCTTCCTCCCTGCGTCCCTCTGAGAGTCAGGAGAACAGATTTTTCCAGGGATCACAGACCCTGAAATACAAACAGTTCTGCAGAGGAGTATGTTGGGAGGTGACTACCAGGGGGTCTCCCAGCAGTCCCCAAATGCCAGGGCAATGGCTGTGTCCCCTGGGTCCTCTCTCCTAGCCCAGGGCCTGCTTCCAGCTCCAACTCCAGGACCCTCCTCCCAGCCCTGCTGGCTGCAGAGTCTCCCTGGACATTCTGCCCATGCCCATGGGTCAGCCGTGACTGTATTGGGAAGGAAGGCAGTGGCATTTGGCGTTTATCTCCTTCCCTTTAGGAAACCCATGTCACCAACTCTTTTCCCCTAAAAAATTCACCAAACTTGCTTCTCTCACGTAGAAGACAGTTTAATTACCCCAGCTGCCATTATCTGTTCCAGCCAGCTTTGAGCCATTCCTAGATAACCCTGCGTTAATCAGCCCCGGCTGAGCCCCTGCTCCATGTCATGTGTAGGTAAAAGCCTGGAGGTGAAAGAAGAATTATAATAAATTAATAGATAAGCAATCACAATTAATGCCACTTCCCAGCAATAACAGTTATATCATGGGGAAGATATTTTCATCTGTCATTCCTTAAGGCGATGTTGTCTGAGCTTCAGCTTCCACCCAGTCAGACCCATGGGGTGCTAATGAATTAGTCTATTATGTTATGCTGAATGTTTCTAAAAGGTCCCTCGTCGATCCTGAATTCAGTGTGTCAACATTTGGCATGGAGAACAGCAACTTTTGCCAAGCAGCAAGGTTGCGCACAGTTCACTGTGTACAGCATTTGGGGTCTCAGCCTGGGGCAGTTTGGATTAAAAACAAGAAATCGAAGCTGGACAAAGAGGTCTCTCTGCCAGCTCTCTGCTGTCACTGCCCTCGTGTCACAGGGATGGCGCATTTGGTGCCACAAGCCCTCCAGCACTTTGCAGCCCAGCCCAGTCAGGCTCGAGGTGACAGCGGGGGAGGTGACCCCAGCGCTGGTGCCCTCCGTGCCCCTTCCCAGGCTGTCCATGATTGCCTACAGCCACTGTGTGAGGATCAGCAGACTGAAGGCTGCATCTGGAGACCGGAAGGGCTGCTGTCCTCACTGAAGCCACAGATGCCACCTTTCCCAATGAGTCCAGTTGTCCTCTGGTCCAGGAGGAGGGAGAACCAAGTCACCAGGCCCTAGGCAAGCTAATGCTTTGGCATCGTTCAGGCCTTAGGTGTCAGGTGCGCACAAGATTGGAGAGGAGGCTCCGTGCCAGGGAAGAGTGAGGAGGGCACCCTTGAGGGCAGAGTTCAGCTTCTCTTCCCAACAGTTCAGCTCTGTCCCCAAACTTGCAGGCACCACTTGGCAAAAACAAAATCCCTCCATGTTTTCAGACCTTCAAAAGTGGTTTAGGTAAGATTTCTCATTCCTAAAGCCATCTCCTGAGGATTTCATCCGCCACTCCAGGTACCTTCACAAATCACTTCCAACTTTCAACCCATAGAGAGCTCCCCGGACAGCAGGATGAGAAACACTACTCTCCACCTCACTCTTCCCAGGGAGGTGTAGGTGCCCCAGAAAGCTACTCAGCTAAAGCAGAATCTTACTTCCACTTTGGTTGATGGGAGTGTTTGGCTCGAGGGCTCATAGGGAAGACAGACCCAGACATAGACAATTGTTATCAGTGGGGTGAAATCCCAGAGGCCCCATGATAAGAGCAGATGCACCCCCTGACCCACCCTATCGTACACATGCAGAGGAGTAGTCAGAGAGGCTTCCTGGAAGAGGTGGCACTTGAGCTGAACCTCAGAAAATAGCCCACCCAGGAAAAGCTGAGAAGATAGGTCCTATAGCCCAAGCAGAGAACACATGCAAAGGCACTGGCTAAGGGAATAAGAAGCCACATGATGGAGCAGGGGCCTGTGGGGAATGGAAAAGGGGTGAAAGTAGTTTTGTGTTTCTGGGCAAAAAAAAAAAAAACTTCTCAAAACACAGATTCAAAGGGTCCACCCGGACTTTCTGTGTCCTATATGTTCCCCAAAAGAGCTCCAAAGACACTTCTGATGAATATCTTATGTTTGACAACAACTGGGAACATAAAACACAAGGATTTTTTAATAGGACAGACAACGATGCACAACCACCTCTCCAAAAGGCAGGGGAAGACCCAGATCGTAGCGCATGCCAATTTCCATGGTGGACATACCCCCATGACGGTGAACATGAAGCTACCAACGTGATGCCGCCGCACGCAGAGGCAGGAAGTGAGTGGAAAGCCAGCCCCCGCACACCACGGAAACAGACCTGGGTACAAATGCTGCTCTGCCTGGATGAGCTTTATGACCTTAGGCAACTCCCCTCACCCCTCTAGCCTTGCTTCCATCTATGTAAAGGGAATGCTGTTAAATGCCCACTTCACAGGCCATCGGGAAGACGAGAGGACTCTTCATACAGGACTGAGCACAGTGACCGCCCTCCACGCCCACTGAGATTAGGCCATAGAGACAGACTCTGGCCAGTGCAACAGAGATCTCCCATCCGCTCAAGACTCTGTTTCCCGCTCTCACACAGCCGCTTCCCCATCCCCAGTGATGCGGAGTCTGGTCCGTTGGATGGAATGAGGGCCGTATTGGTTTGGGGCAAGGCTGGGCCTAAACTTGCTTGCTCAGGCCTGTCTAAGCAAGCCCCTGCCCTACTCTCTGAATCTTCCAAGAAGAAACCAACGCAGTGCATCTCAGAAGGATGCCCTTTTGAGGGCGGGGGGTTGAGGAAGAACAGGATGAGTTTGGCATCATCAATTAGGAACCTCTCAGAGACCGGAGGAAGCTGGCACAGTGGGAGGGCTGCTCTGTGACTCCAGGTTTTATCGCTCATCCTCTTCCCATGAGCCATCACCCACTTAACCAAAGCTGGGACTCTGATGCAGCTGGGTGTTCCTCCGCCGTCTGCAGCCATGGAGAAGCGGGGACAGTCGAGGGGTCAGGGTGGAAGGCAGCTTGGTGGCGGGAGATGGTGGAGAACAGACATTAGATGAGGAGGAGCTCAGACAACCTTTAGACCCAGTTTCCCCACTGGTGGGATGGGACCAACCTAGAATGTCAAAGTACATTTTTTCAAACAGTTAAAAAAAATAGAATATAGAATGAAATATGTGCCAAAGATGTATCAACTCATTAACAAGGGCACCAATAGGATGGCAATGCTGGCTCAAAAAGCTTTGGAGAGACTGAGTGTTTAGGTATTTGGTGGGAAAAACATAGAATGAGGCTGCTAGGTTAGATACAAAACGGATTACTGTCCTATGGGGCAATAAAACCACAACCATGGGGATTCTTTTTTTTTTTTTTTTTTAAGAATCTTTTTTTTAAGATTTTATTTCATTATTTTTAGAAAGAGGGGAAGGGAGAGAGGCAGAGAGGGAGAGAGACATTCAACGTATGGTTGCTTTTCACCTGCCTCCAGCCACAGACCTGAGTGGAGTCCTGGTTTGCAACCTTATTGTGTGCCCTGGCTAGGGAATCGAACCTGCGACTTTTGGGTTCTCAGGCCGGCACCTTATCCACTGTGCTACCAGCTGGGGGTTGGGGGTGGGGGGGGCGGGGATTCTCTTTTATGGACAAAACTCTACAAGTGAACCCAGAGCCTGGGCCTGCCTTTGACCAGTACTGAGAGGGAAGTCAGACCCAGGGGTGTTCTTTGGGAGAATCACACAATCCTGGGTGGGCAAGTAAACCCCTTTTCCATGCTGTTCTGCCTTATTTCCAAGTTTGGGGTAAGTTTTCTTAACAGGACAGAGTTCTGCTCTGCTCCTCATGTTGCCATGCCCCAGGCACCCACATGCCATCTCCTTTCCGCTTAGCACCTGGCTTCTCCCTCTGGACAGCCTGACCCTCTTCCCCCGGAGCTGCAGGGATGGGCTGAGGCTAAGCTGTCCCACGCATAAAGGCCTGCTTTCCTGGCCTGCCCATTGCACCAGACTGATGTGTCCCAACCCACAGACAGACAGGCTAACCACCGTCAGCTGCACCTGGGAGGCAGGAACGAGGAGGCCCTGGCTGTGGTGGAGACGAGGGGAGGGAAGAGGACAGGGGCAGTTGTAGTCTTTGAGTCCCCAGCAGAAAAGACTTTCAAAACACCCTCGTTTGGAGAATAAAATACTTCCTTCAGCCTCGCTCTGGGTAACCTGGAGAGGCCCACAACCAGCCCTACCAAGTGGGCCTCCCCGATTGGAGAACATGACCATTGTGACTATTGTCAAGCTACGTTGATGTGCCAGGCTGGGCATTTTATATGAACTGCTTCCCCAGGGGCTAGAAAGGGGACACGGTCCCCATTTGTGAGATGAAGAAACAGGCAAAGTGACTTGCCCGAGGCCCAGCAATGAGGACAAGGGGTCGACCACCAGGCAGTCGGGGGCTGCAGTCAACTTGCAGGGCTGTGCTCCTGTGGGGGCTCCTCACCACGGGCCTCACCTCCCACCCCGGGGCCTGCAGGGGGCTGCGGGGAGGGCCCCAGGGACAGTAGGGAGGTGGGCCTTTATTTCCACGGACCTCTCTCTGTCAGGATCTTTATGCGCTCGACCTGGAGCCCTACCGCTACTCGGGGGTGAACCTGACAGGCTTCCGGATCCTCAACGTGGACAACCCCCACGTCTCTGCCATCGTGGAGAAGTGGTCCATGGAGCGGCTGCAGGCGGCTCCCCGAGCCGAGTCCGGTCTGTTGGACGGAGTGATGATGGTACGGCGGCTGGGCGGGCCAGGCCAGGGCTCCCCCTCTCTGCCTCCCTTCCATCTCTCCTTCCTTCCTTTTTCCTTCCTTCTCTCACCCCTCCCTTTTTCTTTCTTCCCTCCCACTCGCCCCTTCTTTCTACCTGTTCTGTGTCAGCTGGACCTGAGGCGAGGGGCTGGGGCACAAAGGAGTCAGACGTAGTCCACGCCAAGGTTGGAGTACAGACAGGTGACCAGCTGGGTACAGAGAGCGGGGATAAGGGCCAGTGCACCCTGGGCTTGGAGGACTCTTGGCTGTGACGAGCAGAGGCCGGGAGGCAGGAAGGAGACAGTGTGGACAGGGCCTGGGCAACAGCAGGGCAGTGGGGTAGGGTGGAGGGCTACCAGGAGGTCTGAGCTGTACAGGGTGGGAGTCAGGTGCCTACAGAGCAGCGGAGTCCACCCCAGCCTGGCGTCTCACCAGGGGCCTGGACAGGGTCACTTCTAGGGCCTCATGGCCTGTCCCTCACCAGGACTCCAGGTGTCTGCGGTAGGGGAGGGGTGGGCAGGGCAGGGTGGGCAGAGAACTCTCGGGAGCTGTTCTCAGGCAGCCCCTGGGCCCTCCCCTCCAGACAGACGCTGCCTTACTGTATGACGCTGTCCACATCGTGTCCGTGTGCTACCAGAGGGCCCCCCAGATGACCGTGAACTCCCTGCAGTGCCACCGGCACAAGGCTTGGCGCTTTGGCGGTCGCTTCATGAACTTCATCAAGGAGGTAAGTGCGCCTCACCCCCCCGACCAAGGCCATCTCCCTGGGGATTGCTCGTGCTGCACAGAAGCCAAGGGCCCAGGTTTGGGAGTCAGATTCAGTTTTCAGTCCACATGAACTTGGACCAGTTGCCTCACATTTCTGAGCCTCAGTTTTCTAGGGTGAAAATGGGTGTGATAAGACCAACCTTCCAGGGTGATTGAGAGGCTACATACTTGGTACATAGTAGGTGCTCAGGGGGGTGGTCAGCGTTGTCAGCCGGAGAGAGCGTGGCCTTAAAGTACAACAGATGAGGGTCTTCATCTCCAGCTGTGTGACCTCGGGAAAACTCAAGAACCTTGCTGAACCTCGGTTGTCCCATCTGTGTAACTGGTAAGACACATCCCAATCTCATGCTGTGGAAAGGGCCATGTGGACAGTGCTTAGTGCAAAGCAGAGGGCAGAGGAGGTTCAATAAATAGCAATCAGCCCCCCAAACTCCTCTTTACCTCATGGGCCCACTGACCACCTCACCAGCCTGGGTCCCAGCCAGAACCTAGCTCTGCTGGCACCCATGGCACCCATGGAGAGGACCCATCTGTGGAGCTGAGTCCATGAAACCAGAGAGCAGAAATCTGTCCTGCTGCTGAGAAGGTGACCACAGAAACACACGGTACCTACTTTCCATTTCAAAGGACTCTCTCCAGCACCGCTCTCCTTGTAAACTGTGGATGGGAGTCTATTGTTCCCATTTTACAGATGGATAAAGCTAAGGTCTGAGCTGTGTGGCTATGGCGGAGGTGACTAACTCTTTGATCCGCAGTTTCCTCTGTGTATCATGAAGATGGTCAAAGTTCACACCCCCAAGAGTTGTTGGGAGAACAGTAGAAAACTATGCACCAAGCACCTAGCCCAGGGCTAGGGCCCAGTCAAATCCCAGTATGTGGCAGATGAAGACAGTGCATGGGGACAGCATCTGGGCAGGGAGAGGGACCCTGTCAGGGCAACAGCAACTGTGCTTAGAGGAAGCTATCCAGGAGGGCTCCGTACAGACAGTCTCTTTGGAGCAGTCCCCGTGGACCAGAAGGAAGCCATGGCACACTGGTTGAAAATCGCTGTGTTAGGGTGTGGAGACTGAGGCCTAGAGCAGCCACGTGGCTGGCCCATGGTCCCACAGTTGGCCAGCTCTGGGCCCCCCAGGTGCCCTGCAGGAGCCCAGCGCAGTCTTCCCACAGACCATTTCCAAGTTGTCCATCTCCCTGTCTGACTGGGTGACAGTAAATCATTTTAAAGACTTGGCATTTCCGAGAGGAGCTGGAAAATGCCAGGCCGGAGTTCAGAGCGTGTGAAGCATCTTTCATTTAGCAAGTCCTAAGCCTGGGCTAGAAGGGGTGGGAGGGCTGAGAAATGTCACGGGGAGGAGCTGCCGGTGGCTCCCTGCCCCGCCCTGCCCCTGCCCACTGCCCACAACCAGGCAGTGCACCTGCTGGCATTTAATTCCTCTGTACGGACGAGGAGGAAGGCCCTCCCCGAATCAGGCAGGATTGAAGGCGCCTGCTGTGATTTCCCTTGGGGACCAGAGATAGCCTGAGGGTGTGGGAGCCCACAGACAGGGAGAGGGTCCCAGGGACTGGGGAGCCAGCATGGGAGATGCTCAGGCTTCCCTTGAGGTCATACACAGTGGCCTTCCCCTTCTCAGACCCCTCCTCCCTGGGCTCCATAGATCTCCCCCTTCAACTTGGGAGCAAGGACTCTGTGCTGTTCGTCATCGGCACCCCCATCACTTGGGGTCTGCTCAGCTCGTCCCTGTTTCAGCCTCAGTGTCTGTGACTTTGAAATGAGGCTATGGTGGCACCTACCTAGCAGGGCTGAGCTGAGAATTGAGTGAGCTCATGCAGAGATGGGTCCTCCGTGACAGGGTTTCTACTCAGGCCTCAGGCCTTGGCCCATGTGGAACCCCCTTCCCCACAGCCAAGGGCCAGCCCTAACCCAGTGGAGGACCTGGAAGGAGCAACAAGGGGAAATAATAATATCCACCACCTAGTAAGGGCTGTGCCCTTATCAGCAGGGGATATGCTCCTTCCCCCACTTCTTCCTCAGTGGACGCCTGAAACCACACACAGTATCTTGTCAAGATAATTAAATATAATTAAAACAGTTTTCATGGCCAATACTTTAGGGACAGATACACACACACACACACACACACACACACACATATATTACTGTACATACCTACCTATGGTAAAGTTTAATTTATAAATTAGATACTGTCATGGTAGAAGATTTGTTCTTACCATAGATCTTAGCAGCCTCAGCAAACAATTGTTTTTCCTTATTAAGTTGAGAACTTTCACCATTTTGCTTAAAGGAAGCACTTGACAATTTCTCTTTGACATATGTGAATGGCCCGCATCACTACTCTTGCACTGTGGAGTCATAATTAAGGAAAACAAGAGGTACTTGAACGTAAGCACCACCGCACCTTGACAGCCGATCTGATAACCCAAGACGCTACTGAGTGACTCAGGGGCAGGGTGGATACGCTGAAGGAAGGGAGGACTTCATCATGCTACCCGGGATGGCATGCAACTTAAAACTTAGGAATTTTGCCTATTTCTGGAGATTTTCATGTCATATTTAAAGACCACAGGCAACTGAAACTATGGAAAACAAAACCGTAGATAAGGGGGGACCACTATGCATCGGGCACTATGCTTTTAAGCACTTTATACACCTGTTTGAACACAATCTAAGGGACATAGGTAATTTTCCCCTTTCCGAAGCTGAGAGAGGTTAGGTTCCTTGTGCAAAGTGCTGGGCTTGTGTACCCATTCGCCCATCTAGACGCTCAGGAAGACTTCCCAGTGCCTTATGGCTTGCTCAAGCGCTTACAGTCCCAAGAGTTTTAGTTTGGGATCAGCAGGTAAGCCTCCAGGGATCTGGATCTATGAACCCATGAACGTGTGTGAAAGTATGAGTGCAAGCAGGACACAGGGCACCTTCAGCCAGGGGGAGCTGGGAGCCTTTCTCAGAACCTGTAAGGGACCATGAGCCCAGTGCGGGAGCTCAGTGTAGCCAAGCCAGGGCTCTGGCAGTCGGTCCTGTCCCCCGCCCCCCTCCATGCTCTGGGCCCTCAGGCCCACCAGCCGTGGCTAAAAGAGCTCCCAGGTCCTCTCCTTCTCTGAGCTACCAGCCCCATGCCACTCCCAAGGATTCAAGGATAGGTGGGTTTGTTCCATCCCCAGACACAGAAAACCACCCATCCCGGGCTTTTACCTGTGTGCCTGCTGCGTCCCAACCCCAAGGAGGAGGGAGAGGAAGGAGAGGAGGGAACCACTCCAACCTGAAGGGTGAGGCCCTGGGACACCCACTCCAGCTTGTTCATCCTCTTTTCCACTCTGTGAGCTTGGGGGACCCCCCAGGCCTGCTTCCTCATCTGAAAAGTGGGACTCCTCACATTGTGCAGTGTGAAGTACTGTGCAGAGCCTACTCCCTGGGCCCACCAGAGAGATATCATCTGGAGCAGGAGTCAGCAAACTTTTCCTGCAATGGGCCAGAGAGTACATATTTGAGGCTCCACAGGCCAGACGGTCTCTGTTGCAACTGTTCATCTCCAGAGTTGTAGCAAAAATGCTTCGGAAGGCCACAGACACCTGGGCGTGGCTGTGAGATAAGAAACTGTTTACAAAAACAGGCATCGGGCATGTAGTTTGCCAACCTCTGATCTGATCTGTACAGAAGGTGGAGCTTTTCTAGTTTGGGTCCTGAACCTTTTCTGAACCTCTATCCACTTCTCTTTGCGCTAATGATGCTCATGAAAAGCTACCATTTTATTCAGGGCTCAGGTCGCACCAGGCACCATTCTGAGTATTTTACAGGACTTACCTCATTTCACTTTCATCACATTTTGGTAAGATGGCTACTCTTGCCGGTTCCATCCTAAAGATGAAGACACTGAGGCAGAGTGTGCAGGAAAATTCCCAAGGCCACACAGCTAATTACGGTTGATCCCAGCATTCTGATGCCACAGGTCTGGGGCTGAGGGTGGCAGGGCAACCTTCTCTGCCTCCCTGGCTCGCTGGGGACCAGTCCAAGCATCTGGTCTTCCAGCCGACCTGGCCTCTTGGCTTTTCTGCCTCTCGGCAGGTCTCCCCTGCCCTGCTCTGCCCGCCTGCCTCCCTGCCTGTCTCCGGGGATCTGACACGGGCTTCCCCTGCTCATGGCTCCGAGGCGGAAGCGCGTTTGAGCGCGTCTGAGATCGATGTTGTACACGGGAAGGTGCGAATGTAAAGCTGGCTAAAGAGCATAATAGAATTTATGGAAATCGCTGGCTCGCACCACAGCCCAAGCAATGATGGAGGTGATTATTAATTAATCATGGTCTTGGGGGAACAGTATCAGTGCAAGGAGTAATTAAAATGAAGCATTGTACAGTTGTACCGGATGATGATTGATGAGCCCAAGGAATTGCGCTCTGCCCTCTCCTCTCCGGCAGGCTCAGTGGGAAGGATTAACCGGACGGATTGTTTTCAACAAGACCAGTGGCTTACGGACCGACTTCGACCTGGACATCATCAGTCTGAAAGAAGATGGCCTGGAGAAGGTGCGTAGCTCTGGACCAGAAGTGGGGTGAGACCCCCTGTAGCCAGCTCGACATGACCTAGTGTGGGGCCTCTGCCGTGGCCCTTCAGAGAACACGAAGCCCTGGCCAGACAAGGGGTGCAGAACCCAGTGGCCTGGCATTGAGGCAAAGGCCCTCGGGGATGTCTCACCTGGGAAAAGTAATAGAAGGCTCACGGGGCAGACAGACTGTCCCTTAAGTCTCTGCAGGGCTGTCATGGAGCAGAAGGACAGACATATCCTTGGGTAAGAGAAATTGTCTAAGGCTGAGGGGTGCCTTCCTTGGGAGTAGTGAGCTCCCTGTCACTGGCGGCATTTAAGCAAACAAAGTAATTGCTTGTCTGGCACACTGGAGGTGGCTCGCTCTGAGAGAGAGTTTGAAGCATGTGGTTTCTAAACTGCCCTAGGGCTTCTCAGGCCATTATGATTCCAGGGAGTTCAGACAAGGAAGGCAGGCCCACTGGTGCCTGGGGACTCCCATCGGGCCACTGTAGGAATGTCTGTAATGGGGCTGATTCGGATCCCTGGGGACCATCAGCATATTTGCACATGGTCAGGCTGCTGGACTGAGAAGAGGGATTTAACATTAGTCCCCCAGTTCTCAGTGTTCCCTGGAACCTCGGGGTCAGGAGCTCAGCCACACTGTCATCCCACAGCAGGCTGGTTGGTCCCCAGGAGGCAGGCCACATCTCCAACTCTGGGAGTGTGTAAAATGTAGGCAGCTGCCCTGGCCAGTGTGGCTCAGTGGATTGAATGCTGGCCTGCGAACCAAAGGGTCACCAGTTTGATTCCTGGTCAGGGCACGTGCCTGAGTTTTGGATTGGGTCCCCGGTCAGGGGTGGGTGAGAGGCAACCACACATGTTTCCCTCCATTTCCTTCTCTTTAAAAATAAATAGGTAAAACCTTTTAAAAATTAAAATAAAATAAAATGTAGGGAGCAGAGGCCAAAAAGTGCAGGGGACAGCGGTGATGTCTGTGGGCCTTCAGGAGTGCTTGAGTCCTCTTGTCCCTGCCCACCCCAGTTTAGGCCTCTTCTTTAGATTATTCTGACAGCTCCCACCCAGCTTTCTACCTCCACCCCTGGGCCCTCTGTCCATCTGAGTGTGCACACAGGTGACACTTCCCAGCGCACATCTGTACCCCACTCTGAAACTGCCTGTGGCTCCCTGGTGCTGAACCAGTAAACTTCAGCCCCTCTCCCAGCCTTGAAGGTTCTCCAAGAAGTACCCTCACCTTCTTCTTCAGGCCTCGTCTCCACTGTCCCCTGCAGCACTGCCCACGGTCCAGTCACACTCCCTTCCTCCTGCACCTTGGGGCTTTCACCCATGCGATCCATCACCCTGGTTACAGGAATGGCCTCCGCCTCCTTGGTTCACAGACGTGGCTCTGCCTGGGTAGCACCCTGCAGCCAAGGTCACTCCACGCACTCCTGAGTTTTCCCCAGATTCATGGCACCACTGTACCGGGGAGGGTGGCCAGGGAAACTTCACCATAACGCTGCAGCCTCTGATGCTGAATACAGCATCAGTCCCTTAAGGGTAGGGCCTGTGGCCTCTGCTCCTAAAATCTTCAAGGCCAGTTGATGCAGCCCTGTCCACAACAGATGAGTTCTCATTAAGCAGCCTTCCTGCTTCTATTGAAGCTCCCCCAGTGCTGGGAAGCTGTCCTCCTCCTCAGGCAGTACTATGGCGATGCCGTATTCACTCAGGTAGCTGTCTCATCTCTGCTCTCTCAGCTGCCCATCTCTGAGGGTAGCCTGAAATTCTAAGGATGGCAATTAGATGGCACGTATGCCACCACTGCCCCTTCCCGGGCCTGTGGCAGGCATCAGTAAGTGGTCACCAGAGTGCTCTTTTCCACTGAGCCCACCCACAGCATCCTTCTCCTGGCAACCAGTACAGTTTGACCACAGCTAATACTGTACTGTACCTGGGCTAAGGGTGGCCTGCAGAGGTCCCCCTCAGAGGTTCCCAATCTCAGCCACCCCGATTCTGGGCCAGTCTTCGGTTCTAACTATCTCACACCCGCATGGTGTCGGGAGTGGAGCAGGGTTCGCTGTTGGAACTCAACAGGTGCTTCCTCGGGCAAGGATTCCTGCTGGCGGAGCGCCTCCTGCACCCGGGCCAGCTGAGAGGGACCTTCGCACCGAGCTCAGCCCACTTGAGGGAAGAGTAGCTTTCAAGCCATCTCCTTGCCTCCTCTCTTCTTGCCCTAGGAGGCCTGCAAAGACGGAGATCCTGCCTGAGGAAGGTGCTGAGCCCCAACACAGCTACTCTGCCTCTCCTCCCGTCACTTCTGTTTGCTGAGCTGGGTCGTTGCTGATCCAGCCAGCTCCAGCTGGTGGCTTTGGGAGGATTAAGGCAGAATTACCCGAGCATAATTACTCATCTCTCTGCTATCTGCCTTTCGCAGCTCTCTTAACGGGATGTTTGCACTCAGCCTCTCTGTTTAATTGATTAAGTTTCCCAAGGAACCCCAACTGGGCCAAGGACACAATGGGCTGACCCTGTCCTTGAGAGAGAGGAGCTGAGATTGGGGCAAGGCTGGGCAGAGTTGGGTCCAAAAGGACGTGTAAGAGGCTCAGGGCTTTAGAATGATTTGTAAACTTGATCTTCTCTTGACCCCTCCAGTCTCATGCCTGACAGCAACAAGGGCACTGTGGGGAGAGAGCTTAAGCCGCCTTACCCAGGGTATCTGCCAATTTTAGAAGTAAAACCACAAAGCCAACTGCCTGCAAACCCAGCAGCATCCAGGGCCTCCAGCAAGGGTCATCCACTCTGTTTTTCCATCCCCGAAACAGCTACAAAGACCAGCCTCCTGCCCAGCCCGCTTCCCTGCGTGGCTCGTCTCATTGTCCCGTGACTCATTCCAGAGGCTCAGTGAACCCCTCTCTGGCTCCAGGCCCTGTCCTGGGCTTTGGCAGGCGTCTGGCCCCAGGGATGCCCCTGGAGCTGAGACCCAGTGGGTGAGCAGCTGGGTGCCTGGTCTTCCTCAGGAAGTGGGAGGCCCACTGGCTCAGAGTAACTCTCTGGGGAGGACCTGACCTTGACCCTGACCCAAGACCCCGGATTTCCTCATGGCATTTGCTCCACCCCAAGATGGTTGCCACTGGGCTCCCTTTATCTTCACCTCTCCCTTCAGCTGCGAAGGGTGTGCCACTGGGGAGGTGGGGAGGTGGCAGAAGTCAGGGTCCCCTCCTGGAAGGAGGGAGGAGTGGGGCTGTCACAAAGGTGAGCTCCAATGCGTTAGCCATGGCAGTGATGATCGTGAAGAAGGAGATGCAGACGATGGGCTTGCTGGTGTGAAAACAGGATGGAAAGACTGAGGACTCAGCACCCTGTTGTCTGTCCATCTGTCCATCCAGGTTGGGGTGTGGAGTCCTGCCGAGGGGCTCAACATCACCGAGGTTGCCAAAGGCCGAGGCCCTAATGTCACCGACTCTCTGACAAATAGGTCACTCATCGTCACCACAGTGCTGGTAAGAGTTTGCAGCCTCTCAGTGAGGACTGTCCGACATGGGTGGGCTGGCCATCAGGGCTCCCCAGCATTGCTGGGGTGCCTCTTACAAAGCTACTGAAAGGCTGGAATTGAGGGAGGTGGAGCTATGGGAAGATGGGTACATGGAGGTTGCTCAAAACAGGCCTGAGAACCCTGGCCAGGTTGCCAGTTGGTTAGAACATCACCCTGATAAGCTAAGGTTGTGGGTTCGATCCCCCATCGGGTCATATACAAGAACCAGTCAATGAATGCATCAGTAAGTGGAACAACAGATTGATGTTTCTCTGTTTCTCTCTCCCTTCCTCTCCCTCTAAAATCAATAATAATTTTAAAAATAAAATTAAATAAATAAAAAACAGCCCTCAAAAAGCATTAAAACAAAGCAACTCTGCTCTGGGCCACAGGCCATAGGCCTCCTCCTGACGACCTCATGCCTATGGTGGCCAGTCCCTTCTGCAGAGGCCTGTGTGTTTGCATCTCATCCCCACCCCACCCCCTGAGCTGGGAACTCTGAGTAGGATCCATGATGGTGTGGAAGAAGGTAGGGTTGACCTGACCTCTGAACCAGCACTCACGGTCTACTTCTTCCACCCTATTCCCTGGGGGAAAAACCCTTCTCCTTCTCACTGGTTCCCCAGCTGTGGTGGGTGCTCTGGTCACACCAGGAGAGCCCAATCAGGGGCTGGGATCCCACACACATGCCACACCCTAAAATGCTCTATCCTAAGAGCTTTTGTCAACAGTCACGCTACCTGCCACCCGCCCTCCATTCCCAGGACTAAATAGTACCATTTCCTTCTGACCATTTCAAACCAAGGAGTAGCTTTTTGGGGTTTCCTAGGGTCTTTGCACTTTGGAGCTCTAGGTGGACAGGACACAGGCCACTGTGTCGTTTGGGTAGCCAGTGCTGTGCCCACTCCACGTGCGCCAACCCCTCTTGGAAAGCCTCCAGGGTGACCAGGGGATCAGGACCCTTCCTCTCAGAGACACAGCACTGCTCTTGGGGGCCCACACTGGGCCATGTTGTGGGGAGACAGGCTGGTCACAGCCTGGTGAATTCTGACCAAAGACCCTTTGAAGACAATTCTGACCCTGGTCAGTTCCCCTGTATAATAAAGCAAAATGTTTACAGGGACCACATGATCAGATCATTTTCTACAAAAACAAACAAACATAAAGAGCTTTCTTTGGAATGCTTGGATAAATTAAGGCTGTCACAGGATAGAACCTGGGGACAGGGCTGAGCACCCCATGCTGGGTCCTTCCATGGGGCTCACACAAGGCTGGCCCTACCAGCCTCTCACCAGAGACAGCTCAGCCAGGCCCTACGGGATGGCCTTGTGTCCTTCTAGTGTGATCCACCAGCAATGTGCTTGGTAGCTGGGTGGTGGACACCATGGAGCAGGAAGAGATGAAAATCCCATTCTCCCAGGTACCCCAATGAACAGCAGACACCAGGGCAACCATGGGCTTTAAGGGAGCAACTGTAGACTGAGTCTCAGACCCAGGCTGCAGGGTTGTGACGGAGAGGATTCATGTTAAGGATGATGGATTAAGGATGTTAAGGGTTCTGGACATTCTACTGAGCTAGAGTGAGAGGACTGGGGAGACACCTGCCTACCCCACCCCCTGCAAGTTGGGGTGAGACCCCTATTAGCATCATCTCTTGACAACTATGTGTCTTGCCTGTCTTTGTTGATTGACTTTTTGTAAACTAAAAAATATATATATATAAACCAGACGGTTAAAACCAGCAAGTCCAAAGATCTTATTAGGAACAGGGAAAAAACTGTAAAAAAAAAATTTTTTTTTAAAGAGTAAAGAGATTAGAGTGAGGGTGATGAGCAATTAAAGGAATGTTGATGTGGCTAAAAATAGAAAAAGATAAGAGGAGAGTTGAAAGCAAACAAAATCTAAAAAAGGTTAAAAGGAAAATAATAAAGAGAATAATAAAAAGGGATGCTAGCAAGAAAGATGAAAAATTAAAATAAATAATTAACAGCTTCGGCTAGACTAGGTGAGAAAGAAACGTAAAACCAGAATGTCAGAAAGCAAAAGGATAAAAGTGTGACAAAGCTGAAATATAAAAGGGTAAAAATAAAATAATAAAAAAGTGGTAAAAGATTAAAAGCAGAGATACATGAAATATGAGCTATCAATAAATAAAGCACTTTTTCACAAGACGAGATTTGAAAGGGTAAAAACTAGGATGCTTTAAGAGATTGGGAGGAAAGGTGATTAAATGAGCAAAGATGATTCAGCCACAGAACAATATTCTAACGGGATGAGGTGAGCTAAAGATAAGGTACCAAAATGATGCAAAACACACCTTGAAAGATCACAGGGTTAACTTTTATTAAAATGGCAGCAGCCTGATTTCAAGGGCATAAGACCCTTCTGCAGAGGCACAGATTTTTCTTCACCAGCAGAGAAAGAATCTGGAAGATACGCCCCTGTTCTTCTTCAAAGTTTCTTGATCAATACTGGAAGCTTCTTGCCAAGCTACCTGCCTGTGCTCAGTTGCTCACCAGAGGCTTCTCCCACTTGCAGCACTCACATGGCTCCCAGATGGAAAGAAAGGAGCCCCTCTGAGCCCACAGCCTGGACTCAGCTCCATGGGGTCCACTGCCCCTCATCCAGGCAAACGTGGGCCCCACAGCTTTGGGACATGCATTGTGAGCGGGACACAGGGGCCAAAGTGTATGACAATGTTAAGAGCATAGAACTCAACTCTGGCTGGTGAGGCTCAGTGGATTGGTGCTGACCTGCGAACCCAAAGGTCGCTGGTTCGATTCCCAGTCAGAGCATATAACCAGGTTGCAAGCTAGGTCCCCAGCTGGAGGCAGGTGAAAGGCAACCATACATTGATGTTCCTCTCCCTCTTTGTCTCCTTCCATTCCCTTCTCTCTGGAAGTAATAAATAAAATCTTTAAAAAAAAGAGCATAGAACTCTGGGTTTCAGTCCTGGCTTTACTGCCCATGTCAACATAATTAAAACAGTTTGCTCAGCCGATACTTTCAGGACAGACCTCATATAGTTAGAAAATTGTTTAACCATTCTGTGTCTCAGTTTCCCATCTGAAAAAGAGCAGTTATGAAAATTGCACCAACTTTACAGAGTTGAGAGGAGTAATGATTAATAAACATAAATGGTACAGATTGCACACTAAGTGATAGCTGATGTTGTTATTAATTCATATTATTAATTACAAATCTAGTCCCCAGGAAGCTTGGGCTTCATACAGTACGTGGAATGACAGTTTTAGAGGAAATTTCCGAAGTTCAAGCAAAACACTGAACTTCGCTGAAGACTGACCCCTGACCGTGGTCACAGAGGTTATCTCGAGCCCAGGGTGCATTATAAACTTTGAGTTTTATGCATTTTAATGCCTTTCAGGCCCAGTGGGCATTCCCTGGCTCACTGCAGACCCCACCACTTGTTATGGTCCACATGTGGATGTCTCTTATGTAATTATTTCCTGACTCCTGAAGGCATCAGAGCTTGTGACCTCATGAGGCCCTCATAGCTCTCATCTCCTACCTATATGTAAAACTCCAGACCTCAACCACCACCTCATCCTGCCTTGGCCATGCCTGAGCTCCTGGCCCTCACACCGTGACTAACTCCCTACTCCTGGCCCCACCGTCTTGACCTCACGTGAAGGTCAAAGCAGTATCTTGAAGCAGACGTCCTTGCGAAGAGTGTAGCCGAAAGTCTCAGTGTGTTCTGCATGTCCCAGAGCCCTGGGTGCCCCTAGGCCTGAACTCTTTGGGACAGCTGCAGCAGTTGTGGGCAGGAACCCAGCCCCAGCTGCTCTGGCTAAAAACCAGCCCTGCTCTCTGGCAGCCTGACAGCAGGGCCAGCACCACCCGCAGAGAGCACTGACGGGGCGCGGAATGCCCTTCTAGAAATGTGTTGTCAAAGCAACACTTTGAGTGACAGGCAGGTAGAAAGCATGAGTACAGGAAAACCCAATTGCTTTGGTCCTGGTGAACAGGGCCAGCCCCAGATCCCTGGAATCTGGGTGTGACAGAGTGCGGCATTTCTGTGGGCTTCCTGCACACCCACCTCCCCCCTATTCTGAAGTCCAGGGTTAGTTATCCTGGACACAGAGGAACAGAGCCCTGACCCCACCCCCTGGCCTCTCCTTGCCACAGGCAGTGTTCCCCCATTCCTGAGGCCAGAACAGCTGCAGCAGGAGCCTGGAAGCCTGCCCTCCCCCACCCCTCCCTGCCTGCAACTGTTCTGGTTCTGCTCTTCCATGAGCTCATGAAAAATTCATCCCCCCAAACCTCAGCTCACACACCGAGAAAACACGCCTGACACATTCCTGGGGGCCCTGCTTTTGAAGGTTCAGTGTTCTTTTGGCTGCTGAAGTGAGCGTTGGTGTCAGCTTGCAAGTGGGCACATGTGCACGTGTGTGCGTGTGCGCGTGTGAGAGGGAGACCGCTATGCACAGGTGCCTGGCTACGCACCAACGGCGCATTTGCGTGCACGTTGTGTGTGCCTGCGTGTGGATATTTCCTAAGTCAGACGGGGGCGTGGGAACATGGCTATGAGGCAGCTAACCTCTGGATCCTTCCCACAAAGACCTCCTCTTCCAACTCCACAGGTCCTGTCGCTGGGAATAGCTCAGCACGGGGCCTGGCTCTCACCTTGGTGTAAGTGACCGGAGAGAAGCTGGACTGAGAGCCCTGGCAACGTCAAGTCGGAAAAGGTTATTTCTCTGGACCTCTGTTTCCTGCGACTTGTTGAAGAGAAATATTACCCCTGTTCCTTTTGCTGTTCTCCCAGAGCAATAGGAGAGCGTGAAGTTTTGAAATTGAGGGCACCTTCACCGAGCAATCGATTAGCAGCCGAGAGAGCTTGTGAATTGGCTGTCTGGACATTTCCAGTAATAAATTGTGAAATAGTCCATGAATAAGTAGTTGGCGGAGTTCAGAATTACCCCCTAGGAAATGTTGCAGGTCTAGAGACACATTACTAAGGCGAGCACCATTTTAATGCTCTGGGCTTTGGCTGTTAAATATGTATGCCATCCGCAAAGCACTTCCCGAAATTAATGGCATTTTACAGCTGCTCCGAAGGCAGCGTATTTATATGGAGATGTATAGATTCGATTCGGGGGGCCGTGGTGGCTTCAGGAATGAAGTGCTAATTTTAGAGGATAGGGCCACGGAGGGGTGAGGGGAGAGGCTCAGCAAGTGAGCTACCTCAGGGGCCTTTCCCAAAATGGTTTTCTGCTGCCAGCTATGATTTTTAACCTTTGGTGACATTAGGCATGGTCTCTAGGCTAGAAAGATCACTGTGGTGACAGGCCACCCAGTACACAGAAAGAAGATAATAATTACGCTCATGATCGCTCACCTTTGCCAGGCATTGTTCTAAGTGCTTTCCATAATTGGACTCATTGAATGCTCACAACCGCCCTGGAAAGTAGGTTCTATTATTAGCCCCATTTTACAGAAGGAGGTCCATGGTGCCCAGGAATCTAGGTGTGGTTGGTAATTCCCCTTGGAAAGATGGTACCGTCTCTTTCGTTGTTTTCTTGAGCCAACATGAGGGGCACCAGGGGCAGTGGGCAGCAGTCTGTTCCCTGCATAAGAGCATCTGACCAAAAGGATAAGTTGGGACTTATTCTTACACAGGCCTTGCTCACCAGGCCTCCTGCACCTTCCAGGCATCCAATTAGCACAAAGGCAGCCTGGGCACTAGCCAAAGTCCCCTCACGGGCAGGCAGCCCCAGCATGTTCTCCAGCTCCGCCTGTCTTCTATCCTCCAATCTTGTGACCTGCCTACTCATTTGGAGGGTGAGGAGAGGGAGCACTGAGGTTTAGCACAGGGTCCAGCCAAAGGACGGGCTTTCCACCCAATTAGACTGAGAAATGGTTTTCTCAGAACCCCTGGAGAGACAGGAATCCCTTGGGGATTCCGACACTCCCAGCTCTTTCTCTGAAGCATCCCAAAGGACTGTTGAAAATCTAGAGTAAATAAGTCATGGGGCGGGATGGGATATTGAAAGGCAGTTTTGCTGGGGATCCAGGGCCCGAGGGAGGACCCAGCCCACCCGTAACAGCGGGAGCCTGGCAAGAGGCTGCTAGCGGGCGTCTGCACCTGAGGACTTCTGGTGAGGGCCTTGCCCCAGCCTTTCATTGCTCACCTGCTCCAGGGGCCCACAGTGTCAGAGGAATGGCCACGCCAGTTGAGAGGATGCTGAGGTACATGCATAAGCAGGGGCGCGCCCTTCTTGTGGGCATATGTTCATGAGATTTCCAGTACACGTACATTCTGTCCGTGAATGGTTTCCACCATCAGCTGAAGGTGGGAGGCCTTCTGACTTGTGAGGGAAGATTAAGGCCCAGAAGGAGGCTGAAGGATTGGAACCGAACTCCATCAGATTGCGGTTCATCTCTTATACAACCCTGAGCAACCTACTGACCAGCCCTCCGAGCCTCAATTCCCTTCACCATGTCACCACCTCGCCAGCTTGTGAGGCTTAATTAACTCCAACAGCCTATGAGGAAGCGCTGAAATCAGCACCTGGTGTGCAGCAGGAAACCAATGAAGGTTGAGTTTGCCAAGCACTCGGCTCATTCCACAGACTCAGGATGGAGGTGTAAGGGACACTGGTGAACGGGACCAATGGAAATGTGGACTTGCACCGAGACCTGGATTCAGAGACAAGGCTGTGGGCCTGGATTCTGACTCATCAGATCCCACAGTTCCTTGCTCCGTGTCCCTCAGACTGGATGAGGACATTAGCTACTTTCCACTGGTTTTCCTGCCTCTTCTTCTTGGCAGAGTTACCAGGGGGTTGTTTCTAAATGAGAAATCAGAGCTGTGCCCTTTTCAAAACCCTTCACTGCCTCCCCATCACCTGGAAGGGAGGGAGCCTGACATGGGACAACTGTCACCTGTGTTATCTTCCGAGGACCCCTGCCCACCAGGCAGAGACACCTTGCAACTCAGGGCCTCTGATACAGATGAGAGCTTATGCTCTGGGTTTACACCAACCTGAGTTCAGATCCTCCCTCTAAAGGACGAGTGAGCCCACACAAGTCACTTATCCTTGTGAATTCACTTTCTGCACCTATTAAATGTAGAAAGTATTTTGCTTAGTGAAATAAGCCAGTCAGTGAAGGACAAATACCATATGATCTCACCCATTACAGGACAATAACGAGCAAAACAAACAACAAGCAAAACAGAACCAGATACGTGAATACAGTGAATAGACCTTCAGTGGGCAGGGGTGGAGCGGGGAGGAAGAGGCAAAGAAGGGGAGCAGTTTAGACAAGAACCTAATGTGGAAGAACCATGGATATGGACAATAAGTGGGATTGACTTTGTCGGGGAGTGGGTGGGTGGGGAAGGGGACAGAGGGGAGCAAAGAGGGGATGGATGAAATACGACAACAATAAAATTAAATTTAAAGAAATAAATAAATGAGATTGTGAGTACCTGCCCCTAGACAGCTGAAAGTAGGTTAAACGAGGCAACATCGGCTACTGCTTCTTGAGCTGCCCTCCTCGGCTGGGCCCTGTGCCAGCCCCCCTCCACACGTACACTGTCTCATTTGCTGATTTACTAGTGCCTGGCACATCGATGTACAAGTACAGGCGACCGTGGTTATCAGGAATCGCCCACCTGGCAGATCCTAACACCTGGCGGATCCTTGGAAAGAGAGCGATATCAGGGAGTGTGCAGATCTAATCTTTTAAATAGGAGTTGGAGAGACGTCAGGGAAGGTCCTTGATGACGGGCCTTCTGCAGCAGAGCGCTCAAACTTGAGCCAACATCATAGGCCCCCGGAGGGCTTCTTACAACACAGATTGCTGGGCCCCACCCCAGAGTTTCTGGGTTGGTGGTCTGGGCAGGGCCTGAGAATGTGTGCTTGTGAGAAGTTCCCAGGGGGTGGCGATGCTTCGGGTCTGGGGACCACAGTTGGAGAACCACTGGCCCATGTTGAGCGTGCAGCAGGTAGAGCATGGGGCTCAGAACCAGGCAGTCTGAGTTCAAATCCCTGTTCCACTGTTTACTCGCTCTGTGGCCACTGGGCAATTAATAAATACCTGCTGAGCCCCCACATGGTACCAGGGCCACCAGCAGGTGTCCACCGGGGAGGCAGAAAGTCAACTCTCAGAAAATGGCTCTTCCTCCATCTAAGCCACCCGAAGTATATTTTTTTAAACCGGGAGCAGAGGTGCCAGCCCAAGCTCTCCAGCCCCAGCCGGCTTCCCCCAACCCACTCAGCCTTCATCAGCGCCTCTCCTGTCTGCCTCTGCAGGAGGAGCCCTTTGTCATGTTCCGGAAGTCCGACAGGGCCTTGTTTGGGAATGACCGCTTCGAGGGCTACTGCATCGACCTGCTCAAGGAACTAGCTCACATCCTGGGCTTCTCCTACGAGATCCGGCTGGTGGAGGATGGCAAGTACGGGGCGCAGGATGACAAGGGCCAGTGGAACGGCATGATCAAGGAGCTCATCGACCACGTAAGTGGGGCTGAGGACCCCCCCTTCTACTGAAGGCTAGGCCAAGTCCTGGGTACGCATCAGGGTGGGGCATCCTGGCAGATGAGGGAGGGTCCTAGGGGCAGGAGAGTTGGACTCAAAGGCTGTGACCTGAGTGGAAGGGACAAAGAGCTCCCTCTGGCCTGCCTTGTTTACAATCCCAGCTCCCAGGTGCTCCCCTTCATGTAAGCACACCCCCCCTGACCCTGACCTCACTCAGAGCTATTCCCACGGGTGTCTTTGGTGAGCTTGGCTAGGTAGGAACAGTGCCTTCTGCTCCTTTAAGAGCTGAGAAAGGATGCCCCAGCCCTGTGGGTGAGCTGCCAATGCAAAACACTTCACCAAACACTGGGACGCCAAGATAGATACCCGTCACTGCCTTGAGTAACTTTGGGTCCAGTGGGTCGACGGGTGGCCCAGAGATCCAAGGACTGGGATGAAGGGATGGGCCAGGCTCCACTGGGAGGTACCAGAGAGACAGATTCATTCTCAGTCTGAGATGGGCGAGAATCCAGGGAAGCAAGGGGCAGAGGCAAGGGGCGGAGCTTTGGAGAGATGGTGCAAGTGGCAGAAGGGTGCCGGGGTTTGTGGGACACTGGGAAAAAGACAAAGAAACTCCACAGTCCAGGGACGCCCCAGGAGGGGCAGTCAGGAGGCTCTGGGCTCCAGGCTTGTTGCCTCATTCGTTGGCTACGTGAACAGGCATGTCACTGGACCTCTACAAGTGGCTTCCCCCTCTGTCAGTGGGTGTAATTCCTCCCTGCTCGTAGGACCGTTGTGATACTGGGCATGAAGTGCCAGGTGCAGGTCTCGGCCCGCGGCCATTCCTCAGTAGCAGGGAGGCTTGTAAGGATGCAGTGAGCACACACGTCAGCATGGTTGGGAGCCCAGGCTGTGGATCGCTGGGCCGAGCTTCAATCCGGGCTGGTAGATGAGCAACCAGGTGAGCTTATCCAATCACCGAGCCTCAATTTCTTCGCTTCTAAAATCGAGTCATTAGCAGCTACCATAGCTCCGACGGTTTTTGCCGGAATAGATGAGGCGCCGTTAGTATAGGCTCACCTGGCACCTACGCTACCGGCCTTCCAGCTCAGGTGCCTCAACTCCCCCAAAAGCATTTTCTATCCACGACCTGCTCAGGGAGGCCAGAGCCTGATCTGCATGAGACCCCTTATGTCCCTTCTCTCCTTTATCCTGGTAACAGCTCGGTGAGGTAGATGCTCTCGCTACCACCCCTTGGACAGACCAGGGTGCTGGGAGAGGAAGGTGAAGGCCCCAGCTAGTAACCCGTCTTTGGAAGCTCTCTGCTCCTGAAGCCTTGAGCTCTGACCTCTGCAAAGAGCCAGGGCAGGAGAAGGTTTATGCAGCAGATCTTTGCAACCTGAGAAGTGCCCACCAAAGGGATCATTCTCACTCCCCTTCTCGGGATGAGGGCAGGCAGCATCAGGGTCTTCTGTTAGTGTCCCTGCCCCTGTGTGGAGGGGACTGCCACATGGGGACCTTGCAGGTTGGAGCGGGGAGGATGCTGGAGTTCAGGGAAGGCGCCAGCAGAGTGTCACAGTCATTTCCTGGGCCCTATGAGATCAGGCTCCTGGGGAAGGCTGACAAGAGAAGCTAATGGTAAAGAACGTAAATGCAGGGGGACTTGGTTCTCACCTTGCCACTTATTAGCCATGTGCTCCTCAACAAGTTTCTTAACTTCTCTGTGCCTCACTTTCTTCATCTGTAAAGTGGGAGTGATAATAAATAATAGAACCTCCCCCGTAAGGCTGCTGTGAAGACTAAATTCACACAAGTGTGCATTACATAGTCCGCACCGAGTCAGTACTTGCTCCTATTATTTTTATTTTTATTTTTATCATTGTGGTTATTCCTCTGAGGCTAGGGAGGGGGTTCAGGAAGTCCCCTTATCTCCCTAAGCTCATTTCCTAACTCAATAAGACTAATGATACCTGCCCTGCGTTCTTCCCAGCTGGTTGTGCGACTCCTTGGAGGCAACGGATAGGGAAGCTGCTCTGAGGCTGTGGAATTAAATATAAACGGAAGGGAGTGGTGTTGTCACCTGTATTAGTAATAACTGTAATTATTATGGAAATTAGTCAGCAGGCCCCAGAGGCATCTCCGTTGAAGTGGGACTCTGGTGTGTGGGGCTCCCAATAGTTCTGAGCCTGTAGTTTGCAGAGCTGAGCTGGAGGTAGGTGGGGAGTGGGGGGCAATCACACAGAGATGGGGAGCCCCATTCGGAAGTGAGCGGGACAGATGCCAGTCTTGCCACCACAGCATCTCTGGCAGTCAGAGAGCTCAGAAGGGTCGTTTGCAAGGGGACGGGTCAGAAACACCCAGCAGTGGCCAGAGCTGCCAACGTTGACCCTCAGCTGGGGAAAGGAGGCAGCCTCATCCTTGCAGCCCAGTCTCCATTGAAACCCCATTGACAGGACACGCAGGTGACCTTGTTAGACTGGAGTCCCTATGATTGATGAGCCTATTAATCCTAGCTTTGTGCCAATTTTAATATCATCATAACCATTTATTAGTGTCGTCAGATAATTAGTCTTCTTACTAGCTCATGGAAAGCACGGCAAAGGCTCGGCAATATTATTACTTTCTTATTAGGGATCTGAACGGAGATGTAAAAATGATGAATGCTAACTTTTTGAGGATCTGCCCTCCGAGGCCCATTTGGAGCCTCTGACCCGCAGGAGTTAAGAAATCCTTCCCTGGCACTATCTGCTCACCTGTCTCATGCCACTTGAAAGGAGACAGGGTTGTGGAGGAAGATGGGGTACCTGGAGGGTGCGTCCCCCTCCTGCTGCCTGACAGCTTCCTCAGGACAAGACAGGGTGGGCCCAGCCATAAAGCCTGCCCATCAGAATGGCCCAGACACTGGGGAGGGGCTGGCAGTGGGCAGTAGAAGGAGCTCCATGTGTCCTTCCCAGGGCCCAGGCGACAGATGTAAAGTGTATGAGTTTCCTAGGGCTACCTCAACAAACTACCACAAACCAGGTGGCCTGAGACAACAGACATGTATTCTCTCTCAGTTCTGGAGGCCAGAAATCAGAAATCAAGGTGTCAGCAGGTTTGGTTCCTTTTGGAGATTGAGGGTAAATCCATTCCATGCCTCTCTCCTGATGTCTGATGTGGCCAGCAATCTCTGGAATTCCTTGGAATATAGCTGTATCACCCTGATCTCTGCCTCAGCCATCACGTGGTGTTCCTCTGTGTATGTGTGTGTGTGTGTCCTCTCCTCTTCTATTAGAACACAAATCATTGGATTTAGGGCCTACCCTAACCCAGCATGACTGCATCTTAACTTGATTATGTCTACAAAGACCTAATTTTCAAATAAGGTTGCCTTCACAGATACCAGGGGTTAGAACTTGAAAGTACTTGTTGGAAGGATGGGCACAATTCAACCTACCACATGTGGTTTGTACGTATAGTAAAAGGTTGAGCTTTGAGGTCATGGTAAACTGAGTCCAAGTATTGGCTCAGCCACTCACCAGCTTGAATAAACCTCTTAGCCTGATCGAGCTATAATACTCTCATCCAAAATGTGGTGGTGGCATTCGCGGCCCTTACGGGGCTGCTGGGAGGATTGCATAAGGCAATGCAGTGTATGTAACGCACTTGATGGTGCTTGGTGCACAAGATTGGTGCACAGCTTGGTGCTGTGATCCATGAATCACAGCAGCACTCACTCTTTTTACTATAGTAGGTCACAGCCTGAGCAAGAAAATGCCCTGGAGGGTCCCGTCCAAGAGGGAGAGCACAGAGAAGGAGAATCTGGTAGAGACCATACTTGGCAATCCAACTAGGCAGGTGCCAACAAGGACACCAGACACAGGTAGCAAGCTGGGACTCAGGGAACAGAGCTGAGTCCCTGAGGAGGACCCCTGTCCTGAGAGAAGACTAACTAGTGATAAGTTGTCCGAATTGGGATCATGGTCACAAGTCCATTCTTAGAATCTGGTAGGAGGTTGTCCAAGTTTCAGTCTAGGATACAAGGCTAGGGCTCAACTAGCAGCCAAGGTGGCGGGATGCTGAGGGCCAAAATATGGAGCTGTCGCCATTTAAGTCACTGCTGCCTTTAGTTCTGGTTGCTGGGTATTTGATAGAGCAGCTGAGGCCTAGCAGCCTCATTTAAGGATAGGATAGAGTAGGAGAGGCTGGGGACAGGTGGATCCTGACAGATTCTTGCTAAGTGGAAAGCACTTATGGGGATGAAATAGTGTTCTACAAGGGCCATCCTGCCTGGTCCAGCGGTTTAGAAATGTATGGGAAGTTCCTTAAGGAGTCAGGAGGAGTCAACATACACTTATAAGACCAATGAATGTGTTGGACAAGTCAAAGGGTTGGGGGTTATTCAAGGATGCGATCACTGTAAAAATGAGAGCAAAGACCTTGGACCTCTAAGCCTTAGTTTCCCTCCATAAAAGAAAAAAAAGTTTTTTTTTTAAAGAGTGGAATAGATGTTCTTAAATTTCTCTTGTCCAGAGCTGACAGCCTATGATTTTATGAATCATCCTCAAAGCAAACTTGTACGAGTGGGAGGAACCTGCCAACATTGGGCCTTTCATTCTGAGTAATGAACTAAAACGGCAAAGGTTTGACATCTACTCTGCTCTTTCAAGAGAACTCAGATAAAATAATGCCTTTTTCAGGGAAATCATAACCAATGTGAAATGTAGTGTTTCTTGCCTAAGAAGAAATTGAAGTGGTGAACTCCAGCCTTTCTGAAGCCCAAGAGGGAGCACACATCAGAATTCCCCGTGAAGAAGGTCAGGTTGACCAGTTGTCTTGCTGCTGTAGGCACAGAATGCTAGAGATGCCCCTGTGCTGTAACCTCATTACAGCAGAAAATAGAAATGCTGGTGGGGAGATTCTGAAGGCCCTGAGTAGATCTGAGGGAAAAAAAGAGGGGACTATGGCTCTATGATTGGCTTCCTCACCAATCCTAAAACATTTTTGGTGGTGAGAACGAGCCTTGACTACAACACACTGATCCCCCCAGTAATCCTCTCATCCAACTTGCCACCAAAAAGAGTCAAAGGAAGATTTGCCTCCATTGACTTTAAGTTTCTTCCCAAGAATCCATCCAAGCTCCAGAGGCCATTCCCCGAGACTAGTTCCAAATGCATTCTGAATAATGATGATGACTTTGAGTCCAGAACAGAGCCTCCCAATGCATTGTGTTTTGAAAGAACAAGGCTGGAGGGAGGCCAAGTTCCAGAACCAAAAGCCCGTTTCACTCCTGTCATGCCAACATTATAGAGGATCCTAGAATTTCAGGTTTGAAAGGGACCCTCCAGGGTGCTCACCCTACTCAGAGTCTTATTCTCAGCTCCCAAGGTGTCTCACTCAACCAGAAGCTCCATGAGAGTAGGAGCTAGGTCTTTTGCTTACCTCTGCATCCCAGGCTGACACACAGTAGGCCTTGAGCAAATATACATTAATCCCAGATAGTTCTCTGTCTTTCGTTGCTTTCCTGAACTGAGAGGGCTCCAGGGAACTGGGGTGGCAGCAGCTGCCTGTTTCTTCTTCCTCTGCCTTAAGAGCTAAGCAAGTCCCAGCCCACACATTCAGAAGTTTATATAAGGAAGGTCCTAGAATGAAAGAGTCTTCTGGAATCGGCTCCCCCTCTCTGTCTTTCCCAGGTTCTGAGGTTCACTGGATCCTTGTGCTACAAGTGTCAATCACTGGGTGTGGGGGATGCTGTTAGAAGGAGAAATATTAGGGTGAGCAACATCATGGCTGTGTTCCCAGCACCCCGGTCTAAGACATCTGCAAAGCCATTTAGAAGCTGAGGTTCCATCCATATCAATCTCCTTGATGTCTGATTCCAGTTTGGTTCCTGGTTACTGTTCTAGGGTTAATGAAGTCAGAGATAGTGTTAATAGCTATCATTGAGTAAATAATTGTGCGAATGTCCATTTCCCTCACTGGTTGGCTCAACTCTGTATTCCCTAGTGTCTGGTGGGTCTCATAAATAATGTATGGAAGAATGGATGGATGGATGAATGGATAGATGGATGGGTGGATGGGTGGATGGGTGGATGGATGGATGGGGACCAAGCCAGTGGGTGGCTACCTAGAGGCATTGCTTTGGGAGGGGGTCTCAGAGGTAGCCTCCCTCATCTTAGCAAAAGGGCCTTTACTGCTGGTCTTTAGGACCTAGATTCCCTGTCTGTCCTGCCCCATCTGAGGAAGGGAAGTGACAACTTTATTCACATTCTAACATGCAAATATCCACAGGAACACAAGGGGTAACCTCTTAAAGGGAAATATTAAGTAACAAATATTACAAAGGCCGAGATGGGGTTTGAAGGTTGAGAAATAAAGCAGTGAATTAGTCACAGTCCGAGTTGTGCTGAAAAACTCACAGATAAATAAGCAGATATGACAAAAGGTCACATGACCACACATAGGCTAGGATCTTACCATGCGGTAGGAGTTTAGAATTGGAGGCTATCAGGAAGGGCTTCTTGGAAGAGGTAGCATGTGCAAAGGAATATGGGAGGTGGCAAAATGCCACGGGGGGAGGGCATTCTCATCAGGGCAGTGTGTGCAAAACAGGATGAGGTCCACAGAAAGCAATTAAATGGGGCCTCATTTACAAAAAGAGCAGTGGGGTAAGGCTGGAAAGATAGGAATGATGGGTTATAGATTTTTAATTAGGAGAAGCTCAGATCCAAGAGGTAGAACTTTTATCATTCCTCTCAATAAAATTGTGATGGGCTAAGATTTACCAACACATGAACATTCCTAATCTTTCCTAACCACCTCCTTTCTTCCTCTGCTCTCATCCCTCACTGATTAAACAGGTCTCTGAATTTACCTGTTTAGTTTCTTCTTTGTCTCTGTCCTCCAAGGAAGGTATTATCTGTGCCTATCTGGTTTGGGGGGGCTTTTAGTGGGGTGAAGCAGTCAAGAAGTAGATAGGAGAGGAAAACATTTAAATAGGGGTTGTTGTGGATTCTACGTCCTCTTCATGATGTTTGAAAGTTACAACTAAAAAACATGAGTGACCTTTAAATGTTCTTAGGTTGCTGAACTGTATTCATTTGATAAAGCACCATTCTGAAAATAGACTACATGGGTACAGCTTTAAATGCTCCCCCTTCTCTGCATGTTCATGCCACTGTCCTTTCCCTCAAGGTCATGAGCTTTTGGAGAAGAGGAATTAAATTCACCATTGTGTCCCCAGCACCCTGAGCATGGCCTGGCCCAGAAGAAGGGTTAGTTAATGTAACTGAAGCGTGGTTAAGTGCTCCAGGGCTCAGGCCACTGACTCTACTCCAAAAAGGAGTATTATGTTCACTGCTAGTCTGAGGCTTTGCTCATTGTCTGCCTGTCTTTCTTTCTGTCTGTCTATCTTATTGCAGAAGGCAGACCTGGCTGTGGCCCCATTGACCATCACCCACGTCCGCGAGAAGGCCATTGACTTCTCCAAGCCTTTCATGACACTTGGTGTTAGCATCCTATATCGCAAGCCCAATGGCACCAACCCCAGTGTCTTCTCCTTCCTCAACCCTCTGTCCCCAGACATCTGGATGTATGTGCTCCTCGCTTACCTGGGTGTCAGCTGTGTCCTCTTTGTCATCGCCAGGTAAGGGCAATGCCATGGCTAGAGCTCTGGCCCGAGGTTGGAGGTTTAGGGAGCCAAGCAAGTCCCACTCAGACCACTGCCTTGCATGTTCCCCACCCCCTTCTCTGCAGCTCAGACCCCTTACATCCCTTAGGGAATATCCCGTGGCTCCAAGCTTGAATCCCGCAGTCCATACCCTGGTCTGTGTATATGGCTCTGAGAAGCAGCCCTTGCACCCCAGGCCCTATGAACAGGCTTGGGGAGGCTAAGTTGTCGCCCAGGGTTGCTCCACCTGGACCAGGAGCCCAGTACTGCAGACTCAGGTGCACTGGGTCTTGACACTTGAAAATCCGACAGCACCACAAAGACTCACACACATGCACTCATGCAGAAATGTGGCACACTCGCATAACTGTCTGTAAGACATATTGGCAACACCCTTGCCCCTTAGGCTGTTCACATGAAAGATGCTAGCTCATCCTTGTGGTAGATGGTAAAGGAGGTAACTAGGGACAAGTTGAGCTCCATGTTTACTGAGCACCTAGTATTTGCCAAACACATTGTTCTGTCTTTTACAGCCATTATATGATTTAATTCTCGTAGCCTCCCATGAAGAGGAGACACCTGAGGCTCAAAAGGGCTCTATGGTTCACCAAGGCCGTCCTAGCAATAAGGATGGCATTTGAACTCGAGTCTCCAAGGGTTTTATCTGCCACCCACATCACTGGACATCTGTCCTCTGCCTCTGCCCCAGGTGGTTGGCTGCTGGGCCCAGCTTCCCCTCCCCTACTCAGCTGGGCCCTCTGCCCCTCCCGCCCGGCTCCAGCCCAGCCTCTGCCCTGGTTATTTTTCTCCTCTGAATCCTAACAAGGTATGAAGGGAGACTTCTCTGGAGAGGCAACTTGAAGATCCAAGGACTTGGTGTTTCAGCCTTTTTCTTCTCCTGGGTCTTCTTTGAAAACCATCCCCCCCACCCCACTCCCTTTCACTCCTTCCTCCCACACAGACAGAGACCAAAGGGAAGGATGGCAGAGATAAAATTGTCCTGTCTCCCAAGGCCTTTGCTGCCTGCCGGCCTGGAGCTGCCCGCCTGCACAGCCCAGCCAGCAGCCCAGCCTGCCACAGAGAGGCCTTCATTAGGCCTCTTGTCTCTAATGGTCTAACAAGCCTTTGAAAACCAGGAGCCACTCTCTGCGGCTCTCACCATAATTTTAGCAGCTCCAGCCAGCCTCTCAGCTCCCCATGCCCCTGGAAAACAGTTCCAGCTTTTTTAGCATCAGTTCTGCCCATGTGATGTAGGTCTCATCCCCCTCCCATTCCTGGCCCTTCAGCAGCTGCTCGCAGCCCAGCCTGGCGTCCTCCACCACCTCTGGCCAGGAAGGTAGGAATCCCCTTCCCAAGGTTAGACTGGGGAGACTTTTAGGGAGAGATGAGATTTCTGTAGCTGCTGGAGTGACGAGGGACATGGGAGGACAGAGGAGAGGAACGAGGGTCTTGGCCATGGAGCCACAAAGAGCATCACAGCACAATTGTCACGTGTGTAGCACTCACACACGTCCTGTCAGCCCTTTACTACATTCCTGTGCGTTGGGTATAATTACCCTTGCTTTACAGAAATAGACACTGAGTCTCAGAGAGGTTAACTCATTGCCCACAGTCACAAAGCTTTTCCTGGCAGAGCTGGGCTTCAAATCATGACCTGTTCCAGTTTAAATGAGGTGGGGGAGGGGGCGACAGTGGAGGTGACTGGAGGAGCCAGACCCGAAGCCTGAGAAAGTGAAGCAGGCTGAGAGGTGGGCAGCAGGGCGTGCTGGGGCCTGAAGCAAACGGGAGACACACACCCAGCACAGGGGACAGCCACGACTCAGCTCCAACAGCCGCCGAGTTTGTGATTTGCAGAGAGTGATTCAGGCTTTTATGGGACACCTCTTGGCTTTCATATGTAGCCACAAATCTGAATTTTTGCAACACTGTCAGGGCCATACAAGCGCAACGCATCTGTATGGTGTATGTGGCCCTTGGTCGCCTTCTCCACGTGTCCTGTGTCCCTTGGACCACCCCACAGGGCTGCTGGAGAGCTAGACACAGCTGCCCAAGAGATGGGTCCCTGAAGGTGGCAGGTGCCCAGATCCACCCCCTGGCAGCTCTGGCTCGGCACAGGGCTGGCCCATCATGCAAACTGACCTGACCTGGCTCGTGCCAGCCTAGCACCAAGGGTTCGGCATTGAGTAAACCTTTTACTGCCACCAGGATGTCCTGCTTCATGCCACAACGGCCATGCCAGCCTCACAGGCACTTCCTCCCGGGTCCCTCTAGCTCTCCGGAGCATTCTCGCCTCCTCCATCCTTCTTTCCCTACCTGGGACACCAGCCACACACAGAGACCCCTCCAGTTACCAGGACTTCGCTCCCTTAGAAGGCAGTGGGGGACTGAAAGTAACAAGTGGTCCCTGTCATACATGCATTTGTGTATTCAGAGGGGGAAAAAACCACACCCTGAAAAGTGATATAGTGCATTGTTCTCTTTAGAGGGTGGGGCCTGGGAGTACTTTCACCTTCTCACTGGATTCTCCTGTGCTGTGTGACTATTTTATGAAGAGTGTATTTCACTTTTCTTCACTTTAAGCTTTTCAGTAATATACAAGTAATTCAAACATATAAGTAAATAATGAAAAGGGTTGTAAATAATACAAATAAACTCAAAAGGTCCATTCTCATTTTTAAAAATTCATATAAAAGGCTTCCCTAAAATTTCTTCTGCCATTCTAATGTCCCTTCCCAGGGGAAATCACTGATATTTTTAGAGTTGGCTTCTTCCAGGTGCTTTATATGCCTTTATATACAAATGTACATAAAGAGGTAAATTGTGTCAAATAAATAGCTTATTTTGGTTTTGTTTTAGCTACCAAAAAAAAAAAAAGAGGTAGAGAGCTGTGTCTTTGGGAGTCTATTTACATAAACCTGATCCTGTTGTTCTTATTTTTATCACTTTTTTTTTTTTTAACCAAACCTTGTATGTTAAAGATCTCCTGCTGGTACATCCAGAAGTATCATTCTCTTCTATCAGCTGCATGATATTTCAAAATACAGTTGGGGCATCACTTACTTCATCACTCCGGTGTTGAAGGACATTGCCGTTGTTCCTAGTTTCTCGCTATTACAAACAAGACTTTGATGAACACCTTCGTGCACTTCTCTTTGTGCTCACGCACTCCTGTTTTTCCTAGGGTGGATAATGAGTCACAGAATTGCTTGGTGGAAGGGCATGTGCACTTTTAGTTTTAAGAGATACTGCTGAATTACTTTTATAACCAGCAAAAGCCACTAACAATAAAGAACAGCACAAATTGGTCCTGATTTCCCACCCCTGCCTCCCCAGCCGAACAATGAGGAAATGGAGCTAAAGTGGTGGGGACCTGGATGTTTGCTAAACCGGCAGCTGGTGACAGCCCTCCCTCCCGTCCCCTTGCAGCTCAGCCTCATTGCTTCTCTCTTGTCACGGCAGGTTCAGCCCTTACGAGTGGTACGATGCTCACCCCTGCAACCCTGGCTCTGAGGTGGTGGAAAACAACTTCACTCTGCTGAATAGCTTCTGGTTTGGAATGGGGTCCCTGATGCAGCAAGGTATGTGCCCAGTCCCCAAGGTGGGGGGTGCTCCTCTCCCCAGGGGACCTTTTCTCCCCGGTGTGTGTGGGTGGGTGCTCAGCCTTCATGAAGTCAGCAGTCAGCCCCTGCCTGCCTCAGGATAGCCTTAGACCTGCTGAGCCATCACAGGTTTGGAGACACCTGGACACCCAGGTATGTGACCTTGCCCCGGGTCCCCACCCTTCACCACTGTTTCGGGGCCAGCTCAGTTTCAGAGGCCAAAGCAGATAAGCTGCCCCTACGCATGTTCCGCAGGCTCATCCTCAGTCCCTCCTGCTCCAGCTGAGATGCACCCCTTCTGCTGGGGTTGGCCTCCCCCCAGCCTGCCCCGTGATGGCCTCACCATGTAGAATCTGGCTGAACAAAGTTGGGCTGAGGATGGGCACAGTGGACTGGAGGCAGGGAGGCTGGCTGAGACTGGAGCTGGGGGAGTGGCCAGCGGGGTAAAGGTCAGGATAGACTAAGAGAATTTCAGGGTATAGCAGGGGCTGGACTCTTTGGCTGGCTGTGGGGAGGCTGAGGGTAGGAAGGTTCATATCTGAAGTGGGGACTTTATCCTGAGTGCATTGGAGTAGCGTCAGGATACCCAGAAGGACACCACACTCTCCCATCCTCTTGAGGGAGAGCCAGTGTACTGCCCCTGCCCCTGAGCTGCTGGCCCAGCCTATAGAAATGTGTGCAACGGCTCACATATCTCAGAAGGCAGAGCATCAGTTCTGGCTTCAAGGAGTGTGGTGAAGAGGCACCGTGGGCCCTGGAGGTGGACACAGGAAACAGGGTCCCCAGCCAGGTAGCACCTCCAGGGAAAACATGGACCCATTGCTTCTGCCTATCAAGTCAGAGCCTCTTACCTCAGGAAATGGGGAAACTAAAATCTCTGCCTCACAAAGGGATAGTGGGTGACAGGGCACATGGGAAAGGAGAGCATCCAAAGAAAATGTCCTTGTCCCTCACTCATCTGTGTGTATCCTCAAAGCCTAGCACAAATCCTGGTCCTGAGGAGACATCCACCAGCAAATGCTGAGCGGATGGATGGATGAGAGGGGGAATGATGTGATCCTGGCTGCCCACCACCTGCCAATCCTGTGCTGGGCACTTGAGTAAAGAAGGATGAGGGAAGATACATCTGTCCCCAGCCTGATGATTTCCCACCCAGAGCAGAGCTCAGGGGAGGGACTTGGGCTTGGGTGGGGTCCAACAGAGCCTGGCAAAACTCACCAAGCAAACAGCTAAAATGAGTCATTCTCCCTTTGTGGGCGGGGGACAGCTCTAGCCCTGGCTTGGAGCAGTCTGGAGGAGGGCCAGGCAGGCGAGGCTGGGGGTGGCTAGCTGGGTGAGGAAGCTGAGGAGCCTTAGTGGGAAGTGACAGACAGCCCTTCAAAGAAATGCTTCATTCTGTCCCCGCTCTTAATGAGTGTCCTGGAGCCTCACCTTGTTGCTTTGTCCATCATCTTTGTTCAGTGACAGTTGGGAAAGACCTAGAAGCCCTTCAATGCAGTAATAACTTTTCTTCTTCCATCTCCTGCTGCTATTCAAAGCCCTGGCCCCTAGTGTATTCCCCGAGAGGTTTTGATTAGGAGGGAGAAAAATAGTTGTGTATTTGAAAACCTCTCCCTTGAGTGATTTCTTTGAGGAGAGGAAAAAAAAAAAATCATCCATATCAAAGCAGATGCTTTTCAGATTGCAGGTCCAAATATACTGGAAAGTTCAGGAGTGACTCGCTATTTAAATCGCTTGAAAGCCACCTAGTTAATTACTTCAGTTAGAAGGTTTCCACCTAGATGGTGCTCCATACCCAAGGTCGGGGAGGAAGAGTGATCTATTTTATCAAGGAGCTTCAAAAAATGTTGATTTTCTCCTCCTGCAAAGCACCGCATAGCAATCTTGTATTTGCAACACAATTTCTCTTCAAATTCTATCGCCACGTCGCCGAGGTATTTGTGTGAGGCTGGGAAGAAGGGCAATTCCTCGTGCTTTGCAGGGCCCTGGAGAGGGGAAGTGTCTGGCACAAGACCGTACGGAGAGTTGGGAGCAGGATTCAGTCAAGAACCCAGGGATTCTGACTCCCGAGTGTTCAGGGACCATCCAGGGGTCCATGGAAACGCACCGAAGGGTCTGGCAAGCCTGGGAAATGCTGTGCATGTGCCCATTGTTCTAGAAGAGCAGCAGTTCTTAAATTTAGCCCCTATCAGAATCGCCTGGAGGGCTTACCAAACCGGGGTTGTGGGGCCCCTCCCCTGAAGTCACTGATTCTGTAAGTCCTGAGATGAGGCCTGAGAACAAGCATGTCTTAGAAGTTTCCAGGTGATGCCGGTGCTGCTGGTCTAGGGCCCGCACTTTGGGAACCACTGGGCGAGGATGGGCCTCAGCTCTTGCTGGGTTGTCAGGGGAGCCCATGGCCCAGGGGAGCTCATGGCCCAGGAGACCCAGGCGGTCCTGGTCTGGACAGTGTTGGAGACCCTTGCCTCTCCCCTTCTCCCAGGGTCCGAACTGATGCCCAAAGCCCTGTCCACGCGCATCATCGGTGGCATCTGGTGGTTCTTCACTCTCATCATCATCTCCTCCTACACCGCCAACCTGGCCGCCTTCCTGACCGTGGAGCGCATGGAATCGCCCATTGACTCTGCCGACGACCTGGCCAAGCAAACCAAAATCGAGTATGGGGCTGTCAAGGACGGGGCCACCATGACTTTCTTCAAGGTGAGGCCTTCTCCCTCTCACTGCAGCGCCACAAGCTGATCCTTGGCTGTCCTTCCCTGACCACATGGAGCCAAGGGGACAGAAATCCCCAAGGCTTAGTCCTCCCATGTTAGGGACCAGTTAACTTTTGGGAGTTGTGGTGATGTGGCCACCTGGGTTGGTCCCAGCACAGATCCCAGAAGTTTCTACACCTGCGGCAAGCAGTGTGAGTATGCTGCCTTTCCTTAGCCCATCAGATGACAGGTGGGGAGGCGAGGCTGGAGAAGCGGGAAAGAGAAATGAGACCCGATGCCCAAACAGGCCCTGGGGCCGGTGGGCTCCCTGACCTTGGCTTTGGGTCTCAGCAGCATCCAGCTCCACAAGGCTGGCCTGGGCGTGGGGTCAGCTCTTCACCCCTCAGAAGGTAGCAGGGGGCACTTAAAACTTTAACAAGTGTCTACAAACATTCCTTAGCAGGTTACATACGCTCTTGGAGAAGCCGTGCACAGACAAAGCCCATGTCACCTGCTCAGGTGACTGCTGTTACGGGGATCTGGCCATGACTTTGCTGCTCCTCCTGCTTTGTAAGACGTTGGGTCCATTCCCCAGTGGTTTTATACCTTTTCACTAGGTAGCTGAGGGTTTAGGAGACTGGCTGACCCTGAAAACCAGTAGCTGTAGATGTTCTTCTGGAAATTAAATGGTAATAATAGTTACCACCACTGAGGGCTCACAGGGAGCCAGGCACTGTTCTAAAGGCTTGCCTCATTTACTCTTCGTGACAAATCCTGTGAGCAGGTACCACAATTCCTTCCACTTTACACATGTAGAAATTGAGGCTCAGAGTAGTTAAGGGGCTTTTCCAAGGACTCATAGCCGAAGAGGCCAGATGTGGCCCAGGTCTGCCTTCCTCCAAGGCCCATGGTCGAGACTGTGGTTCTCAGACATGAGTGTGTGCATCCAAGTCACCTGGAAGGCTGAAGGGAACCCGATTGCTGGGCCTCCCTCTCAGGGTTTCTGGTTTTGTGGGCCGACAGTAGGGCCAAGAATGTGCATTCCTGACAAGTTCCCTGGTAATTCTGATGCTGGTGGTCCAGGGCCCAAACTTGAACAACCACTGTCCCAGCTGTTCCTCAGAAATGGTCAAGATCCGGGAACTCTGGCTATGGATCCATTGTTCATTGATTGATTAGTCAGTTGCTCTTGATCAGTCTGAAAGCCTGGGGTATGTCCCTCTCCTCTGGGTCCTGCCCTTCACCCAGCTCCAGCCCTTGCCTCCTTCCAGGCTAAGCTCCTGGGTGGATGGATTGAAGCCAACCCCCCCCCCATCCACCCGTGCCTCTCCTGTGTCTCTCCTTGAGGATGGAGGCACCTGCTTTGCGAAGAGAAAGAAAGGAGGAAAAGGGCTCCCTCTTGGGTGCTGCCACTGCTTCTGAGCAGCAGCAAACGTGGCCTTCCTAAGATGCCACTGCCATGTGTTAAGAGTGAAGGAAAGGGAAAAGCATGGTCACAGGCATGTCAGGAGCTCTCTGGCCCCTGTGTGCGTTCATGAGTGTGAGTGTTTGTGAGCATATGTTAGATGCATATGCACATAGCAGTGTACAATGCATGTAAATGTGCACACAAGTGTGTATGTGTGCCCATATAAAGAGCCTGCCTATGTGGAAGCATGTATGTTTGCGCCTGAACGTGAGAGTCTACACATATGTGTGTATATGGGTAAGCATATACGTGCATGCATCTCGTGATCTGGGTGTGTGGATATGTGCCAGAGTGTCTACATGATATACGAGGTCTGTCCTGAAAGTATAGAGCCAATGTGTTAATATAATTAAAACAGTTTGTCCTGGATACTTTTTGGACAGATCTGTTTATGTGTAGAGAATATATGCATGTCTATCTGTTTAAATGTCCCCATGCATGTGCCTAAATTAGTGTGTGTGGGTGCAAAATAGTCTGTGTGTTTGTGCAATGGCCCTTGTATGTGTGTGTAATGGCCCCGCACACATATGCCTCTGCATGTGTGCATAATGGTCCGTGTGTGCGCAAGTGCCCGCTGGTGCCTATCCTCAGGCTGTACCCAGCCCTTTGGCTGAGCCAGAGCATCTCTCATGCATTACTCATGAGCGCGTCTCTAAGCAGGGCTCCCGATCAAAGGGAGGCAACACAAATAAGGTCGGTGCAGGCTCATTGCCGCTGATTGGACATCCTCACCCGCCTCCGTCCTCAGATGCTCAGATTGGCTTCCCAGAGCCTAGTCCCAGCTCCCCACCAAGCCACTCTCCTCAGCACCAAGCAGCCCCTCCTGCAGCCAGCTCTGCCCTCACCCACCTCCCTGCCACTGGCATTGTGAGGAGGGACAGGGAGAGACTTACAGGCTGGGGCTCAAGGGCCCATGTTCACAAGGGCCTTCGGCCAGAAACAGCGACTCCACATCCCCCTGCAGACCAGCTCTGCTTCCTTACTCTCCTGATCACCAATTAATTCCTCTTGAAGCCTGGCCTTCTTGTCCTGCTTCAACTCCAGCGAAGCTCCGCTTGCCCAGACTCCCTTTCACTGGCAGCCGCAGGGGGCCTGCTGTGGAGGCCGGGAGGACCTGGGTGTGAACGCACTCACCTGCCTCAGACGAGGAGCCGGAAGCACATGGCACCCTCCCAGAGGATCCCTGGACAAACCCACTTCCTCCCCTGCCCCTGCCCTCTGTAGTCATACCTCTCCCACCGGCAGCCACATCGTAACCTCATTGACACTTTCAAGGTAGAGCTCGAAGGAAACCTGTATTTAACCTAGAAAACAGAGGCCAAGAGGGGCTGGATGATTTGCCCAGGATCACACAGCAGATCAATGGTGGAGCTGGTGTGTAAGACCAGATTGCACGCAAAGTGCCTGCTCCCACACCCACTCTGGGGCCTTCTTCTGGAGGGGGTGTCCCCTCCCCTGCCCATGAGTGCATAGGGCAAGGCTGGCTGCAGGAGTACCCACCGGATGTTGAGGAGACATGGAAAAGTCAACAACACTGGTAACATTCATCGAGCACTTACTAGAAGCCAGGCAAGTTTCAAAACATTTCACCTGCAGATTAGCTCCCCCTTGTCTGAGAGGCACACATTTCCAGGCCCCCAGTAGACACACAGGTGGCACCAAACCCTTATATAGACTATGCTTCTCCCCAGACGTGCATACCATTCCCAACTTCTGTGGCATATCTGAACTGCCGGCATCACCACAACTGAGCTTTGGGGCCATTATTAAGTAAAATAAGGGCGACTTGAACTTAAGCCCTGTGATACTGTGACAGTGGATCTGATAAAGTGAGGTGGCTACCAGGTGACTCATGGGTGGGGAGCATAGGCAGCGTGCATGCAATGGACAAAGGGATGATTCATGTTCTGCACAGGATGGAGCAGGACAGCTCGTGATTTCATCACACTACTCGAAACAATATGCAACTTAAAACGTTTGAATTGTTTGTTTGTGGAATTTTCCACTTAATATAGTTGGACCCTACTTGACTGGGTAACTGAAACCATAGAAAATGGAGCCACAGATAAGGGGGGACTACAGCATTCACTCATATCATTCTCTTAACAATGTTAGAAGAGAGACGATTATGATATCATCTCTATTTTACACACAATGAAAGTAGAAAGCAACTCGAGTGAACACTGACTTGCTATTTCACCATCAAGTGAGTCAAGTGCGGAGCTAGGATTCGAACCAAGCCATCTGGCTCTGGGGCCTATGCTCCTTGTCCATATTACCTGTAAGGAGCCAGCCAGCCCAGGAGTGAAGCCACGGTCAGCCTAGAACAGCCCTGGTGCATCATAGTTGCTCAAATAATAAACAAGACAATCTATCTGATAACCAATTATGCATGCATGCATTCAGGCGTGTGGGTGTGCGCCGTTAAAGCATGGAACTAAAAGATGACAGGAGCCGAGTGGGGCAAATGCAGGACAGTGTGTTGAGGATGGGGACCAAGCAGGGGGCACCCCTGAGCATCTTTTAATCCAGGGCAGATGAGCCTTAATTCTGTGGTTAGCCTGTGTTCCTGGTCAGGCTGCAAACCATCTTTAAAAGCCCTTGGGCTGACCTTGACCCCTGTGGCTCCATTGATTGGGTATTGTCCCACAAAGCAAAGGGTCACCAGTTCCATTCCCAGTCAGGGCAGGTACCTGGGTCGCAAGTTCAGTGCCTGGTCAGAGAGCCTGTGAGAGGCAACCAAGCTCCTTCCTTCCCCCTCCTCTAAAAATAAATAAATAAAACCTTTAAAAAAAAAAAGCCCCCTGCTGAGAGTAGAACCCAGGGGAGAGAACCCATTTCTGTCCAAAGACAGCAGCAGGAGGCGGGATGCTGGGCCGTCTCCCCTGGGGGAGCTCCCCATCCCTCACCACTCCCCGCCCCTGCAGTGCGGGAGACGCATGGCCAGAGGCAGCCCCATCCTTCCAAAGGAAACTTCATTTGAAGAGTTGTCAGGGAGCAGCAGACATCACAAACAGCGTCTCCTGTGTTGTCCTCCCTCTGTCTTGGCAGATAAAAATTAATTAGGAGATGAAAAAAGAGGCCTTTGAAAGCGCGGTTTGGCTGTAAAAATATGTAGGCAAAACGTGAAGGAGAGCATGGGGAAAGCGGCTCCTCTGGTGGGGGTGGAGGGCGCTGGGCAGCTCCGAAGGGAGAGGGTGCCAGAGGACAGCTTCTCCCAGGATTTAGCCCGCTTTGGTGTCGGGGTGCGGGGAGGCACATCACGTGTAGGTGGGACTGTGTACCAGAGACAGCCACCTAGGAAAGGGACAGGAGCTGGGGGCCAAGAGTTTGATGCTCTCCGGCTCACTGGCATGGTCAAGCCCCCCTGCCCCCCTTTGCACAGTCTTGCCCCGAAGCTGGGAGGCACTGGGAGAGGCCATTCCGTGCACCACAACCCCTGTCCAGCTGCTCAGGCTCTCCTGTGACACTCGGGATCTCAGGACCTGTCTGCGGGCCTCTCCAACGGTGCCTTAGCCCTGCCTTCAATCAGTAGTGGGGTTGGGAGACCAAAACACGGTGACCAGGCAGAGCCCGGTGGGTTGCGGGACTAAGCTGTTCACATAAGCAGCTTAGGACCCGTGCCTGAACCGAGGACACATGCCACAAATGCTGTTTTGATTGTTGATTGTCGAAACCAGTGATACACAGGCCTCTTTCGCCCACAGGTGTAAGTCCGAGGGCTACATGCGGTTTATATACTTTTTAATTAGTTGACAGCATTTTAAAATTGGGAGAGTTTTGCATTTCAAAAAAATCACATTTCTGCTTTTTTGAAAAGAGTCAGCTCTCGCGCAAAGCAACGATGGTCAGGAGCCGAGAGGCATGGCCTTTTCAGTTTATCACCGTTCTGCTCAGCGCTCTTTGCTTATGACAGCACCCTGCATGGCACCTGTCCACCTGCGCTGAGTACTATGTCACTAAACTCTATAGGAACTCTGTACTGTGGAAAGTAGTATCCCCAATTTCTAGATGAGAAGACTGAGCCTTACAGAGAATTAAAGAGCCTCAATGAGAAATAAGAATGCCAGGCACTTACGAAGCACTTCACAGGCCAGCCTCTGTGTTAAGCTAATCCCCATTTTACAGAGGTGGAAAGTGAGGCTCAGAGACATGATGTCACTTGCCTCTGGCATTTAAAACCGGAGTTCCTGCGGTGGGGCTGACCCCACCCACTACCATCTCCACCCCACACTGTAGCCCTCAGGCCTGACACCTCTTGCAGCCCCCACAGGCGAGCCTCGGGGACACGTGCAGACTGCAGGAGGGGCAGCTGCTGGGCTGCAGGGTCGGCCCATCTGCCCTGGCCAGGCAGGCAAAAGCAGCAGACTTAGGAAAACCTCCTGGTCCCCAAGGAAATAAGCCAAGAGACATGATTAACTGCTCGAGTGTGGGGATCTGATAAAGCCAAAGACTCCACGCCCACGGATAAGAAAGCCAATTACTCTGGGAAAGGTCTCCTCTTCAACATGGAAAATACCCTGGGTCTCGCATGGAATCACATTGCCACTATCTCCCTACACACGCTCCCTAGGATTCAGCTCCCTTCGGAATTGATATATATTTATGTATATATACCTACATACATTTTCTTGTACAGAAATGTTAAATTCTCAAGATTAAGTATCTTCAGTTGGGGAAAATCAATTTACTTCTTTGAGGAGGCTGGAATTGAAAGTCGTGAGCCTGAAACTTACTTTCTTGCCAATTTTACTGATAAAAAAAAAAAAAAAAGTCTCTTCATCCTGGCACATCTCCCTGTATTGGCTGCTCCAAACGATTCCATTAATTGATTTGAGTGACTAGCCCTGAGGCAATGCTTATTAAGGTTTCCAACAAGAAACTGGGACAGGCAGAATGACTCAGGAGCCATAGGTATGTGTGACTGTGTTCCCTGGGTTGGTGACTGTAGCTCAGGCCAGTGACAGGGACTTAGGCCTCCAATGGTCAGGCCCAGAGAAATGGGAGAGAGGCCTGAGATCCCAGGAAGGACCCCAAATGTCTCTCTCCTTGTCTCTCATACATGCCAGAGGGAGGCTTTAAAGGGATGTGCCTGGAATCACAAACTCACAGCAGAAGAGAACTTAAGGGGGTACAGTGGGTGTGTTTGAGGATGGGGTGCCCTAAGATAGAAGAAAAGCACAGTGGGCGGCCATTAAAGAGAAGCAGATTTCAGGCCCATCTGCCTAAAGGTGATCGAGGTAGTAAAGTTGTAGACCTTGGAGCTGGCAGAGAAGAACCTCTGAAAACCAGCATCACAGCCAACTTCCTGTTCCGTTAGCACCGGAGGCTTTCATGTCTATCTGCCTCAACACCCAATCCAGCCCCGCTGGAAAGTTCTGTCTCGTTTTATGGTGTAGTGTTACTGGTGAGAGCATAAGTTTTGATGCCAGGCAAACCTATGTGTATGAGGAACAGGGTGTTGTTGGTGAGGGATGCAGGGAAGAATTTGCAAAATAAGAACAAGCTCTTATTCTGAGGCAGGAGGGGTGGGGCAGGGCTCCCTGAATGGTTCATTGTCAAGTTACTTTTGCAGCTCTCGAGATTTTTACCAATGGCTGACTATGTGCATGGGAGCATGAGTAGGTAAGATGGATGAGGTGGAGAGGTGGATAGATGACTGGTGGTGGATAGAGGGGTAGGAGAATGGACCGATGGACAGATGGTTGGCTAGGTGGATGAATGGATGGATAAACAGGTAAAAGGCAAGGAAGGTGGTTGGATAGTTAGTCGAATAGGTTAGTGTATAGATCGTGTGTGAATGAACGGGTGAGAACATGAATATGATGGATGAGAGGCTGGTGGATGGAGGGAGGGATGGATGGATGGATAGATGGGTGGACTACATGCATGCGCTGGAGGTGTAAAGGGAGCCCTGATGGCCTCATCAAGCCCTGGCTCCCAACTCTGGAAGAAGAAGGAGAATCTGGAAAGCAAGAAAGACTGGGATAGAAAAGGAGCTGTGGTGCTGGAGCCACTGATGGGAAACAAGTATTTAGTTACCACAACCAAGAGGGCAGAGTATCTGTGGAGCATGTGTACCTGGTAAGATGGATGATAAGACTTGGGAAATCTGATTAAAGGAGTGGTTAGAACTGATTATCTGAAAAATAATCAGTTGTTGGGAACAAAAGTAGCTTGTGTGAGCACGCAAGAGAGTGTATCAGTTATTAATGGCTGCGCAACAAATTACCCAAAACTTAGTGTCTTCACACAACATTTGTGATTTCCTAGCGTGTGGGTCAGGATTCAGCGCAGCTTGATTGGGTCCCCTTGATGGGTTGTCTCGCCAGTTGCATTCAAGTGTTGGCTGATGCGGCGGCAGTCATCTCAGGTCTCTCGTTCCAAGCTCCCCCATGTGGCTGTTGGGGGGATGCAGTTCCTCCTTGGCTGTAGACCCAAGGGCGTCAGTTCTCCACTGACCATTAGCTGGAGGCAGCCCTTCATTCCTCACCTTGTGGGCCTCGCCATGGGTGACTCACAGCACTGCACCCACCGGTGCCATCTTCCATCTGGGAAGCAAGCAAGAACACAAGCAGGATGATAGTTCAGTCTCATAGAACCTGATCTCCAGAGCGACATCCCATGGCTCCTGGGAGGAGTTAAAAGCCAGTCTCCATGTCCAGCCCACACGCAGGGGCAGGGGACCACACAGGGACATGAGTCTGATCAACGGGGATCACTGGAGCCGTAGAGAAGCTTCCTGCCACAGAGAATCTGGCAGGAAAAGTAGCAGAATGAGAAAGGACCTGAGAGATCAAAGAAGCCGGGAAGTGGGTGGAGATGTCTGGATATCGGAAATTATCTGCAAAATAAGAAATGCCCCCTGAGTCAGGACAGCTGGACATTGGGGATGTTTTTAAGGGCAGTAGTAGCCAGTGGGGGAGGGGCATTCGAGCTGCAGGGGGAGCTGAGGTGGAGGAATAGCTGGGAGGATGGACTCGCTGGAGAGAACAGTTGGGAGGCAAGAGTTGCAGAGGTAAGAGAGTAGCTCTGGAGGTGGAGTAACTGGAGAGTGGGGAGAGCTGAAGGTAGGATACACTGAGGCCTGAGAGGAGCAGGGCACAGCCAGCCTGTGCTCTGGTGGAGCCCAATGGAGCTCCAGGTATCTGAGTCCTTCCAGGCCTTTGGCTTTGGGGGCAGATAAATTTGCAGGTGGGGGAGGGGTTGCTTGTCTCTGAATGTGCCACCAGACCCTGTGCCCAAAGGAGCTACCGCTGGTCCTTAACAGAATCTGGGCTAAGATGGAATTCCAAGTGGGGTCCTGCCTGCGGCTTTGGGGACCTCTCCTCCCCCTGATGTGCCTGAGTCTGCAGGAGCCATTTTCAGAGGGAACAGCCCTTGCAGAGCTAGGGAACACCTGGAGAGTAGAAGGTACACTTTCCTCCCAGCCTCGCCCCACCCCCACTCCTTGCCGACACAGCGACACAGTGTCTTCCCCGCCTCCTGTCCATCCCCCAGCCCTGCGCCAGCCTGCTTGAGCACACGCGTGCCATCCTGCACACCGGAGCTGGGCCAGGCGCCAGTCAGACAGGCTGACATCACAGATAGGCGCAGCCAGACCAGGAAACTGCCAGCACAGGGGGGACTGCGGGGCCACCTGCTCCCCTGGGATCAGCGGGGACAGGGCCCATCCCTGCTGGTAGCAGGCAGCTGGCAGGCACTAAGTTCCCCCCAAATCCCATGAAAGCCATGCATCCTGGTCTGCCTGATCCCCTCATCAACAGGGGGTATTCAGTGTCAGCCCTTCTTCCCAACCCCAGTGCCTGCTCGGAGTCCCCCAGCCAGGCAGTGGGTGCACAGCAGCCCCCCCACCAGGTCTGGTCTTAGGGATGCTGGTTCTGTTCGTGCAGCAGCATCTGGCCCAGGACTCTCTGGGGACAAGGTGCAGGCACCTGCTCTGACACCTCCCCATTCTTCAGCTCTCACCCTGCTTCTCTCTCACTGGAACGAAGTAGAACAGGAGCCCTCACCTCAGACAAAACCTTCCCGAGACACAGGACATGAGAGGGACCCACTGTGGCTGAAGTGAGGAGCCCAGAACCCACCGGCTTTGCCATCATTGACATCCACCTCGCCCTCTCTACCCTCACAGTGGTTTCAGTGAGGCAGTGTTGCTCAGTGGTTAGGAGCATGGACCTTAGAGCCAGAAGGTCTGGGTTTCAAGCCTGGCTTTGTCACTTGGTATCTGAGTGACCTTAGGCAAGTTACTTAGTCATGCCTCAGTCTCCCCATCTGTAAAATAGGGCTAATGTACCTGCCTCCTAGGATTGCTATGAAGAGTCAATGACTAAATGCAGTAAAGCATTTAGAACACAGTACCTGAGCATATCATTTAGTAAATAAATAGAGGAAGGAAATTAATTATTTACAAGTCAGTGTGAAAACTACTTGTGCCATGGGCCAAGGGATCTCAGGTGGGTGGGTCTGAGTCTGAACCTTGGTGTTATCACTCACCAGCCCAGTGTTCTGGGACCTACCCGCCCAGAGCCTCAGTGTCCACATCTGAGCAATGGGTGGCACGCCCTCACACTGAGCACTGCAGACAGATCCCCTGCCCAGAGCCCTGTTAAGCCGGTGAGCAGCACTTGGCCTCTGTAACTGTGTGGGCACCACCCTTCCCCTCTCGACCCAGAAATCCAAGATCTCCACCTTTGAGAAGATGTGGGCCTTCATGAGCAGCAAGCCCTCAGCGCTGGTGAAGAATAACGAGGAGGGCATCCAGAGGACGCTGACAGCGGACTACGCACTGCTCATGGAGTCCACCACCATCGAGTACATCACCCAGAGGAACTGCAACCTCACCCAAATCGGGGGCCTCATCGACTCCAAGGGCTACGGCATTGGCACGCCCATGGGTGAGCAAGGGGGTGTGGTGCAGTGGGGGGCCAAGCACCCCCATCTCCTCCCACACACTGTCTCCTGCTCCCACTCCCAGCTCACCCCACGGGGCCTAGAAAAGTGGCATTTCCTCTGCCCAGAGATGAAGAGGTAGAGCCACGTACCTTGCGAGGTCAGCCCTGATATAAGCAGAGGACAGGGTGGGGGCAATTCCGAGGTCACACCTGCTCTCCCAGCCCAGATGTACAGTGCCATCCGGGGGCCTGTGAACACAGGGATCCATAGGCAAGTCATCCTACCTCAGGAGAGGCCCCTTCCTCCCACCCAGATGCCATGTATAAAGAGAGGGCTTCTGGCGATAGGGTCCCCCTTTTTATGAGCTTGCCAAGAGGGCTAGTGACGGCGGCCAACACCCACCAGGGTGTCGCCAGGGGCCCACAGGATGGACCGAATGCTGCTGACTCCTGTCCCCGCTTCCCGATGCAGGCTCCCCGTACCGGGACAAGATCACCATTGCCATCCTGCAGCTGCAGGAGGAGGACAAGCTGCACATCATGAAGGAGAAGTGGTGGCGCGGCAGCGGGTGTCCCGAGGAGGAAAACAAAGAGGCCAGCGCCCTGGGCATCCAGAAGATAGGGGGCATCTTCATTGTCCTGGCCGCTGGGCTGGTTCTGTCGGTGCTGGTGGCAGTGGGCGAGTTCGTGTACAAGCTCCGCAAAACAGCAGAGCGAGAGCAGGTGAGCCAAACACCTGGGCACCTGCGCGGGAAGGGGAGGGAGATGGCAGAACGGCACTTGTGCTGGTGTCGCACCGCATCCGTGCCAGGCACACAGCAGCGTCTGACCCCATCTTCAACGTAGCCTACCCTGCCTGCCACCCGCAGGTCCCGCCTCGCACCGACTCTGAGCGCACCTCCCTGTCACGGTGGCTCCATGCCAGGCGCAGCTTGTCATCTCTAGCTGGACCGCGCAGCAGCCCCCAGGCTGGCCTTCCGGCCTCCACGCTTCCTCTCTACCGCCCGTTCTCCCTCCACAGCCCTGTTTAAGCTTGATTCAAACCCTGCTGTTCTCTTGCATAAAACCCTCCAGGGTAATTACTGAAGCTGGGTTGATGGTTACATAGGGGTTCATTATACACGGTTCTCTCTACTTCTGCATGTATTTGGAAATGGCCGTAATTAAAAGTTTTTAAAAGAACAGGGTTAAGAGGTCCAGCCCAAGCGTTCAGATGGGAGAACCTGTCTGATTCATCCGAGTGTGGTTGGCCTGTGGTTCTGGGTTCTGGGAGCAAATTAGAACCACAGGGAGAGAGTTTTTTAAGTGCTAATGCTCTGGCCTCACTCTTGGAGACACTGTTTTAATTGAGCTGTGGCAGAACCTGGTATTAGCATCTTAAGAAAGTGCGCAGGGCGCTTTCAGTGAGCACCTGAGCTGAGGACCACGGTGCTGGGGCCCCGCCTCTCACAGCGAAGCTCAAAGTGACACAGGGCCTTGTGTGAAGAGACTATAGTTAAGGCCTGTGTACCGGGGACCATTAAAAGTAGGCCGCTTTTACATCCATCAAAACTGAAACGGAGTCTTTTATAACCAGTAAGCTTGAGCCAGCAATGCCCTCAACACGAGTGGCCAAAGATGTGTGTGGGTTAAGTGTGACTGACAGCACGAAAAAAGTAGGGGAAAAACTCAATGTCCAATCATCAGGAACAGCTAAAAAACATTATGATACATTAAAAAAAAAAAAAAAAAACTCTTTAGGAATTTCCAATATAATTGGAATGAGCTCTAAATTCCACCAAAAAACCTACAGGATCTGGTTCTTGCCTGCCTCTGATTTCCTCCTTTCCACCCTCCCCCACCCCTTCTCTGTTCCATACACACTGGCCTCCCTTTTTGCACCAGGCGTGTTTCGGCCTCAGGGCCTTTGCACCTACTGTTGTAGCCACCTAAAATGATTTCCCCCCCAGAGTGCCGTATTCTTGGCACCTTCCGGTTATTCAGTTTCTACTCCGTTGTCTCCTCTCAAGTAGCCTTCTCCTACTTCCAACCCCTCTCTAATCCATTCCACTGCTTTAGTCTTAATATTAGTTATCACTGACTGAAATTACCCGCTTAATGTTTATTAACTGTTTCTATTCCATCACTAGACCATCAGCTCCCTGAAGGCTGGGACCTATCTGTCACTTTCACTGCTGTACGCCTACTACCCAGAATAGTGCCTGGCACATAGTAGGGGCTCAATCAATATTTTCAGAATAAAGAGCAGGAGATGAGGGATGATTGTGTTCAGTGGGTGAACCAGGAAAAGCTTGGCCATGTCACTCAACTAGTAAGAGGCAGAGCCAGAATCCAAAGCCCAAGTGTCTGTCTGTTGCTGTTCTGGCCTCACTGGGTGGGTTCAGGCATCAGTGGTCCCCACTGCCTTCCAGGCAAGCTGCAGGACAATCCCTGCCATCAGACATCTGCGGGCCATGCTTCACGTCTGCTGTCCCTCTCTGGTCCTCACAGGGACTTAGGCCAGAGGAGGCCATTGCCACCCAACTGCCCTGCTGGGACCTACTCCCAGATGCCCACCCTGAGAAATACACGCTGACTTTCCTGAGTGGGAGTATAGTGACTGTCCCCTTCATGGGCAGCCCTCCCAGGAGAGTAGTCACCCACACATTCGTCAAGTGTTCCTTAAACCCTGAGTCTGGGCCAGGACTGGTGCTGGGAGCTGGGCTCATGGGGAGCAAACTGGCTGCTTCATGCTCCCATAATCCAGTGGAGAAAAGTTAGACGGGTAAACTCCTCAAACTTTAATGTAGATGCCTATCAGAGCTTCAGTTTGCTCATCTATAAAATGAGGATAAGACGATACTACCTGCCCTCCAACCTTAGTCTCCAAACAAGAAGGTGCTGCTCTGTAGGCTGCCACACAAACTGCCCATCCTGCAGGGGGCAGAGGGTGGGTGGGGTGAAGGGCAAGAGAGCCCCGGTGGCCTTAGCACAGCTCAGGAGCCAGGGCCGGAGTTGGCTGGAGTTGCAGGGCCGGGATTGACCAATCTGCCCCTCTTCCTCCCACCCCCACCGCAGCGTTCCTTCTGCAGCACCGTGGCCGACGAGATCCGTTTCTCCCTTACCTGCCAACGCCGGGTCAAGCACAAGCCACAGCCTCCTATGATGGTCAAGACAGACGCTGTCATCAATATGCACACGTTCAATGATCGCCGGCTTCCGGGCAAGGACAGCATGACCTGCAGCACATCATTGGCCCCTGTGTTCCCCTAAGCACTGGTAGGGTGGGGACTGCAGGCCTGGGCGGGGCAGGGCAGAGGAAAGCAAAGGAAACTGGAAGGAACGTCCCTTGTCCCCACACTGGACTTGGGGACCAGAGCTATTGCCTGTCCGCAGGGCTAGGAGGCCCCCTGCTCTCACCTACCAGGAAACCAGCAGGCCCCCAGGCCAGCTGCTCGGGCTTCACTCTCGTCCTGTTCCTTCTATGGGTTTCTGACGCTGCCAGCCAAGACAGCCAAGGCCAAAGGAAGCACACGCCTCTCTCTCGGGCCACACTCACCTGCCCCTCAACTTTCCTCTACAGTCAGAAGTTTCTACCACGGCCCTGCAGAGGCCGAGGGAAATGGAAACCACTCTGTTATTGCCGCTCCCTTCCCATGAGCCCAGGTCTCCCGGAGCTTGACTAAGATACCAGAGGCACAAATCCTGGGCATCTTCAGGAGATGAAGGCTGGGCTGTGGTGGGAGCTGAAGATGGAGGACGGCCGCCCCCGATGCCTGGGCAGAGGGAGGACTTTACCTCCCAGGGCTGTGCACCGGCTCTGAACTCCCGGATGTAGCACGCCCCCACTGTGGCAGTCCCTGTTTGGGAACAGTTGGAGGCAGAGGGTCGCCTAGGGGAAAAGAGGAGGTTGGGGTCTGGAAGAGAGGAGAATGCACAGGGGCAAGAATTGTAACAGACAATGTCCAACACCCCCCACCCTTTCTCTAGAAGAGTTGGGGAGTGGTCCGAGAAAATTCTTCTCCAACTTCTTTCTAGCCAGAGGAGACCCCGTGAATCTCTTGAAAAGGATGCCCGGAGACTCAACCAGCATTTGAAGCCCAGAGGAACAGTGGATTCTATGGAAACCCCATGGGCCTCTCAAGTTATCAGACCTTACTTTGCTGGGCACCCAAGCTGTTTTTAAACCCTGGTGGCATTAGAGAGCTTGGGCTCTTTGCCACCTACTCAGCATCTCCCCATTCCTGGCCAGTTGGCCCAGAGACCCTTCAGTCATCTTGGAAGAAGAGTAACCTAGATTAAAGTGAAAGTCAAGTCACACCTCCTCAAAAGAGGGGTCCAGGCCCTACTGCACAGGCTAACTTTGAAGTAGATGGGAGAAACGAGGGGGGCCCTCAAGAACTCCCACTTGCTGGACTTACCAAACATAAAGATCCCCAAAATGAAAGTTTTAGGGGCAAGATATCATGGTTGGTAGAAGCCTCAAGGGCAGGAAGGGTGAAGCTGCCCCCTGGAGAAATAACCAAAGAGCCCATACAGAGACACAAGGCCCTCCTGGCCCCAGTTCTGGTCCAGAGCAGCTGGGACTGTGTGGGACTTGGGCGTCAGCAGAGAAGTGGTAGCGGATGAGGTATCAGTGAGGGGTAGGCCAGATGACCTGTGGTTCCAGCTAGCTGTGGTGGATGCTTGAGGGGCCTATGACTTTAAGATTCTGGAAAATGAATGAGACAAGGAAGGTTTAGGAGCAAAGTGTCCTTAAAGAGAACGTGATGAGGCCAGCAGGGCTCCCACAGCCAAGGGCAGAGGGCGGTCTTTGAGCTGGAAAAGAGGACAGGTGACTCTGGACAGCAGGCCAGGAGCACCAGCCACCCCTCCCACCTTCTCCTGTTTCTGCTTGAGGAGCCAGCCTGGCTAAGGAAGAGCTACATTTAGGTCTCAAGAACCTTCTCAGCTGGGGTGAAGGGTAATCTCTAGCTCCCCAGGGACTTCCAAAGCAGGAGAGCACAGTGGACTCATGTGATAAGTACTGTCCCTCCTATGAACTGTGAGCTGCAGGACCAAACCAGCTGGTTCCCCGAATCAAAGCAGCTCCACCAGGCTGTGCGCCCTGGGGGTGGGAGAAGAGTCCAGATATGCAGCGTAGCCAACATGTGTAACAGTAGGAAAAGCCATGCTGTCGTGAGCTTCTGGGTGCAGGAGTGTGTGTGTGCATAAGTGCGTGTTTGTGTCTTGTATGTGAGTTTTGGGGGCTGGGGGAGAAGGACACATTTGGACATACAGAGTCCAGGGCATGCAATAATAGGAGGATCCTTTGGGTTCTGCCATGTGTGTGTGTACACGTGTGAGTATGTGTGTGAATTGAGGATGAGGGAGACAACTCTGGACAAGCAGCAGAGCCCTATACATGTAAAAACAGGAGAAGCCATGTCATAATAGGGTTCTGGTGAGTATATATATACGTATGATGTGTACATGTGTGTTTGTGCACCAAATGGCAGAGGGTGGAAGGCAGGATAAAACCTGCAGCATTGCCAAATATGTTTTAGAGGAGAAGCCATGTCATCAAGGGGTCCACGTGTGAGCATGCGTGCACAGGTGTGTGTGGGCTCGTGTGTGCAGCAGAGCGCAGGAGAGAGAACAAAACCAGGCAGACATGCAGTGAGGTCAGTGCACATACAATAGTATGTAAGAAGCCATGGGGAACCAGAGTGAGTGTCTGCGTGCTCACACACATGTTCAAATGCACGCCTATGTTCCAGCTCACTGCAGGAGCAGAGATGGACAATCAGGAAAGCAGGGAACCAGGGTCTGCTTCTGTCATGGGAGAGAGATCTTTCGTCCCAAAGATTTGCTGAGATTGTCTAGACAGAGGCATGGGGAGACTGTCCAGGTAGGGGCCACATACTTCAGGGACTCATGGCTGGTGACTCCTTTGCTCTAGACGGAGTGTCCTGTTTGAAGGGGAAAATGACATATTTTTGCAACTTCCAGGTAACAGGATTTTAATGGAAGAATTTGCCCATTTGCTCTCATCAGCCACAGACGTTAACCACTGTCTTTCTTCATCCAGTATAATTTCTTAGCACACGTCCACATCCACACTCATATCACATACACACTGTGTGTGTGTTTCTATGTATAACACTCCATGAACATCTCGTGTTCTTCTGAGACTATGCACATAGACAGACTGGGATGGGAGAAAGGAAAGGAAGTGGCATAGGGCAGGAAGACCTTTCAACAAAGCAGTGAAGAGCAGTGGGTGTCAGAGAGACAATTCAGTTAGGGAAATCCCGCAAAGGTACAAAAATGATTTGGGGGGCTCCAAAATGGAAGTGGGGTGACCTGCTGCCTGATCTTTCCTCCCATTTGAGCCTTATGTCCGTACATGTGGCTAAGGTTCAACTTCTGGCTGATGTGCTGTGTCTTCAAGACCAGCCCAAAGTCCAGAGTGCAGTGGGAACCGCTTCTGCCCAAGTGGGTCCTGGGTACTGAGGGTTCTGCTACATCTTGGGGATGGGGGTAGGGGAGGAGGTATTCCTAGCAAGGCGGATCATGTGGAATTCAACTGGAGGCCCACCTGCCAGCAGGTGTGGACTGAGCTACAGCCGGGTCCACAGGCGCAGGCACAGAGGCACTGAGGTCAAAAGCTGGGAGTGGTGGGGAGTGTAAAATCTGGTTTGAGGAAGCAGAAGGGACTTGCCGGATCAGGAGCTGGACGGTCCATGTCTGGCTCCACAGAATGCCCCCAGCTTCCACCCCCCTCTCCCACTTCAGAGCACCTCTCAACCTGCTCCCATTGGTCAAGTTGAGGGACAGCAGTGAGGAGAAACACACACACCGCCAAGACCCTTGGGCTTTCGGACACTGAGCCCTCTTTTTCCCTCTCCCCCTGATCCATTACTGGTCTTCCTACTGTGACAGCTCAGACCCCCATCACAGCCAGGACGCTGCCTCAACTGGAAGACCACGCTGGCTCGCGCCTAGGCACTGGCAGGGGCCTGGCAGGATTGGGTGACAACTCCAAATGGCTAGGAGCTTCTCCCTCTCCTTAGGCTCTCAGAAGGTGGAAGTCCGACCAGGACAATCAGAAGCTCCATTGCTGCCTTTTGTTCCAGGGGGTGCTGCATGGGGACTTGCAGCTGCTTCTTCGTAGCTCAGCATGAAGCCGGTCCCTCCCCAAGCCATCCCCAGCTATTCGCACAAACACGTGGAGACAGGCTGCACTCTGGCCGGCATCTGGAATGGTCCTGTGTGGAGTGCCAACTGGAAGGGCCTGACTCTGGTCAAAATCGCTATGTGGACTTAACACCTGGGACTGGCTCAGCCTCCTAGACTGATGCAAAAAATGGGCCCAACCTTGTAGACAGGTCTCTGGAATCGATGCATCTGGAACAGTCCCCCAGGTTGGGTGGACACACCTGGAATGGCGCCACTGCTTGCCACTGTGGAAGGGCCCTGCCCTCCATCCCCACGACGGTCTGAACCAAGCCTTCATTTCAGTCTCACATTTGCCCTGGAGTGAAAATTTCAGAGCTGAGGCCATACGTGAAGTCACAGAACTGTTTTTGGTAAAAGGTGAATGTTCTGTACAATATATATATGAATGTAAAAAGATATATATATATATGCTGTGTATATATATATATATATGCAGTGTATATATGACCTGTAGCCCATGTGTATACGCACCCCTCCCCGCACGTCTGCACACAGAGTGTACATAACCCAGCCAGTATGGGTGGGGACCAGGTGAAAGACGGGGGCTACCGCAGCATAGCCCAGGACAGAGGCCGCCGCGGGTAGAAGCTGCAGAGTGCGCCATGGGGATGAAAAAAGGCCTGTGAACACCAGAACTGCAGACCCTGGGAAGAGGGCAGAGCCGTGGGGGCTGGTAGATGGGCCCTTGCCCAGCAGGTGCCCCCTGAGGAGGGACAAGAGTGGCAGAGGAGCCTTGTCTCCATTTGAGAGCCTCTGAAGCGGGACAGCAGGGCCTGTTACTTGGCAGCAAGGTCATGCCAGTACTGGGCTCCTGAGACCTGCTCTAACACCTGTCTGCACAAGTGCCAGGCAGACATCAGGTTCCACCTGGAACACCCTAAAAAGGCTGGAGTGTTGTAGGTGGCATAGGCCTTGGCCTCAGATTCTCACCCACACACGTGGGCACAGCTCACAGCTCGGGCAAGCCCTTTTTAAAGAGAATGACCCTGAGGACATGGCCATCCTGCCAGTCGCTACGTCCCAGTGTCCTAGTTATTGACCCTGCCCTCCATCCCCTGCTTTCTAAAACAGACCTCACATCATCCCGCAGTGTGTGTCTACTTCACAAGTCAAAACTCTGAGGCCTCTGGGTGCAGGGACGCTGCCATAGACCCAGCAATGCCTGATAAGAGTCTGTCCCACCCCAGACAACCTCCACAGCCCCATGTGACCCAGAGACCAGCTGTTAAAAGCCAGAGAAGCAGGGGGTGTGAGCAGAGGAGTAACCCGGGTGAAAGATGAGAAACCAACAAGGCGCGCAGGTCCTAGCACAGCCTAGGCCTGTGTCCGCCATCTCTCCCTGCAGCATCGCCCCCGTGGGGCAGGCAGCCCCCAGAAGAAACAGCAGCCCTCTCTCCTGGCAGATTTGTCTGTTCTTTGCAATTCTGATCCCTTAGCTAGTGGCCCGGCCCTGTCACGATTCAGAGCCTGTCTGGAGCATGCGGAAGAGAGAGCTGGAGTGCACTCTCACTCGGCCAGCAACCTGCCCTCTGCTTCTGTCCTGTGCGTCAGGCTGGTCTGCACTTAACCCTGAGTCTGCCCCAGGGGCCCCTGGATGCAGCACATCTGAACCCAGTCCCCTGAGCAGGGCCCTGTCACTGTGCTCCAAACCCCCATCCCATCTCTGCCTGCTGGGCCTCCCATGGTGGGGCCTTGGGTTCTCAGCGCCTGGACTGAGTCCCTAGCCAGCACCACGCGAGACCCCTGGCCTGTCCCACCACCCAGACCAGAGTGCCTGGACGCCCCCCTGCTCCCACACAACATGGTTCCCACACACTGGTCTCTGGGCCATTCAGGGGATGCCCTTTGTGGACATGCAGAATTTCTATGAATATAGTTTTTTGTAAACATTTTGTAACAATTTGGGTTTCATAGTAACTGTGTTACTTGCCAATCATTCTAGGCTAATGTAAATAAATTTCCAAACAAATCCAATTATTTTCCTTTTTCAGACACTGTGATATATCAAAGAGTGCACAGTTTGCTGTATGAAGTAATATGGTTTTAAATTTTAAATAAAGAAATGTTTCTAGAAAACAGGGCCCCCTGGCGGTGTGTTTCCTGCTTCTCTTCCCTCCCTAGAACCAGAGGGTGCTGTCCAGCTGAGTATGGCGTTGGGTCCCAGGCCCCTGGCTCCCATTTCAGATATGGAGGGTGTAGTGTCTGTCCTTGACATTGGCTGATCTCTGTCTTGCCTTCTTGTGGGCATGTCCCTCCCCAACTCATCTCTATCCGCATAGCTACCTTAGGAGTTGCCGTGTCTTTATGTGACCCTGTCACCTTGGCACAGTTGGGGGGGATGTGTGGGCCTCTTCTCCAAGCTTGGTCAACCAGAGATCTTGCCTGAGCTTTTGCAAACTGGAAGTGAGAACGCTCTAAGTCAGCGACTCTTGGGAGATGGAAACTGTACGTATGAAAAGGGCGGGGCCTGTTAAGCAGGAAGGGATTGGACGCAGATGGTTACAGAACCAATGAAGAGAAAAGGAAGCAAGGCCAAGCGGGGGCTCCAGCGGCTCCCGGAGCAGCCACCTCTGAGACGGGTGCTAGAACTGCAAGGCAAAAGCACACCCCAGAGCTGCATCCCGGGCTCAGAGAGCCAGGATCGAGCATCTGCTACCATCACTGCTCCAGCACAATCGCTCCTCCTCACCCAGGAAGTTGGAGATGGACCCTGGGGTGATGCTGGAACAAACTCACGTTCCCAGTGATGAAATAGCCCAAAGCGGGGTGAGGAGGGGGCTAAGCTGGCATCTGCCTCACTTCTGCCCTCCGAGCTCAGGCCAGCACTTGGTTGGTAAAGACTAACCTGCATCCAGGACCCTCCAGGCTCGCCTATGGCATCATCATAATCATAGCTAAAGTGAGCAGCTCCTACGTGGTTGGTGCTGTGCTAAGTTCTTAACACATGTCCTTTCATCCCCCATCTCATACCCCATCTCTACATGATCTTTCTATCCAAATGTCCACCGCTTCTCATTTCCTGTACAGTGACTGTGACTGGCCCAGCTTAGTTAAGTCGGTCACCTGTGATCAATCAGCTATAACCAGAGGGAGCTAAGGGCCACATAATAAAATCATGGTACCTGGATTCTTTGCTTTAGAGGGGTTGAGAAAACCGGAAAGTTCCATAGAACCATATGCGAGTTGGGAAAATCTTCTAACCTATGGACCCTCCTTTTCCACCAGCTGACAAGTTCCAGGTAAGCCAAGCCAAGGCCTCAGAAATCCCTGGAGAATGGAGAGGAGCTCAGGACCCAGTGGGCTGAAGTGTCTGGAAACTCCAGTCTGGCCTGGAGCCGCAGCCCAGGAAAAGGTTTTGGGTCCAAGCCAGACAACAGGCAGGGAGAGGCCCTGGCTTGAAAAGCATCTGTCAGCCATTGGGAGGCAGAGGTAAGGTCGGTCCATTTCTTAGGAGTGAATGCAGCGGGGATCAGGGTAGGCTTCAAGACCAGCAGGGAGGGAGAATATGGACAAGAAAAAAGGAAGGTCTGGTAGGAATGAGGCCCATGGTGGGGGATGAAGAAACAGGTAGCATATCCACTATTCATCCATCCATCCATCCATCCACCCATCAAATCATCCACCTGTCCACCTATGTACGTCTTTCCATCTACCTACTGACACATCAACCGATTCTCTACTAATCCATCTTCCTGTCTACTTACCCTCAACCCATCCATCCATCCATCCATCCATTCGTAGAGTTAAACAAATGTTTTGGGTATGAGTCCTAGCGCTGCCACCTCTTAGGTGTGTAACTTTGAACAAGAAGCTTAATATCCCCGAACCTCAATTTCCTCATCAATAAAATGCATGCTCATGAACCGCCCCCTCACCCCAGCCACTACGGCCTCCTGTAGAGTGGCTGTGGCATGTTAGATGAGAAAAGGCATGTTAAGTATTCAGCACAGGCCTGGGTGTGTCATAAGCCAACAATAAGCGGTAGGAACTTTTGTCAAGAAAAAGTGAGGAGGAAGAGGATAATTAGGATCTAGTATAAGCCGAGTCCTCTCTGGGGATCAGCGGTGAGAAGTGAGGCCAGATGCCTCCTGCAGGCTCAGGGCCTGGCCCAGAAGCCCACCTGTAACACTCTGGGCCGTGGACTAGGGCCAGCCGGACCTGACTGTCACCGTCTGGATTGGGCAGAGAAAGAATAAGACCTCCTTGTCCCGCCAGCCTCTCTGAGAAGCCTCTGCCTCTGCCTCTCAGAGCCCATCACCCCCTCCCCCGGGGTGGCCCTCCCGGACACTGAGCTCTCCAAGGAGGAAAATGGACCCCACATTACTAGGTACTTAGTACCAGCCAAGCATCACTTCCTACCGATTTCCCAGGGATTAAACTCTGACCCTCCAAAGTAGGCACCGTTAATTCCATTTCACAGTAACGGAAACAAGAGGATCAGGGAAATGAATAGACTTGCTCAAGATCACGTAGCTAGCTGGTCAGTGCAGCGTGCCGCACCAGGGCCGGAAAACCAGATGAGGCTGCCTAACTCCCACGCACATTTGCCATTCTGCCCTCCCCAGAACCCTCCCTGTCAAGACAGGAGGCCCTGAAACCCGTTCTTCCCCTGCCACCTCCTGAAGGAGGAAAAGCAAAGAAGGGAAGGAGGGGATGCAGGAGGCGAAGGCTCAATGTGGGCATCGGGTGGCAACAGCATGCGCCTGCCATGGCTCAGGCCCCACTTGCTGGCAGCTGGACATTTCTGTCTTGGCCTCTCCTTGACAAGTCACCTTCAAGCTCTACCTGTCTCAGGGCACCTGGACACCCACCCACTCCTGGTTCCGGTGCCCCAGGCCCCAAGGGCAGAACTTTCAGTCAGGGATGGCAAGAGCAAAGACTTATTCTAAATGGAGCAAAAGAGACTTCATTGTAAGGGGTCCAATGAAAGCACAGGCAAGCTTCTCCCTCCATTTTTTTCCTCCTTTTCTCCTCACCTTCCTTCCCACCTTCCTTTCTCCTTTCCTGGTCATGGCAGGAAATGGCCACGCCAGTTCTGGTTCAAGTCCCCCAGCTCCATGACCCAGCAGCAACTGCCTAGAGTGAAAATGTCCCAGTCTCAATCGCCTGCCCACCTGTTTAGCAGAGGGCCCTAGCCAGGGACTGTAAATCAGAGACAAGCTTGAAGGTCCCTCTGCCACCTTAATTGAAGCAGATGACCTCGGACCATTGGGTCATAAGCCTCATTTTACTCACCTGTGTGTCGGGCTTGCCAGTTTTGACTGACACAGGGAGTTCATATGAGAGCAAAAGGAGGCTTTCTAGGAAAGCGTATGTTAAAGCATGAGGCATCAGCCTTACTATCCGTGAGAGTCCCTCTGTGCCCGTCTGTCAGTTTCCCTTCTCCTGCCTCTGTCCCCAGGGCCATCTGGAGTGAGCCAGGGGCAGGAGGAGGTCAGGGCCCCGGCATACCTGGAGCTGCAGGGCCCCATTCCGAGAATCAGGCTGGGCCAGGGCACACCACCCCGCTGCACCCCACCCCACTCCAGGCCCTGGTGGCACTTCCTTGAAAACAGAAGTTGAGTGTTTAAGAAGCATCTGTCATTATGGAAACAAAGTTGCCGGGCCATTTTTTCTTTTACTATTTTTCACTGCGGTTTCATTATCTTATGCAAATGAGGCCGCTGAAGAAGTCTTTCTTAGGGGTGGCCCATGCTGGGACCAGCTCCACTGAGGGATTGATTGCCTGCCTGCCTCGGCCTCCAGACAGATCTGGGATGAGGAGGCCCCCTGGAGAGGGTTTCTGAAGCAGCCACCGTGCCCTGGAACACGCTGCTTTCTGTCCCTAGGTCCTACCTCTGTCCCAGGGGAGCCCTGGTCCTTTATTTCCAAAGACCCAAATGTCAGCTCAGCCTAGCTCAGGCTCTGTCCCCAATTCCTCCATAGCTGGAGCCCCTTGAAGATGGAATTGTCAGTACCCAGCAGGATATAAGAGAAAATATGAGAAACAACAGTGCCTCTGGAGTGCTGTGTAATATGCTACTTGCTTTCCCACTGGAGTATGTGTACACCAACTTGGTGTTAGGCTGATCCCTGGAGGTTGTCCATCCCCGGTACTTGTGGCAAGGCAGGCTCCGGGGCAGGCTAAAGCTTCAGGGAAAGCAATACAAGTGGTGGCAGGAGGAAGCTGGGTATTCTGTGCCTAAGTGATAGGGCAGGAAATACATGCAAGACACTAGTAGCATCTGCTATGACCCCATGTTCTCGATGAACATCCTGAGGCCCAGAGAGGCCACATAACCTGCCCAAGCTCCAGTGAGTAAGTACCAGGGCAGAGCTCACTATCTCCTGACCCTCTGCTGTTCCCTCACGGCGCAGGTTCCCAGGCCCCTGCCCAGGCTTCCCCCAGGCTCCTTCCTGCAGCTCCAGGCTCACTGAGAGCCCTAGAGTCCCTGCCCTCTCCAAGCAGAGGGGCCACTTTCTCCCAGGGTGAGGCATGTTGGCGAAGCACATGCCCTCCCCTCTGCCTCTAGCAGCTTCCAGATATGGAAAGCTTTCCCTCCAAAAGGTTGCGGTTTCTGTCCCTCTGGCTTAAGCGCCTCTCCTTTTCATTTGCAGTGAGGCTCAGCTTCTGCTGCTTCCCCAATTCAGCCTCAAGCCACTAAGACTCCTCTAAACTCAGATAAAGCGTCCTCGGGACAGAAACAGGTCTAAGCATTTAATACGATCCTCTGCCCTATGTGGGCACTTTCCTTCTTGGGGAAGCCTGGCTCAGCCCCACATTTCTCAAGGGCTGGACAGCGGTGAGAGGAAAGATGTGGGAAACCCAAGTGTTTCCCCAGCCCCACTTACCTATGGGTGAGGATGAGATCACAAGAGTTGCCATAAAGCAAATGTCAACCCAATTCCATGCCCTCTGCCTATCCCTGACCTCCAGCCCCTTACAAAGTCCAAGGGACAGACCTCCCCCTGCACTCAGAATTGCCCTCTCACCTAATGATCAAAGACTTGAGAGCTCTTAGGGCTCAGCTTTTTCTTTCCCAGGAGAAGTTGTCATTAATAATAATAATATTAATAATAATAATAATATGATGATAATAATGATATGCTCCAGCTAGATGAATTACAGCCCCAGGCCTGACACTGTGCTGAACACTTTGCATGCCTCATCTCACAGAATTTTCACCATGACCCTATGAGCTGGGGGAGATGATACCCATTTAACAGATGTGAAAACTGAGGCTTAGAGAACTAGAACAACTCTCCCACTATCACCCAGGAAGCATCAGAATGAAGCCTTCAGGCTGGGACCTCTGCTTCAAAGATTTGATAAACGAGTGAGTAAATGAATGAAAGAATCAGAAGACAGTCAATAATCAATGCTGTTTCCAGACACTGGGAAACTTCTAGGCTTATAGAAAAGCAAAATCCAAACTTGATTGGGCCAAAAACAAGAATTACTAATTATAGTCGTTCACAGGAACAGCCTACCATTTATGTCTAATTGCAGTGCAGTCCAATAACAATTACGCACATCAATAAATGTGTCAGATCAACTTGGTTGTAAGTTTTATTTGATTGCAGCACTTAACCCTGTTTGTGGTTGCTCAGGCTCGGGAAGCTGTGGCCATCCCCTCCAGTACCCTTGGTCCCTTCTAGAAATAGGGAGGACCACTGGTGCTGGAACGGGAGTGGGAGACGAGAGAAGCATCTCTCTCCTCTGCTGCAGAGTGTCCGCCCGCCCAGCAAGCTTGGAGAAAACAGTTTGGCAGGGGGTCTTTGCAGGGCGTGAAACATCACAAGCCTCCCCTCCTTTCCTCAGTGCCAAAGGCAGCTTCCTAATTAGAACATCCATAACCCTCAGCATCTGCTCCAAGAGAATTCAGCTGCTCTAAGATGGAGAAGTCCATTAACTTTATTGCACAGAACATCGGACGTGCTTTTAGACAGAGGATCACTGCCAAGTGAGATAAACGGCAGAGACCTGCCAAAGGGACAGACCAGAACTTCCCGCCGTCCCCAGCTGGATCCTCGGGACTCCCTCCTCTCCCTGCCCAATGCCCTGGTATTGTGTCATCCTGGGAGGCTGGAGCTGGGGAGATTGTGAATTTCAAACACAGGTGCAGCCTGAGCACCCTGGCCCTTGTCATTTGAGCCCAGGGCCTGCTGAATGTCAGCCAGACGGGCACCATGTGACTCCCAGCATACATCAGAATTCCCACCCAAAGTTGGGGCACTCACTCCTACATCAGCTGGAGTTGGATTCGCTGGTGTCTCCAGAAGCATTGGAGCAAGGTGGCAAAGAACGGGCTTCTGAATCAGATATTTCTGGGACTGACTCTCAAGCTTTGCCACTGAGGAGTCCCTGTGTGACCTTGCAAAAGTGACTTAACATCATGGAGCTATTCTATAAATGGGGCTGAGTAAATCCATCCTCCAGACAGGTTAAATGGGACAATGCCAGAATCTTTAGCCCAGTGCCCAACACAGCAGGGGCTCTGCAAAGGAGGGTACCCCCTTCCAAGTCTCCATCGTGGAAATAGAGCAGAGACAAAACCCACAAAGTGTGTGAGGGAGAGTAAATACCAGTCTGGAGTTAGAGAGTAACTGGGTTCTAAACCCAGCTCTACTGCGTGCCTTGCTGCCCTGGGCCCTCAGTTTTTTCATCTGTAAAATGGGTTTGATGGTCCCTGTCTGAGGAGAATCATGAAGACATGGAAAGCCTTGGAAGCCACCAAAGAGATGTTCAAATGTGCAGCATTATTGCTCCTGTTATTTCGGTTATCAAGCTAATGTCTAGTGCTCCCTGGGACAGGCCAGACCCCAGGCTGGCTGCTGGCTGGGCCCTCCCCAGGTCCCCAGCCTGGAGTTCACCTCAGTGCACCCCATGCCACAGCCCTCCCACCTCATCCTGGGGAGCCTAGATCTCCACAGGGAGCAGCCACCCACCTCCCAGCCTTCATGAATATCTCACCAAGTGGGCCTCCTGGGCATCCTTTCTCGGATTTGGATTCTTCTTAATATGAATAATTAGCAGGAACAGTTCCGGCGGGGGTCCGGTGGGGACAGCAGCCACAGCAATCGACCCCAGCCGTTTCCGAGCCGCAGGGAGAGCCCACTTTCGCTCCAATCCCAGTGCTGTAAATTCCCATCAAGCTAAGAAAATATAGTGCAATTTAGAAACACTGATACGGCAATAAAACACAGATCTCCGGCAAATGGAATTCGGCAACATCTAAAAATGGAGCCATACATTACTCCGCTTGCTAACTGCCTCCGGGGACGTGATGCTGGGAGAAGTTGGGGAGCTTTATGTTCAAGTTGATCTTTCTTTTCTGGGGGAAGCCAGGGTCACCTGCAGCGGGGCCCCATGTGGCCCTCTAGGGCAGGCCTCCTCCATGGGTCCAAAGAAGGGCCCCAGAAGAGCCCCCCAGGCAGAGAGAACCAATGGCCGGTGCTCTGTTAGCGAGGGGCTGCTGGAGGGGGCATTCTCAAAAGAATGGGAAAGGAGAGAGGGAGGGAGAGCAAGTTACTGTGTGCCACGTAGTCCTCCCAAGTGACCTTCAAGAGAAATAAATGTGTGTGTCCTTATTTTATCAGATGAGGAAACAGACCATCAAAAATAAAGAGACTTGTTCAAGGTCACTTGGGGGCAAATGGAAAAGCTGGTTTGAACCCACCCACATCTGTGTGCCTCTTTCTACTCTACATGCGATCCTATCCCCAGCTCAGAAGTCAGCCCTTTGCTCTCCAAAAGTTAAAACTGAGCCAAACAAGTATGGCTTGCTGCCTGCTGAGGGTGTGTATAGGACCACAACCCACAAGTGGGTTTATCGCTCTGCTCACCAGGACATCAACCTCACTCTATAACTTGAGAAGCAGAAATAGGTACACTGATACGGTCCCCTTGCCTTCCAAGCAGAAGGTCAGGGAGAACAGGGTCCCCCAGGGAAGGATTGATGAGCAGAGGACAGAGCCATAGACCCAGTAAAGCCAGCACACCTATGCTTCTCCCAGGAGAGGCCAAGCAGGTTCCATCTGACCTCTCTGGCCTGGGGCACACCTTCCTCTCTTCCATCAACACTCTGTGCCCTCCAGTCAGATCAGCCTTCTCACTGAATCCACTCCGTCACACACACACACACACACACACACACACACACACACACCCCCTCATTCCAACCACCGTGCTTTTGCCTGGCTGGTTCCTCCCCTAGGTTGTCAGCTCCGTGGGAGCAGAGGCTGGTGATCCTGGGGCCTCTGCTGACCTCACTCCAGACTCTGCTAACGCTTAGGGCTCTCTGCGACAGCTTTCCAATACTCCTCTGGGTCCAACGAAACCCTGGTTGCTGGAGCCCAGTAAGGACAGGAGAGACTAAGGAGGCCCCTCTGGAACTGACTCTGGAACCAGACAGACCTGAACTTGACTTCCAGCTCTGCCACCTACTAGCTGTGTAGGAGTGAGTTCATCCCTTTAAGCCTTTTTCCTCATCTGTAAAATGCGCTTCATAAAAGGTCCTTCCTGGAAGGGGAGCTGCAAGGATTTGGTAAAATGATACATGTAAAGCACTCATAGTAGGCGAACACGGAACTGTCACCACATTAGTCAGGATGGGATAGATGATAGGATAGGATAGGATGGGATAGGATGAGCTAGGACAGGAAGGATGTGCTGCAACAACAGCCCAAAAATGTCCTGCTGACTTACTTGACATACAATGTTCATTTCTCACGTACATTTATTTCTCTGTGGGTCTGGCAACTGTCTAGGATAGCTGTCCTCCATTGTGACAGCTGGCGATCCAGGCTACTTCAATCTTGTGGCGCCTCTGTCTCCACACAAGGCCTTCTCTAAAATTCCTCAACAGAGGAATAAATGGGCTGAAGAATTGCGTAAGTGCGTTTTACTTCCTCAGCCTAAAAGTGACACCCATTCCTGCCACTCGAGTTTCATAGACTACAACTAGACACATGGCTCTCCCTAATTGCAGTCACGGGTAGGAGTGAGTCCCCCATGCCCCCAGGATGGAGAAAAGGAGTGGCTACTGGTGAACTTGGTAACATCTTCCACCATCCTTAAGTCCTCCTCCCTTTTCTGCAGCCATATCCAGCTGGCTTTCCTAGACCTGAGCCAGTTCATACTCTGCCTAAGATTTTCGTAGTCTCTCCTGCCTTTCTGCCATGCGTCCTGCAAGCCTCCCTGCTGTCCCCGTGGCTGAAGCGCAGCCCTGGCCCAGGGGAGCTGGGGTTTGCAGTGTATGGGCTATTTAAAGGCGTCCCAGCCCTTTCCTCTGGCCCCTTCCACTGAATGAAGAGCTTGTCAATTTGTTGACAACACGGAATTCAGGCCTTCCACATCTGATTACAGTTGTGCCTCTGACTGTCAGGGATAAATGTCTGTTGTCTTTAGGAAGATCTATGTTGATGGAGGTGTCAGCAAAGACAGTGGTGGCAAACCCAGCCTCTCCCCACTGAGATGCTTGTCATTTGTGGGCAAGTCAGATATTTCCAACTCCTGACAGAGCTCAGGCCCCTGATGGTAGTGGAGGTAGGAAACCAGGGGCAGAAATGGGGTTGGGAAAAAAAAAAAAAAAAGCAGGGACCCAGGAACCAGAATTGAGTGTCTTTAGTGGGAGAGAATGTGTGAAATGGAGCCAGCAACCCAGAGGGAAACTATTTAGAAGGCACTAAGCAGTTGGACTGCAGGAGACAATGAAGGTCCCCTGAAGCGGAATCCGGCAAGTCTACCAAGCATAGGGACCAAAGCACCCATCGCTGTGTGACTTTTGACGAATTGCCCAACCTCTCTGAGCCTCTTCAGTAAATACATACTCAGAAGCCCTGCCTGGTGAACTTGTAAAAATAAAGTGAGATGGATAGGAAATGTTCAGCACAGGACTTGGCCAGCAGCAACCCCTCAACCAAGGGTAAGTGGAAGCCTGAGAGGGAGACAGAAGCCCATTCCGGAGATGTTGGGTCACTATAGCAGTCAAAGTAGGTTTCCTGCCCAGGTCACCTTCTCCTGGACAATGCACTCGTTCCTCTGCATCTGGGTGTGTTGGCTCGTATTGGCTCCCATCCATCAGCAGCCCGCAGCCTGAAGCGAACTCCTGCTGAGAACAGCTGGCCCTGGCCCTGGCCCTGCCCCTCCCTGCCCTATGGTGCTTCCTCCCTCCCTTTCCCCAGAGAAGCATCCCCTCAGGCAATCGCATCTCCTTTTCTGGATCTGCTCTGGAGAACCTACCCAAGACACACACCAAGCAGGAGTCCAAGAAACGAGGTCTAAGGTCCCAGAGTGGTCTGGAGCTGGCCCTGACCTGTGCTGGTCCAGGATGAGCGGCCAGCCAGGCCTCATTCCCAGACCCTGAGCTCTGAGCCCTCAGATGGACATTGATCCCCTTCCTAGAGGCCTGGCCCAGCACTGGCGTGGGTCAGGCATTTGATATGAGTTGCAAGGAGAAAGAGAGAGAGAGAAGAAACAACCCTTCCTATTTCTCTATTTATCCCTCCATTCACTGTGCTTTATCCCTGTGTACTTAAACAGGATTCAAAGAGCTTAACACTAAATGCACTTGAAAGGGAATAGTTGGAAAAGCAAAATAGCACAGAAATCATGTTAAAGGACCAACATATTTTTATTTCCTTGGAAGCTAGCTAGGATAATGAAGGCAGAGCTTCTTACTTAGATCATCAGGAAAGCGGGTTGTTGCAGGCAGGGCCCCTGAGGAGTCAACAGATCCCTCAGTTCTCTGGAAAATTCCTCCAAGAGTTCCAGGCCCTTCTCAGAGAGCCTCCCCCGCTAACCCCAGCAGAAAAGTCCCTTTGCTGGACAGTCGCACAGAGTACTCCTCTGCACAACAGGGCCGAGGCTGAAGCTCCCAGCTCTTTGAGATGGACCCCACCATGAGCTCCACCTTGGAGGTGAGGCAAGCGTTAGGAAGCTGGCTCAGGGTCACCCAGCTGGGAGGAGTCAGAGCTGGGCTGTGCCCTGGGTTACTTCTAACGTGGAAACAGTTCTCTGACTCACTGCCTCCCTCAGCCTAGCTCGGGGCATCCCCAGGCCTGGGAGGACCCCCAAAGGAGTCGGGTCCTACTTTGTAACCTCACCCAGTTTAGACATCACATTTGCATTCTAATTTCCCATTGGGAGCTAAACCTTCCACCCTAAGGGCCCTAATTCGGGAATGTAAGGCACTGGGTCAGGACTGGGAGGGGGGAAGAATTTTTGCTCAGTGGAGCATTTCAGTATCCATAATGATCAGTTTGTCAGCAGGAACCCCTCTCAGATCTAGAACCTGGCTCCCAGCCCTCCACACCATTTCGCCCTCCGCATCTGCATCTCCAGGAACAGTGAGTCTCCCTCTGAGTTTCCAGGCAGCCATCAGCGTTGTCTGTGAGCACTCCCAGGGCCTTGATGGCACAGAGGAGACACAGGCTGTATCTGCCATGTAAAAAGCATCTCTGAGACATGCAGAGGCAGCAGGAGGGTGCAGGAGAGCTGTCTGGGTGCAGGGTTTAGTGGGCTGGCTCAAGGCACTCTGCAGGCAACCCCGCTCCTTGGTGTTCCGAGACAAACAGCATTTCACAATGTGCATCGACCAGGTGCACAGTGGCCCTCGAACATAAACCCAGAAGTCATGGGAGATGGTGGCTATCCTCTGGAAACGGCATCTTCCAGGCTAGGCAAGAAGGTCACTGAGGACCCAGAGGAACCAGGGCCCAGCCCCAGCTGGGGCCTGACATTGGAGGCTGTACCCCCAGCCCCCCAACCCTCCCCAACCTCCAACCACCATGCCCCACTGTATGAGCCCCAGAGAAATCCCAGTGACCAAGATGTCAGGCCATACAGCTGGGACTGTCATTATCCCCTTTCTATAGAGGGAAACTGAGGCTGAAATGAGAGAAAATAGTTAAAGGTGGAAGAATGTGGGGCACTGGCCCACACTGGTTGGTTCAAATCCTGGCTCTACCACCTTCCTGCTGCTATGTGTCCTTCAGAAAGTCCCTTGACCTCTCTGAACGTCAATGTTCTCACCTGTAATGTGAGGGAAATGATAGTACTTTTCCCAGGGGTCACTGGGGAATTAGGTGAAAAATGTAACTGATGTGTCAGGCCTATAAATCCTGATATATAGTGGCTTTGGTTATTATTAGATTATTCAGGTCAATTCAGTTCAATATTTATTGACTACTTGGTTGAATTCTTTTCTCCTGGTTAATGCTAATGTCAAATTTTTCCCTCTTGGGCCACTTGCTCTGGTGCTATGTGGATGCAGCTACTAGACCCTGGCAGGGCAGGGCCACCCCAAAGTCACCGCCCCCTCCACCCCCTCTCCTGCCCTTGGAAAAAGGATTGAGAGCTGTTCGCACAGAAGGCCCTGCCCCTGCTGGACTACAGGACACCCATGGGGGGCCCCAGATTGGAGAGATCCAAGTCCCTTCCTTCTTCCTTTTCCTTTCCTTCCTTCTTTCCTTCCTTCCTTTCCTCCTTTCTCCTTTCTCTGCCTAATTTCTCCCACCACGTTGAAGTTGAGAATCCAAGGCAACTTAAAACAATACATACATTAAACGCACATTGAAGTAAGGAGAAAAGAGGGCAGAAAAATTCAGAGCACGGAGTCAGGATAAAAAATACAAACCAGAAATTACTAGAAGGAATTTGGGACCAGGCCAAAGCAGGGCAACATGGGATCTGTCATGGGAATCGGGGGGTCCACAGGATAAAAGTAAAGAAGTTGCACACACACACGCTCATGGCCTAGAGACCGCAGAGCCATTTGAATGCCCTCAACAACAGCCTAAAACAACCTTGCTCTAGAATCCTGGCCCAGGGTTGGTACTGGCAACACTCTCCAGGCCCACAGCCTGGCACCTCGGCAGACAGAGGGAAATGCCTGAGCCTGCAGGGACAGCCTCCCTCTCTGGCCCTTGTAGTTTGTTGGTGCCCAGCACGCTGGGCCCGTTCCTCTCATCCAGACAGTCGCTGTCCTGCCCCTCGGACCTACTGAGAATCCAAGTTGGGGAGGGGGACAGGAAAGCATATCTACCGAGCTCCTACTGTGTGCTAGGAACTTGATCACCTCCCAACAACGCTTTCCCGAGCAGGTCTTTGCTGCCCTTACCACCTGGAATGTTCTTCCTGCCATTTGTCATTAAACAACTCCTTACATCCTTCAAGCTCAACTTCTATGCCATTTCCTCCTTGGAGGTCCCCCTGACCGCATCTGTGTCATGCTCCCCATCATCCCCACTCATAAACCATTTTCTGTTCCTTCGTAGCATCCTTCCCGGTTTACAATGCCTTGTAAGTGGTTATTAAAGATGCATGTCTGCCTTTTCTTTCATGTTCTGTTCTTTTGTGTGTCTGCGGCATTTATGACAGTGCTTGGCACCTAGTAGAAGTTCAGTAACTATTTGTTGAAGGACAGAGGAAGAGATCGTTTCCACTTATCTGACGCATCTCAGAGAAATTAGGTAGCTCACTGAAGGTCCCACAGCAAGGAGGGGCTGGAGCCCGGATTTGAGTCCAGAGTGTCTGGCTCCAAAGTCCATTCTCTTTCGGTGGCATCAGCTGCCCTGAGGGCAGCAGGCCCAGCCATGGACACATACGTGGGAACAGCGAAGGAGGAGACCTGATGTGGTCCCTGGAGATCTCTGGCAGCTCCAGGCAGTAGGAGGGAAGGGCTGTTTGGCTCTGAACCAGTCCTGCCACAGAAAGGAAGGGACTCCCTTGCATTGAAAGGGACATTTCCTGCCACCTGTTACTCATAAATTCTAGAAACATTTATGGAGCACTGAACACTGAGCTTGGTAGCAAGGCTCCAACAGTGAGCAAGCCAGAGGGAGCCTTGCCTTTGGAGACTTCGTGATCTACCAGGATCTCCCAGACCTTCTCCCAGCGGTGCACAGAAGCAGGTGGTCGTTAAGTTTTCAAGAATTTTCAAGCTGGCTGTTAAACACGCTCATTACGAAAAATTAAAGTATGTAAATTCATAACTAAATAAACTATCTTATAAACAAAGGCCATACATGCTCAAAACTCATCACATTTAATTATTTTACTATTATCTATGATCTTGAGGTTATTTGCATCCACTGAATGTGGAAATACCATATAACGGTATATCGCCACAATCTCTTTCCAAGTCCATGTTCAGTGAAGTCAAGTTGGTATTTTGAAATGGGCAGCATTTACACCATGGAACCTGGTAAGCGCTATACATCAGAGGTTGTATTTTTATTTTTATTTTCTTGGCTAGCTCTTTTTTTGAGAACCAGTTGCTGAACATTCAGCGGCCCCCATTCCCCATTACAAAGGCCAGGCCATCTTAGGCCATGTTAGCTCTTAGCCGGAAGTTGATTGGTCATAATTTGGGGTGGGAGACCAGGACTTTGGTGAGAGAACATTCCAAACCCTCCTTCCCCCCTCACTGGCCTCTGGGTGAGTTTTCTGATGGACGTGTGGGGCCTCAGTTCCCCGCCTCCTCACCTCCTGGGAGTACACGCTCAACTTGGTGGCTCAGTCGGAGAACAGCTGTTCCACAAAGCTTTCAGGCGTAGTCCTGACACAGCTGGACCACCACTCCCACACCACCATGTAACTAACTTTCACTTGACGATTTCCTGTGTTTTATTACACTTGACTATCATTTAAAAGGCAAGTTTAGTGCATCCATAAAACCAACTTTGCAACAACCTTGTGATGGTAAGAAAATACACCTGGCCAGGGCCTACAAGACAGAGAGGGCCCCCCAGAGGGGCTGTGTCTACCAGCATCCCTCATTCTTAGAACGCCAGCTTATCACTGTAGCATTTCTGGGAGGGTCCGGGCCAGCCTGGGTCTTTTTCCAGCACATCCCCATCTCAGCCTGAGCAGAACAGCCTCTGCCTCCATCCCCGACCACCTGCTCACTGACCACCCCAAGTTCTGGGACACACATGCACCCAATGCTCCTTTGAGGCCCTCTATGGACAACAATAGCTTCTGAAAAAGAATTTCTAGCTGGCTAATCAAAGCTTAGTTACAGCAGCTCAGTGGGCTATGGCAGGAACTCAGGCCAAAACGGTTTTGCTGGGAAACTTTTCATGAGCTTAAGCAGAAGTGGCAAATTAGCAGGAAAGAGGAAAATTGTCCTGCCTTAACTGGTCCTGGGGCCGGGATCTGCAGTCACTCAGCAGAATGTGGCTCCGGGCAGCCTGGGAGGTGGAGTGAGGACCGGAAGCATTCCAGGTGTGGTCCCCTAGGGTCAGTGGATTGAACCCACCTGACTCATGCTTCTGCCTTGCAATGGGAAACATGCCATGGCCCAACACCATCTCTCCTCGCCCTGCCCACCCCCTCTCTATCTCTATGGCCACTAGGTATGGCTGAAGGCCACCACACAACCATGTGGCCTGAAGTCTCTCCCCAGAGACTCCCAGAGGACAGTGGCCTGAGCTTGTGGGGACCTCAATTTTGAATTCCTTCTACATGCTTCTGATCAATAAACCTTCCCACCTTCCCCGCTCTGTATTTCAAAATCCCTCTCGTGTCTGCACATCTCCAATCTGCCACTGAACTAACTTCTTCTCTCTTGCTCAGCCAAGGACCTGCCTCCAAGTTCTCAGAAAATGCAAAAGCCCTTAGTCAGGAACACCTCCCAGTCCTCCCTCCTCTGCAACCCTGCACCCACACTTCCTGCATGCCACCCTGCTTTCCCTCCTCCCTCGCTTCTCTGAGGAAAGGCTGCCTTAGAGCAAGTAAGAGACAGACCGGCCGGGGTTTGAGTCCTGTCACGGCCACCAACTAAAATGTTCTGGCTTAGGCAAAGCATTTAGCCGCTCGGAGCCTCGGCACCCTTGTCTGTAAAATGAAAACAACACAAATGTTAACATTAGCTGGTTGTGAGACGTTACAGCGAGCAATCCATGCGCTGTTAAAAGCCACACTGGCACGTTGGAACATTCAGTCAATGGTGGTTATTAGATTTAACGACAACATGGACAGCAGAAATCTATAGGGACTCTAATTGCCTCCTAATAAGAGGATCTGGGTTCTAGAGCTTCCAGAACCCTGTGTCAGACCCAAAAGGCCCTAGGTCTTCAGCCAATCTGGGGAGAAGGGGCCCCAAGGGAGAGAAGGTGAGAGAAGTGCAGGAGGTGGGAACCTCAGGACTAAGAAAAGCAGGGGCCCCCGAGCTGGCAGGCATTTCCTTTGGGGCTCGGTGACAGCGTGGAACTCCCAGGGTGTGGAGAGGAAAAGAGGCAGGTGTACAGGGTGCACTTCAATTGTCAGTTACAACAGGCTTCGGGAATTAATAACTTTATTTACAATAAGAAAGGCCTGAACATGCTTTGTGCTGTTCCAGCCCACAGAGATGCTTTCTTTCAACTTTATGAACTCCTCGAACAATGAATAAAACCACTCTGGCATGACAGGAGCCTGTATTATTCTGTGCAGCTCCCTTATTTCTAATGTCATCAATTACAATAATCAGATAACTGTAACACCGGGTTGGAGCAGGGATGTCGCGGAGAAGCAGACGTGCGGGACCGAGGCTCTTCGGAAGAGCCCACTGGTGCTTTAAAAGCCCCGGAAGATGGCTGGCAAATGTGATTGCCCTTAAGTTTTAAATTACCTGCAATCATTAAAATAATCTAGCTCATATTCATAAAGCTGTGATTATGTTTCACATACCTGATAAACACTTTATGAGAAAAAACCCACCATTCTGCAGCGAAATAAAGAGGCTTGATCTTGGGGTGTTAAAATGCTAAGGCATGTGGGTGTGAAATCAGCCCAGAACGCTGAGCTGGAGGTTGAACTCCAGCCCTGGAACTATTCCTTGTCTCTGCCGTGGGTGGTGGGTGAGCTGTTGAAAGGATGTTGGGGAACTAGGAAGAGAAAAGAGAAGGGAGCAAAAGAGCCCATTTCCAGAGCTTCCGGAATTGTCCTCAGCCCATGTCTCCAGGTCACCTTTGTCCATCTGACCTCTCTGGTAGGTCACCCATGCCTGCTGGGATGCCCTGGAGGAGCAATACTTGTTACTCCCATTTGATAGATGGGGAAACCGAAGCTCAAGGATGTTACGTGATTTTTCTAAGATCACCCAGTAAATAAAGCAGCCATCCTCCAACCCCAGGTCTCTAATTACTCCAAATCCACATGCCATACTTCTGCTAGGTGTCTTATCCAAGGTCATGTGGCATGAATGGCAGGCTGGCACCCTGCTGGCTAGATGACACGCCTGGCCTCACCACATTGTGGCACTTTTCATTGTGCCTAGTCACACTGTCATGTGTCGTTCCAACTATTCAGTAGGGTATCCAATGTGAAATGGCAAAGACGATGCCCATTGAGCACTGGATCTAAAGTCAAGCAGTTTGCAAAAATCCTGACTTTTTAAAAATGTATATCCACTTTCTTTTTCTTCTTTTTTAGCAAGATCCTTTTTTTTCCCCCTGACACTAACAAGGCTAAGAAAGCCCAATAAACGACATTCCTCTCTTCCTACCAGAATTAGACAAATAAGGATCAAAATATCCACTTTGGTACATGGAAGAACATGGTTTAGGTGTGAGAGCCACATGGCCTTGTCACGGTGAGCCCCCTGCATTGACCCTCCTCCCCTGAACTGCACACCTGCCTCTGCAGGCAGGGCCTGCCCTAACCTTAAGAGGGAGAATGGGAAACCTCTCTGCAGACTGGCAGAACCCACAAAGCAGAGCCCTTCCGTGATTACAAGGCCCAGCAGAATCTAAGCCCTGCCCACCTCTGCACTTTCATCTCCACCACTCCCCGGCCAACCTCCAGCTCTGGGCCAGCTCCTCAAATGCATCATGGAGGTTTGAGGGGAGGATAAATTGTACCCTTTTTATTTCCACATTCAGTTTCCCAAATGACCATCCTCATGAATCTGTCCTCCCGCATCAGAGAGGGACAGGGAGGGACAGGGAGACAGAGGACAAAGATACTTTCCCTGGAGTAGACATTTTCTCTACTGAGGAACTCCTCAGGGAGGCACACATGCTACTCCCCCCGCCACCAATGTGCTTCTACCCTGGCCCCTCACCTACCTAATTCTCCCTCATGCTTGAACGCCCAGCTCCAGGATCTTTTGCTCTGAGAAGCCTTCCAGATTCCACACATAAACTGACCTCATGGCTTCTCACACTCATTTTCCAATCACTCCTCACAATTCTAACTAGACACATAATTGGGAAAGCCATTAGAATGACAGTGCCCATGAGGGCAGGCGCCTTTTTGGCTGTGATACCGTGATATCCCCAGGCTGTCGGTTTCAGGTGGCGCTTATTCAATACAGCTGACTGAGGAATGAAGTCTTCAGTTAACCATCTGCCCCTGGCAGCGAGGATGGGCCACGTTGTGCCGCAGTAACAAACAACCCCAGTATTTCACAGGCTCAGACAACAAAGGCCTACTACTTGCTCATGTTCTGAGTCCATCAGTCATCTGGGTCCTTGGCCTCTCACTCCAAGACTCAGGCTGACAGAGCAGCCACATCAGGAGCCTTGCTGGTCACTGTGACAGAGGAAATAGAGCATGGTGACTTGCACACTGGCTAAAGCTTCTGACATTCCATATTCACTCAACTCCACTGACCAAGAAAGTCATACAACCACATCTACACTCAGAGGCTGGGCTGGTACTGTCCTACCTTGTGCCCAGAAAAACTAGACATATCTGATGGGCAACACCAATGACTGCCACACCACTCAGTCAGTCGTGATGCCACCCTGGCCCTATGCCATGGATCCTGGGCACAGTCATGAATCTCAGACAGATCTTTTTAGAATTGAGCCATCCAACGTGGTGAACACATGTGACTAGAGCACTTGAAACGTGATTGGTCCGAAATGAGGTATGCTCTAAGTGTAAAAGAACATACCCAACTTTAAACACCTCACACGACAAAAACAATTTAAAATGTCTCATTCATAATGTTTCATTGTATTCTGTATTGAAATGCTGATATTTGAGTTAAATAAAAGATGTTGTTAAGTTTCAGTTCACCCCTGTTTCTTTTTACCTTCTATCATGTGGCTCCTGGAAAATTTAAAATGACATATGCAGCTTGCATTTGTGGCTCACATTATGTTTCTGGTGGACGGTGCCGAGCTACAACCTCTGATCCCAGCGAAGATGCAACCGGGAGCAGGATGGGGCTTGCAAATGAAATCAGATGGGTGAGCCATGGGAGGGGAAAGAGCAGAATAGAGCCCGCAGGTGGAGTGGCCCAGCCACCATTTCCACTTTACGAAACCGCAGGAGACCCGCCCCCACCCCACCAAGATGAAGCCACACTTCCCACTCTGGACCCAGATCTCCTGAGTTTCTGTGTCTGCCCGGGGCCTCCTTGCTTTCTCACAGGCAAGCCGTGGGTGTGGCGCGGGGCATGGGTGCATCACTGCCACTGTCTGATGCCCAGGGAGCTGCATCCAAGCGGGAGCTCTCGCCTGCAGAGAAGTGTTAATAAATATTTACAGAGCCCTTTGACAGTGCCAAGGGAGAGAGAGTGAGAATACAAGTCAGCCCCAGCAGGCACTGAAGCCAGCCAGCCCCAGGCCTGGCAGCGAGAGGCTTGGGCCACGCAGGCCTACGCAGCCCACTGACCTTTGCCAGCCTGTACCTACCGTGGGGTGGCCCAGCCAGCCCTGTTTACAGAAGCAGAAAAATAGGGCAATCTCTCACTATTGATTTTGTGCTTCTCCCTGCAACCGCCGCCCTGGGTAACTCACATCGTATGGATTTTTCTCTAAACCCCCAAATTAATATCTGCAGTGGGAGGAATATATTGCTGTTGGATGCGGTCAAGTCTTCTGGCCCCAGTGGGCTGGGGATTAAAGGACACATGGCCTATGGCTACCCATCCCAGGCCTGGGTCCACAGCTGGATCTCTGCTTTGTAGCAGGCAGCAGGCTGAGGACATGCAGGCTGACCTGCTGGCCTACCCACCCACCCATCAGGGACTCAAAGTGTACTGTGTTTGAGTGAGCATGGGCATGCAGGAGCATCACCTTGGAGCCCTACACCAATTAAAACATGACTCCGGGAATGGAAAGGAAAGAGCAGCCTCTGTGCTTTCGCTGGACTTCAGTTCACTCCCACCAACCTGCCGTGTGGCCTTGGAAAGTCACTTAACCTCTCTGTGCGTCTATTTCCCAATCCGTAAAATGGAGGTAATATAAGGTTACAGGCTTGTCATCAGGATTATTTACTTGTCCAAAAAATTGAAAACAATATCATTTCCACTTGGATAAGAGCTACGGAGGAAATAAGCAGGGTGACGATCAAAACAATAACGGGGTGGTCACTTGAGGTAAGGCTGTCAGAGAGGATCACTCTGAAAAAGTGACATATTAGCGTAGACTTGAAGGGTGAGAAGGAAGGAGCCAGGCAAAGACCTGGAGGAGGAACTTCCAGGCTCCCCTCTCTGGGTTCAGGCAGAGACGTGCTGGGAGCCCTCTCTCTTGGGTAGGGGGACAGAGAGGCAAGGTGCTGTCCCAGGGTGCTGATGAGGAGCACGGGAGCAGATTAAGATGGGGTGAGAGGAGAGAAGCCGCCAGGGTGTGTTCAGCCCATCCAGCCCTCCAAGGGCCGATGATTGAGAGGGAAGCAGACACATTAATGAAAAATGAATACACTCCCCCAGCTCAAGCCAAGCAAACATTTGCTGCAAACGCGTCTAATCCAATTGTCTTTAATAAAACGCTAATTGGGTTTGGGAGTCTCTGCAGGGCCTGGCCAACCCAGTAGGCTGCTTTGCTGCCCCTCCCCTCCCCGTTTCTCCCCACACAAGTCCCTCCTCTGCTTCCGTGAATTAAGTCAAGTTGGTACTTCAGGGGATACAAAGGCCAGAGACAACTTAGGGCCGAAGGAATTCTCAGGCCTGGGGCCAACGGGAGCATGTGCTTGGGTTACGGTGAGTGAGCGCACACGTGCCGCAGGAGTGGGAAGTGGAAAAGGATTCAGGCTCCTGAGTGAGTCTGTCTGGATTCCAGCCCCAGGCCTCCACAAGCCTACAGTACTCCCTTTACTTCCTGGTCTCAGTTGACTCATCGGTAAAACAGAGATGATAATACTATTACAAGCTCCGAACTACGGGTGTGAGGACTGTGAGGTAACCCAGCAACCCATGCAAAAATGCCTACAGGGTCCCACTTAAGTAACAGGGGAAGAGCTGAGCACCTGCCCTCCCGCCTGCACGGCTTGGCCTTGGACCTCAGTTTTCTTATCAGGTGCTCTTGGTCCTTCTCTGCTAGGCCTGAGCCACCTGTTTGAGCACAACCCCTCACACCTGCAGAGTCTGTGGCTGCGTCCTTGCTAGGGGCTGGATGCAGTGCCCCACCACTGTCCTGAGACAAGCCACAGGCCAGGAGCCATGGCTACATTGGGGCCTGTCATTGCTATAGCCTCCTACCTCAGACTGGGCCCAGCCCCTGGCCTGGCTGGGCAGGTTTGCGCTTGCTGCCTTCCTAGGCTCCTCTGTCCCACGGGCAGGTGCGACTTTGACATCCCGAGCTGTCAGGCTCTGACTCTCCCTCTCCCTCCTGCCCACCTCAGGTGGCAGGGTATGGGCCCTTTGTCCTATGCTTAAGGTTGTTTCCTTTAATATCTCATATTCTTGAGTGTGAGAATGTGTGTGTCTGTATGTGTGTGTGTGGAAGAGAGAATATGGATGTGGGTCCATGTGTGCACATGCGGAAATATAGGAAAGAACAGGGATATGTTTGGGGGGTGAACCTAGTGGCAGACACAGATGAAAAAGAAGACAACACCCACACATGTGAGCTGGATGGGGTGGCCCAGGACAGGCAGCTGGGAGCCCAGAGGGGCCCAGCCCCAGCGGGAGAAGGTAATGGCTGACCAGACACAGGAGTGGGCTATGGTGCAAGGGAAGCAGGTGAAGAGTTTCAGGGGCAGAAATGTGGTGATGGGAGGGGACACTGTGTGAAGCCACCACCAACAGTCTGGTTTTGCTGGAGAGGGGTGGGGGCCTACAGCAGTTAGGTAATAGGGAGGAATAGGGGGAGAGCTGGGCAGAGCCCTGAAGACAAGAGGAACACTGGGGCGGTGGGGGGCGGGGGGGCGGCAGGGGGGACAGGTAGGTGAGAGGGTATGTAGGGCAGGGGCCTAGGGTGGTGCACAGATGAGAAGGTGAACGGGCTAATTGGTCCAGTAAGCTGAACTGTTGGTTGAAAGTGAGGGTCAGGCATGAGGCAGGGTCCAAAGAGCACAGTGAGGGAGCCAGGAATCAAGGAAGGCCTGGAGTTAGCTCACCTAGGTGGCCCCAGTGAGAGCCAGGACCACAGATCTGCAGGGTGCCACAGGACATGACACATGGCCTTGCCCAGGTGGCAGAGCTTCTGGCAGAAAGAGGTGAAAAAGAAGAAGGAGGAATTTATGCAGAGCAGGTCCGACCAGGCAGAAAAGACATTGGCTGGGGGTGAAGGTGCAGCTAGATAGCGTGGTGGCTCCCTCCATGGTCCCAAGCTGAGCAGGAAGACAGAGGAGCCAGAAGGGGCTGTGGGAAATGAGGAGGAAACAGAGGTAAGAGCCACCATGAGGATGACTACTAAGAGCCAGGCCCTGGGCTAGAGTTTTATGTGCATTTACACACTCAGGGCTCACAGCAGCCCTGAGAGGCAGGTACCAATTGGCAAACCCACTTAGAGGCAAGGAGACAGAGGCTCAGAGAGATTGAGTGACAGTCCTCAGGTCACACAGCTAATGTCTTCCACTGAGTAACTTAGAAAGACATTGAAAGGTCAGGAGGTTGAAGACAGAGAAAGGGGTAGGGCAGTCACGATGGCCAAGCTGCATCCGTTTTGAGCAAGAACAAGGCCCACACTGTGGCACCTGCCACTGAGAGGCCACAGAGTCCCACAGGATGGTGGCAGGACTTGGGATGGATCAGACGTCAAAGTCATCACGAGATCTTCCTGCTCCTGTGTTTCCTTCGGTGTTTCCTTCGTCTCTTCTCTCCTCATTCCATTCCTTCCTTCCTTGCATTCATTCCACCTCTCAATTTCAGTTCCTTCTTTCACGGAGCTCTAGTCATGAACTAGATAAACCAGGCCCTCCCCCTGAAAGACTTACATTTTGGTGGGGGAGAGACTATTTAAAAAGCAAATAAATAAAATAATTCCAGTCACTGCTAAGTCCAGGAAGAAAATGAGAAAGGGATTGGGCTGAGGGCCCAGGGAAGGGCTCCCTGCACAGGAACCTGGTGATGGGGAGAGCCAGCCCTGCAAGGGAGAGAGCATTCCAGGCAGAGGGCACAGGTAGGAGAGTGCACCTGAGCCTGAGCAGGTCAGAGATGCAGCAAGAAGGCTTGGTGTGGCCAGAGTGCTTGTCCGAGGCCATGCAGCTGGAGACGGGAGGGGCTGGGCTTCAAACCAGATCCGTGTGACTCTAGTACCACATTCATGTCAGCAGCTACGTTAGTTGACCCCTAAGCTTGGACCGGGGTGGCACTCAGCCCAGGAAGAGGAGGCTGGTAGGGACAGCCAACTGTTGGGCGATGGCCTACACCCCACTCACCTAATCATCTATCCGTTCATCCAACCTTCTACCCACCACCATGTTGAGCTGGCTCTGGATTGGGCCACAGCGAAGGGCGCCCCTCCAGCTCAGGGGATGGCACTAGGGCTGACCCTTCGAGTCATCTCTCTGCATACTCCACACTCCAGGGTCAACCAACAGCCCCACCCACCCACTGCCGGTCAGAATGACACATCCTGGGACTTTTTGTCATTTCCCATCCAAGATTCCATTATGAGGTGTGATTGCCGGAGTAATAGACAGATAACAGATCTGTCCCAGCCCCGCCTGGCGCACCAGACGGCTGCCAGGTTTTTCCCATTAGCCACTGGGCTTGACGGACAGTAATGGATTTCATAGCTGATGCCGGAGCCTGCGGCGGGTAATTCCATGATAACAGTTTATCAGGCACTGGCGGGAGGTGATGGGTAATCACCAGGCGGAAAGCAGACCCGTCGGGGGGCCCTGGCCTCCCCCCAGCCCGGCTTTTGTTGTGCCAACAGCCACCTTCCCAACTCACCCTTCTGGGTCCCAAAGGATGGCAGAGTGCTGGTCATCTGGGTGTGTGTGCTCCAGGCTCAGCTGGGGTCCTGGCTGGGGTCCTGGCTGGAGTCCTGGCTGGGGTCCTTGGGACTGTTTGCAGAGGCAAGTCTCATGGGACATCCTCCTCCCAGCAAGCCCCAGCCACCTTCCTGTCCACTGGGACTTGAAGCAAACTCAGAAGAACAAATGGGGGCTTCAAGGACAAGGCAACCCAGTGTGTCCTCCACGTTCCTGTCCGTCTGTCACACAAAGCCCTAGTTCCTAGTTCCGGATGTCAAAGGGGAAACCAGGCCTGAGCCAGACTCTGGCCACTATTGTGTACCCTGCAGAGTAACCAACCTCTCTGCCACCTGGAAACCCACCATCAGGACCCAACGACTGTGAAAGCCCCTTGTCACCACCTCGATGGCTGATGGCCGCACACTTTGTCTGCATCTTTGCAAATAACCAAGTGCCATCCATTTCCTGCCCTGATAGAATTGGTTCCAAATCTGCAGGGGGGACAAATGAAATAAATGAGTACAAATTTCCCCGCTTTCGAGTTTTTTCCCTTTTAATTATTTTTTTTTTAAGATTTTATTTCATTATTTTTTAGAAAGAGAGGAAGGGAGAGAGGCAGAGAGGGAGAGAGACATCAATGTATGGTTGCGTTTCACCTGCCTCCAGCCACAGACCTGGCTGGAGACCTGGTTTGCAACCTGGTTATGTGCCCTGCTGGGGAATCGAACCTGCGACCTCCTTTTAATTATTTTTAAAACACCCAGATCACCCTGTCTCCCCAAGGGGACTCCAAGAGGATGAAACAAATGAACTGGCATGAGTGCGTGAATGAAAAACCAACGGGTTCTGGGCTACCTGGGTTTCCTAGTGCATTTCCTTGGGCTGGCTGGGATTTTCCAGTGTGTTTTTAGAGTGTGCAGCTCATTAAAGTGAACATTTCTAAGCTGCTCCAGGAAAAAATTCCTGAAAGATTCTAGTCCCCCCGACAGTATTTCAGTTGTTAGAATGCAAGGAGATACTCAAGACCAAGGACCAGCCTAGGGTCCCAGCTCCAGCACAGGGAGGCGGGAGGGCTCCAGCCACTGGCTGAAATTAGCTGCCACAGAGAAGAGTGTGCCCCCGAGTTAAAGAGGGTCCTTTCCAAACACCAAAGGAGAAGCCAGGAAGAGCTCCTGGGTCCTGGGGGTAGTCGGTGGGGTGTAGGGCTGGGGACAGGTGCTTAGATTGGGGGTAGGCAGTGCATGGTCCTGGAAGGTGGATAGAGAGGATATTTCATTGCTGAAGGCACCACCCAAGGGTCTATTAAATACTGCGTGCCAGACGCCTTTCTAGGTGCTTTACAATCTGTGGCTGATTTAATCCTCACACCCTTGCAGGAAGAGATTTATTTTCATCATCTCTATTTCACAGATAAAAAAAACAAAACAAAGCTGTAGAACAGTGAGTTGGTAACCTGTCGGTGGTCACCCAGCTAATAGTGGTGGAGCTGGGACCCAACCCCAGGACCCTCCCTCCAGAGCATGTGTTCTAACCGTGACACCGTGCAATCACACACCACAACCAAAGAGGGGGCACCCAGGTTGCAGGGTAGGGAACACACCAGGGCTGAGCCCCAGGGGCCAGGAAGCAGGTGCTGAGCAGAGCCTGGAGGAAGGTTGAGGTGGAAAAGGGAAGGCATTCCAAACCAGGGCTGTATAAACAAACAGCAGGAGGATGAAATGCAACAATGGAATGAACAATGAGCTGGCAGGTCTGACTGCCAGATGGTAAGAGGGAGCTGAGGGCACCAGGCATTGATGCCCGGCTGCGATGTCTGGACCTTACCTTGCCAGGTGAGGGAAGCATGGCAGGCTGTTCTTGTATGCAAGAACAAGGTTCAAACTAGTTCTGCTGGCATGTGAAAGCAGGAGCAGAGGGCACAGCTCGGTGAGACACGTCGTGAAGGGCACACAGGTCTGAAATGTAGACCCCCCACACCTTCTGGATGAGCAGGGAAGGCAACATCAGGGACAGGGCTCTGGCTCACCAGGAAAAGTGAGAGAAGCCAGGATGCCTGGTAGGCCCAGAAGACTGAGGCCCGAGGCCCAGCAGGACCAAGCCTGGTGCTGACCAGCCCGTAGGCCTGGATTCCAGCAACAGCAGCTTGGTGGGACAGCGGCGGCCTGCAGCCAGCTCATCCGAGAACTGATGGTGGGCCTCCCCTCGTAACTCAGCATCCAGAGAAGTCAGGTAGGGTAGCTTCCAAGGGGCCATGACGGGCAGGTTTACTGAAATCAACAAATGCTGCAGATAGGGTGTTTCCCCTCTCTGGATAGACACGTATTGAGTGTTTGCCAGCACACCACCAGTTTTGGGGGCTAGGGGAGGTGACAGATGTTGTGCTGGGTCAGTGAACGTAGGAAGGAAAGAGTGGGCAAATCTCATAGCCCAGGCTCTGTCAGTACTATCCTTGACGGCAGACTTCATTCATTCACTCACTCCTTCATTCATTCATTTACTCATCCCCTCCGTCATTCACTCATTCATTCATTCACCCATTCATGCATTCATTCATTCACTCATTCCTTCATTCATTCATTCACTCATTCATTCATTTCTCATTTATTTAGCATATAGGTTGGCACTGAAAAGGCAGACGACATGCAAGGGGAGCCCAGATGGGGAACAGGCGGTAGCTGGCTGCCTTGCAGCCCGTTGTGGGTGAGGACAGAGGGAGGGGAGCACCAAGTTGACTCTGAATGAGCGTCCCCTGATGAGGGTAAAGGGTTGGGGCCACATCCCAGGCAGAGAGAAGCTGGGTTTCCAAACTGCAGCCCGCACCCCCTTTTTCAGAAGAAAACTAGTCACTCATCCTGCCTACAGCCGGCAAGCACTTCATTGCTCCTCCTCTTGGCCTGACCTGTTCACTGTCCCCAAACACACAGGCCTTCTTTCAGGTGCACAAGGGCACCTTGCTCCCTCACCTCAGGGCCTTGGCACTTAGCAGTCCTTATGCTTGAAAAGCTACATGCATGATGTGCACACACACATACATACACACAAACACGCATGCACACTTGTACTCATTCTTCCTCCCCTGGCTGATTCCCTTTGCCTTTCGGATCTCAGCTCACATGCCATTTGCTCAGTCTAGGTCCCTCTCCCTCGCCACTCTCCCAACACTCAGCACCCACTCTCCCAACATGGCCCGCTTCTCTCTGAGCCCATCTCAGGGTCTGTGACTAAATACAGATTTCTTTGTGTGATTATTTGACCCATTATCTGTTGCCCACCTCTAGACTCCAAGAGGCAGGGCCTTTGCCTCTTTTGTGCTGACAAACTGTAGGGACTCAGTCACAAGGAGAGCACGTGGATGAGTGGGTGAATGGGAGCATGCACAGCCACAGGTGCGAGTGGGGTGGGGGCACAGGAAGGAGCCCCGCTGCAGGGGGCAGACACAGGAGGTTCAGGCCTGTCTTTTCTGTGGGGAGAGAGGCAGAGTGAATTCTCCCCATGCCTGCCCTTCAACTCTTGAAGGCTCAGCACGGTGGGGAGAAGGACTAGGGCGGACAGACAGACAGAGAAGAACTAGCCAGTGAGCTAGAAGCTGCACCCCCATCCCTCCCCTCCCCTGCAGGGCTGAGCGGCAGGCTAATTAAACTGGGTTTGCTCAGCCAGGCCCTGGAGCGGGCCAGCTCCAAGAACTCCAGATGGGCTTTATTTGTCAATTTGAAAACTAATCTCTGACTATTTAAACAGCAGCATATCCAGGCCCAGGCCAGGATTAGCATTTGGGACCCTGGCTAAAGAGGGTGGGCGGCTCTCCCCGGGTGAGAGGGAAGGATTTGAGGGTGAATTTCCATCCAGAAAGAGGAAGAGCCCAGAGCACCCCTAGCCCCTAGCCTACCTGGTAGGAGAGCTCCCCTACCTCCTGTCCCCAGAGCACATGACTGCCTCTAATCTTACCAGGGAAGCGGGGTGGGGGGTGGCAGGGCAGAGAGGGCAGGGCTGGTCTCTTGACTATTCCTTGGGGTCTAGCACCCTTGACTCTCGGGCCCCTGGAAGTAGGTCCCATAGGCTTAGTGGTCACCTGAATATACAAGGCCTGTCCTGAAAGTATCAAGCCAATGTCAATATGATTAAAACAGTTTGCTCGACACATACTTTTGGGACAGACCTCAAAAGCAGACATTGTACAAAATGGTGGGCAGGCCCTTCATATTCAGGTCTCAGTTGGGGTGTCAGCCCTGCTATCCTCCCAGCAAGGCTCTGGCTTCCCCACCTCTGGAAGTTATCAAAAATTATTACAGAGCCTCTCTCATGTGCCAGACACTAGGCCCTGAGAATCCAGGGGTGATCGAAACAAACATGGTTTCTTCCCCCCAGGGTGGGGGTCTCAACTTGGTAGGGGAGGTCACACATTTAATACAAGTAACTCGAGTCCAGGCCTGGTATGAAGGTACATTGAAGGCTGCTTTGCCCTGGCTCAGCTTTGTGGAGCCAAACCTGATGGTCCGTTCTCAGCCCTCATTTTGACCTCTCCGCAGCACTGGACCCAATCAATCATTCCCCCCTTCCCCCAAAACGCTCCTCTGCTTGCTTCTGGGACACCACTGTCACCTGGTATGACCCTCTCTAATCTCCCTCATCTCTGTGCTTGACCCCTGAGGTGCTGAGGTGAATGGTGGCCCCCAAAAGACATGCCCACATTTCAGAACCTGTGAATGGTGACCCCTTTTGGAAAAAGTGTCTGCAGATGTAATTACATTAAGACTCTCAGGATGAGATCATCCTGGCTTATTCTGTGGGCCCTCAATCCACTGACAAGAGTCCTTAGGAGAGACAGAAAAGGGAAAGATAGGGGGGCGGAAGAGGAGGAGGCCATGTGATGATGGAGACAGAGATTAGAGTGATGCAGCCACAAGCCAAGGAATGCCTGCATCCCCAGAAGCCGAAGGAGGCAGGAGGGACCCTCCTGGAGGCACTCTGGAAGGAGTGGGAAGGAGTGCGACTCTGCAGACACCTTCATTTCAGACAGGTGCCCTCCTGAGAATGGAGAGAATGTCTTTTGTTTGAAGCCACTCCATTTGTGGTCATTTACTCTGACAGCTCTAGGAAACTAATACAAGCCCCCTCCAAGTCCTGACCTCCAAAAGCTGGTGGCTCCCAGAGCTCAGACCTTGGACCTCTCCCACCTCTCTCTATTCCTCTCCCTCAATGATATCACCCAAGGACATGATTCTAGATGCCTTCTGTTCACTGAAGATGTCATAAAGGTTATGTGTCCAGCCCTAGCCCCATCCCTGAACTTTTGAGGGTCACATGTGCAACTGCCTACTGGCCCTCCCCATGAGTTTGAGAGGCATCCTAAATTTTATATAGCCTCAGTGAGGCTCTCGGGCTCCTCCCCAAATCACCCTCTCTGAGTCTCCCACGCCTCAATAAGTGTCACCAACCCCATTGCCTGTGTTTTCACACTACCCTATATCCAGTTCATGGGCAAATCCTGCTCATGATTTCCCTGGAAACTGTATCTAGAGCCCAACCTCTGCCCACCCCAGGGCAGTTGTTGCCCCAGTCCCTGCACCCATCAAGCCTGCCCGGACCCCTCGCTGCCAGTCTCCCTGCTCCTGTGCTCTGCCACCCACAGCCCATTGTCCGCACAGCAGCCAAGGGAGCCTGCCAAAATGGGAATCAGAATTACATCACCCCTGCTTAAAAGTCCTCGATGGCTTCTCACTGTAAAGCTGAATAAAATTCCAAGTCTTTCCCAGGACCTAAGAAGCCCTCCCTGACCTGCATCCCTGTCTATACATGGGACCTCCCCTCCTGCCCCCACTCCTCACACAGGGCTCTTCACCCCCCTGGATCCCTCCAAGCCAACCCCCAGCCCCAGCCACACCTGCTCCACGCTCAGCTCTCCAAATGGCTTATCCCTTCATTTTATTCCATTTTGGGCTCAGATGTAACCTCTTCAAAGAGTCATTTTCTGACTGCACAATCTGAAATTCCTCCTCCTCATCCTTACGTTTTCATCATGCTGTACCTGATTTCATTTTCCTTCACAGTACATGTGTGTGTGTGTGTGTGTATGTGTGCGTGCACGTGTGCGTATCTGTGTGTTCCATCCACCCACCTCCACTCCCAGCTGCAACTGAGCTTATCCACCACTGACCTCTAGAAAAGTGGCTGGCATCTATGGTGGGCTCAATAAACATTTGCTGAACTACTGAAGGGAGAGAAGAAAGGAGCTCCCTGAGGAAAGTGATATTAAAGCTGATGCCTGAAACATGAGAAATGGATAGCAAGGCAAAGAGAGAAAAGGCAGAAAGCTTTCCTTGCCGATGGAACAGCATGTGCAAAGGCCGTCATGCAAAAACTGCCGGCACACTCTGGAAAAGAAGAGGCCAGTGTGCTGGAATACAGTAGAAAATGTGGTGTCCACCATGCCTCACTGGGCCTCAGGCTTGCAGGCTCCCAGTGACCAGTGGAGGCCTCAGGAGACAGTCTCAGGTCTGGAAAGTTCTCCCTGTTGAGGCATCTCCAGTGGTAGAAGGACCACTGGATTGAGCTTGCCCATTTCAGGTGCGATCTCACCTCTCAGGACTTCAGTTTCCCCATTTATAGCATGAAGAGTTGAGGTCTTCTAGTCATGACAGTCAAGTTCTATGCTCTTGCCCCAGAGGAGAGAGGCATTGTTACCATTACCTCTGGCTGAATATCCAGCCTGATTATCTAGGCTGAATCTCAGCAAACCTACCATTATTTGGGCTCTCTGGTTACAGGTAACAGAAACTCTAGCCAAAATTAGCTTAAACATATAGGAAGCACATTGGTTTGTGTAGTTGAAGAGTTCAGTGAATCTGATTAAGTAAGCTTCAGGTATGGTGTGATCCAGGTCTCAAAAAGTTGCCCAAGATCTCTATCACTGTCTCCCCCGCCTCTCTTTCTCTCCCCACCCCTCTCTCCCCCTTTCCTCCTTCTCTCTTATTTTCTGTACATATATCTACTTCCTCACTGGCTGCTCCCCTCCCAAGCTTCTCATGGTTTCAAGATTGCACAGAAGCTCCAACCCCTACATCCTCCTAGATAAAACAAATGCAGTGAGAGAAGTACAAGCAGGGGAGTGCCGAGGAAAGAGATTGCAGAGTAGGCAGGATCAGATAATAAAGAGTTAGACTGAGACGGATGACAATGACCTGACGAGAGCTGAGTTTCCCAAGGCCAGCATCAGCAGGGGCCCAGGCCGACACTACCCTTCACCTGCCTCAGGGCTGCCCGTCCCCCCTGGCAGGTTGCTCCCCTGACTATGCTGACCTCCTCTGAAGCCCACATGCCAACTTGGGACTGGGCTGCCTAATGGGAGGAGCCATTAGGGAGATGGTCTCAGGTGGCCCAATAGCTCTATCCTAGTGGCCACTCTCAGAGGTCTGGAGGCTGAGGAGCAGCTAACTGGTCACTGAAAGTTCTGAAATGAGGGGATCACAGGGAAAAGAGAAGCATGCACAGGAAGGCCACCAGTGCTTTGGGGATGGGCAGACTCACTCTGTGACAGATTTAGATGACAGGAGATTCTTTGACATGCCTCCCTCCCTTCAGGATTTCTAAACACCCCTCCCTCCACTTGCATCTGGGTGAGTTTGTGGTGGATTTGATCAATAGAACTTCCACTTCCTGGCTCCTGGAACACTCACTCTTGGAGCCCTGAGCTTCCACTTAAGTCCAACTAACCAGCTTGGAGAAACAACACAGGGAGGCCCCAAGACTCCAGGGATAGGAAAGGAGTCCAGCTGGGCCCATCAAGGCACCAGGCACATGAGAAAAGCTATCATTAATCCTCCAAAACTAGTGCCACAATCCACTGAATACCACCGATGGACCCCAATCAATATCAATATGGAGCAGAAGAGTCACCTTGCTGAGCCCTGCTTGAATTCCTCTCTCAGAAAAATGGTGAGATAGTAAAAAAATGGTGGTTGTTTTAAGCCACTAACTTTGTGAGGATCTTTTACCCAGAAATAAGTAACCAGAAACAGCCCCACCAGTTTTGTGACCTTGGATAAGTGACAATCATCTATAAAGTGAAAACAATAAGAATGACTCCCTCACAGGGCCACGATAATAATTAAAGAGGTGATGGAGGTAAACTAACTAGCACAGTATCTGACACAGAGTTAGTCACTGGCAAATTGCACCTATTAATATTTTAATATTGTTATTATTATTGAAGGATGGTACAGAGCTCCTGCCATTGGGAACAGACTCTAAGTTTGGAAACAAAGGACCTAGGTTTGTATCCTGGTTTTACCACCTCTTAGCTGTGTGACCTTTAGCAAGTTCTTAGCCTCTCTGGGCTTCAGTTACTTGATGAGTAAATAGGGATAACTGTACCTACATCATGGGATAACTTGGAAAATAAAAATGCGTGTAGCACTTAAAACAGCAATGATTCTACAAATGTCAACTGTTGCTATTTTTCATTACTTTAATTATCTAAGATGAAGATAAGCAGGGACTCCCAGACTAGAAAATAATTGCCATGAGAAAAGCTGAAGAATCTCCTGCTTAAGAATCTGATAACTCCACTGTCCCAAGCTGACATTCCGAGAGACTGTTGGGTGACTGTTGGGGCCCTGGGGTGAAGATCCTGAGAGGCTCTACATAGTGGCAGGAGCACAAGGCCTTACCTTTTGAACAAGCCATGATGAGAATTCGGAGACCTCCTGAGCTCTTAAAAGATGGCCTCAGCAGACAGCAGCTGTGACAGCTAAGGGAACGTTCCCTGACACTGAGAAAACAGTGGCTCAAAGACACTGAGTGATTTGTTCAAGTGGATACAACAAATCCAAGCACATTCCACTGCCACATGACAGCCCCACTACCTTTGCAATCTAATTCTATCCCTCTCGACATGTCTCTAATCGTGCCTCATCTGTTTTGAAAATGAATCCCACCTCTAGGGATGAAAACCCTTTATTCTGACCCCTTTGGCCAGGACGAGCGAGAAGAACAAGAATGTGCGCCTGGCTGGCAGAAGAGAGCGAGGTGTCTACCTTGGGCCACCTGCAGGGGTGAAGCCAGCCGGAGAAGAGCAGCTGCAAGCAGGTAGCCAATTTGCTTACTTACCTGGCTCCTGAAACTCAGATCCTTCTCCGTGGCCTCCTGAATTGTATGCCTTTACTTGAGAATAAAAATGATATGCTCAGCCTTCCATTTCTTTTCAATTTCTCTTAAGAGGCAGCAGCCCTCACAACCAGAAAGTTTTCATCTGCTCAGGGACGGTCCCTGCCCTTGCCTTCACGTAATTGTGTGGCTCGCATCTTCCCTGAAGATCTTGCTTTGAGGGAGAGAGAAGGGCCTCTACGACATGCCCCTTTCCCTCCTGCGCTCCCTTCCCCGCTGCTGCCCCAGGTTCCCTCCCTCCCTGCCTTTGCGCCCCTCCCCACTTTGATATCTCCCTGACCCCTCCTCTCCCCCTGCCCTCATCTCCCTCCTCTCTTCCTCTCTCCCTTTGTGGTTCATGCCTTTCTTTCCTGGGTCTGGATTATCCAAGGCCGTTGCACCCCGGAAAGACTTGAAGCTTAAAGTCAGACACATCGGGTTCAAGCCCCAGCTCTGATGCTAAGCTTCCGTGGTCTCACCAGTAACCTGGGGCAAATGGGAACTACTTGGCAACAACACAGATTGGAGTTTCCTGAGAGGGAGGGGATGGATGAGGGGGGGTGACCCAGAAAGCTCCCCCTCTTCTCATTAGCACTTTGCAGTTTGCTGAGAGTAAGGCTGCCCCCAGGACTCATTGCCACCCCCTCCCAGCACCGCCCCCCAACCCTTCCCCTGGGGTTGGAGCAATGTCTGGCACAGTTTCCTCCAACACAAGCCATCAAAGTGCCACCATACCATCTGGTCTGCCCACATCCTCACTAGGGATTTATTATCTATTCCCTTCCATTAGCATAAATAATATGGAGCTTGGGTTTCATGATGGTTTACATAATAAATAAAATAGGTCAATTGCCCACAAAACTAGTCTCTGTGAACAGTAACAGATTTAATTAGATTTATTTTATCCTGGGTTTTCTGGAGTAAAGCAGATATCCCTCGTGCCAAGGATAAACTTTCTCACAAATTTCTATATCTGGGAAGGCAGCTCCCCACCCTCCAAGGAGATGAAAGGAAGAAGGGAGGAAAGAGGAAGCTGGGAAAGAGAGGAGGGGGGAGGGCAGGCAGAGGAGGGAAAGGAGGGAGAGAAGACAGAGGTGTAACCCTGTAGCACCGCCCTTCACTTCCGCAGGTCCTCTAGTCCCTTCTCCTGACTCTGTGCCTCCCCATCCACCTGTTATGGACTGAATTTTGTGTCCCCCTAAAATGTATATATTGAAATGCTATACCACAGTGTGGCAGAACTTTGAAGACAGGGCCTTTGGAAGTAACGAGGTTAGATCAGATCAAGAGGGTGGGGCCCTCATGATGGGATTGGAGCCTTATAAGGAAAGAGAGAGAGACAGAGACAGAGAGACAGAGACAGAGAAATTGAGATTGAGAGATTGCGTTCTCTGAGCTCACGCACCCAGGAAAAGCCATGTGAGGACACAATGAGAAGTCAGAAGTCAGCCACCTGGAAGCCAGGAGGAGGTCTCTTATCAGACACAAAATCATCTGGCACCTTGATCTGGAACTTCCCAGTTTCTGATACTGTGACCAATAAATATGCTACTTCAGCCCCCCAGTCCACGGTCTTGGTTACAGCAGCCTGAGCTGAGACATGGCCTCAGACCACGCACACCTGAGTGAGTCAGTCTCCTGCTCAGAATTCTGCACTGGCTTCCCATTGCCCGACACCCAGTCCAGCAGGGCCCTCTTTCTCTGTATTTTCTTTTATCCTGGCCTCATCTCTCACCATCCCTCTCCATAGCCTGCTCCCCACCTCTGCCCTCCACACCCTCGGCCATCTGAAGGAACTAAATGCTCCTTCCTCTCCCAGGTGCCCACCCCTTCCCCGGGGCTCTTTCCTCTGTCTGGAATGTTCCAGCAGGCTCTGTCAGTCATGCTTCAAGGTTCAAAATCAGGCCTTTCCTGCCAAGGGCTCACCTCTCTCCACCCCCTGGTTGGCCTAAAAAGTGCCCTGTCCTCTGGACACCTGCAACCTGCTGACCCTGACCATCTGAAACCTCTGCACCGTGTCCCCCGCACAGCCTGGAAGCCCTCTGAAGGCAGTCACACTGGCGTTTGCTGCTTAATCCTCTGGGTCTAGGGCAGTGCGTGCCCACAGACTTATCCAGAGGCCCTAGCAGCTCCCGACAGGCAGTGGTTCTCAACCCCGGTGCAGCGAGCAAAGGGTTCTGTCGAGGGTTCCGGCCTTCCTTGTCCTCTCTCCAACCTTGTCTCCATAGCCACTGAGCGATGGCTGGAGGCAGCATCTGATGGAATACGGAGAAGGTTGGCAAGGGCCCTGCTAGTATCGGACATCTGTGGGGTTTGCTGTGCAGCATCTTTAGGTAACGAGATCCTGGTTTCCCCTCAGGAAGCCCCCGCTTTGGTCACTCTGGGTGAGGTGGACAGCACCCCCAGGTTCCAGGAGTGGGTGAGTGATCCAGGACCGGCCAAGCTGAGATGCTGTGTCTCCCAGCCTTGGTGTCTGATTCTAGGACACCAGCTGGTCCGGTGAGGCTCAGTCCAGGATTTGTGTGGACTACAGAGGAAAGGGACAGTCCCTTTTCTGTGCAGGTGGCTGAGCTAGCAACATGGAAGCCTAGAGCTTCCAGGGTGGGTGCAGAAAGCCAGCTGAACTCAAGATGAAGGGAGCAAGAACAAGCCCAGTGACACTGACTGAGTCCTGGGTCCCCATTTGAGCAACAAGAGCAGAAAGCCAAGGGACAGGCAAAAGCCCTATCTGTCCTCTGGCCTGTTCTACCAACAGTGAACCAATAAAATTCCACCCACACTTTGGTCTTGATAAGCCAGCTTGAAGGGGCTTCTGCCACTACAGCCAAAACATTTTCAACTGATACCCTATGGTTTGGCACAGAAAATTCATTTCTAGGAATTTGTCCTCAAGAAAAATAGTCTGACGCGCAGGCAGGGGTTTCAGTACGAAGATGTTCACTGAGGGCCTTCCCTCCCAGCCTGAAGGGGCCTCCAGCTGGCCCCCGTGCAGACCTCCTCCCCAAATGCCACCCCATAACTGGCCAAGAGTCGCACAGCAGCGGGAAGTCACACCCCCTCTGCTGGATGCTGCAAGGGGAAATCACACGCCCAGGAATTATTAAGTGACGAGAACTGGTACCACCCGTAACCACCTATCCTCACAAGAGCCTAGCCCTCCCCAAACACCCCCAGCGTGCTGTCCGGTGCTTCCGCAGGATCACGCCCACCGCCATCAGCCCTCAGCCCCTCCCCCAGCTGCCACCCCCGCGTGGGTGCCAGCCTCCCTTCCAGCGCATGCTCAAACCAACGGGGGGCTTTGGCAAATGCAAGCCCCCCCCCCATCCTCCCCTCCACCACCCTGTCCCAAAACAGGGAGGAGGACCTTTCTTCACGTGTCCCCCAGCACCATCTGAGACCAGCGTGCGATGTTTAATAAGGCTCCTCTGAGGGTCTGAGGATAAGACACGGGCTCTCCACACAGTCACCTACAGTCCCTATGGCATGTGGCTTCTCCAAATCTACTGGCTGAGCCCAAGCGTGTCAGGCCCCTTCGTGCACGCTGTCTGCCTGGCTTCCTCCTGCCTCCACAAGGCAGAGGCCAGCTCAGCTAGGTCCAGACCCAGCTGACCCAAGTCCCGCAGGGAAAAATGACCCTCTGCCATCTCAAGCCCTGGTTCCCAGGCTTCATTTCTCCTCTCTGGACCTGTCACTTCCCGGAATGGCTGACAGGGGAACCTGAGCCTGGAAGAGGTTTTCTCAAGGTCTCCCACCAGTGAGGCCAAGCTGGAAACTTGACCCAGGAAAGCGAGTGGTGTTCAGGGGTAAGGGTGGCACAGCTGTAACTGGAGGGGCCTCTGTACTTGGGAGGTGGGGGGATGGATCCTGGCTGGGGCCTGATGCTGCCACTGTCCTATGATAGCCTCCAAGACACAGGTCAGCCCAAGGAGACCACCGGGCTACTTGCGTATCCACAGCAGAGACCTTGGGGTGGGAGGAAGTCACCGACTGACCAGAGATCATTTGAGCAACAAGGGCAGAAAACCACGGGCACCAACCCAACCCACCAGCTTCCCTTGGGGAGCTCATCATTTCTGCAGAATTATGCAGCCTTCTTAGCCACAAATCTGCTTATTATTATTAATGTACATTCTGCCTGCTGGGAACCCCTGCTGGGGCCGATGGGGGAGGGCAAGGAAGGTTTCAATTAAAGAGGACACTGGAGAGAATAGGGCCCAAGGGCCAGCAGGCCTGAAAAACACACCCCTGCCCTGCCTTTGCTACAGCTCTGGCCTCTCTTTGGGGCAGGGCCAGTGGGTGAGGTGTCCCTGCCTAAACTCCTTTGGCCCTGTCACCTCAGGTTCAACAACTTCTTCAGGTTTAGCTGCCACCTCGCCTAACCACCTGGAGGCCTGAGGCCCCTTGTCTTGGATGCCTCTCCCCAGTGGAGTTCTCTCTCAAGGTACCACACATCATCACTTCAACCGGGGTTCCCTGCTCCTGGCACCTGCTTCCTGGCACCTCCAGGATGTCCCTTGGATACTCTTCCTGGTGCTGGAAGGCCAGGTCCTGCCGTGACTGACCAAATAAGCCAGTGCTGAAGACTGACCCGGTTTGAAACCTGATAGGAAAATTACAACCAGGTAGATGGAGAAGAACCATGGAGGATCCACCCTCTCGAATTATAGCTAAACTAGATTTAGATAGAATTTATTTTCATCCAAAATTAGAGAGGTGAAAAAATCAATGTCGCAGCCTATATATTTCATAACTATACAGTGGTCCTATCAGTCTGTACGAAGAAGAGACTTCTTATGAGAACAACTCACTAAAGGAAATAAAATATGTTTTCAGAAAGTCTCCAGATTTTGTTCAGTCACTTTTTAAAATTGAGTCTTCATTCTCTGTCCCTATGGTCTTTCCTTTTTCAGAGTGTCTCATAAATGGAATAAAACAGTGTAGGCTTTTAAACCTGGCTTCTTTAACTTAAGATTTTTATGTACCTTGGGTAAATACCCAGGGTGGAATTGCTTGGTCATATGGAAGATGTATGTTTAGCTTTATAAAGACCTGCTAAACCACTTTCCAAAGGGGTTATGTTTAGCATTCCTACTACCAATGCATGAGAGTCCCAGTTTCTCCACATCCTCATCCGTACTTGGTATTGTTTGTTTTTTTGTTTCGTTTTGTGTTTTCACTTTCGCCATTGTAATAAGTGTGTAGCGGTGTATGGTTGTAAGTTAATAAAGTGGACTCTGGCCCTGGCTGATGATTCAATGGATAAGACGCTGACCTGCGAACCCAAAGGTCGCTGGTTCGATTCCCAGCCAGGGCACATAACCCAGTTACAGGCCAGGTCTCCAACCAGGTCCAGTGTAAGGTGAAAGGCAACCTTACACTGATATCTCTCTCTCTGCATCTCCCCTTTCCCCTCTCTTTAAAAATAATAAATAAAATCTTTTTTTTTTTTTTTTTTAATTTTAAATAAATAAAGTGGACTCTTTGAAACAGCAAAAAAGAGTAAAGAGATAGTACTCCACTCATTTGACTTTGGCCTTGGCCATATGACTAGCTCTGGCCAGTGGTATGTGGGTAGAAGTGACAATGTTTCACAGAGTGTTCTTTTTGCTTCTCATAGGACTTTGACTTCATCATGAAAATAACATGCCCTAGGTCCACCCCAGAATGAGGTATGGAGTAGGGTTGCCCTAGTCAGAAGGTAGGCCCATAGCCTAAGCGGAAGCACTGCAGCCAGCCTTCAGATTTCTGAGCATGAGAATAAATACTGATGTGGGTTATCACTATGGGTGTTTTGGGTGGTTTGTTACACAGTGTTATTGTGACAGTAACTGACCCATACACTACACAATTTAGAGGTAACATTTTAAGGTTTTGCAGCAGAGGATTAAGTGAATTAGTAAATTTTTATGTTCAATAAATGGAAATTTTTAATGAGGGGAAAGTGATAGAACAAATGGTTTAGATGGAGAAAAAGCTAGTTGGCTGAGATGCAGGCAGTAATAAAAAGAGGGCTGGATCAGAAAAGATTGTAAGCAGCATTTAAATCTTCATCAGAAGCTTCTGAAGACATGAAACCCTAGGGCAGGAAAATGGAATCAGCGATACGAAGGACACACTTTAAACGTTTTCCCAGAATGCAAAGGGAAAACACAAAGAGATTCAAATAGCAAAAGGGAAATAACAGATAAGGAAGAGAAATAATTTAGGTCTAATACATAAATAATTAGTGTTTCTAAAATACATGCAATAGAACCAAAGCAATTATCAAAGATGAATTAGTTGAAATGTGTTCTGTTAAAGAACTGAGTCCACAGCCTAAAAGGAATCACTAACTAGCAGGCAAAAATACTGAAAAAAAATTAAGGCTTATATATATCCTAGTTGAATCTTAATTTTTAGGATAATAAAAATTATCCTAGAAGCAGGCCTATAGAAAAAAAAGTGAATGGATCCAGCAAAGAAAAAACAAAAATAGTCTTAGACTTACATTCACTCTAGAACTACAGTTACGCTATCCAACGCAACAGTCACTGTCCACAGGATGACTGAGCCCTTCAAACGTGGCTGAGCTGGACTGAAATGTGCCAAAAGTGTAAAGATTTTGATTATATACTACAAAATAAGATACGGTAAAATATCTCAATAGTTTTATGTTGAGTATATGTTTAAGTGATCATAGTTGGGATATGTTGAATCCTACAAAATACATTAATTTCATTTCTTTTTACTTTTTTCATATGGATAAAGATTTTTAACTACCTGTGTGGCTTGCATTGTATTTTTTTTTTTTAATTTTATTGTTGTTGTATTACATCCATCCCTTTTTTGCTCCCCTCTGTCCCCCTCCCCACCCACCCTTTCCCCCCAAAGTCAATCCCATCTGTTGTCCATGTCCATTGCATTGTATTCTTAATATTCTGTGCTGCTCTAAAATAGGGAAATAGGGATTGGTAGACAATGGCCAGTGGGCCATTATTCCCTTTCTTTCTTTATTGTTTTTGTTGTTGTTGTTCTATTACAGTTGTCCCAATTTATCCCCCGTCGCTCTCCCCTACCCATCCCACCTCACCCCACACTCCCACAGTCAACCCTCAAGCTGTTGTCCATGTCCATGGTCCTTTATACATGTTCTTGACTAGCCCTGTTCCATTTTTCCTAAACATCAACTTAATTCTATTTTAGTCCAAAAATAGTCAAACGGACAAGAGGAATCTAACGGAAAGCCCAGAAATAGATCTTAGCACTTAAAATAATTTAGTGGGCCATAAGGAGCCCTTTCGAATGTGTGCTAAAAGAATGGATTAGTTGCCCTGACTGGTGCAGCTCAGTTGGTTGGGCCTCATGTCACAGAGTGAAAGGTTGCTGGTTTGATTGCCTGGGTTGTGGGTTTGGTCCCTGGTTGGGGTGAATGCAAGAGGCAGCTGATCATTGTTTCTCTCCCACATGGATGTTTCTCTCCCTTGCCTTCTCCTTCCCTTCCCATGTCTCTAAACACGGGAAACACAAATAACTAAAATCTTTCTTAAAAAAGAATGGGTCAGTTAACATATGATACTGGGGAAACTGATTGACTATATGGAGGGGGAAAAAGTAAAATATTTACTTATCCTACTTTGAAATAAATTATTGATGGGTAAGTTGAAACTATTGAATTTTAGAAGAACCAGAAGAAAAACTGGTGACTATTTATTGGATTCTTGTATTAAGGGAGGTATTTCTAAGCACTATTTTTTAGAAGAAAGAACAAAAGGAAAGAATGACAAATTGAAAACATAAAAAATAAACCACTATGTAGATAAAAATGTCATAAACAAAATTAAAAATCAAACTAGAAAATAATATTTGTAACGTATATGATGAAGAAGGCAAATAACTGTTACAAATCAATAAGAAAATCTAAAAATACCATTAACAAAATGAGCAAAGGACGTAAATAAGAAATTTACAATAAAAACTACAAATATCCAATAAATAAATAAATAATTTTAGCGTCACTAGTAATGGAAGAAATTCAAATTGAAGCAAGGAGACATATATTTCGTCTTTCATCTTAGCCAAGCCTTTAAAAAAATCATAGTACTGAAGGCTGGCAAAAGTTCAGAGAAAAGGAAAATCTTTTTACCCTATGGAGGTAGTGTGAACTGTCACGCCATTCTTTAAAGCAAATTATTTATATGGATCAAAGTCTGAAACATCCATTCTCTTTGATAGAGTTATTCCACTTATAGCAATTTTTCTTAAGGAAATAATTAAAGATGTGCACAAAGATTTATTTCCATGAAGTTTCCTTGCAGCATAGTACACAATAACAAAAGAACAAGAAGAGAAAAAAGACAATTTACTTATGATCCCTTATGCTAGGGGATTTGTTAAATAAATTATGTTAGATTCATGTGATGAAAAGGTATGAGGTCATTAAAAATCACATTTACAAAACAGATTTAATTCTAAGGGAAGATGCCCAAGGCCTAAAGTCAAGTGGAAATAATAAAAAGAGTACTAGACTGCATTGATTTTATGTGTGATAAATTTCACAAGTAAATCTGCTCCATCACATGACATGTCCCCATTTCCACCCACCCCCTACTTCCTCCTGCGTCTGTTGCCCAGCACTGCTTTCTTCCTCGGATACCTCTGTCACTCGCCCACTGGGTAACACCCCCTTTGCTGGACCCTGACCCTCTCTCTCATGAGGTACATTTACCTTCCACAGGTTTCCAACACCTCCAGCCAGATCCACCATCAGTGCATTGGAATCACCTGATACCAAAGCCTAATGAGACTTTAAAATTCTAGAGCCCCAACCTGAAATAGCTCATTGAAAAGAACTGGTTATTGGTTCACGTGACCAAACCATGGAAAGTAGAGGGGTACGGAGACTGTGGAAATCGCCACAGCCAGGCATTTGACTGCCCTCTGAACCCTCTCCCACCCCTTTCCTTAGCTCTTCTCTTTATGTGTTGGCTCTGTTCTCTTCTATGCAAGCTGATACCTCCCGCAGAGTCGGGGAGGTTGCAACCAATGCATTCTAGGATCCCATGGTAGGGCTTCACCTTTAGAAAAGATGGACTCTTTTCCCATAGTTCCAGTGGGAAATTCTCAGGAAGGTTACTGAATGGCTGAATGTGGGGCATGCACTCACCCATGTGGCTGTGAGGTTGAATCCTTCCCAAAGACATACACAGGATTGCATGGGGCTGGGCCAGGGGAAAATCTGAGTTATAATCCATGAAGACTTTGAAACTAGCTCCTGTTCATTGCATGGCTTCTGTGTGCGAAGAACTTTAAGTCCTTCAGGTGCCTATAACCAGCGTGGCCCAGTTCGGCCAATGGGGACACAAATGCAGAGACATGTTAGTATATCCTCAATTGCTAAGTGTCCACCAATCTTAAAAGGAGGACCCAGTGACTCCATCTTGAGACCTCTGTCCCTGTTCCCCTGCATTATTCAAAAGCCTGCAGGACTCCTGAAGTAGAGAGAGAAACAAGTGCCACTCCCAGTTGAAGACTGGCCCAGCACACCAAGCAGACACCTGTCCTTGCAGCAGGTCTGAATCACCTGGGCATCCAGAGTGCCAGCTCTTTCATAATGCACATGTGTCCCCCGATACCCACACACACTGAAAGATCTTGACTGTCCACAACCTTCCTATTTGCATCACTCAGAGGGAGACTTCCGTGCCTAAACGAAGGTGTCCTACTTCATTTTGGTCTCTGTCGAGACAGAGAAATAGCTTCTGGATATGAAAATATTGTCACTTGTACCTTGTTACATGTATTGTTACCTTATCCAATCCTCTCAACAACCAAAGAGTTGGGCACTAAGACCTCTCATTTTATAGATTAAGAAGCAGAGGCATGGGCCCAAGTTCACCCACCTACCACTGATGGGAGAGCTGGAATTCAGACCCAGCTCTGTGTGCCTGGGAGATGCTGTGCTGTTCCTGCCTTGCTGTCTCTTCCCTTGGGATAAGTTTTCTTCCAGGAGGCACTTCAGTCCCAGAAGAAATGGTGGTGGCCCTGTGCCACCAGCTCAGTAGGTGTCCTAGATGGTGGCTAGACCCCAGAGTGGCACACAGAGCTGGCATAAGCTGGGGAGCACTCTGAACACTGTGTGTTCCCGGATGAGAGACAGGGCAGGAACATGACACCATGTTAATGGTGGGACCGTGAATCAATTAAATTTTCCTCTTTAAGCTTTTTCTGTGTTGTCCTGGTTTCCAACAATATAAACAGAGAGGATTGCTTTTATGGTTTTAATAATATTAACAGGCATCTATAATGTATATTATATATTTTAAATCTTAGCTAAACTCCTGTACCCTATGCTAAGGCTCTTCTATATCCTCCACATCTCAATAATGTCCTTTAAAAGATCTGGTCTGTCTGTCTACCTGCCTGAGAAGCAATGTATCAAATGCATTAACTTCATCTCTGCTTCCTTTGGGTTGGAATGGCCGTCTGGGTCCTCCAAAAATGAGAGTCATCCCTCTCAGCCGTGTAGCCCTTTGCACCCATGAACTGTTTGCATGGCCCCCAGGGAGCTGGACCTCAAGGGGCTTTGGGGATTCGGTCACCCTCCCGGGCAGACAGGAAGCTGACAACGTTGAGCAGGTCCACCCAGCAGTGCACGTGGTGATTTTCTTCAGGGCTCCAGGATGAATGAAAACCTGTAATTCCCCACCAGGAGCCAGAGCCCTTTTCCTTCCTGTGATAATAATGAGGGTTTGTTTTCTTTTGTTGAAACTCCCAAACTTAATTTAAAGTTTTTCTCTTTTAAATACGTCCTTGCTGCCGAGTGAACAGCCACAAGCTGCCACCGGGAAGCAGAGGGAGAGGCGATGGCCCGAGCAGATGTTGCGGCGGCTTAAATGAAAAACGGTGACCAGGGGAGAAGGGGGAGAGGGAGAGGGCCGGAGAGCAGCTCTGGGACCACGAGGTCGGGGGAGGGGGTCCCCAGAGAGCCTGGGCAGGCCCCAGTGGCCCCACATCTGCCTCCCACAGTGTCAGCCACATCAGCAGGGGCCATCTGCTTCCACAGCTGTGCACGCCTGCTGCCAACACCACCAGCTCTCCCCAAATGCTGTCCACTCAGGGCTGTGCCCAGGTTATGCCATGGCCACCCCGTGCCTACACAGGAAGGACTTCTTCCAGGTAAACCCAGAGAGGGGTGGCGGGCAGGACCTGGCACCAAGCAACATAGTCCCCCTGTGCTCAAGACAGAAGAAAGACCGCTTGCCCAGAGCGAGCACCAGGATATCCCATAGCCACACCCCACCCATGCTCTCCCCAGAAGCCTCTGGCTTGTAGATGGAGACCCTGGGAAGGGAGATATGTAATCAGACCATTCGGGCTGAGGCACTGGGTCACCACATGGTGGTGGGCAGGGGCCTCCCCTCTCTGGGCCTCCGTGGCTTCTCAATAAGCAGCCATGGGTGTCTGTTTGGTACAGAGGCCCCAAAACCCATTTTCTAATATCGCCCTGATTTGAGATTGGTGAGTAGGAGGAGGGTACCTCTGCTACACTGAGTATTGTCTTGGTGGGGAAAAAATCCCAGGCGACAGCCTTCTGGTCTGGAGGATAGGCTTTTTCCTCTTCTGACCCCAGAGAAGCCAGGGAATGGGGCCAGGGCCTCCGCTCGCCAGGCACAGGGATGGTTAGAAGTTAGTCTTAACCACAGCTGCCCATGCCCAGATGGGCCTGCCTCAGACCACACGCCTTTCCACCTGGCCCACCATCACTCCACATGCCCTCCTGTCCCTGAGGCCAGTTCTTAGATCCTCTCTTGAGTCTGAGAGCCTCAACGACTTCTGGCCAATGCCCTTCGGCTTAAGTGGCCCAGAGTCCATTTGCGTTACTTTTAAACAGGAACCAAATTGGCCCAGCTGGCCCTGAAAGGGCCGGACGTTCCATCTCTGCCTGGCAGCCTTTGCTGCTACCAGGCGAGCACAGCCGAGATTGGCTGAGGTCAGAGCAAGGCTCTCGGGTCAGGTTTGTTTTGAAAAAGGGTTCTGCCCTTTCCCCCCTGCCACCCCCACACTTCTCACCACCCCTTACTGCTTCTCACCCCTCCTGCCACGGAAGGAGCTGTGTGTCCTTGGTTGCTGCTTGTGCTTTCCCTTTGCAGGCTTTCAAAAGCCTTGTGCCGTTTGCTGGTGTCCTGCCAAGATGTGCTGCCAAGATGTCCGAAGTCTCTCCTGCCTCCCTCAGGGTGGAATCTGGAGGTTCCCCTCCCAGCTGCATCCTCGCCTCCTCTCATCTCCTGCTTCTCCCGACTCCAATGTGCTGTGGACAGATACTGGGGAGAGCCCCAGGCTCAGCCTCCGGAGCCCGGCACTGGCCTGTTTATTCTCTGACCACGGGCAAACCTCTGTCTTGCTGGCCTCGATTTCCCCATTTGTCAAAAGATGACCTGATGCCCTACCTCCATCTCAGCCTTGGTGGGGAGCGTGTGCTGCCATGCTCCACCCAGCAGGGAGACCTGAAGCAAACTGGGGTCCCGTGATGGGTTTTTTCCTCGGACTGTTGACCACAGCCTCCTAGAGCTCTCCTGCTTCCAGGCTCACCCATTCTGCTCCATCCTCCAGTTTCCACCCAGGTCTTGTCACCCCAGAGCTCTGGTGGCTACAGCTGCCTCTATGTGCCCCATTCATGCAGATGTGGGGTGCAGCCAGTGTGGGTGGCACGAACCCATCCAAAGGGGGCTCTGGCGCAGACACTGGGGGCTCCTGGCTATGAGTGGCATTGACCTCTGGTTGCCAGAGCATGGGGAGGTGAAGGAGACATAAAGGAGGGGCTGGGGGACACTTGGGGGACCCCGCAGGAGCTCTTCACTAGCACAAGTGGATTTTAATATATGATCCGCTGTGCAGCCCAGCTACGTGGCTTCTCAGCCCTTCCCTCACTTGGGTAACCAATGCCCTACATTGGATGTCTGTCCTAAGCATCTGCAGAGCGTTCTGTTCTTGCCTGGATCCTGACAGATATAACATATGACACCAAAATCCCTACCTTAGGGGTTGGCCTGGATTGGAGGCGTCACTTGACCACTTTAAGATACTGAGGGCTCCAATTAGTGAGCATATGGGGTTCCTTTGATTTAGGGTTTCCACGACTCTTATTTAAAGTTTTATCATTTTCCACTGAGGGGGAAAACAGAATTCCGCTTAAAGAAACCAATGTCTTTGTATAAGAAAATACGTTGATAAGGCACTTGGGGGCAGGTAGCATCCTGAGGATATGATTTGACAGGAAACAAGGGACCAAAAGAGATAGTTAAACTGCTCTGCCTAGGAAATGAGTAGGAATTCAGAGGCAGAGCACAAATGGGGAACTAATGAAACTCTGTAGCAGGAGGCTGGCACTTGGGTGGTGGAAATGGCTGGGGGGGTTTTAGGAATGGAAATGTCAAATACCGGCTTTGACGCTGCTGGCGTTCTTGCAATCCATAAATCCCTTCTTCTCTCAGCCCTTTGAAAGCGGCTGCTACCCACAGGGATTTTGTGTGCCCAGCCATGCTTTGTTTTAGGGGTGAGGCTGGTGTTTTGCAATGGAACATAAGAAAAGGATTGAAGTCCTCGTCTGGGCTGACTCAGGATGCAACTGACTTCACGGAGCAGGAGGGGGCGATGCACAAACTGAATTCAATGCAAGCAGGAGCTCAGAGCTAGAAATGCTGATGAGAATAAAGGACTAATCTTGCATTGAGTTTACAGTGCTGCGAGCATTGCACATGCACTAAGTTCGTTCTCACAACCACCCCATGAAGTAGGTGTGATTGCCATCCAGCTTCCACACACGTGGAGACAGGCGCAGCAGGCTAAGTAATGTGGGTCTTTCTAGCTGGGGGTAGGCCTAGGTAGGGTTTGAATCCAGGTGGTCTGCCTGGAGCCGGCACTTGAAAAGCCCTCCAGGAAGGAGAGAAAATCTTAGGAGGTTTTCCCTGTATAGTCAGTTGAATGGAGGTTGAATTGATCTCACCTGGACCATAGCAGGAGAGCGTAGCTGGCATGCTGGCTTATTTATTTTTTCCCCAGTCTCTTTGACCAGCCCTGAGCTCCCCCAGAGCAGAAACTGCATTTTATTCCCCTGGGTGTTAGATCTCCCAAGGGGCCTGGCACAGAACAGGAAGCAGCTTAAGTTCACGTTTATTGCGTGAATCAGTGGAATCAGTGGGAGAGAGGGCAGAAAAGAAGGAGAGACCCAGAGGGAAGCCGGGCCAGGCTGGAGCTAAAACCAGGGCCAAGGGAGATATCCGTGGCCTCTGTCACCTCCCTTCCCACGCCCACTGCTAATTCCAGCGCTGCCCCTTCCCAAGCAGGCGCGAAGCTGGAGATTTTTTCCTGAGAAGGAAAACATCTCTGTCTAGTCAAGGCAGCAGCATCAAGGCAGGACTGCGGAGGAGGTGAGCAGCCAAGCTGACAGCAATCACTCCCCGTGTTTCTTGCCGCTGTGGGGCATTTAACTCTCCTTGTCTTTTAAAAATGTAAGAGCCAAGACAGACATCCACTTTGAAGGTCCCAAAGAGCTGGCATCTCAATGGGGACGGCTCTTTGGGGAGGTGGAGAGAGAACCGGGAGACTCTACAGAAGAGGATAGTTACTCTGCTGTATTGTCACTTCGAGGTCTACGCCAGCATCATTTGTTTCATTTTCATGTGATAAAAAATTGAGATGTACAACTTGTCTCAGCAAACACAGGCAGCAGTCAGCTGGAAAGAACTTTGTCCTCCCACGTGGGCGGGTGATGGGCAGGAAACAGGCTTTGGGGGAACATCTCTAGGGACAGTGAGTGCAGGGGCCCCTCCTTGATCATCCACTCCCAGCACGCACACACACACACATACATGCATACAATGCACACATGCACATGTGCACATATGCATGCACAAGTGTGTGCACACATGTGCACGTATCACTTCTTCCCAAAGCCAGGCCTCAATTCAAAAGAACCAGAACTCCAGACCTGTCCCTGGTTCAAGGCCTGTCCCAGTGACGTCCGAAGACACCTCACCTTCCTAGATTGAGGATGGCTAGCATTGCTGGGGTCAGGGGCCTAGGATCTGGAAGGCCAGGAAAAGGGCTGTCCAGATGAGGGACAGCGCTGGCCTGGACTGGAGCAGTGGTGTCCACAAACAGAAATAAAGGGGCAAATTCAAGAGATATTTGAGGCAGGACCCAATGATTGGATGGAAGCGGAAAAGTAAGAGAGATAAAGGAGTCAAAGGGGAGTATTCACAGGTGTCTGGCATGGGTGCTGGGCTATCAGGGTGATGCAGGGAGGAAGAGGAGGAGCCCCATGTTGGACATGGTGAGCTGGACGGGTATCCGAAGAGATGGCCAGTGGACAGCGGGCTATGCAGGTCTGGTGCTCATGAGAGAGGCCGAGGCTGGAGCTAGAGGTTCAAGTGTCCTTGGTACATAGGTGGCAATCATAGCCACCCAGGGAGTACATGAGGAGTGGAAAGAGAAGAAGGTCAAGCGCAGAACCTAGGCACCATCAACCCTGGAGAGCCTTTTGAAAAAAATGAGATTGAAAGTCTGGGGTCAGGTGGTGAGCAGAAAACCAGGAGGGGTGGTACCTTCACAGCCAAAGGCATGTCCAAAGGAAGTGGGTGAGATTGTCGGTCCCGATGGCTGCAGGGTGTCCGGCGAGATAAGGGCTGAGGGCTGTCCAGCGGGCCTACCATCAGGGCGCCACTGGTGACCTTGGAAAGGCCTCTGCGAGAGAGACCAGCTGCCCAAGCAGGAGAGATTAAGGAAGTGAGGACAGGGGTAGGGACTGCCGAGGCAGCTTGACTTCGAGGAGAAGGAGAGACAGTGTCAAAGCTAGAGCAGGCCACTAGGTCTTGGGATGGCTGTGGGTGTTAGTGCCATTGTTGGCTTATGTTCACATTGGAAGAGCCTCCGGTAGATTTCGCAGGGAAGGGGCAGTATGGAGACAGAGGCTGTGATATCCAAGAGAGGGGCTACTCATGCAGAAAGGGCCCAAGAGGGAGGGTGGAAGGATGGAAGGGCACAGGTGGAGGCAGGCTGAGGGAACAGCAAGAGGAGCAGCTCCTCATCCGATGTGGGAGAGTGGTGTGAGGCGGGAAACAGATGAGTGAGATGGAACAGATGTTGGAAAGAGCCTCAGGCCAAGGGAGTGGAAGGCAGGGGTAGGGCCTCAGCCTCCAGCCGGGGACAGAAAGGGCGCAAGGGGCAGCTGGGAAGGTTTGGAGCGACCTGAGAACAGGAAAGCTGTTCTGCAGGGGCAGAAAGGCAGCTTGAGGCCCAACGGTGACGCTTCATTCATTCCAGCCATTCACTGCTCTGTTACTGAGCTCCTCTTCCTGCATCCCCAAGGGACAAAGCTCCTTAAAACTTCCCAAGCCCATCTGGGGCCAGGGAAGCTGCCAAGGCCATAGAAAAGAAGCAAGTCTGGGTCCAGCAGAGAAAGACCGCCTCTCAGAGCCCGGCCAACACTGTGGACTACTGTGGGAGACGGTGAGTCACCCACGAGCCAAGGGGTCTAAGCTAACAATCAGCTGGGTCTGTTGTGTGGGTGCTAGAGACGTAGGACAGTTCCATTCTCTCTCTCTGCTGCCCCCAGCTGGCTAAGTGTGGCCAGGCCAGTGTCCCATTGACATGCTCTTCAACACCCACATCCCCACCTCCTAGAACCCTGAGAGGCCCTGCTCATTCAGGTTCTCTCCTGTTAACACACTCAATTAACACCTCCCTAAAACAGTCCCAGGAGGTTCTCCTCGTTCATTTTCTATACTTTTCAGATGATGAAACTAAAGGTCAGAGAAGTTAGGACTTTTGCCCAAGACCTCAAAGCCAGTGAGCCAGCAAACTGTACCTTATGACTCTGGGTTTTGTCCCATCTGTTTTGCTGGGCACAGCTGGGTCCACCACCCCCACCTCAAAGACTTCCTGCCCAGCCCTTTGCAGGTGCGTCAGGACTCCAGCCACATCACCCAGCCGGGAAGCTATCTCCCGCCCAAGCCTTCTCCATAGAATCACTGAAACAGTGCCACCTGGAGCCTCCAAGGACAGACCCCAGATGCCCAAGTGCGCTCAAGTCTCTGTCTTCTCCCTCTGCCTCAAAAGCTAGCCCAGAGAACCCCCAACCCAGCTGAGTGTCCTGGCCCTTCCAGCCAGGGAAACTGCTCTTTCTAGCTCATGAGTCCTCATGGTGTCCTTGGTGAGGAGGTGTCCCTGCCTTATAGTTGAAGAAACTGAGGCTCAGAGAGGTGAAGTGACAGTACCCAGGCCCCACAGCCAGAAGCATCCTGACCCCCAAACCCATGTTGCTTCCCTTAAACCCCCTCCCTAACTGGTCCCCAGAAAGTCAGGCTCGCTTTGCTCTCTCATTAGATGGCGGATGTCCCCTGGGCTGTACAGGTGCTCACCAGCAAATACAAGTCCTCTCCCTGCCTCTCTTGTGGGGTGTCTTTGGCAGCAGCTCAAAATCGGTCTGGCCAAGGGCTGAGGGAGCTTAGGAGCACTTATTGTGGAACTGGGAAGTCATGGTCACGTGCTGAAGGTCTCTGAGAGCTGTCCGAAGACATCCGAGTGGTCGCATCCTGGGTGGGTCCCCCTAGAGCTAGGACCACTGGCAGAGACAAATAGGGGAAGTGAAGGTGTTAGCTCACTCATTCTAAGGAAGAATTCCCTGTAGCCAGGATTGTTGGGCCCAAGATTGCAAAATCTTGCTTTAGGATGGAGTGAGCTCCCTTGGATGGCGGTGAGGGGGCCCCCTCCCCCATCAGGATGCCATAAAGAAATCCCTGCAACAGGGAAAGGTCAAACTAAACGATCCCAAATGTTCTTTCTCACTCTGAGATGCCGCAGTTTCATAAAATGCAGCCTGTGGGTCCCAAACTCTCTCTTACTCTCCCTCGCTTCCCCGCGTGTCTCACACTCGGCTCTGTATCCTTTTTTATGAATATTTAAATGTCATCTGATTGCATTATGTGTCACGAGTTGGGGGGAAAGAGAAAAAAAACAGCCCTCAAAGGCCTCCCTCTGCCTGTCCCCGCCCCGTCACTGCCTTGAAGGAGCCAGAAAAATAAACTCATCCTAAGTCAGTTTCTGTAGTTTCCTCTCCCGCCCCCCACCCTCTGCTCCTACCCCAGCTCAGCTCTTCAGCAGCCACCGGCAGGCGGGGCAGGACCGGACCCTCCTGGTGCTGAGTTGCCAGGGGGAGCTCGGGGCAGTTCACTAGTCCCAGGCAGTGGGCACTCGAGGTGCCCAGGTGTTTTTTCACACAGAATGTCCCTCTTCAGGTTCATAAGCCTCCTTTTCCTGAGCCCCTGGCCCCAGCATGTGCACCATTGGTCCATGACAGCACTTCCCCTCTGCCTTAGCCAGCTCAGGCTACTATAACAAAGGACCGCAGACTGGGTGGCTTAGTAGCGAGAGACATTCATTTCTCGCAGTTCTAGAGGCTGAAGTTTGTGATACGGTGCCAGCCTGGTGCAGTTCTGACACAGGCCCTCTTCTGGACAGAAGGGGCTGCAGAGCTCACCGGTTCTCTTGTACAAGGGCACTGATCCCATTCAAGCAGGCTCCACCCTCATGACCTAGCGACCTCACGTAGAGACAGAGAGCCAGGGAGTAACCACCCCAACCTTGCTCCTCCCACCCTCTGTTCTCCTAACAGCACCTCCTGTTGGCCACGATCAGAAGCCGGAGGACGGGAACCTCTATTTCTCCCCCTGCAGCCAGCCTTGATTCTATGGCAGAGCCCCAGCAAGGTGGAAGCTTCTCATCTGGCCTCTCGATGCAGTGGAATTGGAAAGCAGAGGCTCTAAACCAAGAAAGGGGCTGATGGCAAGGCTGTAGGAGGCAGCAGGGCTGTGAGGAGTCCTTTGGCGCAGGTCTTTGGCCGTGAACATGCCCCTGGCCCTGCACAGGGTGGTGTCCTTGGCGGTCCCGTCGGGGTGCTCCTTGGATGGGGTCTCAAGAACAGCCGGGATGGAGCTCTGGTGGGCTTTGAGCGCAGGCTGCATCATCTCTGCTTCCTCGCCCAAGCTCCCCAGAAAAAGTGGAGCACTCCTTTGGGTCCCACATCCCCAGGATCTTCACCTACCCGCCCAGAGCCAGCTGTGACTCCCGAAGAGCCTACTCCTTCCCTTGGGGGATCTGTCCCCAGCTCAGGGCACAGCCCCGCCCTGGACCCTGGAGCCCCGCTCTCCTCCCACTTCCCACTCCAGATCCTGCAGCAGGGACCCAGGCAGCAAGTGGGACTGTTCACAAACACCCCCCGCTGAGGTCTGGGGTTCTCCTCTGGGAGCCACTTGGATAGCTAAATATCACCCTCTCCACCTGCTTTGGTATTTAGAGAGCAGCCCGGTCCCTGGGGAGGGAAGGAAACTGACTACTTATTCATGGCATTTCAGAAGGCTGACCTCAAAATGAGAAAAAAGGCTCATCTCTCCCCGCTAGAGGCTGACGCAGCCGCGGGAGCCATCCCTCTCCCTGGCTGCAGCAGGAGGTGGTGGGTGCCCGGCAGTGCTGCACTCTGACAGCTGTCACTCAGGCTTCCCGGGCTGGCGTGCACGTGAGAATGTCCGTGAGCATCCCTGCATGTGTGTGCCTGGGTCGGTGGGAAGCCGGGCCCCCCTTCAGGCTGGTGGGGATTATGAGTGTAGACACCGGGCCGTGGGTATGTACTGGGGTTGTGGCACACCCGTTCATGTCTATGGGCCTGGGGAACCGAGATTTGCTCATGTGCTTGCCTGTGAAGGAACGGAAGGTGTGGCCATGTGTCTGCTGGTGGGCACGTATATGTACGTACACAGGGTCCCACTTTACTGTGCCATCAGGGACTGCAGGCCCATTCCCACAGCAGGGGAGCTGGCCACAGCAGGTAGGTGTTTGTGGGCTCTCCAGACAAGGTTACATGGAGTAGGGGGTTACCCTGCTTCAATGTCCCCATGCCCCGCACATCTCTGGCCTGGCATCTGAGCCCTGTGCCTGCCACTTTCACCCTGGGGCTCCATGTCCCCTTCATCCCACTGCTGGGCTCCCTGGAGCTTCCAGAGTGGGTGAGCCTGGCACTGCCCGGGTCCTGGTGAGCTCTGAGCTGCCCACCCTCCTGCTGGCTGCGGCTGCCCAGCCAGCCTCCTTGGACTGGTCAGATTGATTCCGGGCCAGGTAAGCCACTGGCCAGAGCCCCAGGTCCCAGCACAGCTCCTGGCACAGAGTGGGCTCTCCACAAACAGGTGTGGAATTAATGAATAGAGACAAAAGAGCCCATTTAGGCAGAGAGGAAAGACTCTTTTTAAGGAGCGGTGGGGTGCACAGCATGTTGATTTTGGGGAACTCAGCAGGTGAATACATTCAGCAGTAGTTGGAGACCTAAGTGTGGTAGTTGCTCAGAAAAAGGTCAAGACTGTAAATTTAGACTTGGGATCATATGGCGGACGCAGCACGAGGCCCTCATTTCCCCAGCCACCCGGCATGCTGGCTGCTGGCTGCTCTCGCTGGGCTATTCTTCAGGAACTGCTGTTGGCAGAAGGAAGCTGCTACACCCAATACAATGCAGTTTCCCAGGGCCAGCTGACATCCAGAGACTTGCCACCACAGAGGCACGGGGCTGGGCTCCCTTGCCTGTTTCAGGATGACTTTGAAGGGCCATCTGCACCCCAGAGCCCCAGGGGATCCGTTGAGGCCTTGCTTGCTTGCTTGCTTGCTTGCTGTTCCTCGTTCTGAGTGATCCTGGTCCCGCAGGTGTTGCCTCCATGAGCGTCTCTCAGGACACTTTCTGCCAGCAATTCTCCAGTTCACCTCCAAGTCTGTGTCTGAGGACCTTACCTGAGGCAAGCATCGGGGGTGACTGGCGTTAGCTAAATTCAGCGAGTGGAGGTGGAGGCTGAGGATAGTGTGTCCAGGGGTTTGAGAAAAGCGGAGAAGGGGAGAGGAGCGGGGTGGAGGGGAGAGGACCAAAGAGGGACCTCTGACGATCAAGGATTGGTGACCCTCAGACAAAAGGATTAGTCTGAGTCATGGAGGGGAAAACCTGAAGATCGTGGTGTTACAAAATTAAGGCAGGAGAATATTTCAAGGAAAAGATGGTGATAGTATCCAACTCCACAGAGAGGTCCAACAAAATAAAAACTGGCCATTGAATTAACAACAGGAGGTGGTAGATGACCTTAACCCAGAGGGTGGTGGGGCGGAAGTGGGTGCCCCTGGATCAGCAGTAACTAGGAAGGGAGCTGAGGGGGAGGAGCTTAGGTCATCCTCTGAAGAAAGGAAAGCAAGAGGGAAGATGGTACAGTGTCTAGAAGTGATGTTATATCATCCTCATCATCATTGTTTTTAGGATCAGAGAGACTTGAGCAGAATCCTCGGGAATTTTCCAGCCAGAAGGCTGCATCCATTCCTGGCGACCAGAGAAGTCTCAACATCTGACCACGGGTTTTCTTCTGCCAAAAACAAAATTAACCCCAACCACTTAAACAAAAGGGACCCATGACTTTGACCAGAAAGGATACTTGTTGTTGCAGGAACACCCTTCACATGAATAAGAACAGGGTACCAGCTGGTGACAGCCTTGGCAGACTTTTGGGGGTCTCCCTGAGAACCCCCTCCATTTGGACATTGTTGCAGGCAATGTTTATTTGTCCTTTGGCCTTGGAGGGCAGCCCAGAAAAAAGAGAAGTCAGTGGCTACTGTTCTTATAATGGGGCGACATATGGAACTGTAGTTCCTCACCAAGGAACTCCCAAATTGCCCTTGCCCGGGTCAGTTTTATTTTTCCTGTAGAACTGGAAGACAGCCACTTGCTCATTAGCAAGTCCAAACTCGTGGCACAATTGCTCCTCTGCTGCCAATAGGCAAGGGGGAAATGCTGAAGCCAGCTACAGGCAGTAGGAAAAGGCTAGAATTGGCCACAGCTCTGCCTGGGCAGGGGAACTGAGCCCCAGCTCCGGTGTCAGGCAGACTGTGAATCCTGACCTCACCACTCTGTCAGTTACCGGAACAGAGAGAAACCGGACTCCAACATCGATGGTTTATTAACTGTCGTAACAGAAATCTAACAGAATGTGGGCCAGGATGGTACGGTGGATATACACACTCATCAGAAAATTCAGGTCCTACCTTTCTGTTCCGACATGCATGGCTCCCATTCTCAAGATTTCATCATGGTCCAACGTGGCTGACAGAACCCTAGTCATTACATCTGCATTCCAGGCATCAGGAATGAGGGCAAGAGAGGGAAAAAAAAGGACTTGCCCCTCCATTTTAAGGATGCTTTTAGAAACAGCTCTGAAAGTCACATCTAACTACAAAGGAGGCTGGGGAAAATGCACTCTTTTATCTGGGCACATTACCAGTCCAAATAAAATAGGGTTCTGTTAATTATTAGGAAGATGAGAATACTTGGTAAGGGAATCAACTAGCAGTCCTTCCCACAGCCTGTGACTTCAAGACTACTTACCTGACAGCCCTGGCTGGTGGCTCAGTGGAATAGTGCCAGCCTGAGAAGCCAAAGGTCGCTGGTTCGGCTCCCCAGCCAGGGCATATAACCAAGTTGCAAGCCAGGTCTCCAGCCAGGTCTGTAGCTGGAGGTGGGTGAAAGGCAACCATATATTGATGTTCCTCTCCCTCTCTTTCTCCCTCCCTGCCCTTCTCTCTGAAAATAATAAATGAAATCTTTAAATAAATAAATAAATAAATAAGAGCACTTTCTTGAGCCCTCTGGGCCTCAGTTTTCTTACCTATAAAATGGTAATGATTGGCCCCCTAATAGTGTTATTGTTGATTGGCATTACCTACCAATAGCAATCCAAACCTCAAATGTCTGCAGAGCTCAAGAAACTAATGTAAGTAAGAGACAATTAGGAGTGGTAGGGACTAGGGCTAATGGGAGCAGCAAGCCCTGGAAAGGAAGGTCCCTATTCAACCTCAGCCTCCTGTGTTGACAGAAATGCTGGCTCGGCATTTTCAGGTGTTCTGGCTTTTCAGAAGGCACTGAAAATCTGGATTATATGTTAAATCTCTCTAACTGTAAACTTTGCAATAGGACACATTTTTTGACCTGGTAAGAGTAACAAAATACACACATATCTGTTGGCTAAGTAGGGCCTCAGGATGTTGGCTACTCTAACCTGGGGATAATATACCATCCCTATGTTTCACTTTTTCTCAAGGTATCTTGATTTCTTTTTGGTACGTCATATGTCCTTTCCCTGACAAAGTCCTATCTGGGCAAAGGGCAGTGTGGCCTTGCCATCCAAAAGTCTATAATGACAAAATCTGAGTTTTGTGGGTCCAACTTACTACATTCCACCCCTCGCTTATTACAAACAGCGAACACTGGACACAACCAAACATCGTAAGGAACAGCACAATTCTTCATGCCTTTTAACCCTTAAAAAATAAACTTTGGAGCAAGTTAACAAAAATGTGGATCAGGGACATGGTTGCTGGCCACAATGAAAGCATGAGCTTCCAGCCATGTGACTAGATTAATATTCTTCTGTAAACCATATTGAGAATTGATGGTCTGCATTCCAACTTCCTCTGGCATACTTCCTATTAATTTCCATTTTTCAATAGCTTTATGGACTTAAGCTCTTTAATGGACTTAATTTGTGCCACTTGCTCAAAGCGACTGATTTTTATGCTCAGATGGTCTTTGTTTGGTCACCCTAGCAGAAGGGTAGAGGAGACTCTTTGGGCCGGCCTCTGTCCACATTCCAATTTTCCTATAGAAAGCATCATTGCCTCCCAACACCAAGCCATCTCCACCCCAGGATTCAGCACAGCTTACCCTTCGGGGAGTGCCTATTTCCCTTCTCTGCAAAGGAACTTGGATGACTAACCCATGGTCAGTGGGGCTGCTCACTTATCTTACAACACCTGGGCAGATGCATCAGCCCAGAGGCTGCCTGGGTTAGCTCAGTGACTGAGCAGAATATTACTCATATACTCATACTGCTCTTTCCGATTCAACTCCAGGACTTCTGAATTCTTTCCTATCACGCTCTAATACACCTTTCTCAATTTCTATTCTCCCTTTCCTCTCTAAGTGCCTAGCCCTTCTCCTCTTTTTGATATATGACACATTCATCTCGGATTCAACATATCCCATTAAACGCTGTCCCACAGAACCATGCGTTGAATTACAATACCGTCAAAGCTCAAGAAACATCAACACTTAAATGCCAATCTGTTAATATCCCTTTGGGCCAATGGGTCCCCACTTCTAAGGCTCCGGCATTTAACTTCCCTACTTTACTCAATTTATTAAGAGCAGTTTTATAACCAACAGACTCAGGATGGTTTGTCATGGTGCCAGTTTTTGTCAGAGCTCTATATCTCTCCCTTGGAGAAGATTGGACCTTGTCCACATGTCTCATAAGGAAATGCTCATGAGGTATGTGTCTGTGTATAATGACGCTGCTACAAACTACACATTTAAAATCATCTTAGGCACAATGCATTTGACACGGTCGGAATGGCCCCAGGATAAACAGCATTGGATATTCCGGGCAGGCTGTGTGCGTTGGCAGCTGGGAGCGGTGGCAAGTTTGGATTTTACTAGTGGCATCTGCTCTAAACAAAACTGGAGTAATCATTGCAAAATGTGCATCAGATCAGGCCTCTCCCCTACTCTAAACTCAATAGCTTCCCACCCCACGTGGGATGGAAGCCAAATTCTTCATGCTGACTTAAAGGCCCTGTGACGAAGCTGCCTCTGACCTGCCTACCAGCTCCATCCCGCTCCTGCAGTCCCCACCCCTTGCTCTGCTCCAGCCAGATCAGCTCCTCTCTTGAGCCCCCTCTGCACATCAGCCTCCCAAGGCCCTTCTTCCAGACTCGCTGCACTTCTGTCCAACCCCGTCCACCAAACAGGTGGACATAGAGCAGGCCTGTCCTGCCATCCACTGCACCTCCCCCAAACCAGACTCACCTCCGCTGACAGACGGTGATGGAGCAGAGGCTCAGCAAGCCAGTGCATCCAACACTCAGGGACAAGCCACCAATTCTGAGGTCTCTGTCTGCACCTGTCACGCTCAAGGGCCACTTGCCGTGGCCGTGGTGCACAGCCACCCCTCCCTGCTGATGGCTGTGTTGGCTCAGGACTCGCTCCCTGACAAATGTCTTGTCTGCTCAGCAGCAGCTACTGACCACAGCTGGGGCCAGGGTCAGGTGGCTGCGGAGTTGGGAAAGTTTACAGCCAAGTTCTCCTTGGAAAAAAAATGTGCCGAGGACAAGACAGAGGTCCCACATTGAATGTCAGCCAAGGGGAGGGGCTGCCCCAGCAGGAAGCATGAGCACCAGCCCCAGTGGTTCCATTTCACCCTCACCAGGCAGACAGGTGGCTCTCCTGGGTGGGGTCTGGATTGTGACTCGGGTCCCCTGTCCCCCACCCAGTGTACACCTAGACCCTCGGGGGGGGGGGCCTTATGCCATGTGCCCTGTGCACCTGAGTTAAGGGGCAGACCACTTCTATTCATTTGGCCTTGAGCAGTGGTTAAGAGCATCCACTTCGGAGTGAGACAGACTGCACGTGAATTCCTGTTCCTTTCTATGCTCACCACACAGCCCTGAACAAGTCGCATCTCCAACTCCTCATGTGTAAAATAAGGTGATGTGCCCTAGCTGGGTAGCTCACTTGGTTGAAGCATCAGTCCATACCTCAAAAGGCTGGAGGTTCGATCCCCGGTCAGGGAACAAACCTAGGTTTCAGGTTTGATCTCTGGTTGGGGCATATGTGGGAGGCAACTGAGTTTCTTTCTCTCTCTCCCTTTCTCTTGTTCTCTCAAAATCAAAAAATATATCCTTGGGTGAGGATTTTAAAAATTAGTTTAAAAATAAAACGTGGTGGTAACTCAGTCTTTGCGAGTATAGCATGGAATGTGTGTGATGTGCTTACCGGCACATGTTGGAAAGTAAGCACTCAGAAATGCATCTGTTGTCATCATTGTTGAGATGTGTTGTCCTTATCACTGTTGGTGTCACAGTTACCTCCTCAGCCCAAAATGATCTTGGGGAAAAGGAGGCCCAGAGGCAGGACTCATCACCCCTGATCACAAGCTCCTGTAGCCAGATAGTCTGGTCTGAAGGAAGGTAATGCAGGAACAGCTGGGGTCCTGGAGGACTCTCTCCAGAAGCCACAAAGAGCAGTCCCATAGTAGCACCTAAAGGTCTTGGGAGCACTTGGACTTTCTCCAGTCCTGGGCGTGTGTGTGTTGTGGAGAACAGAGCAGACAAAAAGGATACCTTCAGGCCCATCCCTGCCTGCATTACCCTCCTCAGGAGCCCACCCCACTGCCCTGAAGGTCTGCTTCCCCCACCAGGGTCCCCACTTGTCCCTCCCCACCTGGGTCACCCCTGACATGTCCCCATACACACACACACCTTGCTACCCCAGCAGGGCCATGCCTTGTGCTCAGACCAATGCATCCTCTTCCATTTCCTCCGCCCTCATAAAACCTTACCCCTTCCACATCCCAGCCCCTCAAAACCATGCCTCAGGCACTTTGTAGGTGGAAGCCTTAATTTACGCACGCCACACAACATGATGCCTGACCTGCCCAGGTAACACACACATTTCCACATGGCTCTTCCAGAGTTAAAGCTTTACTCAAAGGAATGATCCTAAGGGTAGAATTCCAGGTTCCCAGCATAGCAGGGAATGAGAGGGTGGACCCCTGCAATCATAGTTGGCAGGCGCTGCCTCTTTGACCAAAGTATATGGCCCTGAGCTCCTTGAATAGGGGTTCTCTCTGCCTGCCTACCTGTGGGTGACTTAGATGAAAGTCAGAGGGCCCCACCTCCCATGGTGGGCCAATTCATACCGGGGCCCAGCACACAAGGCAATTGTCACTGCTTCCTTACTTTCTGCCACCAAAACCCAGGGCCTTGGTCCATCCACTCAGCCCTGGCTAGTTCTCTCTAAGTATCAGACACGAGAAGGGTGAGTGGAGTTCTGCTTAGGCAGCCCCAGGCCTGGGGAGCTACAGCCTGGATTTGTCCTCTTCTGAGCGAGCATGCTGGCTTGAATAAGGACCTAGAGCCCTTGACACTCCGGAGCTATTGGCCACAGTCATAAAGGGGGGGGGGGGGGGACCCACACACACAACGGGCTCAATTAATATCTACAAAGTGGCCAGTAGCCAGTTTCCACCCATCCCAACCCCACATCCTGCTTCCTTCTTATAGGATGAGCACGGGGGGCCCCTGGGGCCAGGCAATGCCACGTGGAGATGGTTCTGAGCTGCATCCTTTACCAAGAAGCCCTCAGTGGAAAGGACCCACAGGAGCACCATCAGGATGCCCCCTATCTCCAGCACATCCACATCCCCAGCAAAATCCTGAAGTAGAATGTTCCCGTTTGTTGAGAATCTCCTGCAAGTCCTGCAGCTGGGCCAGACCCTTCCCTTGCAACCAGGCCTGGCTCTCCCCGCTGGTACAGGAGAGGGATGGAGCAGGGTGATGTCTGAGGTCCTTTACAGCCCTCCCAGGCATTCCACTCCCCCAAACCCATCAGAAACTTGTCCTAAGCTACCCGGTTCCTTCAAACCCTCAAACGAAGCCCCTCCCACCTCCCCTCTGCCATTCTAGTGTCTGGGGCGGAATGCTTAGGCTCCAGCTCCCCCTGGCCAGGCTTTCTCTGACTTCCACAGCTACGAACACCATTTACTGAAAACTCCGGATGACCCTGCAAGTGTGGATGGCACACCTACTTGGAATGATGCAAGTGAAAAATACTGGCAATCCCCAAGTGCTAGAGAACCTGTGGAACCACTGGTATTCTCCGGCGTGGCTGGTGGAAATGCAAAAACAAAACCAATCTGCCAGGTGCTTACAAAGTTCATCACATGACTCAGCAACTTCATTCCTAGGTATTTATTTACAGAAGAATAAAAGCTGGTGTTCACCCAGAAACCTGTGCACAGGTGTATAGCAGCATCACCCGTAATTACCAAAAACTGGAAACAACCCAAGTATCCTTGAACAAGTGAGTGGAGGGACACCGTGCGGTACAACTGTGCAGCAGAACATTACTCAGCAATAAACAGGAATGAACTAGTCCTACATGCAACACCATGGTGGAATCCCAAGTGCATTGTGTTGAAGCTAGTTTAAAAGATTCCAGGCTGAGGATTCTATTTGTAGAACATCCTTATAGAAAGCAAAACCAGAGGGACAGGACGGATTTGCAGAGGCTGGGGAGGGACTGACAGGTCAGTGCCCTGGAATTCTCTGGATCCTGTTTGTGGTGGTATTTCCCAGACTCGACGCATGCATTCAAGTGCCTAGGATTGAACAGAAAGTTTTAAAAGTTCATTTTACTGTGTAGAAGCTACTAAGTTAAAAATAAATGGAAAATTGCCTTTAAAGTAAAAGTCCATGCTTGCATTCTCGGGAGGTGAATTGCCTGGGTCCCAGATCAGCTACATTAGTGTTCACCTGCTGGTTTGTGTCCACTCAGCATCCATTCCTCCTCTGGTAACATGCTGTGATTTTCTTCTGGGGTCAGGAGAGATCAACCTTTCACCATCTTCAGTCCATGGGAAAAACCAGCCATCTCTGGGTGCCAGGGTGAGCATGTGACCAGGCCTAATTAGCATATGCTCTCCCCTCACCACAGTGATTGCTTTAAGAGAAGGCACAAGATGCAGTCAGTCAATATTAATGAAACGTGGGGCTTTCTCATGCTAGAAGAGGGACTCTATCCATCAGGATTCCTAATGGTATTAACAGTGCCGGACATAACTGATTGTTAAATCCCGTTCCCAGCATTTTATGTTTACGAACTCACCTCATCTTCACAACAGTCCCATTTCACAGACAAGGAAACTGAGGTCAGAGAGGCTGATTAACTTGGCCAGGACTATACAACAAGGCCAGAGTTTGATCCAGGTACTCTGCCTTCAGAAATGGAGCCTTTAACCTCTATAATATTTTTCTTCTTGGAGCAGGTGTCTACACGGTCAAAAGCCACACTGACACAAGCAGGGAAGAGAGGAAGTCCAGAAATCATCATCTGAGTTCTTGGGTGAAAGCAACTTCTCCAGTCTTCCTGGGAAACATTCTGTTTGACTGTCTCTGAGCTGAAAACAAGAACGATACATCCTTTAAAATAAGGGCATGGCTGCGACACGTGAAGCAAGCAGTAAAGGCGCATCAGTTTTCACTCTGTCACGGACTTCCTGTGGGACCCAAAGCCCCTAAGCGCCTCAGTTTCCTCTTCCATAAAGTGGAGATCATGATAGAATCTATCTCATAGGGTTTTGGGGAAACTCAATAACATTATACGTGCAAAACACTTAACACAGCACCGGATACAATAAACTCTCGACAAACTTTATTCTGAGCTACATGTGGATGTGCACATCTGTGTGCACACGTGTATGAGGTCCAAGCATCATGCTTGCGGGTCTGTCCCTCATGCACCATATATCTCACATATGACTAATTGAAGAAACAGGAGACATTATTATTTAAACTGTGCTTTACATTGATGATGTCTTATAATGTGGAATTGGTTTAGAAACTATTTTTTGGTCTGCAGAACAGCATGGCAGCAAAGATTCTAAATGAACCCAAAGTGCTTGCTTGCCATGTTTCCTGCACTGGCCTAAGAGGCCATTTGATGAATTTGGACCATTACGAGGTCAGGCCACAGGCCTGGGTCTTTGAACCTGTTTTCAGCTTCGCTGCTGCAGGGTGCGTACCCAGCCTCTGAAATGATGGAAGATATGGCTGACAAAGGGGAGGCCGAGGCTGTCATGGGTGAGATAGCAAACTTTGCAGTCAGGGAGACCAGGCTCTCACTCCTGCTCTGCCACACAAGCCACGGGGAGGTTACTGGTAATGAGCAAAATGTACAGCCAGTGCCCAGTGCCTGTCCAGTCCCCACAAACGGTTACAGTATTAGTGTCACTGAGTTTGGGCCCCTTCACAGCACCAGGAGCAAACCTTGGAAACATCACAAGGAATCAGCAGCTCCACTTCCATGCCAAGAGCCCCCTTCTTCCAGCCCCAAGGGCTCGAGGCTCCCTTGGGAGATGCCAGAGGCGCTAATGATGTGAAGTGCTTGGAACCGTACCTGTTGTTGACCTCACTCCGACATCAGATCCCCAGCTGTCTGCGTCCAGTAGTTACCAACAGCTCACTGGGCGGCTCTCAGGCAGTGTTTTAGCAAACTGGCCTGTTTGATCTTGGTGCTTCTTCTTTCCGCCTGGGACTTTCGTAACACCACAAAGTAAGTGATCAATAAATGTTAGCTATTACTTTCTTTCAGTTTCCTTTTCAATAATAAGAGCAAAGCCCTTGCAGGGTGTTTATTTTGTGACAGGCACAGTTCTAAGAACTTTGTATTTATTTAATCAATCTTTATCATAGCCCTTTAAGAACCACTATAAATATTCCATTTTACAGATGAGAAAACTGAGGCACACAAAGTCACACAGCTAAGACACAGCAGAGCCAGGATGCCAACCCAGGCAGCCTGGACCCAGAGGTTGTGCACATAATAGCTTCAGAGTGTAGACCTTTATTCCAGGTTGGGGGCATATGTCAGGAGCAGCCACACTGCCTGTCAGTCTCCAATCATGCAGGAGCAGCCTCCTCTTTATTTCTCTGGCTGTCTGTCCAGGGGCTGGACACTCTGCAGCTATCTGCGCCCTCTCTGCAATGTCACCTAAGGTGTTTTCCTCTAAGCAAGCAGGGGCCACTTCAGAAAGTGTGGGGCCATCTTGCCTAGCTAAGCTGAGCCCTAAAACTGTGTCCCAGGGATTGCGGAAAGAAGGGGAGAAAGAGGAAGAGAGAGAAGAAGGGTAGAGGGAGGTCAGTGATGGCCGCGTGGCCGCGTGGCCCAGGATGGACAACCAAACTGTATAAAGTCCCTTCAAATAAAACCCCAGAGAACTTTCATTTCCTGGCTCGAATCAACATTCGAGGTTGCCAAGGAGAAACTGGGGCCCCTCCAACATTTACCCCAAGCTGGGGCAGAATTATTAGAAATAAAGGATTAGAGAATGCAGGGTTAGAAAGAGTCCCCTTTCTTTGGAAGCAGATGTTTCATTGCAATGAACTAAGACGCGTTAAGGATTCTAAATACCACCTCATTGCTCACTCCTGCCCTTTACCTGCGTTCCTGCCGGACTCCTTCCACAGACACTGCAGTTACGCCTCTGCTGGTGAACATAGTGCAGGACACAGGGCTGCCACATCTGTGTGCCAGTGACAGTTGCTCAGCCCGGAAGATGCCTGCATTCACTGGACCCGCTTGTCACTTCCACTTCCACCCAGGGACTCTCAATTTCTTCTCTCTTCATTCACCAAAAACTTCAAGTCCCCTTTTCTTTCTTTAAAAAAAATAATAATAACTTTGTCATTTCAGCGGGTAGCATAGAGGGATTTGCCAAATTGATAGCAATTCTTGATGCTAATAAAGTGTCAATTAAGATTGATTGTCCTCCTCTGGGGGGTTGGTTGTTTATGCTAATGTTTTTTGTCTTTTTCCTATGCCTTTATGTTGCACCATTTCATTAGGTTTATTAAGAGCCCAATTGATACATTTCTTGTTGATTCCAAATATTCCTGAGGTGATTAATTTCTGAACAATGGGGTTAATTAGTCTGCAGACTTCGGAACACTTCTTTGGGCGGGAGCTTAAGAAACCGTTTCCAGGAAATGTAATCTCCAAAAGAATTACATTCCTTTCTTCTAAAGGATAGCAGGGAAGAAATTCTCCCTGGGGAAGCAAGGATGGCTGTGGTCACATGGGAGAGTTAAATGAGTGTTAAACTCCAATGAGCCTCTATGGTTTGGTTCTGCTTTTTAATGCCCCTTACCTTTCTTTTCCAACTAGCAGGTAAATAGCTTGAATTTGGGAGGTGGGCGTATGGGAGGCGGGATGCATGAACCCATAGGGAGAATAAAAACTGGGGACCTTTTCCCTGCCCCCTGAATAGATGTGTGACTTCACCCCCCACCCCAGCAGAGCCTCAGCCTCTGAAGCATTCCTTCATCCATAAAATGGGAACAATGACACCTGCCCTCCCCCAACCCAGCGAGCTCAGGCTCGTGAGGATGAGATGAGATCACACGTGTGAAAGTCCTTTGAGAATAAAACCCTTTTCTTTTTTTAACCTTTGAAAGGTTAAAAAAGGGAGAGAGAGAGAGGCCTGTTTTAGAAGTGGGCTTTTTTAAACTCTTTTTTATTATTATTCCCTCATGAAAGGGTTTCTTCTTGTAGCAGGGATTTTTCATCTCGTGTGAGAGAGAGAGAGGGAGAGAAAGAAAGAGAGAGTTTTAAAAATAGCTATTTTAATGAAAAGAACAGCTCCCCTGAAGAACTGGGCAGCCCTTTCTATGGGCTTTGCTGCCGAAACTCACGGTCCAAATTGATTTTTTTCCCCTCTTCTTTAAAGGTAAGTGATGAAATACTGTGGGTTTGAAAGGGCTGACATTTTGGGTAGCAATTAAACTCAGCCCCATCTAGCCGCGCGGCAGCGGGTGGCGGCCGCTCCTTTCGGCGGGCGGGCGGGCAGAGGAGTACGCGGTGGGCCCAGCGGCTCTCAGAAGAGACCGGGCCGCTGTCTGCAGCCAGGTAATTAGATTTAACAAGCTGGCCTGTCACCCTCCTTCCCACACCCACCTGGGGACCCACCTCCCACCCCCTCGCCCAGGAGGTGGCGGGCAAGTCTCGGATTCTAATCACCGCGGTGATGGACGTGCGAGATATTAATGTTGAGTTGCTAACGACCAGACGGGAGGCAGCCACAGCTAAGGAATTCACGGCAATGGAGGTGGCAGGGCCGCTGTGTCATTAGAATTGGCCCAAGCGCCAGGTGCTTCCAACAGGTCATGGGGCTTGAAACATGCACAAGGGAGGGACCTGCTGGGCCACTTGACACGTGTTCCCTTCCCTGTCCAGGTCGTTTTCCCGCGGAAGAACAGCTCTAACAAGGCACACTTCCAACATGTTCTGCTCTGGAAAACCCAGTTCCTAATCCCTCTCTGCTGGGGACGTGGGGATCAGGCCGCAGAAACCCAGAGACAAGCACAGCCGTGAAGGAATGGCCGGCGGAGGTGGCTCCGGAGAGCCCGAGGTGGGTGAGCACCTTTCTTTTGTTCTGCGCTCCCCAATCCCGGGAGCTCGAGCTCCTGAGGATGAGATGAGATCAGAAACGTGAGATCTGAAATGGCCACACGTGGAACTCCTACCACTAGGTGGCGCATCCTCAACACTCCAAGCTCCACAGGCCACTTGGACCTCACCTGAAATGCCGTCCACACCACCCACATCTTAGCTTTTGAAATCCTGGCCCTTCTCCTGGACCCAGACACTGGGTGGGCTTTCTCACCAAAGCCCACCAGGATGTGCCCGGCCAGAAGCCCTGTCTGTCCTTGCCCCGGGCACCTGATTCAGCTGTCTTCCACGATGGCGGAGGTGATGACTGGTGAAAATTGCCCGTCAATCCTGCCTGGGCTCCCCAGGGCTCCTGCTCAGCCCCAGTCTCGTTGGCTACCATCAGCAAGGAGACAGTCTGCTGTGCAAGCGGCCACTGTGCAATGAGACAATGAAGTCAAGGTGAATTGACTTGCTCAAGGATATGCAGTTACTAATGTGATGATCAGGGCCAAAACTTGAATAGAAGGAAGATGAACACCAAGTCCGGGATTCCCTTCTCGTTAGCCAGATGCTTCCAGATGTTACTGTTGGGTCAGTTTAAAAGCTTTAACGGATTTAAGGGCTCACCCCACCCCTCCAACACGTGTACACACATGCACAAACACAAACACACACATTCGACAGTTGCTGTTTGCGTGCTTCTTCCCAAGAGTTCATTAATGGCTGGCTTTGTCCCAATTCTCTGACCTGCATTCAACCCCTGTCACTGAGAGGCATGGGGGGAAATGAGGTCTGGGTTACGAAGGAAGACAACCACCAACCCCCACCAAGCAGAAAGTAGGAGTCATTGTGAATACACAGATTCCAGCCAGGGAGAAGCTGGTGGGAATCAGACAGGGAGGGCCCTGCAAAAATAAGGGAGGGAGCTGAGGCTGGGATGGGGAAGGGGAGCCCAGGCAGGAAGGTAGTTCCAATATGGACCCAGCCCCTCCCACACACACACATAGGTGCTGAGTCTCTTGCAGGTATGCCCCTCCGTGCTCTTCACTGAGGGTGAGAAGATGGGGCAGGAAGCAAGGATTTGCCAGTCCTTGGACTCCATTGCCTTCCCCCTGCTCCTTCTCTTTGGAGGGACAACAGGCCCAGGGGAAGGGGAACCCCATCTGAGAGGATTTCAGGAGATGAGGTGGCAGTGCGAGCAGCCTCTAAAATAATTAGAGGGATTGAAGATGGCCAGTCTCAAGTGCCTCCAACCCAGCAGCATTTGTTCAGTGAATTGAGTGCTCAAATCACGCACTTTATAAGGAGGTTATTTCTCATTTTCTTATTTCCTGCTAAGATCTAGTCAGTAAAGTGGGAGGCTAATCACTGTTCTGTCCACTTCTCTATATCATCTGGGATGGGGGCATGGGAGCATACTAATACTTAGACGCCGCTTACATTTTTACTTCTGCAGCCATGTCTTGCTCAACCATGAGGAGCCAAGAAATGCTGTCCTACTGTGTGCTCAGAGGTGCTGAATTAGATATATCCCTATTGACTCCTGAGGGAATGGCTCATCTGGTGGGCAACTGGGCTGCCTACAAAGGAGAGACCCACAGTCCAGTTCTGTCTGTGCCCAGAGAAGGGGATCTTAAGGGCCCAGCTGTGGCCACCCTTCCAAGCCACATTCTCCATGTCTCCATCTGCCCTACTCGAGTTATTGTTTGGTTGATTCCAAATCAGCTTGAAGAACAGCGTATCATTATTGTCTTAAGTCCTAAACAAATAAGTAAAATGAATTTTCTGGTCCTCCTTCACTGCAGGAGAGATAATAACAAAACATAAAGAAATACCCTGTACTGGTGACTATGGGATGGAATAACATGGCAGGGGGCTTGGAGGTAAGAGTGGGGAGGGAGATGGGGTGGGAACGTAAAGGTATAGGATGCTATTAGGGTGGGAATCGTTTAAAACGGGATGGGGAAGGATGGGATTTTTAGGATAGGATGGGGCAGGAGCGGGAAGCAAGACCCAATGTCAAAGGTAGGCTCCCATTGCAGGAGGCCCCCTCATGCTCCTCACCAACCTGGGTGCTACCAGGCAGCCCCTTCCGTAATTGTTCAAGTGCCAGAACCAGGAGAGGGAGCAGACGACTCTTCAGGAGGTTGGCACCACTTCTAAGCAATCTGTTCCCCACTTCCTTCTGCGTGGGTGGCGGCGGCACGTCCCCAGCCAGCCCCCGCGCCTCTCACCAGCCGTCAACGCGCCCTCACTCTCTCCTTGTGTGTGTTGTCAAATCGTCCCAATATAGCACCCTGGAGTTAGTCAACAATTCTGTTCTGTGCCCACTTCCCCTCACCCAAGGGCGCCAAGTCTGCCATCCTCTCCCTCTGCGAGTGCATCTCCTGTCATGACTTACGCTGGGCCCTGGAAAGCAAGGGCACACTTTCCATGGGGGAAGTGCGCCAGAAAAAGCCATTCTAGCTCCCATGGGTTCCCCGGCACACAGAATGGGACCTGTGCCAGGATGCATTTGAGTGACAGTAAGGAAGAGAAACCCAGAGGACTTGAAGATTGATGGGATGGGGCAGCAGGGAGAGTGGAGTTGAAGGTGGTGCTCAGATTTCTGGCTGAAATGATGCAAGGAAGGTGATCCCCATGGCTGAACCGGGGGATCCCAGAGAAGGAGCCATGGAGGGGTGGAGAAGGAAACAAGAACTTGGGCTGTAGGGAGGCTGAGAGGCTGTGGGAGCCTAACGGGGATGCCTTGTAAGCATGTGCAGACTAGATGCTCAGGAGGTCTGGGCATGCAGAAAGTGCCAGAAGGTGAAATGCAATTGTCCACAGGAAATTCAAGACTCACCCACTTGGTCCAATTGCATCAGACAACTGGGTATTATCAGTACAGCAATCCTGGTGACTCACTTTACGGAGTTCCCCTGGTTACCCTGTGGGGGCTGCCCAGCTGGGCCAGGGGCTGCCATGTGGACAGGCCTCCCTCCCCAGATGTCTGTAACTGTGTCATCTCAGCTGCCTTCTCTTTCCCAGTTCAGTTCTGGGTCTGGACAACAGAGTAACCTGGTCTGAGCATCATGAGCCCTGGTTCCCAGTTCCAGCTCTGCCAACTATCGTCAACAATCTAAACAAGTCACTCTCTCAGCCTTGATCACCTCAACTGTAAAATGACCACTAGGGTAAAAAAGGCAGTGCCTGCAGATAGTTTATATGTGTGACAATTGGGGTGAAAACTGCCCAAAAATCTAGCCAGGTCCCCTCAGGCCTGACCCACCACTTGACCTATAGCAGGTCCTGCTCCAGGTATATGCGGCATGCTGTCCCCATCCGCTGTTGCCTCCTCCAGGGAGGCTCCAGGATACTGCCTGGTCTCCCAAGCTTCTACAGACCCGCACTCCTGCCACCCATGCTTCACCAAATGACCCCACATGTCAAAAGTCCCTGCTAATAATGCTCAGGTGGCAACACTTACTGCACCACGAGGCAGCCCCTGCTTAGCTTCCAGGGCCAGCAGGAGATGACAGGCAGAGTGGGTCAGTGTTTACAATGCATCTTGGGCAGAAAAATGTGTAAGGATCTCCTACTGGCCCATCTTAATTGAGACCCATGGAGATGGTCAGACCCCTCCTCTCTTCTACTCCCCCCAAATTCAAGCACTGTCCCATGATGACCCACCTGAGAGTCCCTATCCACCGAGGGGCCAGGAGACAAGTGAGTGTAAGGCGGAGAGACAAGCTGTGGTCCTCCCAGGACACTGTCTCTTCATTTCAGGAAGCGGGTGGCAGTCACTAACCTGGGCTTCGAAGGTCAGCTAATGAATCTGAAAAACAGGCTGTTGTGCCAAAGGGACAGTGTCACATGCCACCATGAGCTTTGGCAGGTCATATTGTTGTGTTTGCTCGGTCTAGTTATCTTCAGTAAGAGAAAGCCCCAAACTCAGTCCTGACTGCCAATAAGAGGACCCTACCCATGGCACCTGGGCAGAGTATATCAGGATTGCTGACCCAGGAGACAATAAAAAGTCTCCTCTGAGGTTTTTCCAAGCAACTGGAACCAAGGGAAGACCATGAAGCAAGGACCCTGTGAGGCAAGAGCTGATCTTCAGGAGAACAAAGCAAAGAATAAAGCCAACAGAGAAGAAAGAGGACCCAGAGAGCAGGGAGGTGGCCCCATGGCTTTTGAGTCCCTGGTTGCAATAGTCTCTGAGACCCAGGTTCTCCAGGTGAGCCAATGAAGTCCGCCTTTTTCCTTGGCTGGTTCCAATGGAGCCTCTGTCACTTGCAGCCAGCATCCCATTACACTAGTAGAGATGCGTTCTCTCCAGCGACTTTCCGGAGGCAATTCCCACCTCTAGGCTGCCTACTGCAGGTCATTCCAAACAGAGTAGCCTAGAGATTTGGAGCAGGGCAGACCCAGTAACCACACCCTTCCACCCAGGTCCCCTCTCCCAACAGCTCCAGAACCACCCGCCCTCTCTGTCAGCTCTTTGCAGTTCATGCTCTGCTGTCCTCTGTTCCTCCCTGCTGGCCAAAGCAGTCTTGTGCTCAACTCTTGGGGCCCAGGATGGGTTGGGGGCTACGTGACAGGGACAGGTATTAGGAAGCAGAAGGCCTAAGTCTGAATAGAGGCAGCTTCTCACAGCGTCATACCAGGAAGAGTCTTATCCCTGGAAACAAACGCTTGAAAAAATCCCTACTATTACATTCAGACTAAGAGTACTCCTGTCTTCCTGGGGTGAGAATAACATAGGAAGGTAAATTGTGAGTTGGATCATGCAGATGTTTTCTTCCAAGTGAGAACCTCTAGACAGACTTCCCAGGAACAGGAATAATGGAACAGGAAGACAGAGAGCTGAGGAGGGGATCTATAAAGAGAAACTGAGTCAAGAAAACAACAAGAGCTAAGGGGGGAGTGAGAAAAAGCTAGAGTTCAGGCTGAGAAGTGGGGTGGGGGGTTGCTGCAGTAATCCCAGCTGCCTGAGAGCACCCCAAGAAGCAGACTAGGCCCCCAAAACAAAGCCATCTCTCTGGACCCATATTGCCTACAAACACGGAAGGAAGGAAGGATAATTCATATGTTTACCATTTACAGAACACTTTAGCACATAATATGGTATTTGATTTCACATCACCTGATGAGATAACTGCTATTATCTTAATGTTGTGTTTTTTTCCTCACAAGGTAATAGAGATTCTGAGAGAGTTAGTGGCTTGACTGAGACAATAATCTCTAAAAAGCAGAGCTTAGACTTGCACCTCAGGCCAAGCCCAAGGCCAGGGCACTGAAGGAGACCACCCCCACGTGGTTGGGGTTGTGTCTATGTTGATGTCTCCATGCAAAGTGAAAGCGCAGGCTTCCCTGGGGTCAAGGAACGGAGCCATGGTTCAAATGTGGACCCTGTTTACATGGTAGGTGCCTTTGGACAAGTCCCTTCACCGCTCTGAGTCTCCAGCCTAGCTGTATCTCATGGTGTTGTTTTCAACACCATAGGTCAATGTAGGCAAAGCACCCCAAGTGGGCTTGACACTTGGTGAATACGATTCTAATGTCTAATGGTCATAAAACTTAGCACGTGCACATCTCCAAATGATCAGCTTGGTTCTGTCTTTTCTCAGTGAAATCTAGTCCAAGGGGTCTACCCCATAGCCTGTGTCCTCATTGTAACCATAGCAGAGAAGACCCTAGAGAATATCTTATCTCCAGAGCAAGTGGGTTGCTTCAATCCTCATCTCATAAGTGAGAAGCTGAGGTTCGGACAAGTTAAGTCACTCCTTCCAGGTCACACAGATGAAATGTGGTAGAACCAGGATATAAACCCACATCTTTCTGACTCCAAAGCCCTCCTCTGCTATTGCGGATGGTAGCAGAGGAGATGGCCAGATGGGGTAGATCTGGGCTATATTTAGGAGTAGAGAATGCAGGGCTTCCTGACAGATTGACTTGCTGAAGGTTTTTGGCTGAAGCAACTGAGTAATGGTGTCATTTTCTGAAATGGGAAGACTAAAGGAGAAACCCACTTGGGGGTGGGCAGAATCAAGGATCCTGCTTGGGTGGAATTAGACTCGAAGGCCTCTTACACATCCAGATGGAACTTGTGGGTAAATCTGGGTGGAACTCAGTGATGAGGGCAGGACAGGAGATACCAGGATCAAGATGATTCTTACAGCCAGCGAATTAGCATTTTCCAGGGGAGGAATACCTACAGAGAAGAGGCCCAGGACTGAGTGCCTGGGCCCTTCAATATTTGGAGATCCAATGGGGGAAGGGAAGGACCATGAACCAGAAGGGGGTGTCCTGGAAGCCAAGAGGGGACCATGTTTCAAGGAGAGAGTGGACAGTTCTGTTCAATGTCCATGAGAGGCCAAGTGAGATAAGGGCCCAAAAATGAATAGTAGAGTCTGGCCTATGACCTTGATTAGGGCAAATACCAAGTGCAGCACCCACCCTTGAGCTCACCCATTCCCCATTTTCATCGCGTCCCTCATCCTCTCGGGCACTCTTTATTGGTAAGATAAAGAAAGCCAAAGATGTGGTGGACTTTGGGATTTAAGACCTACCACAATGTCACGTAGCAAGCGCTCCCAGCCACTCCTAAAGGGGCTCACCTCAGGAGCAGATGACAAGGATGGAGGAATGGAGCTTTTCACTACAGGTCCTGGCAAGGGAGACTGGGCCATCTCTCTCTGCCATTTCCATTTCAACCCTCATTCACACCACTATTCAACAAGTATTTATGTTCTCCCACCCACTGATAGGTTCTGTTTGTCCCTGGGAACATGGCCATGAATCGGAAGTCACTTTGACCTTGACCCTGGGAAGCTTTAAGGGAGGACAGACACAGGAATGGCTCCTTATACCAGATCATGGTCATGTCCTGGTAGAAGGATTTGTCAGGGGCTCTGGGAACACAGTTAAAGGGTCAGGGAGAACTTCACGGAGGAGGTGAGATTTGGTCTTGGCCTTGAAAGATGAACAGGAGTTCAGCCAGCTGACAGTAGAATTACCTACATCCCGACAGAGGGAAGGGAGGCACAAGAGACGATGTGATGACCACACGACTTCACTGAGTGGGCTGGAACAAAGAGTCAGTGTGTGGGCGTGGGGAGGTGCAGGGCCCCTCACTTCAGGGATTTTAAACATGAAGCTAAGAAAATCAACTTTACTCTGTAGGTCAGCATTTCCCCAAGAATTTCCTGAGAAACACAGATCTCACATTTGCTCTGCAAAATCAATGAATCAATAAATTCGTGGATCAAGTCCATTGGGGACCTGCTGCAGAGTAGACCCTTCCTCCTGGAGATTCACCTTGCTCATTAGTACCTAAAGGCTCAGAAAAAGCCTGCAATGAAAAGCAAAAGAAAGAATGGATGGAGGAAAGGAGGGAGGGAGGGAAGAAACAAAGGAAACTTACCCTTTAGTTTTCCAAACGTGTGTCCCACACCACCCTTTGTTTATGTAACGCACACTGGTATCCCCACTCAGCTTATACCCCTCAGGCACACAGTGGGAATAGCTGAGCCAGGAATTGGAATTGTTGGCATTTTAAGCAGGTGAGGGATTCACCTGGAGGCAGGAGAGTGGAATGGTGGCCGTTAAGGGGCCCCATTAGCTCCAGAACCTATAGATGGGATCCAAGTTAACACCTTTACCTTGGGACCAGAAGCATCTTTCCTTATGGGGGATGCCTGTAATAGTGTCAACAATAAAAATAAATTTTTAAAAGTGTCTTAACATATTTTCTTTAGCAAATATAACATTATATATAATCAGGCCCCTTCTCTGAGCCACCTGTGCCAGTACTGAGGGCAGGAGGTAAATGAAACATGGTCCCTGATGCCTTGGGCTCGCTTGGCTTCCCGACATTATTCACATAATCACATAGGTTGAAATGTGAAAGATAAAGGACACAGTCTGTAAGAAAGGAACCTGAAATCAAGGAGCATTTTCCCTAGTAAACCATCCCTGGGCTGGGATGCAAAGGTAGGTAGGAATTCACTAAGCCAGGTGGGGCAGTGTTGAGAAAATGGCATTCTGAGTAGAGGACATAGCATGTGCAAAGGCCCTGTGACTGGAAGGTAAATACTGCAGCTATAAGATGAAAGGAAGAACAAAAAACGGTTGCATCCTAATCATTTAGTAACTTTATTTGCAGTCTTGTTTATGGCCACAAATTAGAAATAAAAATGTCCCCCCCAATCTGAAGTTGAACACTCTGAGAGGGGAAAAAAAAAGGGGGATGTCCAGAAAATTAACCAGAGGAACAAACAGCCTGCCCTGGAGTTTCCTGCGTAACAAAGGGAAAGGGGAAGAGTGAAGGGGGCCTCCTGGGGCCTGGCAAGGTCGGAAGGATGGGATGGGTTCCATCTTGTCTGGATAACCCAGCTCTTTCCTGTCCAGTCTGCTAGGCCATGCCTCCCTGCCTCCACGGGCGCCCGTCCTAGCACAGAAAACCTTTTCCTGAGAAGGGGTCCTCGTCCTCCTCTCAGGTCCTGGCAAGGACCTGAGCAACGAGTGTAAGTCAAGCACTACGCTGGGTGCTTTGTCTGCATAACCTCACATCACTAAGCACCTGCACGTCCCCACATTGTCCTGTCCCGTGGGGGTCACCCTTATTGTAATGTGTGAGTGAACTGTCCCCAGCATGCATCCCATGTGTGGTAGGAAACCTGCAGCTCCCACCAGGCCTGCAGGATGTCATTTCTCCCAGACACCACTTGGCCGAATTCTCCTCTCATCCAGGTCTTGCTTTCTGCTCCTGAAGGCTTCCCTTTGCCCCCATCTAACCCACAGAACTCTGCACCCGTTCTTTCCTTCGATCCCTCGGTACAACCAGAGAGGATGCTGTTCCACATGAGCGAGTGCCACTGAAAGTCTGAAGAGATGGCAGTGGTTACGCAGCATAGAGTACATGACCTAGGAGTGACCTAATGCTCTTGAACCTTGGTCATTCTTAGTAATATTTCATCGCCACTTCTTACCATCAAGCCCATGGGTTCTCACTGTACTGCTGACTCCCTGTTTTTCAAAACCCTCCTTACAGCTCTTGCCTTACGCCCTGGGAAGCTCCCATAGTCTAGGGTGCCCTGAGCTGGGTTGGCCAACAAGCAGAATTGAGAGGAGGACGTGGGTGCGCATGGTTCAAGTGGGTGGCGCTCTCTGGGAGCAGAGGTCAGGGAATAGGGGAGACAGGCAGGGAAGGAAGCCGATATGAAGAATGTTAACAAGCAGGTTATGACGGGGGAGGGGCACCTGGGGCTCAGTCCAGCTGGGCACTTCTGGGAGATGGTGTGGAACCCGCCACACAGATGGCCAACCGGAGGGTCAGAGTAGCTGTATTTATCCTCCATTGTCATCCCTGGTGAGAGCTGCTCCCAGTGTCATTCACTCCAACTGCCACCAGGGCAAGAGAAGAGAAAGCCCTCACTGAGTTGGAGGGTTGGAGGACCTTGAGGAGCACAGCCCTGACTGCTGGGGCCTTTTGGGTTGGATGCCACAGCGCCTGCTACAGGGAAACAGGCAAGAGGGTGGGGGAGGCAATTTTCACTCCAAAATAGCCCTCAAGACCTGTCACTAAACATCAAGCTATATTGCTCCATCTATTTACCCTGGAGAATAGCGATGCCTCTTTTCCAAATGACTGAAGGGTGTGATGTTGCTGAAAAGGGCAGTTGCTTCTGTAGGTAGGTACTGTCATGGCCCTGTTCTATAAATCAGGTAACTGGGGTGGAGAGGGACAGCGAGGAACTACCAAAGCCCGGATGCACAGTCCTGCTGACTGTCAGGACCACGCACATTCGCCACCGCTTGGCAGCACGGCCTCCAGGAGCCTGAGTGGTGCCTGGGTTTACAACTTTTAATAATGACAAACACATCAACAAAACTGCATTTTCAATTCCATCCTTATCACTAGCCAGATTGGGCGGGGCAGGGGGGAGGCACCTCACGGTGCCCGTTTCACTGACAAGTAACCAGAGGCACAGCTAGATTTGAGTCTCGTACCCAAGTTCCTACGACTTGAACCATGGCTGTCTGACCATGAATTCCAAGCCCTGTAACTACCCTTCACTCCTGGCGTTGGTTTCCATTCCAATGCCAAGTGTGGATGGCTCAAGGCAACTCCATCCCACCAGCCATCAAAGAATGTAACTGCACCAGAAGGGGCATCAGAAGCATGGCTTGGGCAGAGGCAAAGGGCAGCCTGTCATCCTAACTGTCCCCGTCACCACGGGATCACAAATGGCAGGTGCTACTCAGCTTCCACCAGCATGCTCCTCCATGCTGCAGCCAGAGTGATCTTCCTAAGACAGCTCCTTGCTTAAATCTTCAGTGACTCACATTTGTCTCAGGACCCCTGAGCTGTGTCTTATGACAGGGTTTCCATTGCCTGAAAGGCAACTGCTGGGGAAGGGGCCAGCCACTGGCCCCTTGCCTTGAGGGAGACAGTCCTGGTGCAAGAAGGACAGGTACTATCAGTGAGAACACCATCTCCCTTTAGTGACCTTTACCAAAGGCATTTTCTCTGACTGCCACGTTGATTAGATAGATACAGGATGGAAGGGGGAGCAAATGCTTTAAAATGAAACTAAAGGCAGAACAGAAAGATAAGACATCATCCCTGCGGGTGGTGATGAGCCAGGCTGGCCAGGGTTTATTCTCTCAGAGAGGGTCTCCCAGTGTGGGCTATGTGTCTCCCTCGGAGTGGAGTTCCCAATACCTCCATATTGTTCTCCACCCAGGGTCCCAGGGCAAGTGGTACCTAGAATGCCCATGGTGCTCACCGAATGACTGACTAAGATCCAATACCCTGGGGTTGCCTGCCCAACCCCACTCATGAGGCCCAGCCTGAGTCACCCAAGGATCTGAGAAACTCAGAACCCCTTCTGGGTCCACCCCATGCTGGACTGGGTACACAGGGATAAATGAGACATTTGCTGTAGCCTCAAGGAGCTCCAGGTTTCATGAAGAAGACAGATAAGTGCACAGATGTCATCAAGTGGTGGTGCTGGTGCCATGACAGGGTCAAGGCAGAGACACGTCCCAGAGGAGAGTGCCTCCAGACAGAGGGTTGTGAAAGGCTTTCCATGAGAAGGTGACGTCTGAGCTGGGCTTTGAGGGTGGCATAGCATTTTGTGAATGTGATTGTTTTTTCTAGGAAACACTGATTTCCAAGAATGGAATGGGCTGCTTGTATGAGCTATGAGCTTCCTGGCACTGAAGGCTGCAAGGTGGCCCTGAGTCCTTGACCCTCGGCCACCTTCAGTGCTGGGTGTAGCATGGTCAGGGTCCTAGGGACCAAGGGGTGGGCATGGACCTCACCCCTGCTCCCTGCCTCCCAGCTTCCTCCATGCTCCCTGGCATTGTTGACGGGGCAGTAACGCACACTAGGCTCCTTCTGCCCCGCCGCCACCTGGACTTCCCCGGCCTGCTGCTGCCATACTCACAGGAACCGGCTCCATGTGTTAATTCAGGCCTACGGTGGGCTACAGTGGACAGGGACGAGACCCCCAAAAGCAGGCTTCTCCCTCCTGAGCACCTCCAGGCTTTGCTCCCCCCTCCCACACATACTTACATAAGCGCACACACATACACACACCATCCCCAGAAGCTCATCCACCCATCTCCAGTGCCCTGCCGACCTCGGTTGCCTCCTAGAGCTGACCTGCCTCAACCCCACAGCCCTTCCCGGGAGGCACTCCCGGAGGCCTGTCTCCTCCCACAGACACCGCCATTCACCGCCCCCACCCCACCCTGAATGCAGAGCAGCCTCCAGCAGAGCTCCTGGCTGGCACCCTGCACGGGCCTCTGCCGCCAACTCCATCTTCACGCCTCCCAGAGAAGCAGCTGTTAGCAAGTTCTGGTGGCTGAGATGGGAGGGGCAGAGACAGAGAGGCAAGGTGCAAGGAACAGAGACAGCAGGGGAGACGAGGGGAAGCAGAGTCAGGGGCTGGAAAAGGAGGGGACCACGAAGAGAAAGGAGGAGAGGATAGAAAGGTGAGAGAAGCCAGAGACGGTGAGAGGCAGGGCAGACCCGGAAGGCGAACCTGAGAAAAGAAGAGAAAGCAACGCCTGCTGGAGCACATTCCCGCCATTCGGAGAACTGGCTAAGAAACCAAAGAACCAGAAATGCCCACTTTTTCACACTCGCTGCTGAGGAGGAGTCAGGGAAAGATGGCCTGACGTGTGTGCCCAGGCCGGGGCTGTGCTCACGCTGTTTCCAGCGTCTGGGGCCAGGGAGGTGGGTGGAGAAGAAGCATTTAAAGCTTAACACATGAGCAGCACAAATACATGCTTGCGTGCACACACGTACACATAGAACAACACACATGTATACACAGAAAGACATACACGTAGAGACATGCATATGCATAGACACACACGTACACACAGAGACACAAATGCACACACATACCCTTCGAGGTTAATGGACGGGTGGTCCACGGTGTATCAGGGGAGGGAGGGTTCTTCTTCCCCCCAAGGATCACAAAGGCCAGGCCCACCCAGGTTCCCCCATCCCTTAGGGGGTGAATATGACTACACAGGACACAGGGGGTGCCCAACAGTTTCCCATCAATCAGAGTCATGATGAAGTTGTCCCCCGACCCCAGCCCTCATTACAGAAGATAGGGAGGACCCAACCGGGGTGGGGACCTGACCAGGATTCCTCACCCCAGCTGCACGAAACAGTGACTGGAACCCGGGTCCCCCAGCCCAGGCTTCCAGCTGGCCACAGCTCCGCTCCGGGACCAAGCCTGGGGGTGGCAGTGGGAACGGGGCAGGTGTGGGCACAGGAGCCTCTCCTTGCCTCTCACACCCGTGGCACTTGCCTGTCCTCGCCCAGCTCTCTGCCATCACAACCCAACCCCTCGCAGCGCCCTGGTGTGGCGAGGAGCCGGTCCAACGCACCCTTCAAAGAACGCAGCCTGCTGCCTTCCCCCGGACCCTTGGTAGCTAGGCAGGCGCTCTCCGCTGGGCCCGGAGAGGCAATATGTGCTTTGGGATCATCTGTCCCCAACAGGCCTGGATGAGTTCTGTCCCAGAGCTGGCTTTATGGAGGATCCAGAGGCAAGAGGGGTCCTCACGGTGGGAGAGCACCCAGCAGGCGGCAGAAACCTGGGTAGGATGGAATGAAGCCAGACTGGGCCAGCTAGACAGACCGAAGCCGCCCTGAAGACACAGAGATGCTGCCCAGCCAGCCCTCTCCAGGATTCCCCGGGCTGACCCCGCGTGGAGGCTGGGGACAGAGATGCTGATGATCGTGGCCACTTCCTGTTCTGTTATTAAGCCGCCTCACAGGAGAGGAAGCCGAGCCTGAGTGCAGGCCTGGAATCCCAGCCTGAGCACGTGGGAGCTACGCTGGCTTCTGCACTTCCCGCCTGCGCTCACGGAGACACTGGTGCGGGGGCACGTCAGAGCAGCGGTTCCTCGTAAGCAGAGATCATGTGTGTTGAGAAAAAGATTTTCTTTCTTAAAAACTCACATAGTTACAGTGTAGCTTCTGAGCCCGTCGCTAAGGCTCCAGAAAAGCCGAGCAGTGCGGTGGGTAGTGTGTCGCCCATCTCCTTGTCCCCAGGGTGCGGATGGTAATAGCGTATGTGCATCAATGTCCTGTGAGGTTTAAACTGATGGGAGGCTGCAAAGCGCTCAGAACGGGGCCTGGCCCATGACAGGTGCTTGATAAATGATAGCTTGTGATGTGGTTCAGGGAGAAGCCCCTCTGCTGAATAGAGGGGGAGAGAATTCACATGAGTCTAGTTAACCCTAAAACGATCGTATGCCTTGGCACCATTATTAGTCCCATTTTACAGATGAGACCTGGGAATAAAGATGGTGAACATCCAACCTAAAGTGGCACAGCTCATCACCAGTGAGGCCGGGAGGCAGGCCCAGCCAGTCAGGATCCAGGGTCCACCTTTTCAGCTGCTGCTGTTACAGCTCCGTGTCGCGTGCAGGGTGGGAGATGAGCAGTGCAAGTAAGAGAGACCCAGAGGGGTCCCAGAAGCAGAGTGCCCCCTGAGCCTAACCTCAGGTCTGCAGACGTGGTCACAGCTGAAAGGGGAGGAACCTTCATATCCCTGAGTCCAGGTTCAGCATCTCTCAGAAGCACCGCTGAGCTCAGGGCACTGGTCCCTGAGCCCTGTGAAATGTCAAATGCCAGGGTCAGGGCAACAGTGCCAACCTCAGCCAAACCTGTCACAGGCCAGCAGTTCTGAATGGCATGATCTCCCGGCCTGGGCCATGCTCTTTCTCTACCGAACACTTGGCTGGCCACATCTGGCCACCATCCTCTCCCCACACATCTACCCTGGCTCCACCCCACTGCTCAGATAATGCCACCATCTGGGAGCCATCTGCAGGGAGCCTGCCTGCTCGTTAGAGGGGGCATCTTCCATCTGCACCCTGCAGCAGCATCCTGGGCTCCGTAAATCTCAGGACAGACAGGGCAGCCTCTGCCACGGGGAGTTCAGGACATAAAATACAGCCCTGTTAGCATCCTGCTGGAAAGGAGGCAGGCCATGCACCCAGCACGAAGTCCATGTGGTGGAAGGAGCATGGGCCTTTTAATGATGTGAGGTCAAATTCTAAAGTTACCCTCATTAGATGGGGGCTGTGGGCAACTGGTTCCACTCTCTGAGCCAGTTTCTTTATCCATAATATTGAGAAAACACAGGACAGTCACCAGAACTCCTTGTTAATCATTTGCATGACCCTTACACTTAGAAGGAGGTCCAGGAAAGATGTTTGTGGAATGAATGAATGCATGAATGCAGCCATTCTGCCTCCTTTCTTGCTGACAGGGCCCCAGTGCAGGCCAGATGCCAATGGTGCCTGATTTCTCTAAACAAGTCGTGGCAACCCTGTTTGCCTTTACGGTAATTGGTGAAGGGGTGGGCATGTGACACATTTCTAGCCAATGAGGTATAGGAAAAAATCTGCTGGGAGTTCTAGGAGAAGGTTCTATCCCTGAGAAGAGGAAGGGTGCGTGGGGATGTGAGAGGGGTACCCTGCTCTGCTACTTTTCTTCCTCCCCCTGCTTTCCAGGGTACTTTGGAGGAATAAGGGAACTGGGGGAGACAACCTGCTACTACAAGCAAAAACGTCACCATTATTTAAGGACAGCAGAAGAGAAAGAGACGAACACGGATCCCTGATGATTCCCCTGGGCTGCCATATTAACCCTGTGACCTCCTACCGTGAACTTCCCTGTTAATTAACAACGAATGTCCACTAGGTTCCAGCCACTTCTAGTTCCGCACGCAGATGCAGACAGCTGCAAACACCCCTGTCTGCTGCAGCGAGTGCACGAATGAATGAAGGAGTGTCTTGCGGCCAGAAAGTAATTGTGCAAATGTTTGTCATTATCAGCAACATTAATACAGTAACACCTCATTTATTCAACATTATCAGCAAAGGGCTTTGCTCAGAAGAACATTTTCAAGATAATTGAAGTTTACCCCCTTTAGGCACAAAATATTATTTTAACTGTTTTTTCTTTTTTTTGGGGGGGGGGTAGTTAAAAAAAATTATCAGAAATGTATCACATGCCCATATATCTCTCCCCTCTCCCTGAACCCCCTAACACACACACACACACACACACACACACACCACTCAGAGGATGCTGAGGAGAATTATTACACTTGGCTTGGATCCTGTGCTCATCAATAGGCAGGCATCGATGAAGTGAGGGGCCGCCCAACATTGCCCTGGGGCTGGCAGAGGTGGGAAGCTGCAGGGTTTTGCTCAGATTTCCAGGGTCGTTACCCCTCCCTGCCACATCCCATCGAGCTGCCAGCTGTCACAGAGTGACGGCCTCTTGCAGCCCTCCCCACCTTGGAGGGGTTTCTCAGTCCTGAGCTGCGAAGCCAGATTGCCCGTCTGCTGGACTTGTGTGCACAGTGGGTTCTTTCAACAAGGCCTGACTCAGGCTCGCTGTAGGGGATCGGACCCCACAGGAGGAAGGGGCCAGGCTCCCATCCTAAAAAAATAATGAAATTTTAAAAAGGGGCCATTCATTTATTTCACAAATATTTGCCAAGCACCTTCTAACTAAGGCAGTAGAAGCTGAGAATAAAAAATTTGTAGCCAAAGACCTGAGTTCAAGTCCTGACTCTATTTACTAGAGGCAAGACCCTGAGCAGGTTACATTACCTCTCTGAGCCTCCGTTGCCCTCATCTGGATAATGAAACTAATAATGATGCCTTCCACCTAGGGGTGGTACAAGGAATAAATAAGGTACTGTGCTTCGTGCCGCTAGAACGGTGCCTTTTGCTTTGTAAATTCTCAACAAATGTGATCTCTTGTTACCATTCTTACCAGGTACTGGGTTTATGTTTTTCTGGACTCTAGAAAGCAATGGTTAGTAAGAATGGCACAGCCTCTACCCCCAAGAAGGGAGCAACTAATCAGACAGATCAACTATATTCCTAATGCATAGGAATCGGTGCTTGCAGGAGAGGCCCAGTGCATGGATGGGTCAGAAGCCCAAAGAGGGGCTGGAACCCAGACTGGAGAGACCAGACAGGCCTCCCAGATGTCCAAGCTGGGATTAAAACATCAATGGGTGTCTTAATTTCTTGGGGCTACCGTAACAAATTAGCACAGCCTCGCAGCAGCAAAAAATGCATTCTTTCAAAGTTTAGGTGACCGAAATCCAGACTCAAGGTGTCTGCTGGGCAATATTCCCTCCAAAGGCTCTCAGGGATGATCCGTTCCTTGTCTTTCCCAGATGCCACCAGCTGCTGGCATTCCTGTGGCTACATCACTTCAATCTCTGCCTCCATCTTCATGTGGCCTTCACCTCTGCCCTGGGTGTACATGTCCCCTCCTCTTATGTCTCTTATAGGGACATCTGTCATCGGATGGAGGGTCTGCCGGGGCAATTCAAGATCCTTAACTCAAGACCCTTAACTCATCTCAAGATCCTTAACTTAATGACACCTGCAAAGACTCATTTTCCAAATAAGATCACAGTCACAGGCTCTGGGAGTTAGAATGTAGACATTTTTCAGGGGAGACCATTCAACCCGCTACAGCTGGAGGGTGCCAGGCAAAGGGGCGCCAGACACAGCCCCAGATGATAGAACCCCTGAAGACAATGGGAAGCACTGTGTAAGGAGGAATTCAGGGTGAGAGAGGAGATTGCCTGGCCTGGGCACCACCAACAACAGAGACAAGCAGCCTGAGGTTCCAGAATCCAGAGAAGACACTGGGAGCTGTTGCTAAAATCAGCAGGGACCCTGCCCTCGAGACCTTTTGGAAGAGGTGGGGCTGGAGAGGACCACAACTGGATAGGCACATGCGTGTCCAAGGCACGTTTTTTAGACACCAGTGTGGCCAGTGTTTTAGGGCAAAAGGCTAACTCTAGACTCCTCTCCTTTCCCCGATCCTGGAATGGAATTAGCCCTTGGCTGGCTCCTGGCTGCCTCCTGGGCACAGGGCCTGAAGTCTGGCTCAGGCCGCGGTAGCCTGGGGGCTCTGACGCCTTCTGTCCAGGCAGCACCCCCAGAGCAGTCGCTTCCTCAGCACCCACCAGGCCCTGGCTCCACGGAACTGTCTGCTCCAGCCACACTACTAGTTCTCTTTAAATGAGCGCCCGGCATGTTTATTTATGGAGAGCATTCCTGCATCGCTGCACTAATATTTTACATGCATTCTAAACCAGAATTTAAAACAGGCCGATGCAAAGTGATAAGGTAACGATAAAATATTTTAAATGATTTTATTTTATTGTATTTATTCACGGTTCAATAAGCATTTTTGCCCTCGCTAAAAATGTTAATGAGGTCCATGGGCTTGAAAATGCTTCATTTTTAAAAAGCAAAGCTTTATGATACAGCGGCTCAAGGGGCTGGTTCTTAATTCAAATTATTTCGATACTTGGTTTTAATTGCTGTTATAACTGTGGTGGAAAAGATATCGTGTAACGATGCATTGATCCAAATGGGGAAACAGCCTGGCTGGCTAAACTTACTAAATCTTCACAGTTGTTTTTCATTCCCATCCACCCATTATGCAAAGTCTTCTGTTGAAATTCAGCAAATTTCCATCTTGCCTGATGTCAATCAGGGGTTCTTGCACACGAACCAAAAGATGTTACATGTTCATACTTTGAGCAAATAGGTCCTGAAACCCTTTTTTAAAAATGGGTTCAAACCTCCTATCTCCAAGTGTTTCAAGTTGACACACGTATGAGTTATTATGGCTGGTGGACACTAATCATTTTCTATCACGAAAATCACAAAACAATTAAAACCTTTCTAGATGTTTGTTTTTAAAATGCTCTCCCCATAACACTGGTTTCTTTCAGAAAGCAATTAATCTTCTGATCATTGTTTACATATCAGAGATACCCTGAAGGGACAGTGTGTGCGTGTGTGTGTGTGTGTGTGTGTGTGTGCGTGTTTCTTCTGCAAATGTCTGTTGCCTAACTGTAATGTGGGATCCTAGACTGGAGTCTAGATCAGGAAATGACATTAGTGGAAAAGCTGATAAAATTCAAATAGTGTTTGGAGTTTTAACAGTGACCTCTTCATTTTGACAGATGTATCTTTATGATGCACGAAGTTACGTGACGGGAAACTGGGAAAAGGGTGCACCAGAGCTCTGTAGGGTCTTTGTAACTCTTGTGTAAATCTAAAATTATTTCAAAATTTAAAATGTATTTTTAAAAATTTTTGGTGGTATAGCATATTATATTGAGGGCCAATTATCATTATAAAAATAGTCAGCAAGTTTCAAAATTTCTCTTTTAGTAAAAGAAGTGTGCACAACTCCTCATTAAGTCCCCACCTCTTTAAGTACTTTGCTACATGACAGTCATCAAACCTTTGTATTTATTATAAAATAATCAAACCTCTGAATCCTTGTTGCAAAATACTGTAAGGATTCTACTATATAGTAAACATCTTCCTTTTTTATCACATAAGCCACATTGACAGCATCCTGCATCATTTTGCGTAAGTCTGGCCTCAACTTCTTTGCTTCGACAGCTCGTCTTGGAGCGAATTTCATGCTTGGAGCGATCCCTGTAACCTGAGCCTTGAATCCTTCATGTATTGCAGTTAAAGCATCCAAATCTAGCAGTGGTTATACTCATACTGTTTTTCCATTAAACATTATTTTTATTAACTAAGTCGTTGGTTATTGAAACTATATCTTCTCTGGTACATCTCATAAAAAAGAGTAATTCTTTGTGTATTGCATTATCGAAACCCAAATCCCGCACATGCCATAAACTGAGAGGTGGTAGGGACCTCTGTACTTTCATCCAATTGGAGAGCAAATCCCCTGCTGTGTCACTTGTCCCAGTATTTGTTACTTCACATTTTCAGCAGGACTCTGCGCCTTCCAACCACATTCACTAACAAAGGAATATATTTAACTTCATCCGTGGATTATTTTCTGCAGGTTATTTCATCCATTTTGCCTGAGGAAGGATGAACAAGTGTTTTCTCGATGCTATCTAGCTGTTTAACTTTCATTAGCAAGAAAATCTCAAAAGAAGCATCTAAATATTTATCACAATGTATCAGAACTTACGTAAAGAAGTGGAGGGAGCATCGCATAACTTTAGACATCCCTGAAAGAAAATGGCAGGTGTGTCTTTGTGTTCGGGGTCTTCATTTTCAAAGCTATTATTGTATCAGTAAGGAGAAGCTAGGTTATGCTATGGTAACACATGCTTCAATACCTGTGACTTCAAGGGACACAGGTTTATCGCACACCACAGGTGGAGCATAGTGTCCTCACTTGGACCCAGACTGACCAATTAACTTCTTTTCAGAGCGTGCCCAGCTCTTGTCGCAAAAGGATGAGACTGGCGTTCTGGCTGTAAAAGCTTCTGCCTGAAAGTGACAACCATCACCTCTGCTGACACTATAATGGTCAAAATAAGCCACCTGGCCACCCAACTCCAACTAAGCCAGGAAGTAATGCGCCTGCGAAAAGAATCCAAATATCTGGTGCATGGAACCATCGACATTCACACTTGCTAACTGCAGACAACTCACCCTCTCATTCACAAATGCTCAAGGTTTGTCACCAATGGACACGTGTACAAATCCACACAGCACAGTCTTTTAAAACTTTTCCTCCTCTGTTTTAGTCAAATTTCTTATTTGACTAAATAAAATCATTATTGACCCAAACTTTCTTTTTTTTTTTTTTTGAAGTAGAAACACCCGGCTTTCCATTTTTAGCTCTTTGCTCATGCTTGCATTTATTAGTATCATCTTCAACGTATAGTATCTTGGCAAAAAAAAAAAGTAAAATCATGTGTCCTTTTTGTGAAGATTATCTCAGTTAAAATTTAGTTATCCCATAAAAGGACATACACAAAATTTTTCAGGGGCACTGCTTATTACAGCCAAAAAACTATAAGCCCCCAAAATGTCCATTAACAGGAGAGCGGCTATACAAGGTCTGTCCCAAAAGTATTGGCCAGGAAAACTGTTTTAATTATATTAACATTGGCTCGATACTTTCTGAACGGACCCCTGTTTGCATGCAGTGGAATGTTACACGTGGTGAGAGTAAGTGAATTTCAGTAACAATGGGCCATGAAGGAACCTCACAAATAATGCTGAATAAAATCATTAAAATCTATTATTCTGTTCATACAAAGTTCAAAAGCAAGCAAAACTAATATGCAGTGCTAAAAATCAGGATAAGGGCTAGCAAGGGCCAAGCGGTCACCAGAAGGGGGCACAAAAGTAGCCTGTGGCATGCTGGCAGTTTCTTGTTGTTGTGTTTTGTTTTTTTTTTAAAGAGTTTATTTCATTATTTTTTAGAAAGAGGGGGAGGGAGAGAGGCAGAGAGGGAGAGAGACATCAATGTATGGCTGCTTTTCACCTGCTTCCAGCCACAGACCTGACTGGAGACCTGGTTTGCAACCTGGTTATGTGCCCTGGCTGGGGAATCAAACCTGTGACCTTTGGGTTCACCGGCTGGCACCTTAACCACTGTGCTACCAGCCAGGGCAGTTTCTTGTTCCTTCATCTGGGCTCTGGTGACAGGGATGCACTCACTTCATAAAAATCTATTGATGAGTATCCTTATAATCTGTACATAACTTATACTTCAACTAAAAGTTGATTTAAAATTAAAACAGGGTAGCCTAATACATAGATCCCTTAGCCAGCCACCTATAAACTGGCAGCATAGAGCCAGAAGTGACACGTGAGGCCAGGCACCATGGGGGAGCCCCTTGCCTGTGGAACCCCACCCTCCCCCATGCACCTTGCCCCCTCCACGCCCCCTGACCTGATTGCCTTGCTTATGATGGGATGCTGGTGTCAATCGTCATATTAACCATTAGTACAGATGAACTTGGCTCTTGGTTTTAAATAAGTCATCACAAATTGCAGTTCTAATGGTTCCTCTCCTCTTCCAAAGGATCATCTTGTAAATCCCATTTTGGAGACATCTGTTCCCTGGGTCGAAGGCAACATCAGAACCATGAACAGGGTGGACAGAGCCTGGTGGTTAAGAGGCAGGCAACTCTAAAGATCAAATTCTCCCCAAACTCCCACCCCCAATCGACATGTAATGAGGACCCCATTCTACCTAACAAGTGTTTCAGGGGCCTATTTATGCACAGATGCTCTGATTATTTTAAATATGGGGAAAACATTGTCTTCAATAATATAAAACTAGAAGTTCTCATTAAACAAAATACATACACATACTGGTAAATCTCTGGTATCCCATCTGACCATGAAATAAATGCTCTGTTGAAGCAAGTAGCCTGCACACTAGAGCGTGTATACACAGTTTAATAATTTTAAGGAAATCAGAGTAGCATGCAACGCACTTTTCTCTAATACTACACTAACCAGGGAAAAGCGATGGCAGGGATGTATTTTTGGATGATTTAGAAGACACTTTGGAAATTCATAATGCTTTAAAACACAATTCATAAGAAATTGAGTTAGCATTGGAACATGTGCCTTTCAAGTTCTAAAGATAATTTTTCCCCTTCATTCTACAACTGTTAAAAATAGAAAATTCAGAGGACTGCAAAGGAGAGTGGGGTAATTGTACAAATAAATCTAGGCTGATACAGATCCTGTTTCAGTTTGGGTTTCCTCCCACACAGACCCTGAGACAAGGCTTTGGGTGCAGGGAGTTCATTTGAGAGGTGGACCCAGGGAGCATGTGAGGAAGAGAGAGCACAAGGGACCAGAACTGACACAGATGCACCCATGAGTGGGTTACTGCTGAGAGCAACTGGGTTCAGTGTTCCTGGGGGTCCTCTGTGAGGCTATCAAGCACATGTCAGAATTGTCCCTTCAATGGGGCAGGACAACTGATAGATACATACTGATAATGACTCCCCAGAGATATCAACACCTTAATCCCCAGAACCTGTGAACATGTTACCTAATATGGCAGAAGCAACTTTGCTGATGTAATTAATGATCTTGGGATGAAGAGATTATCCTGGGTTATCTCAATGGGCCCAATATAATCACAAATGTACTTATAAGAAGGACATAGGATTAAAGAAGGAGGTTGGGAGATGCCAAACTGCTGAACTTGAAGGTGGAAGAAGCAGCCATGAGCCAAGGAAAGCAGGTAGCTTCTAGAAGCTAGAAAAGGTAAGTACACAAATTCTCCCCTAGAGCCTTCAGAAGGAACATGTTTCTGCCAATACCTTAATTTTAGCTCTTCATAACCATTTCAGATTATGACCTCCAGAATTGTAAAATATTAATTTTGTGTTGTTTTAAACCAGTAAGTTTGTCATTAATATATTATAACAATAGAAGTAGTTGGTTATATATATATATATATATATATATATATATATATATATATAGTTGGTTATTATGTATATGTTGATTTCTAATCCCTCACCTCTCACCCTTCATTCATTGAAGATTGCAAAGCACATTCCCACAGTCAGCAGATGTTTTCAGGCAGAGAGACATGGAAAAATCATCAGGAACTGTCTGCACATGATTAAATGGTGAATTTGAGTGTGAGCTTCCTGGCCACCATAGCAAAAAGACAAAAGACTGTGTTTTAGAAGTCTTTCTCGTAAAATATTCTCCAGAACTTTCATCTGTCAGTGAATTCTTAAAGGAATATATCACATAGGACATTATGGGAGTATTTAATGAATAATGCTTTAAATAAGAGTTTAAAAGAAGCTGTGGAAATTCATTTCAAGTGTCTGTTCCGCAATTAGCCCTATATAAAAGTAAAAGGCAAAACATTCAGCCCTGGCTGGTGGCACAATGGATAAGGTGCCAGCCTGCGAACCCAAAAGTCACTGGTTCAATTCCCAGCCAGGGCACATAACCAGGCTGCAAGCCAGATCTCCAGCCATGTCCATAGCTGGAGGCAGGTGAAAGGCAACCATACATTGATCTTTCTCTCCCTCTCTGCCTCTCTCCTTTCCTTTCTCTCTGGAAATAATAAATAGAATCTTTAAAAAGCAAACAAACATTCGAACCTAGTTCAGGTAATTCATTTCTGTGGTTAATAGGTTATGCGACCCCTGAAAAGCCACTGTTGTTGAATGATTACAAAAATGTTCCCCATCTTGGACTCTTCTCTGTACTAATACCCCTGCAATGTGACCTTCAATACCCCCATTAAGAAGTGGAGTCTGTTTTCTCACTCCTTGAGCCTGGGTTGGCCTTGTGACTTGCTTTGGCCAATACAATACAGCAGGAAGGACAGTGTACACGTTTTACACTTAGACTTCAAAAGGCCTCTCTCTCTCTCTCTCTCTCTCTCTCCCCCAAACCCCCAACCTCTTTCTCCCCTCCCTCTCCTTTCCTATCCTCTCCTCTCCTTCCACCTTACCATCCCTCCCAGAATTCTGATGCTGCTGTATGAACAAGCCTGCTGGAGAGATGTGAAAGAAACATGCAAAAGGCCCCCATTAGGGCCAATTCCTCCAACTAAAGCCATCCCAGTTGACCATCAATGCATGAGTGTGTCTAGCTAAGCAAGTCAGGTCTGGCAGGCCTGGCCCAGATGAGAAGAACCATCCACTTGACCCATAAACGCATGAGCAATAACAAATGTGTTTTTTAAACAAAGCTATCAGGTCTTTTGTTATGCAGCAATAGCTAACTGATACAGCAAGCCAGGGCTTGAATCCCCAAACTTGTCCAGAAAAGTGGGATTAGGAAGAAACTGTCAGTTTGGCTCCAGTGGACAACATCTGCCCCTAGGCACAGCCAGGCTGCTGAAGCCACCACCATTCCCAAACAAAAGAACCAGCCAGCCTACCCATGGAATATTTGAAACTGACCTTTTGGGGTTTATAGGATATTGAGCAAAAGAGACCGCTGCTCAGACAAAGCTGATCCTTCAGCAGAGGTAAGACTAGCAAACAAGAGTAGCTATACTTCAAAACTGGGATGAGAGAGAAAGAGAGATCAGTCCCTGTTTGCTCCAGCAGGATGCAAAGTGCCACATCAAATCAGGTCTGGCAAACAGGAAGAGGACTGACTGGGCACCAGCCTGGGTGATGCCTGTCTTTGGATGCAAGGCTGATCTCGAGAGATTATTTCTCCTGGCTCTGATCCTCAAGTATTTGAATCCAGGATGCCTAACAATTAAATATCAGACTAGAGCTAGGGCTCCATTGTACAGAATTTTGCTACTTGTAAATGCATTTGGGGAGGTTTGGTTTATTTATTTGGTTTTTCCCCTAAGAACATCTATGGATTTCATAGGCTTCTCAGAATGCTGGATGCAACATTGCCTCTCTATCAGTATTCCTGCCAGGCTGTAACCATGTATTACTCTGTCTACATGTTATTGGACTTATATGCTACAATTCCTGTAAGAAGCTGTAACCATATTATAGGGTCCATGTATTACTGTGGTTATCTACCCTTACAGGAATGTCACTTAGTTGTGACTTATGGGATCTATTTTTACTGTATCTAGCTTAATGTGCCTCTATATTACTATGACACATATTACTGTACTTGTGTGATACTGTATCTTGATCCTACAGCTCTGATACTTTATTCATTATCTACCTTAGTATAGCTACAAGTTATTATGTGTATATGTAACTGCAGCTGTTTGTTGCACTATTACATTACTACAGCTGTATTTTACTCTATCCATGTAACTGATTCTGTTACTATGTTTAGGGCTCTGATTGTATTACTATGGCTATCTATGTGTTACTGCATTTATGTTATTGTATTTAGGTGTTATTGCATTTATTACTTAACTCTCACTTTACTGAAACTACACGGAACTGTGAATTTGCATTTACTCCAATAATAAAATCGTAATAGCTACCATTTGTTAAGCACTTCCTGTATATGTCAGTTCCTCTTCTTCTGCGTGCTTTCCATACAATTACCTTACAATGTAGATATTGCTATACCCATTTTACAGATGAGGAAACTGAGGTGCAAGACTTAAGATACTTACCCAAGGTCGCACAACCAGTGTGCGGCAGTGGGCAGAGAAAGAACCTTGAACCCAACCCTGTCTGACTGTTGTAGCTATTTGTGACAGAGCTGTGTAATGTTATACGCTGTGTCCTATACTTGTATGTTTAGGGCCTAAGTAAAGAAAATTGTTTGTTTTCTAAAGACACAAAAAGATACTTGCTGGGTATAGACACAGAATAAAATTTTTTAAACTATCAACTTCATTTTAGCACATTTCTGTTGAATTAGGAGTTCCTGAATTCAGGAACAATTAAGTTACAAAAGAGCCTTGATTGAGTTAGCAGACAATAAATTTAAGGAACAATGAAATTCATTCTCCTTTTTCAATGAATTTATAAAGAGAGAGATGGTTAGATGAGCTTAATTGTTGATGAGCTCTGTGCTTATGAACTTTATCAATTCCAAAACTGCCTACCAGGCTGGGAAACGCTTGGGCTTGTGACAGATGCCATTCAACAAAACCACCACCCCTGGGAATGAAGCCCCTTCCTCACACCCCTCTACTCTCACCTGCTCCAAACTTTGCAACCTGAAAAGACCGCAGGCTTCCATGGAATCTCCAGAACACCCCCTCTGCTCTCAATCTCAATGCTGCAGCCCAACCCCAGCCAACTCTTCTTGGCCTTAGCTTCCTGTCCAGTTCCTATGTCCAGGAGTGTCCAGGAGTGAGTTTTGTTCAGAAGAGGCCCACATGGCCTGGTCTGGAGCTGGAGTCTACAGGAAGAAGATCCCAGAGGGACTTCCTGTGTCCCAGTGCCACCACCAACCCTCCTCCGGGCAGAGCCAGGCCCAGGCCCAGGCCCAGCTGCCAGGCTGGTTCTCTTGGTCTCATGGCCTCCCCTCCCGCCCCAGGGAAGTCTCCCAGACCTGCCTGCTCCGCAGAATTTCATGATGCTTGCTGCACTGGCCCCCTCCCAGGCTTGTTGCTACCTGTTCACAGGCTTCCCAGTCCTCTGGTGGGTTCCACATCCTAGGGCCAACGTCCTTCTTCCCATCATGGTGGCTACTAGCTATATATATGGGCAACTGGGACAGAGCTTTAGGAGACTCCCAAACCTGAATTATATCGAAGCATGGTGACTGAGCTTCCTGGGACTAATGCCTAGATTATGTCTGGACTGTTAATGAGTCTAATTTCGAACATTTCTTAGCACTGAACAGCTGTAAATCAAGAAGCTGGACCCCTTGAAAATCAAGCACCTAGTTTAGGGATGAAAAACATAACACTCGCAGAGCACTGCCCCTCCATCCTATGCCTACTGCCAACATCACTAACTAGTCACAGACACTGGCTCCTCCAGACCTGCAATGCAACTTTCAAATCCTCAGTTTCAACCTCTAGCTCCAACCAGTCACATATGAAATGAGATTCATTTCTCTTCTAGGCCCACTCTTTCTTCATTGTGCAGATGGAGAAATTGAGGCCCAGAAGAAAAGATTTGCCCAGGTTCACACGAGTCAGAAGCAGAACCAGGATGAGAATTCAGGGTTCCTGGCCTCCAGTGCCAGCCATGAAGGCAGGAGATGTAGCTACAATGTGGAGGGGGTGGGATTTGTTTCACTTCTAAAGAAGCCCCAAAACACTGGCCAAAGAGGAGCCAATGAAAGCCCTGCGCCTCGACCCCTGGTTTCCATAGCAACCTTCTGGCCCCTGGTTTAGGTTGGGGAAGAGTTAGGGCTTCTGAAGTATCTTGAGTTCAATACAAGAGAACCTAACCCAAGCCTTTACCTACATTAACTAACCTGTTTCCATAATAACCTATGAGGAGGTACTATTATTGCCCCTACTTCACAAATGAGGGAACTGAGGCACAGAGTTGATACGTAGCTTCGCCGAGCTCACCCAGCTGTCACGTGCCAATGCTGGGATGTGGCTCAGCCTGGCTCCAGAGTTAATGAACGTAACCACTCATGCCAGCGGATTGCACACACATGCTCACACATGCAACACACGCACACTCACAGCTACCTCTCTGCCGACAGGGCATGGAAGTGCCCGGTTCCCCTGCGGCACCAAATATTATCAACTTTTTCATCTTTGCCCTCCTGGCAGGTGAGGAGCGGTCATCCATGGAGAGTTGGTCCCGGGCTCAGTCCAGGTCTCAGCCTCGCCAGGAGCCTCGCCAGGGGTACAGATTCAAGTTGTGGGTTAACTGCAGGAGGGAAGGGGGCCCCCTCCACCTGTGGGGGCTTCCTCTGCCAGGAGGGCCAGTCCATCAGAGGCTGGAGCCGGAAACAATAGATCATCCCTTCCCTGGGATTAATGAGGCTTCCCCGTGTTTGCGGAAAGGAGATTAAGGATCTTGTAGCTGCTTCGCCTCCTGTCAACAGAACAAAAGGCTCAGCAGTTGCTGGTTCCAGGGGCTTTGGGCATAAGCAAAGGGGGGCAGGGGGCTGCGCCTGGCTCTACCCTGTGCCTTTCCGTGCAAGCACCAAACATCGGGGTGTTTGTTCCCCCTCCCCACTGCTGCCCAAGCCCTCCACATGTCATTGAGCCCCTGACATATACCAGTCACTGTGCCAGGTACTGGGGTTAAAGGAAGAACCAGGACAGAAACAGCACCTGTCACAGTCTGCCAGGAAGATCGACACCAAACAACCAAGTATATGCTGACTTATTTAATGCCAAGTGCAATTAAGTGCTGCCTGGCAGAAGTACTGAGAACCATAAATGCTTGTGATGCAGCCCTACCTCTCTAGGGGGTCAGAGAAGGCTCCTGGGAGGTGAGGGGCAGGGGAGGAGCTAGGGTCTCAGCTGGGTCTCATGGGAAGGTCAGCTTGATAGGACTGGACAAGTGATTACATGTTGGAAATAAATATGAGATCGCTGACCAGGGAGTATGGGGGCAGCACCACTAACCTATGCCCAGAGCACAGATGGTAGAGGTTTGGAGAAGGCAGGGTGATCTGCCCGGGCACTCATGAGGTGCTGGGTGGGCCTGGGGCATGGGAGGTACGTCTGGGCTGAGATGGTAGATTTGAAAACCAGTGGGGAGGTCCTGCAGCTGTCATTATTGTGAGTCAGATACCGCTTCCAAGGAGGGAGACCAAAGGGGATCAAGGACTGACCCCTGAGAGGAGCTGCAGAGGCCAAAGGCAGGGGGCCGACAAGAAGGGAGAGTACAATCTGGAAGAAGCAGATGTGGCAAAACAGGGAAAGAAATGATTCGCAGAAAGCGAAGGAGGTGACGGTGTCAGATGCTGCCACATGATCTAGTAAGATTAGACCTGAGCTGTGTCATCGGACTTGGTAAGTATGTCACTGGTGGCCTTGGCAAGCGTGGTTTATAGGTGGAGGCAGAAGCCAGGATGGTGAGGAAGAGGAGACCATGGAGGTGAGGAAGCAGGGAATGTGAGTGAGCCTTCGAGGAGTGTTGCCATGAAGGGAAGGTGAGAAATGGGGCAATAGTTTAGGAAACACTTGAGCTAATGTGCTGGCTTAGGGCTTAATCCGGAGCTGGAAAACGAAGGGGAGATGTTGAATGAACGAACAAGTGGATGAAAAAATAAAGACTGAAGGAACTAATTGATGGAGGCAGGTCTTGGAGCTGATTGGAGGGAACCCGATCCCAGGCACTCATGGAAAAAGCAGGGACCTCTAACCAAGACATGGACCCTCCCCTCTGAGTATGGTGGGGGTGAGAACACGGAGGGGGAATGATGATGGTAAACAGAGGGAGCCCATGTCAATGACCTTGCCCTACACAGTACAGGTCAAGCTGAGGTTGTCTGCAGAGCTGGAGTGGCGGTGATAAAAGGAGGGTAAGGTGGGAGGAGGATAGAAAGCTATGGTGAGCAACTGGGGTGGGAGCGGGTGACCGGAAGACAGAGCTGGGTATAATGATGGCACAGGGCGGTGAGGGTCCGCATGATGTTGGAGCCCCTCCTTATTACCCACACTTCTTGAGTGCCCCTATGTAAGTCATTTCATTCTCATGAGATTCTAGTGATGGAGGGAGGCCTCTTCATTTCTATGTAGAAGCAAAGTAACTAAGTCTCAGAGAAATTGAGGACCTCGTCCAAGGTAACACAGCTGCTAAGCAGCGGAGCTGAGATTTGAACTTGAGTTGGTTGGATGCCAAACCCCATGCTCTTTTCACTGACCTGTGAAATTATACTCAGCACCACTGGCAGCCGGGAGTGGGAGAGGAGACAGGTGTGGAGTCTGCTCAGGGCTGGGGACTATGCTGGCCAGTAATGATGTCACGGAGCCAGGAGACCAGAGAAGTGGGGAGCTCAGGAGGTCGGAGCCAGTGGGGAGGTGGGGCAGTGCTAGGGGATTACATATGACTATGAGGGCAGAGAAAAGCAAAGGTCCCATGGCCATGTGGAGTGTGGGGGGAATGGAGGGAGGAAGGGAAGGAGGGAGAAACAGTCAACAACAAACAGCTTGGAGACAGGATCAGAGAATGTTACACTGTGAAACTGAGGTATTGGGCTTGATCCAAAGAGGAGAAATTCAACCATTCATGGTTCTGACAGACTATCTGTGGTGTTGATCAACTTGCTTAAATTTCTTCCCATCTATATACTGGGATCAATAGCCCCCATCTATATTTCTATAAAGAAAGCTGTTTTAAAGACCTCCCATACAAACCCCTTCCATGCTTTAGCAGATGCTACATAAACTGGCCCCACCACCTCTCCGGTCTCATCCCAGCCCACTGTTCCCATTATTCCTCTGCTTCAGTGTATCAGTTAGTACCACAATAATGCTGTGCAACAAACCAGCCCCAAACTCCGTGGCCAACAACAAGAAGTCTGTGGGTCAGCTGGGGTTTTGCTGATCTAGTCTGAGCTTGGCTGAGCTTGGCTCTAGGCCATGACTTGAGTTCAGGTCCCCTACGCCTGTTTCCCATTCTGCTACGACATGTCCTTCTCCCAGCAACGGCAGAGCCCAAGACCACAAGCCCAACCCCACAAAGTAGATGCCAGCTTCTACTTGGATCATGTCTACTAACATCCCATTGGCCAAAGCAAGTCACATGGTGAAGCCCTAAATGAACACAGTAGAGAAATGTGCTCCTGCTGCCATGAGGCTACTGCAAGTACATGGCTGTATAATAAAACTACAGGGGAATGAGGACCAGGACCAATGATTCTGTCTACCACATCCAGTCACCTCAGCGTTTGTTGGCCCCCAGGTTCAGCTGCTCCCTCTATCTGGGAAGACCTCTCCCATTCCCCACTCAGCTTGTGGCTGGCTTCTGTTCATTTTTTTGAGCCTCCACTTAACATTACCCTGTTTTAAGAGTCTTCCAACTTTCCCAGACAGGGAATAAAATAGGATTTGGTGAGCATGTGGCATTATCTCTGCCACCACCCTCCAATCACATACAATAGCTTTGTCCATCCGACGAATAAGACAGCCATCAAAAATGGACAAAGATGAGACAGAACCCCAAAGGAGGAGACCTGGGAGTCAGAGGCAAGGGAACAGGGCAGTAAGAAATAAAGGATGAGGGGACCAAGAGAAGATGCCCAGGACTCAGGGTGACAGATATAGGCCGAGGAAGGTGCAGAAAGAGACAAGGACCAAAAAGATCACCGAGCCAGTGGTAGAGGCCATTGCAGAAAGACAGGACCCAGAGGGGCTGCCTGAGAGAGGACGAGCAAATGCATCGCCCTGCTCTTTCATTGCCCTCACCAGTCACAGATGCACAGAAGCAATGGCTTCTGAAATCTAATTTGGCCTTTGTCAGCTCTGTAAATGCTGTTCTTTAGGGGTGATTCCCTGGTAAATGGACGGAAATTTTAAATTAGACATCCACATTGGCCATCCGGGACCGTTCTCCGGAACTCCGTACGGATTGTCACGTGAGTGCTAATGCTGGTGACAAATGGGAAGTCATCAAGCTGCTTAGGCAGCGACTTAGGCAATCCAGCCAGGGCCATCAGCCTGGTTCTGGCCTCTGGCTGCTGCAGCAGCAAAGGAAATGACTGGGCCATGGGAGGATGGGGGCCTGGAACTAATTATTAGAGCAGGGGACAAGAGGGATATGACCTTCAAGGGGCTTAGGGTTCAAACAAGGCTGCTCTTGCCCACCCACCTTCCTGGGTCTATCTCTGGCCTAGTCCTCACCAGCTGCCAGAAAGAAGTCTGCAACGTGCAGAATGACTATGTCCCTCCCCTGCTCAAAAGTCTGTAGCTGAAGCCTGTTGGCCTGTGTCACCCATCTCCATCCACCTCTGATTGCCACCTCACCTGCGGTGGACTGCCATCCTCCACAGCTCAGATCCGCCTGGCTGTCAAAAACACCACGGGAAAGTGGCATTCCAGCATCTTTCCACTTCTGTCCCAGGACCTTCTCAAACATTCCAGGAGCCTGAAATTTCCAATTCAAGAAAGCTGGTGTCCACACAAGCACCCTCCAACTGATGGGGACGGGAGGCGTGGAGAAATGCCTCAGCTCTCCATCTTTCAGGAGGAGGATTCTGGGGCACTCTCCGGAGGCCTGCTGGGGTCATGCTCCCATTGCCCCAGAAGCAACTGTGATAACTTACGGTGACTCTGTTGGCTTTGGCCTCTCCACCTTCATGGCCTCAGGGTCCCTGCTCTCACCCCCACCCCCCCACACACACACACACTTCCTGGAATTATATCCATATCAATGACCGACACCCAGATCTTTGTCTCTGGCTCTCCCCCTCTCAGTGCTTTTCCAACTATATTCCATTCCCAGGCTCCTTAGGATGTGTCTTGCCCTTCTCTCACCCATATTTGGTTCCATGATCTATTGTCACCCTCTTGAAAGTTCTAACAATTTTAAACAAGAAACCCCATTTTGATTTTGCACTGCACCCCACAAATGATATGGCTGGTCATGCTCTGAATGTCAGCCCTTTGCACCAAGCCTGGCACCTGGTATGTGCTTAGCAAATATTGAAGCAAAGTGAGCTGAGCTTGGAGCCTCTATTCTCCCTCTCTCCATTCATGATCCTAGTTCCTTTCCTACTTCCCTCCTGACCCAGGACTTACAGGTTGCGGGGATCTGGGGCAGACAGCAGCAGAAGGTACGGTTTCTTCCCTGGGGCACAAGGAGTGGCCGGTCTGTGGCCAGGCCCCTTGACTAGAACCCATCCTTTAGCTGTCAGATCAGGAATTCCCTGTAGTCACAGCTCCCTAGGAGGAAACCACGCATTTTCATTTCACAGTGTCATTATGCAGTTTTTCATCCTGTTTCAAAAAACTAAGCCTAGATCATTGGGAGTTGCCCTCTCTCCCAACCCTGCTAACAGAGACAGAGGAGTGGCTGCACCAGCAAAGCCCTATAAAGACACAAGGTTAATGGAGAACCTCAAAAAATGAGAAGCAGGCTGGGATTTTAGACAAGACCCACCTTCAAAGGTTGAGAAGTTGGGCTAGGAGAAGGGGTCAGGGTGAGGAAATGCTTTTCTTAATTGAAAACGAAAAAGACAGCCCCGGGAAAATAGCACCCATGTCGCGTGATCAGCTCGTGTCTGGTTTCCACTGGGAAGGGAGAAGACGTGAGGCTGTGATCACAGACAAAGGAGACCGAAGGCCCTTCCAGGGATTTGCAGAAAGCAATCATAGATAAGGCGCCTTCACGGGGCAGGCAAAGCTTCACAAAGCACAGACACGAGGGGTGTAGCACCTCTTGCTGACCAGAGGCCTCAGGGGCTCAGGCAAGCCCCCGAAAAGCCAGAATTAAATTAGCCCGAGAACAAGAGGAGTGAAGACTTCAAATTAAATTACGTTTAATTATCAGCAGGGAAGGGCTAATGAGGATGCCTGATTTACCTAAATGTTTGGCAACTTCTACATCTTGCTCTAAATTAGCTTTCACTTTTTATATGCAGTCATTAGAGATGAGTTCGTTGTTATGCTTTGTTATATAATAAATTCTACTACACGTGCACACATATTTTACACACACACACACACTTTCAGTTTTGGTTTTGTCATTGCAACGCAGAGATTTGGAAAACATTAAGTGTCCTCAATTACCCACAGCCACGAGAAGGTTTTTGTTGTTGCTATTCAAGGTGACTTTAGCCCGGAACCCCGCTGTCCACCTAGTGGCCACTATCCAAATTGCAGCATAATGTCAGGAATCCCGGAACAGCTTCAAGGGGAAGGGGGGGAGGTCCTGGGTAGGTAAAGAGACTGGAAAAGGGGAAGGCATCCACCTGCTGGCCTGCAGGGGACAGGTTTTATTCAGGGGAGGAGGAGACAGGAGGTAGTCACCGCTGGTAATGGGGTCACAGAGGTCCCAGTGACTGGAAGAGATCGGAAGCCAAGAAGCCACCCAGAACCAAGAGCAGCCCAGGGCACAGAGGGGGAGACCCTGCCTGAGTGCAGGCAGGAAGGTGGCAGCTCTCAGACCCCAGACCCAGCGTAGGGACACCGCATCTCCAGCAGGGCCGCTGAGGAGCCAGAGGGAGGAGGAGAGGTGCAGGGAGAGCCCCCCAGGCAGGGCGGGAACGGCCTCAGCAGGGCCAGGAGGAGGTGGAAAGGGGAGGAAACGAAGTTCCTACTGACCTTAATCATTCAAAACATGCACCGGGGCTGGGCACACAGAGAAAGGGAGAGGCCCTGAAGCCATCGAGCTAGAGAGCTGGTGACAGGCCTGAGCAAGCTAAGCTCAGAGCAGCCGCCCCTGCCCCTCTCCCCACCAGCAGTACATCTAACCTGGTCACAGCTGAACCCCAGCGGGAGCGAAGTTCCAGGGTGCCTGGAAATACCTTCTTCGGTGGGTGCCGCTAACCAACCTTATTCTCACATGGTGGCTCATTTTTTTATATATCAGCAACACAGACCTCTCTTGACTTCATCCCTGACCTGGGCCCAAAGCAGAAAAACATCGCCATGTCACCGCTTGCACCTTCGGGTGGGTCACAGCAGCACGGAAACACAGTGGGAGTCGTGAGGATAAGTGTCGTATGAGGAACTGGGGGAGGTGGGGGAGTAATGAATCCAGAAGCCTTGTCCCGCTGCCGAGTCCCGCGTCCCGCGTCCGATGTCCCGAGAAGGTGTGCCCAGGTACAGGAGGCCTCACCAGCTACCCAGAACATGCGTTTGGGCAGCATCTTTCTGGCCTCCAAGCATAACCCATCTGCCCGCACCCCTGACCCCTGAGGGAGAGCAGCCCTTGGAGTCCTCGTAGGAGCCAGGCCCCTCGGTCCACACTAGGGTTGCTAAGCACCACTAGCAGCTTCCCAAGGCCTGGCTGGAGCCACCACCGCTGCTGCCATCTTGGCCATGGCCCTTTGACTTGTTCCCAGGTCTCCCGGGGGCCTCTCTAATGTGTTTTCTTCCTTCCTTGAGCAATCTTTGCCCCACCCCTGGGACCCCCACCTCCAGCAGGGGTTCCCCTCTCCAGAACTGCCAGGGTGCAGGGGAGAGAGGCCCTCGGTCTCTGGCGATGCCTCCTCCATGGTCCCCAGGCAGCCTCAGGGCAGGCTGTAGAGAATCTTCTCCATCGCTCCAAGGGCCATTGCTTGGCCGAAGAACACAGGCCCAAGTTTCAACCCTGACTCTGGCTCTCCTAACGGTGTTATCTGGAACAGTTATTGCACCTACCTGAGTGTCGGTGCCCATGTCTGTGCACTTAGCACAGCCGTTGGTAGAAAGGCACCAGCCAGACCGTGCCTCAAAGGAGAGAGCGAAAAAGGAATACATACTAATAAAGAAGAAGAGAGGGATTCAAAGATACCCAGAAATGAGCATCCTGAGAAAAGCAGCCCACAACAGGAGTTTAGACCCCCAAGGCAGAGGCGGAGAGGGGTCTTGCCAAAGAGGAAATAGCAGGAAGGTTCTGGAAAAAGGATGGCAGACGGGAGAGTGAGTCAGTTCCCACAGCCACTGAATAATTCACAGGGCAGCCGGATTGGCATATGCTGCCTCTGAACCCTCCCCAGCAGGACGACCAGCCTGCTCCCCCTCTCCCTCCCCACCAGTCGTTGCCCAGGAAACCAGCTTCCTCCTCCTGGAAGAAGGGCTGCCGGGGGGCCCAGAGAACCTGGTGATGGAGGGTGCAGAGGATGTGAAAGGGGAGCCAGGGGGCCGGGGAAGAGTTGCTGGCTGGTAAAACGTCAGCGCTACCAGTCGCTGCCAGGTGGGGAGGGCAGGAATACCTGGGTGAAGAGGAGGCGGGGGATCCTGGGGACCTACCTTCTTCAGAAGCCACTCGAGATGCTACAAAATAAAACAATAAAGGTGCAGAAGCTGCCAACCGGGACAGATCAGAAATGAGACCATGCCCAAGGGCGAAAGGTCGGGGACTTGAGGCTGCTTTAAACCCAGTCAGGGACTTAGCTCCCTTCCTGGGTTTTGTGTCTGGCTCCCTCCAGGACCCCGGTCTCCACCTTCTCTTGTGCGGGACTCTAGCTCTATGGAAAGTTGGCATCTCATGAGCTTGGAGTGGACTTTCCAAAACAGCTCCTTCCCAGCTTGCCTCTGGTACAACCTCCAGCACCACCACCTCTGGCCTTGTGCAGGCAGCCCCTGGCCCCGGGGTGCCAGCGCCTCCTGTGGCACCCCTTCCGGCTGCCTTCCCTAGGGGCACCTGCCCTCGGGGCCTCGCCTACCACCTGAGCCCAGCTGCTCTTGTCTTGCCCCTTCAAGCTGCCTCCCAGGACGCAGGGTCCAGGGCCCTTGCCTTGTCTCCGCCCCAGTTCCTATGGGATCCCAATGTGCCCTCGTATTTTCAGGTTACTTTCCGATGCGGAAGACACCCACGCCTGCCTCATACAGTGAACAACACTAAAGCCAAGAAACAGAACCTTCTACCCCGGCCACTGCGGATGGTCACAACAGAACAGAGTCTTCATTGCTAAGTGAACTGAGGCTCAGCTCCTAAAGTATCTGGAACCACAACCAGTTACTGATTTGTAGAACCGTGTGCAAATGGCTTCACCTCTCTGAGCCTCGGTTTCCTCATCTGCATGATGCAGACAGCCCTATTTTGCAGGCTGAAGCAAATTGAGAGAGTGTAGCACACACTGGCTAAGTCATGGTTGCCGTTTATTCTGATTATTATTGTGATCATGTTATTTTCTATATAGAACTTCCATCTGCCACAAAGCCTGACACACTGAAAACTTCACTCAGTGAGCAAATTTGTCATTATTGTCTGAGCAAGCTATAGATTTTGATTGAATTTGCCAAATACAATCATGTTACTGAGCACACCCAATTACATAAGGTTGAATTTGCACTTCTAAATTAAGAGAGTGACTTTAGATATGAAACGGAGGCTACAAAAATAAGGATTTGCATATCTTTCCAATTTTCCCGAAATTTCTAGTTTTCCCTTTAAAGAAAAATAAAAGGTTTAAGTTTTATTTTTTTTTTTAACCTAAGCTTTCCAAGTTTTCAAAAATGGTATCGTTTTCAGCCCCACAAGGTGACAGAAATATGCCAGTAATACCCTAGGATGCCCTTAAGCTTGACACCCCCATTTCCGAGTCACCCTACCTACAGCCCAACTCAGCGGCGTTCAGTCGGAAGCCCTGTGACACCTCCCCAGGTTCAGGGCCTCAAAACAAGAACCCAGGTTTTGCTTGGCCCCAGTCCCAGGCAAGTCTAGTGTTCCCTCCCTTCAGTTCCAAGCCTTTCCTGTCTCATTTCTTCTCACACCAACTAGGGTGGGTTGAGCTGCACCCTCCAAAAATGCAGGTTGATGTCCTAACTCTTCGGAACCTGTGAATAAAGATCTTATCTAGAAATAAGGCCTTAGTAGATATAAGATGAGGTCCTGCTGGAGTAGGGTGGGCCCTTAATCCAATATGACTGGTGTCCTTATAAGAAGAGAAGAGATGCCAAGACATACAGAGAAGAGGCCATGTGACGACAGAGGCAGAGGTGGGAGTGGTGCCGCCATAAGCCAAGGAACACCAAGGATTTCTGGAAGTGACCAGCAGCCAGGGAACTATGCTGGGGGTGAGGGTCACCGAATCTGCACCAGGGAGAAGACCATTGAATGGGCCTTGAAGGTTAAATAAGAGTTTCCTGGGGCTACCCTATGTCAGGCTAAAAATGTTTGGCCTTGCCCTGACAGGTGATGGGGACTCACCGAGGGTTTCAGGCAGGGGGTTAATCACAGAATTAGATTTATGCACTAGGCCAATGTCTCTGGCTGCCATGAGAAGATGGTGGATGGGAGGGGGTGTGAGGAGGCAAGGAGAACTGGGAAGGGTCTGAAGGAACAGGCCAGGTAAGAGGTGAGGAAGCCAGAATGAGGGTGTGTTGTCTGGGGTGCAGAGAAAGGGGTTAATGCAATCAAAGGCCTAGCCTGTTAGACATTGGAGTGGGGCAACTAATGGCTCCTTTTTCGAATGAAGCTGGAGGTAGGTGTGTTGGCAGAAAGTGAGGGGTCTGTGGGGACCAGGGCCCTGGGAGGGTCAGCGTGGCTGGTGTAGTCAGCGAGGAGAAGGGCCGGCCAGAAGGCAGCAGCAGGACGAAGGTGGAGGACATCCTCCGTGGGCCAACCCTCCGCCTGGGCCCAGGATCCAGGATGCAAGGAGAGCAGTAACGCTAGGCCAATGCGGCCTGTGCCCTCCAGCCACTCCGGGACTTGCCAGACTGGGCGTCCCGAGTCTGGAGTGGGAAAATATGTTGCCGGCTATCTCCGTTAGGGTCTGCGCAGGAAACAGATGGCACTCTGAAATTGAGTAGTTTAAGGGGAGTTTATGAAGGGTCTATTTACCAAGGTGTTGGCAGGGCTTAGGGGAGCCCCAGGGGCAGTGCTGCTCGCTCAGGCTTGTTTGGGGGAAACTGGTACTCCGTGACCACTCTAGTGCTGCGGAGGCTGGAGAGGAACCACAGTGGTGCCCAGGGAGACAGCCTAGAAGCCTCCAGCCAACAGAGACTCAGACCTTTGTTCAGACAGCAGGGAGGAGCCAGGGAAAGAAGTACCCCGACCTCATTCTCCTCCCTCCCTCCAGCCTCCAGCTGGGTGTGCCCACTGGCTGAACCCAGTAGGAAGCCACAGGGCAAAGCCGCCCGTCCGTGGATCCACACAGGTCAGGGAGCCGGCTGGAGAAAGGCAGCGCGTGGGTTTGGAGGGCAAACAGAAGACATGGAAGCCAGAGGTAGGGGTCCCCATCTTCAGAAATGCTGTGCTCCCTGTGGGGGAGGGAACAGACTCTTCCTGTGGCCCCAGAGGGCTCTGAGGACAAAGGCGTATTTTTGTGTGTGTCAGGAGGGGCGGGTGTAACGTTGGGGGAGAGGAGACACTTCTCATCCGTCTCACAACTCACCCCCACGCTCTTCCTTCAACAGCGCCTGATTTCTGTCTGGCGGTGGAGTGGCACTTCTCCTGGTTAGAAAGTTAGTGATCAGATTCTGTGATTAGGAGGAAGAGGGTGGCGGATGAAGAGAAAGAAAATGCTGCACCGGTTAGAACCTCTGGGGCTCCTCGGACAGCCAGATGGACGGGCAGGCAGACCAGGGACCACCCCCGCCCCCGCTGACCCCTGTCCTGCTTCTTGTCCCCTAGAGTACAATTGAGTCAAAGGTGCTAATAGATCCGTGAAAAAGATAGATGGAGTAATCAGGGTAAATTAAATTAACATGCACAGGGTAATCAACACTCATTAAGCCAATTTAGTCAAGTGATGACCTCAGTCAGCTTTTATTTAATCATATACTTAAATGTCAAATCAATATGCAAATCTCTCCCAGGCCTTTTTCAATTATAAGCCATTAAAAACTTTCAAGTAAATCAATGCAGCTAGACAGAGTGGGCGAGGCAGGGAGCAGGGAGAGAAGCTGGGCCCCAGATGAACAGACCATGGGCCTTTTGTCTACAGCACTGGGGCAGCCCCCTCTCCAGGACCATCCCCCGCCATCTACCGTAAACCTGACCCTCTGGTGATCCATTCCATACCCCTGAATCGGCTATGAGGAAAAGAATGGCACTGAACTGAATCTTCCCTGAAAGCCCCGTAACCATCACATTCACACAGCTCTGTGCACGCAGCACTTGGCTTTTTGCAATCAGTTTGTGCCCATCATCTTGTGGGAGCCTCCCTAAGACCCTAGGTAGACATTCATACCCCCAAGTTATTGATGACCAAGTGGGAGCTTGGAAAATCCTAGGGGCTTCTCCCAAGACCCCAGCTCACCGACAGAGAAGGGAGACTCAGGGTAACATCCTGAGGTCACATCCAGCCTGAGGCCAGTCTGCCACTTGGACATTCAGACAAAAATGGGGAGAAGGGGGAGGAATGTGAAGGGGGCCTCTCTTCCCACCCAAGACTGGGCCCCCAAAGTCCCTGTGCCCCACTCCCAATGCCCTAGTGAACCTGGGTGTGACCAATCCATGTTTCAAAGGCTGTGTCACATTCAGTTAACTTGTCCCAGGCCTGTGAAGAAAGAAGTCAAATCAGGACTGCCTTTGCTTATTAGTATCTCATCTACCTCTGATGCTGGCAGGTTCTGTAACACCAGCGAGGTGGGGAACAGACAGAACCAGATCCCCCAACAAGGGAGAGAAGAAAGGGCCGGCTCTCACCAGGTTCTTGCTGGTACCCGCTGGCATTGTGCCAAGTGCTCTTCCCTCAGTGGTCTTAAAGTACTACCCCTCCCCCACTTCCTGAAAAAGGAAGCAAGATCACAGAGGGTGGTCACGTCCCTGAGTTGCACAGTGACTTAGTTAATGGTGGAGTTGGGAATAAAAACCTGGTCTTTCTGAGTCAAAGGCCTTGAAGTCCACAGGTTATCCATGGCCAGGAGATCTTGGGGACCTATTCCCATGGGCCCTTTCCCAAGACACTGCACCACTAGCTGGCACAGGCCAGCTGCTGGACTAGGGCTCTGGCTCCCTGGAGCCGATAGAAGGAGTCCAGGGGAGCAGACTGAACCCCCTGCCTGTCCCAGGAGGTCCAATCTCAGGCCAGTGCAGCAGAAATGACACCTGCTTCTCAGCAATCTGCTCCTCAGGTCAGCCAAAAGCTGACAGGTGAGACACTGGAAGAATCTTGATACTATCACAGCAGAGCCAGACAGAGGGTGTGGACTAGGGAAAGGCACAGTAATTGATTTGTATGTGGCCCAGTGGTGCCGGGCAGTGACCCCAAAAGCAATTAGAGTGTCAGTGACCACTGATGTGAAGGAGCCAACACTGGTGCCTTTGACTGTTTCAGGGGCACATGCCTGCAGCTCTGAGCCATTCCCGAGGTGGGGGAGGTGGAGCACCCCTGTCTAGGTAGGGAGGGAGAGAGCAGCAGGAGCCCAACTGGCAGAGCCAAGAACCAGCACCGTTGGCCCAGGCGGACGCCGTGAGCATTCGAAGGGCACCAGCCCTGCACACCTCACTTAGAATCGGAGTGGGAACAGACAGTGTGGGCAGCATGCTCCCGGTATCATCTCTGAAAGCCCTGTGTCTGCGAAACCTCTCAGTTCTGGGCAAACTCAGATGGTTGGTTCCCCAAAAGACGAGCCAGCCAAGACACCCGCCCTTTCCTTATCTTCCACCCAGCAGCATGGGCGGGGCGTAGGTGTGCCAACAGTTTCCCAACCAGAAGGCAGAGGAAGAGAGGAGTGAAGGCGGGAAGCCAGATGGCCTCCGCTCGGTGCCCGCAGGTTTCCGGAACTAAGCTAGGAGCATTCAGATACATACGATCCCACTTAATCCTTGTGACAACCCTGGCAAGCTGAAGTTGTTATTCTCATTGGATAAATGAAGAGAGCAAAGCTCAGGTCCAAGAACCGACCAAAGTATGAAAATGTGTCAAATCACATGTTGTACCTCTTCAACTTACACCATGTTATGTGTCAAATATATTTTCTTTTTTTTTTAAGTGCAACTATTTTTCTGGGTGGCTTTAACCAGCAAGTCATGGCCGAGGAAGCAGAAGCGAGAAGCTCCAAAGGGGCTTGGCCTTACCAGGCTCTGTGGGCCAGAGAAACAGAATTAGTTTGACAAATGCCCCTTCTCTAGGAAAAGCAGATTTTGAAAGCATTTTCATTGCAGGGAGAGGTAAACCCTTGTCTGGGTCTTCAAAGGGGAAAATGGCTCCCAAGGAGGAAATGGGACTGTCACGGTGAATGGGGACCTGGAGTGACCCTGGTGAAGAAGGACAAGGAGGTCTGAAGGTGTCAAGGCCAGCAGCTCCCAGATTTAAAGAGGGCTTCATGCAGAAGGCAGGGGACCAGGGCAGAGAATGACACAGAGCCAAAGAAACCACCAAAACTGCCAAGGGGACTAAAACATACCAGGAGGAGGATTAAAAACACCTCCAAACTCCAGAAAAATTCCCATCTGCGAGGATGAGAGAGCCCAGAAAATCCTGCAGAATATGTGTGGAATGAGAAAATTCTAAACAGACAAAAAGTCTTTGTTTTGCAAAATGAAGAAAAAGGAGCACCTTTCTCACTTGACCTCCACCCTGGCAAGGATTGAGGACATCCAGTTTGCGCTCACAGGGAAGAAGTCATGTACTGACCAGCAGGGTCCTGCACGGGCCTCCCCCAAATGAGACTTGCCCAACTTGCCTCATTTCTCTGTCTGCAGGGTGACCCAGGGGAACTCTGGAAGAAGACTCCACCTCCGCTTGGGTGAGAAAAGGGAGCTGGAAGGCAGAGCTGGTCCTGAGATTCAGAAGGGCTGGGAGGGAAGTGTGAACAGGATTTGCCTGTGTGGGAGGAGCCTGGCAGGGAATCCCAGGCCTGGGAATCCAGGACACAGAAGAATGAAGGTGGGAAGCCCAGAGGGAAGAAAGATCCTTCCCTCCAGACAGTAAGGGGGTAACTCCCCTGCACTTGCCTCACTCACAGCTCTCGCTTCCTGGACCTAACCAACCCCTACAACATGTAAGGCATCTCCTTCCTCAAATGAGCACTTATGGAGCACCCACCACAGGCCAGGCCCTGTTCTAGGAGCTGACACCCAGCCACACACAGGGCAGAGAGGCGCCTGCTTTCGTGGCCTGGAGGGTCTGGCACAGGAGACAGCACTGACCAGAGTTTGCAGCTCCACCCTCTCCCCAGGAGCTCTAATCCAGCCTCACAGTGACTCCTGAATTTCTCCCTCCAGCCCCAGCCTCTCCCAGAAATGCCAGATGCAAGTTTCCAACCGATTTCTTGATGCCTAAATTTGCATTTCTCACAAGTACTTTAAACTCAGCATCTCTAAGACAAAATGATTCCACACCTTCCCCCTCCATAAAACCTGTTCCTGCTCTAACCAGATACCCAGGCAAAAACCTGGAAGTCATGCTACACACATACACACACACACACACACACACACACACACACACACGCTCGCTCGCTCTCTTGAACACAAAATCCAATTCCCAGCCAAGTCCTTCTGGTCCAAATGTCACCCAAAAAATCCCAAATGTGACCACTTCTCACTACTTGCACAGCTACCAACCACCCTGCTCAAAGCCACCATCGTCTCTCTCCTGAACCGGTAAATTAGTCTCCTTGCCAGTCTCCTTGTTTGCCAACACGCCCACCCTGCAGCCCAGTGGTCACACTGATGCCCAAGTGATCTTTTTCCAACGATAAATCGAACCATTTCTCTCCTCGGCTCAGAGCCCTCCACTACAAAGCCCTGGCCCCTCCAGCCTACAAGAAAGCAATGCCCCCTCCCGTACCTTCTCTACGCTCCCCTCAACAGCAAGCTGCTTGAAAGAATTTCCCTAACCCAGTCTCTCCACGTCCTCACTGCCAATCCCACCAAGTGTCACTGTCCTCTGCCTCCGAAACCACTCTCTCCAATGTGACACACGGCCGTCCACTGGCCAAACCCATAGTCTCCTTGGTCTGTATTGTCTGTGATGATCTGCCCATGACGCTGCTGGTCACCCACCCTCCTCCCACAAGTGCCCTCTCCCTGGGGTTCCTGGGTCCAGCTCCCCCTGGTTCTCCTGTCTCCCCTTGACTTCTTCTCTATCACCTCTTGGATGCTTCCTCCTGCTTCTCCCTAAATAGCAAAGGTTCTCTGGTCTTGAAACGTGGCTTCTTTTCTGCCTATTGTAAACATCCCCTCTCCTTTCACCTATTCATCCCTAGTTCACTACCCCTCATTCTCTGGTGGCTCCCTGGTCTAGGTCTTTGGCCTCAGAGCTGGAGTTATAACTTTTTCCTGGCCACAGAGCTGCCAACCAACATGCGGAGACTATTCCAATTCAATTTCCAATACCAGAAATGTTGGTATTCTCTCTCCCTCAGCCCCCACGTCTAACTTGTTACTTCGCTTTGCAGTTTAATCTGCCTCCCTAATAGTGCTTGCACTGTCTCCTCCCTCCTTGCTGCTGCCTCAGGAAAGGCTGCTCACCTGCATCACTACCCTCGCTCATCTCCTCCAGTCCATCCTCCAGTGTCTCAGCACCAAACAGGTTTTTATGAAATGCAGATCTGGCCATGTCACTCTGCTCCACTGAACCTTTCACAGGTGTATCAGCAAGCTATTGCTGCATAACAAATCATCCTTAAAGCTCAGTGGCTTCAAATCACTGTCATTTGTTATATATAGCTCATGCACCTGTGGGCTGGCTGGGTTCACCTGACCTTGGCTGGAGTCAATCATGGTCTGCAGGTAAACTGAGGGCTCATTTCCAGCCTGGCTTCATTGCGGCACATCCTCTCCTGGGACAGCAGAAATATGCTCGGCCTCTCCAGACCTAGGCTGAGAACTGACACAGGATCAATCTGCATCATTCCATGGTCCAAAGCAAGACAATGACTAAACTAATATCAAGAGGTGGGAAAATACATTCTGCCCTTGATGGGAGTTTATAAGTCACCTAGCAATGGGCCTGGGTACAAGGAGGGGTAAAAAAGCAGGCCATTAGCACAAGTCACCACGATAGATTCATTGCCTGAAAGGTCAAGTCTCAATAGCCTGGCATGGACACCCTCCAGGAGCTGACCCCGTCTCTCATTGTCTGAACTTCCACCCACTCCCCAACTTCCAGGGCTCTGCAATTATGCCTGGTTTGTTTACACTCCAGGCTTACCTGTGCAGTGCTGTTTTTCATTACCAAGGCTCCTCCGCCCTCTCCACCATGGTCCACTTGGGGAATCCTTAGCCACTCCCTGAGATCTAGCCCAGCAAGCGGCTTCTTCTAGGGCCAGTCCACCCAGACCACCTGCCCCCCCACCACAGGCTAGTAGCACCCCCCTTCCTTTGCACCCTATTAGAGCACTTACCCTTATTTATAGCAAAGATGTGCTCATTTCCTCCCCCAGAGAATACCTTAGGGCAGTTTATTAGTTTGCAATGACCGCTGTGACAAATTGCCACAAAGTTAGTGGCTTAAACTATACAAACTTGTTCTCTTGTTGTTCTGGAGGTTAGAAGGCCAAAATCAGCCTCACTGGGTTATAAAGCAACAGTGCTGGCAGGGCTGGTTCCTTCTGGAGGCTCTGAGGAAAAAATCTATTATTTGCTCAGCTTTTCCAGCTTCTAGTGGCCACAGGGATTCCCCTCCTCTGCCCTCACAGAGCAAGAGCATCCCTTTTGTCTCTGCTCATCCCACCTGCTCCACTTCTATGCCAAATCTCTGCCTCTGTCTTATTGAAACACTTGTAGTTACATTTAGGGTCCACCTGGATAATGCAGGATAATTCCCCCATCCCAAGATTATTATCTTAATCACACCTGCAAAGCTCACTTGGTCATAAAGGGACCTGGTATCTGTGGGGGCCATGATGCAGCCTACTACAGGCAGTGCATGCATATTTCTTCTTCTGGCCTCTCCTCCACCTGGCTCGGGACCGGGCACATGATGGATGATCAATACATTTGATGAATGAAAGAATAAAGGAGTGAGAGAATGAACATAGTACCAGAGTGGCCGCTGGAAGTGCCAGGGTCCCCAACAGACTGACTGGCAAAGTCAGCAGTAAATACTAGGGCTCCTGAAACTCCATCCCCTCCACTCCGATAACAGAGAATATTCTCTGTAATAAATGAGAGATCAAACCGGAACCTCTGTACAATGAAGGAGCTAGGCTGTCTGAGCTAAAAGGAGAAAGTTGCTTCTCCCCAGAACCGCAGACGCAGAGCTGTGAGCTCACCCCCTGGAAGCATTAACGCCCTGTTTCTTGTTGTAACTGCAGCCTGGGTTCTGCGGGAACATTCACCCTGTTTTGGGGCATTCAACAGAAAATTGCCAATACTGTTCTGTGCTAGTCAAGTAAAAAGCTGTCCCTGATCTCAAAGATCTGCCAGTTCGAACTCCTTTCTAACATCTTTGAAATGACCTATCCTCAGCCTACCACAGCTTCCGCACCCACGGAGCTCATGGCAGCCCTGTTCCTGACATTGCAGAACCCACCTGAAGGCCCTTCTATTCATTCAACAAACGCTGCGCATTGATGACACGACAGCCCTGGCTCAGCCCTTTGCTCATTGCTGGGCTGCCCCATGCATGAACCGCCCACTGACTAGAGCGTGACATCCCCCACAGGCCTTCTGGAACCTTCCACCTTTCCCTGATAATTCTCACCACAGTGTCCAATGCTGCAGAGAAGTTGGGAGGGTGTCTAGGAAGGGAGGTGGGCCACAGACGCTGGAAAGTCATCAGTGAGGGGAACCAGAGACGTTCTCATTCAAGGGGAAAAGGAAGACAAGCTAATAGAGAACAGCATGAGAGATGGGAGTATGAAAACAATAGTAGCCACCAATTCATTAACTAGCTTTCACTATGTGCCAGATGATGCTGTGTGCTCAACATAAGTTGCCTCACTCAGTCACCCTCACATTTCTACAAGGGAAATATTATCAGGCCCCCTTTACAAATGAGGAAACTGAGGCACAGAAAAATAAATGAACTTGCACACAGTTGCGAGTAGCACTAAGATTTATTTCTAGGCTCTTCCTTCTAGAAATTTGACCATGAAGAAAAGGTAAGCCGTGCGTGTAGAGGGGGGTGCTATGTTCAACTGGTTGGGGGAGTTGTTTTGCAAGTAGAAGAACATAAACATGTTTATTGATAAAACAATTGAAACTACAGTGATGGCCAGGGGGTCAATTAATGGACAAGGCAGGATCCAGGACATGAGCGGGGGCCGGGCGAACTCAGGAGAGAAAATGAGAAGGTCAGTCGATGTCAGGTGGCTGATTGGAGGCAAGTGGCTGCACTATTCTCTATTTTCATTACTCCTCTTCTACTTTCTTGCTTGCTAGGCCCTCGTGACCACTTAGGAGTCAGCATGAAACAGCAGAGGTTTGGGAAGGTGACACATCTTGCCCAAGAAAGTTGGCAGCAGAGCCAGAATTCAAACCTACTTGTTCCATGAACAGGTCTCCAACCCATGTCAGGCCCTGTGCAGGGACTCAGCCCCAGGAGGACTGGTGCACAAGCGCAAAATAGTCAGAGGGATGTTGGAGTCAGAGTTTGAACCAGTGCATCAGCAGACACGGTTGCAGATCTCTGGAATCAACTCCAAGTACCGTATAGCTCATAGTGGATGGTTGGACCATCCTGCTATGCTCAGAATTTTCATTCAAGGCTAATACATGGAACTGGGGCCCCCAGAGATCTCCTCCCACCCCCAGGCAGGCTAGGGAGACACTTCCAGAAAGATACAGCGATACTTGAGAGTATCTGAAATCAGAAGATTCAGCAGAGGTACGTGTTGAGAACAGCAGGAACTAAAAGGAATAAGGAGGTGCCACTCTAGGTAAGACTGTCTCCCACTCACACAGGGCTGAAAACACTGATCCAGGGATTTCCCTGGAGGAGCTCTCTCCAGTCTAAATGTCCAGTCATAAACAAGCAAAAGAGAACCAGATACATGAATACAATGAATAGACCTTCAGTGGGCAGAGGGGAGGGGAAGGGGGAGGAGGAGGCAAAGAAGGGGAGCAGTTCAGTCAAGAAACTAGCATGGAAGCTATGGACATGGACAACAAGTAGGATTGACTTTGAGGGGGAGTGGGTGGGTCGGGAAGGGGACAGAGGGGAGGAAAAAGGGGATGGATGTAATACAACAATACAATTAAGTTTTTAAAAAAAGAATAAATGCCCAGTTGTGAGTCTTGCTTACACTTCTGTTCCCCTGAACCCCTGTCAATGCCTCTCTTTCCCCTTCCCAGCTTTGGAGCTCAGAGAACGACATCAGGGAATGGACCAAGGAGAAGGAGCCTGGACCAAGAGCTGGAGAAGACAAGGAAGGGAGGGCAATGGGCCTTCATGCATTCATTCATCCATTCATCCATCCATCCATTCATCCATCCATCCATCCATTTGTTATTCAACAAATAATTACTGGATACCTCCAAAGTGTGAGCACTGGGAGTAACAAGATGAACCAAAATAGACACATCAGTGATTTCAGGGAGTTTACCGCCAAGGGAAGGAAGGAGACAGCCTTGAATCAGATAATCACAGGAAGAGAGGTGAGATACTGACCACAAACAGTGCTCTGTGCGGGAGGAGGCACTTGGTCTTATGAGCCCATATAACAGGGCCAATTTACCAAGGACTTGGAGAGGCTTCCTCAGGAAGCAGTGGTGGTGACCTGAGGTCAGCAGCAGGAAGGGGACCGTCCCAGCAAAAACTGGGAGAGCACCGGGCAGGGGAGACAGGGGTGATGCAGTGCAACACGGGCAGGACAGAAGGATTGCACTGACGTGGTGTCATCCAGAGGAAGTGTAGTAACAGCAGCTAACATTTGTGTAACTATACCTAACGATGTATATGACACCCATACAACTAATAAAATAACATGACCACTCATCGCCAACACTTGGGTAGAATTCACTGTATGCCAGACTCTAATCTAAGCCTTTTAATCCTCACAGCAATTTGAGGACACGAGTACCCTTGGTTTAGCCATCCTATGTGTAATGCCCAGAGGCCAAGCAATTTCCCCAAGGTCACGCAGCCGGGGAGTGGTGGCGTGAACCCAGAGAGCTGAGCTCTAGCAACTAGCCGCAGAGTTCAAACCACGCCCCTCCCTTCCCCCATTTCTTGAGCACCTACTCTCTGCCATGCCCTTGCTCAGCACTTTACATGGGTGTCCACTGGCTTCTTACAACAACCCTGTGGGGTGGGTACTGGTAGTACCAGCTTTACTTTGAAAGTCAGAAAAGAGGGAGGGAGGGACTTGCCCCAGGTCACACAGCTAGTACATAGCATCCGGCACTCCCAAGTTGCAGGGGTGGGTTGGGGAAATAAGAAAAAACTACGGGAGATATTGGAAGTCTGCACAGGAAAGAGGGTCACTTGGGGATCTTCCGGCAGCAACAGACAGACTCATTCATCACTTCAGGGGGAAAAAAGGTGTATTGAAATCACACATGTGCGTGGGTGTGATATAATGAAAAGTAAATATTTGGTCTTTGTCCTGGTACCAGGCATACAGCTTCTAAAACAGGTGGACTCTTTGGAATATTAAGAGTGTCTTTTGTATGCCAATGAGATGTCTGGTGATTTGGGGGCCCCTGGATAAATTCTGGATGGGAGGTGGTTACCTGGGAGGCCAAGGCAAGATTACAGGATTGGAATTTCAGTCCCTCCTCCACCTCCTTCATGCTACCCCCATCCCAGCTTCTGGGAGGGGAAAGGGGCGGGGGGGCTGAGTTAATTAACCAATAGCTAGTGATGTAATCAGTCACATCTACACAATGGAACCTCCATAAAATCCCTAACGGGCTAAGTTGGAGCATTTCCTGGTTGAGGCACACCGCAAGGTGTTGGGCAGGGTGGGGGGTGGTCCATAACATGAATGGAGAGAGCGGGGAGGCCCCCACACCCCCACCTTACCCTGTGCATCCTTCCACTGGCTGTTCTTGAGTTGTACCCTTTATAATAAACTTGTACATGTAAATAAAGTACCTTTCTGAGTTCTGTGAGCTGTGCTAGAAAGACTATCTAACCTGAGAAGTGCACCATGGGAAGCCTCAATTTTTAGAGACTCAGAATATTGGGAGACCCAGACTGGAAACTGGCATCTACTGTAAAGGACAGTCTCATGAGATCGAGCCCTTTAGCTTGAAAGGTTGGACACCCAGCTGGTGTTAGAGGATCAGAGAACTGGTTAGCGGTGTTGGAAGGCACCGCGTTTAGTGTCAGATGTGTTGTGAGTTGAAACAGTTCAGCGGGGTGCCGCCCACCCAGAGCAAGGCCTCCCTTGGGTAAAGCATCCTTTCTGAGTTGCATCAGAGGCAGCTCCCATGGGCCTCTGCACACAGCTAGCGCCTCCCCAGAAGGCGGTGTGAGAGGCCTGAAATGTCTGGTGTGTTTTGGTTAAACAGCAGTTAGCAGAGGACATCCAGGGGGAGGGAGTGGAGATCATGAGTCCAATTGGGAGGAGGCAGTGTGGGGCAAGGTCAACACCAAGGGCACAGGTGAGGGTGAGCAGAATGATGTAACAGGGTAGAGGGCATGCTTGGGGACCAGATTAGTGACAAAAAGAGAAAGGAATAAACGTGCAAGACACCCATTAGCTGGTGACCCGAGAAGGTTCTGACAGGAAAGTCAGCATCTAGAGGGGTCAGTATGCCAGAGAGCCATGGCTGTCCACAGAGCAAGGTGTCAGGATGGCAGAACATGGCCAGGGAGGAGCACAGCTGCAGCCAGTCTATGTTCCTGAGCATCAGTTTTGTAGAATTTTGCTGGGGCAAAATGAAAGCGAGGCAGACAGCCAACACATCAGAATGACAGGGTGGCAGAATGTCCATGTGTCAGAAGGGCAGCGTGGTGGAATAGCCGCGTATTGGAGTGTCAGTTGTGGGGAATGTTGCTTTGACAGGCTGTCATGGATGGGAACATCAGCAGTGCCCACAGCTGCTGTGAGCTAGTAAACTTGACCTCTATTTCCTGGGACTCAGGCCACGTAACACCAGGGGGTGGGGGCTTGCCCTGATCCTAGCGGGGGAGAGAGAGTGCATGAGGCATTGTTCCCCATCAGAACAGGAATTTAAGCGGGGATGCATTTGTTTGGCAGGGCTGCTGTAGCAAAGTGCTGCAAACGGGGTAGCTTAAACAACACATACTCACTGCCTCACCATTCTGGAGGCCGGAAGTCCAAGATCAAGGTGTTGATGGGTTTGACATCTTCTGTGCTCTCTCTGCCTGGCTTATAGTATAGATAAACATTTTCTCCTGTGTTTTCACATGGCCTTGCCTCTGTGTGTGTCTGTGTCCTAATCTCCTTTTTTTATTTTTAAAGATTTTATTTATTATTTGCAGAAGGAGAGAAAGGGAGAGCGAGAGAGAAACATTAATATTTGGTTGCCTTTGACCTGCCTCCAGCCATGGGCCTGGCTGGAGACCTGGCTTGCAACCTGGCCATGTGCCCTGACTGGGGAATTGAACCAGCGACCTTTGGGTTCGCAGGCTGGCACCTTATCCACTGTGCTACCAGCCTGGGCTCTAATCTCCTCTTATAAGGGCCAGTCATACTATTATGGCCCACCCACATGTGTGATCTCATTTTACCTTGGCCACCTCTTAATGCCCCTATCTCTGAATACAGCCTCATTCTGAGGTTACTAGGGGTTGGGACCTCAACATACGAATTGGGGGGATGGGGTAGAGGGAGACTCAATTTAGCCCATAACAGGAGACAATTAGGGAAATGGGATTAAGGATCTATTCAATATCAGGACTGGACAGAGACAGAGGCAGCCACCAGGCATCAAGAACTCGATCAGGGAAGGCTTTATGGGGAGGCAGAGTGGTAGACAGAACTTGGTGGGGACCCAGGGAGACTCCAAGCAGCCCAAGGGTGCCTAGGTCCATAGAAGACAAGAGCCCTAAAGGCAGAGACAGGAAAAATCCAAGAAGAAGCAACTTCCCAGAAAGCTCTAACCTAGGGTTTTCCAGAGGAAACCCTGTGGGACTGAATTCATATCTTCCCAAAGTAGGGCTAAATTTAACAAACGATAGTTTTTCTTTTTTCATTTTTGAAATACTTTGAGGTTTTTAAGAGCATGAAATTTGGGGCCTCACCAGTCTAGATTCCCATCAGGGCTCTGACAGGGTCTGTGTCACCTTAAACAGTCACAACACCTCCCTGAGCCTCAGTTTCCTCATCTACTCCACGGGAATGATCCTAGAGCCAATCTCCCACAGTGATCATGGCATTGTTAAGATGACATTGTAGACGTACCTAGAACAAAGCTTGGCCAATAACAGGGCTCAGTGAGTGGCAGAAAAATGATGAATCTGTAGGTCTTTGATTTCATAACTCCCTTCCAGACCCAAGCCCCCAGCAGACAGGTAGCCATGGAGACTGCTAGAACCTAGCTGGCCTCTCCTTCCCTCCTCCAGGTCTTGGCCCAGAAGTCTTCTCCGTGGGCCATGCTAGTTAAAATTGCAACCCTTAATACTCCCTGCCCTGCATCCTGGCTCCACTTTTCTCATGAAACTAACATACTCTCTATTTTACTTATTTGTGTTTGTGGTCCACCTTCCCCCAGCCCTCAAGAATAATGGTTCCAGGAGTGCATGGTTTTCATGTTGTGCTCCTTAGCACCTAGAAAAATACCTAACTCAAAGGAAATGCATTGCCCAAGTGATTCAAGGTGAGGGGCTGATGCCGTGGGGCAGGGGCTGTAGGACACGACCATCCATGGGAGGCCACAGCATCTACAGGTCACAGGAACCAGAGGATGGGCAGCACTTCTGACCTGAATTTCCCTGGGGGTTAATGATGGCCAGGGGGCTATGGTCTCAGCCATACCCCAGCCTCCCTGGGTCAGGCCACCAGCTTTGCGGGGACAATAGGAAAAGTGGCTGCTGCTCAGGTGTAAAGCCTCCAGCCGGAGCAGCTCAATCTGAAAAGCAAATCACCCTCCCTGTGGTTTGCCCATCTTTGGCTCAGGGAGCTGAAACACCTCATTTCACGGCCTCTGGTTACCAGGGGACAGCCTAGGATGGGCGGCAGCAGTGGGCTCTTCCCAGGACACACCCCCATTCCTGATTTCGGATGCGGAGCTGGCTGGAGCGGACTAGGCGCCTAAGCAGAACTGACAAACGCCGGTCTCGCTGTCCATGGTGCTGAGCGCCTTCCCTCTGCCCCTTCCTCCTTCATCAGGCTGAGTCGCCACCCCTCCCAAGTGGTCCCCTCTCCTCTGGACACACTCTTTGGCCAGGGCTCCGAGGCAGATTAAAGCCCAGGTGTGCACTACACAGTGCACATGTCCGTACAGATATGCATATGCATGCACATATTTAGGCTTATATGTATGCACACAGGCTATCAAAACATATGTCCTATCCTGGTCCCCAGAGCTATGTCAAAGGGCAGATATCTGCAGAGGAGGGTTGCCTCGCACACCAGGAGAATGCCCAGACCAGCGTCCAGAGGTGGGGACTCTGAGGCCCCCTGGTAGAACTGGCTGGACACAGTCTTGCTGTTCCTGGACTGGCCCTTCCAGGAATGTCCCAGGAGTCACCTGTTTGCAGGCATGGCTGTGCTGCTGGTGGAACTAAAGGTTAATTTTGTTCTCATGTGAAACCAGATAAAGCGTGAACTATGTGAGATCTTCAAGGCCATGGTAAGAGCAGCAGTTTTCCTCTGAGTGAGGGGTTTTTCTGAAAAGGAGTAGTATGCTCAGACTTGTGCATGGTAGAATGGGGCTGGGGAGAGGGAGGACAGAGGCAGGGAGGCAGTGGTGAAGCTACCACAGTAACCCAGGCAAGCCCCCCAGGAAAGGGTGGGGGGACTGGTTAGATCCTTGTTATACTTTTATGTTAAGGGCAATGAGATGTGGGGACAAATCAGATATGGGACACAGGGTCTGAGAGAGAGGGAGATGAGTCCATGGTTTGAGGCTGGACTCAAGCGTGGGACCCCAGCGATGGGGAAGACGGCTGGAGCAGCTTGTTGAGGGAGGAAACTGGGATTGCCTAAGGAATGGCAGGGGCATTTCAGGCTGAGGGAACAGCATCGAAGAGGCAGGAACACACATGTTGTGGCCCAGGGACCCGCTGAATCCTGAGGTTTGCTGAAGCCTGGAAGGCACAGCAGAGAGTGGCGGAAGGCCAGCTTGGGAAGGAGCAGAGTGCCACCCAATGGCATTCTGGGTTGTTCCATAAGCAATGGGGAGCCCGCCAAGGCTCCAAGCAAGAGGGCAAAGCAGTGCTTTTTAGAATGATCATCCCGCTACTTATAGAGGCTTCACTGGGGAGGGGAAGGCTGGAGATAGGGACAGTTGGGTGGCCGACCAGGGCATGGCTGGGTGCACAGGAGATGGTGAGGCCTGAGCTCTGGCAGCAACAGGGGAGGGACAGGCAGTCTCTCTGCCAGGGGCTCCTACTGGGGGAGGGGCTGTGGCTGACTGGAGAGCGAGTCATGGAAGAAGGATGTCAAGGAAAACAGCCACAGTCCTAATGGGAGACTGAGTATTGAGGGGTCTGAGACCATGTAAAGAAAAAAGGGGAGCAGCCCTGGCTGGTGGCTCAGTGGAATGGGGCCAACCTGCGAACCCAAAGGTCACTGGTTCGATTCCCAGCCAGGGCACATACCAGGTTGCAAGCCAGGTCTCCAGCCAGGTGAAACGCAACCATACATTGATGTCTCTCTCCCTCTCTGCCTCTCTCCCTTCCCCCAGGGAAGGGCACAGGAAGAACCCCCAGGGAAGGGCACAGGAAGAACAGGCCCCTCCACATGGCTCCCTCTGGGAGGGAGGATACAGGACAAGTCTTGGCCAAATAGACCCTGAACCCCAGAGGACCCCAGGCCTGCAGAGGGTGCCACACTGAGGTACCTAAGAGGGAACAGGAGCTCCATTTCCAGGGTCAGCCTCCCCACCCCCACCCCAGGGCCTCTTCCCCTGCTTCCATTTCAGTGATGTAAAACTAAAGGCACCCGGGCTCTTCTCATCAGCACAACAAGATGCTTAGTCAATAAAATAGTCGAGCCAAGTGAACTCAGCATGCCACTCTGGGAGGAGTTTTTTTCCAGGGGAAATGTTATCATTTTCCATTCCTGTTTAATGAATCATGGGAATTATAGCAACATTACAAATGGCTTTCTGGGCAGGCTATTACTTTGTTTCTGCAGGGTTCTAATGGCAGCCCTGCTTCATGGAGGGCTCAGCCTGCCCCTGGGCTAAGGAGAAGGATGGAATTATTATAAGTGGTCCCCTTACAAGGTTCTGGCCCAGAAAGGGTGGTTGCCCAGGACCTTACACACCGGGTTGAAAGTGGGAAACCCTGAAGTGATTGATGTGGGTATTTCCCACGGAGTCCACATGGGCATCCAGGCAGGTCTCCCAGGGCTCAGGCCAGGAAATCTGATGGGCTGGAAGAGGGCAAGCAAGGGGCTTGCGAGCCTTTTTTCTGAGCTGATTGTGCAAAGGGATCAGGACAGACTCACTGCCTAGGGGGTGTGGGGTGCTCAGAGATGGGGTGTGGGAAGCAGACATCCCTCACACAGACTGCCCTCAGCCATGTAGATTCCAGAATAAGCAAGCCCCGTCCCTGTTCATGGAAGCTCCCTGCCAGAGCAGGGGCCCACGAGAAGAGAAGCGGTCCAACCCTCTCCCGCCGCCCGAGGCTGAGTCAGGTCTGGTGCACAGAGAATGCTCCGGGGGTGGGTGGCCCTTCCCCAGCTCCCTACCCCTCCCACTTGGAAGTAGAGGATCTGCGCACCTGGGGAATGAGCCATGGATAGGCCGCTTCTTGAGACTGCCCAGTATGACCCAGTAAGCACTCGCCACATGGATGTAAGACTGAGCTCCACAAAGCCTTGCTTCTTTTAAGCCCGCTGCCTGCTTTCTCCTGTCAATCAAGAGCTGATGTGTATCTTCAAGGGCTACGTGATCATTGCAGCAGAACCTGACTGGAGTAGCCTCCTGGCTCATAAAACTCACCTGACCACAGCTGATTGGTTCAAGGTGATTGGTTCACCAAACCAAAACGGAGCCATTCAGATCTGTCCCCACCACAGTGTAACATACAAGAAAAGTGCTTTTGTTTCATTTGATCCCTGATGCATTCTCAGTGCTCGAATTTTGTCTAGCACATAGGAGGGGCTCAATAAATATGGAATGCATGAACTAACCAATACGTGAATGAACAAATGAGCTTCTTTGAGGAATTTGGGATTTTCAACTTGGAAACAGAGACTAGACTGGTGGTCATGAACCTGAGTCACATTAGAAGCATGAACTGCTTCCCAGAGAGAAGACCCATTTCTTCTGACTTCCAGGATCCTCTGGGCTGCCTTGGCCCTGATACCCTGAAGTTGCTAGTTCTCTTCTTGTTAACTTGAAGATGGCCTGGCCCCCTTACCTTAACCCCCTTTTCTTGCTAAGGTCTCTTTCTACTGCTTGCAACCAAAAGCCTTCACCAACACAATGAGAAATTTTGCTCCCAAATTTGTCTTTTTCCCCATTTGACTGCTTCCCTTAGAGTCACACCCATTCCTGGCTGTGCCTGGGGCTGCCCCCAGGTCTGCCCACTGTCACCATCACCAGCTGTAATGGGCCCTGGCTCACAGGATGCAGGGACCCAGAGGCAGGGAGGGGTGGCATGCTGGGATGCCAGGTCCTTAGTACAGGGGAAGAGAAAGGTACTGTCCCTCCTCTCCCTCCAGGGCTCTCACCCCACCCAGCCTCAGGTGTGTCTCTCAGGTCCCTCACTTCTAACCCTCACTCGGATAGAAGACACCTTCCCCTATGTAAACCCAGGACCAAGCTGCGCAGTCCCCACCCCACTCACTCAGAGGGACAGGGGTCTGGTCCCACCAGACCCCTGAGAAAGCCTGAGTTACAAGCTGAAGAGGAGGGAGGGGTACCCCAATCCCCAGTCCCCAAGACCCCATAGGAGTCTCTTTGCCTGGCTAGATCGACTCCTTTTTTCCTTTCTTCCGCCTTCGCCCCAGGTGCCCAGATACTAATTATAAGGACCTGGTGAGTTACAAGACAGTGAAATTGCTTCCACCTGAGGTTGTCACGGGCTAGGGAGAAATACCAGGGCTGGAAATTAAACTGTGCCGGCAGGCCTGAGGGGGTGTGAGCAGGGAGGAGGGGGTAGAGTGGGAGAAGTACCTGCAGTTTATAACGTAGTGTTTATGGAGTGTCAGGAAGAAGCATCCTTGGCTGATACACAGAAGTGGTTGGAGACTGTCTGCCTGCTGCTGGTCACTGGACACCAAGTGCTACAACAGAGGGTGAAGTGACCAGAATCACCGTAGCCACTGAAGACCCAAAGAGAGAGGGAACCAAAGACTACTGTCATGGAGGATGGGTTGGGGACAGGCCCAGCTACCCAGACACACAGACACATACACACCCTGACACATGAAACTCCTCTCTGGCAGGCTCTGAGAGAGAGGCCGGGATAGGGGTGCCAGGAGCCACCCCATCTCCCAACCCAGCCTAAAGAAATTCTCCCTTCCAAATTCAGTCCTTTTTGCTCTTGGTCATGCCTGCCCATCCAGCTTGGCTGGAATCTTTTCATACCGAATGCTCACAGGTCCTCCAAGCAGGGTGGCTCAGGATGGCAGAAGGGAGGGTCCCATCCCAGACAACCTGGAAATCTGACCTCTTGAGGCCTATGGTCAGCACCACAGAAATTATCCACTGGACCAATTACAAAGGTGACAGAGTCATCTGAGTTACCAAAATCCCCTTCCCAAGTGCCAGCAGGGGGTGGAGGTTGGCCCCCTCAAAGTTGACCACATCTTTAAGGAGTGGATCTCTTTGGCACTATGTAAACTATCCCAGGGCATAGAAACAGAAGGAAAGTTTCTAGATTGTCTTCATGAAGGGAGCATAGCAATAAACCCTACCCAACCAGAAGAACTCAAAATCGATAGCTCACTCTCACTTATGAACTTCCCTGCAATAATTCTAAATAAAAGAGCAACATATAGAACCTGGCAATGCAGAAAAAGAAAAGTATATTGTGATCAATATAGGTTTAAAAATATTAGCCTGCGAACCCAAAGGTCGCTGGTTCGATTCCCAGCCAGGGCACATAACCAGGTTGCAAACCAGGTCTCTAGCCAGCTCCGTAGCTAGAGGCAGGTGAAAGGCAACCATACATTGATGTCTCTTTCCCTCTTTGCCTCTCTCCCTTCCCCACTCTCTGAAAAATAATAAATAAAATCTTTAAAAAAAAAAATATTAGGTGGTTAAGGTCAGGACATGGATTAATATAATTTACCACATCAGAAAAATTATTTGCATAAATCAGCAATGATTCTTAATTATTTTTAATTTGTAATAAAAAAGAACAAACTGCTTCTTCTTAACATGGTAAAATATATCCATTTTAATTCCAAATGGGGAAATTCTAAAAGCATCCCATCAAAGTCAGGAAGAACAGGACATCCAATATCTTCACTATTACCTGATTTTAAAACATAAAATTTTAAATGCAAGGACATTTTAAAATCACTTTCAGAGAAAAAAGGAAGGGGGAGAGAGAGAGAGAAACATTGATCAGTCACCATCTAGTACACTCCTCAACCAGGGATCAAACCCGCAAATGTGGTATGTGCTCTGATCAGGAATTGAACCAATGATCTTTCAGTTTATGGGATGATGTTCCAACTAAGCAAGCCATCCTAGCCAGGGCTACTTGGCTTTTGTTTTTTTTGTTTGTTAGCAGCTAAGACAATTAAATAAGAAAAATTACCTCGTTACATGAAAATTGAAAAGGGTAGGTAAATGCCTCATTAGTTACAGGGGTATGTATAACTGGTAGAGCAAAGAGAATTAACCAAAAAATTATTATGAACAAGAAAGACATTCCATGATGCGGCTAGCTACAAAGTAAATATGCAAATAGCAATGGCCTTCATACTTAAATATGAACCAACCAGTTGGGACATATAATGGAAGACCATATGATGTTTATAATTACAACCAAAAAATATATGAAATGCCCAGGAGGCTTCAAAAAGTATTTCTAAAGAAAACCTTAAAATGCTACAGAGAGACCCAAAAGATGACTTGAACAAATGGAAAGGCATATACCATGTTCTGAAATAGGAAGAGTCGACACCATAAAGTTATGTCAGTTTCCCCTTAGTTACTCTATAACATTTACATGTTTCAATGCAAGTACAAATGGAATTTTTAATGAAACAAGATGACTTTGAAGTGCACATGGAAAAATGAGCTTGCGACACAGCCCGGAAAATTCTGAAGAGTAATGAGGGGAGGCTAGCCCTGTCAGTTATTTAAATACATTCCAGAACTTCAATAATTAGGATAACATGGTAGCAGCTCATGTGTAGACACTGTGTCAATGGCAAAGAATAAACGTAAAAATAAAGCCAAAACCACTTGAGCATTTATTCCACAATCAAGGTAGCATTCAAGTCATTGAAGAGAAGATGAACTAATCAATACTATAGTTGGGCAACTGGGAAGCCATTGAGGAAATATTACATTGGATCCATACCACACACTTGTACCAAAATTACCTCCAGATGGATCAAAGATTTAAATAGCTTTGAATTAAGTAATAAGTGGCCTAGAAGAAACCATGACAGAATTCTTTAAAATAATCTTAGTTTAGCCCTGGCTGATAGCACAGTGGATAAGGTGCTGACCTGTGAACCTAAAGGTTGCTGGTTTGATTCCCCAGTCAGGGCACATAACCAGGTTTCCAGCCAGGTCTGTAGCTGGAAGCAGGTGAAAGACAACCATACATTAATGTCTCTCTCTGTCCCTCTCTCTGCTTCTCTCCCAACCCCTCTCCCTAAAATAATAATAAATAAAATCTTTTTAAAAATAATTTTAATTTAGGAAAGGCCTTTGACAAGACACTCAGAAGTAAAAAAATAAAAACACTGCTAAATTTGGCTACATAAAAATAGACAACTTCCTCATGGCAGAAATCGCTTATCTGCCAACTCAAAAGACAAACAACAAACTAAGAGAAATATCTGGTGCTTATCGAAGATAAAGTGTTAATTTCCCACTTGTAGAAAAAGATCTTACTACTCAATAAGAGAAAAACCAATAACACAATAGAAAATGAGCAAAGAATATGAAGATAGCTTATGAACAAAGGAATTAGAGATAGTTCTTAAACGTTTGAAGATACTCAAACTCATCATAATAAAAAGAACTGCAAAGTAAAACTACTTTGTACATCTTTTATCCATTGGATTAGCATAAAATGTGATACCAAGTGGCCATTGAAAAGAACAAAGTGAGCCCTGGCTGGTGTGGCTCAGTTGGTTGGAGTGTCCTCCCTTAGACTGAAATGTTGTGGGTTCAATTCCTGCTCAGGGAACATACCTAGGTTGTGGTTTCCATCCCCAGTCGATACACCTGTGATAAGGCAACCAATCAATGTTTTTTTCCACAGCGTTGGCTCTCTCTCCCTCTCCCTCTCCCTTCCTCCTTCTCTACCCTTTCCTCTCTCTATAAGAGCAATGGGAAAGAAATGTCCTTAAATGAGGATTTAAAAAATGAAGTGACCCAGCAATTCCACTCCTAAGTATATACCCAGGAGAATTAAAGATTTATGTCCACCCAACACATTGTATGCGAATGCTCCTAGCAGCACCATTCATCATAGCCCAAAAGAAGAAACAACCCAAATATCCATCAACAGATGAATGACTAAACAAGCATGTCACACCTGTATGATGGAATATTATTAAACAATAAAAAAGAATGAAGTATGGATGCATGCTACAACTTGGGTGAACCTTAAAAACATTATGCTGAGCAAAAGAATACAGACACCAAAACCACATGTCGTGTGATTCCATTTATAATAAATGTATAGAATGGGCAAACCCCATGAAGACAGAAAATAAATTAGTGGTTATCAGAGGCTGAGGGAGAAGGGAATGGGAGTGACTGCTAATGGGTATGAAGTTTCTTTTGGAGATGATGGGAATGTTCCAGAAGGAGAGAGTGGTGATGGTTGTATAACCTTATATATTTGAAATCACTTAATTTTACTTTTTAGTGGGGTGACTTTTATGGTATTTGAATTAGATCTCAAAAAAAAAAAAAAGAAAAGAAAAAGAAAAGAAAAGAACGAGACGGCTCTTTCTGTCTTGCTAGGGAGTCATCTCCAAGATATAAAGTAACCAAACAGATCACAGGACCCTGTAGATTATATGGTACCATTTGTGAACAAAAGAGGGTGAAAATACATTTTTTAGAAATATTTTATTCATTATTTTTTTTTAGAGAGAAAGACAGGGAGGAAGGAAGAAAGGGAGAGAAATACCAATGTATGGTTGCCTCTCACGTGCCTGTAGCTACAGACCTGACTGAAGACCTGGCTTGCAACCTGGTTATGTGCCCTGACTAAGGAATCGAACCAGCAACCTTTGGGTTCTCAGGCTGGCACCTATCTATCCACTAAGCCACCAGCCAGGGAAACTACATTTTATAAAAATACATGTGTCTATCCATATATTTGTCTGTATTTGCCTAGACCATCCCTGAAGAACACATAAGAAACCGGTAACTCTGCTCTCATCGGAGAAGCAGCTAGAAAGCTGTGGGTGCGGAGGAAGGGGAGCCTTTTCTCAGTAGATGTCCTTGGACCATGAGAATTTATTACCTGTTCAAATATTAAATTTAATTATTTTTTAAAAATGAAAGTGACCCCTCTGTCGGAGTGGGGGGCAGATGTAATTGTAACGAAATGGGACTGCCATGAACTGCCTTAAAAACAAAAGGCCTGGGGCAGAGGTAACTGTGTCCAGCCTTCCAGGAGCCTGAATGGGGTCTTGCAGCAGGGAAAGGCCCCAAGTCAGCCCGGGGCTCTGACAAGACCCCACAGAGTTCACATAAGGAAGACCAGGGAAGAGACTGGAGGGCAGGGAAGGACCCTGTGCTTTACCCTGGAGACGGGAGCCAGCTGTAGGAATAGCAATGGCCTGGATAAGGATGGGGAGGCCGAAGGGGCAAGGACAGAAATTGACCATTTGCTGACCTAGTTGAGCCTCTTTGTAGCAGTGGCAGTAAAATGCATGTGCCCACCCTGAGCCGGGCATGGGACACAGGGAGAGATCAGACACGTCTCTGCCTTCCGGAAGCCTGTAACTCAGTGATATTTGAGAGCTGTGATCTGACTATACTGGTCCCCAAAGTCCACCCATGGACAATAATTTAGTGCTCCAATTCCCACCTGCAACAGGCAGTGCAGAGAGGGGCCTGGTTGGAGAGGGGAATGGAAATAAGCTGGGGACAGTGGTGGTTTCACATCCAAGGACACTGGGGCCTCAGTGCCTTGGTATAAAAGCCCTTCCTCCCTTCTACAGTGGGGTTGCTGGGTGGGGGTGGCAGTGGGAAGCCCCTGGGCCATATTGCTTTGACCTCCCTGCCTCCCGGGCCATATCAGCTTCTTTCTTTCAGCCAGAAAGAGGGCCCCCACTCATGGTCCATTCAGGAACTTGGGGACCAAGACAAAACCCTCAGGAAAAAAGATGCTGAGAAGCCCAGGGGTGAGGGTCCCAGGAACCTGGGAGAACATTGTCCAAGCACTGGGTATAAGTAGATACCCTCCTATCCACATTCTCATCTTCTGAGACCCGAAAGTCCAGGTATGGCCTGGCGCTGGCGGAGAAAGAGACATCGCAAAGGGAGAAACCTCCAGAATCCCAGAGTTCATGGCTTTAAACAAAGAACCACTTATTATTCCTCATGAGTCTGATTTTGGCTGACCTCACCTGGCTAATGTCCCCTTGGCAGGTCAATTGGACACAGGCTGGTCTAGGAGGCCTTGGCTGAGATGGCTCAGCCCTGCCCTGCTCTGCTCTGTGTGGCCTCTCACCTCCCAGGACACCAGCTCTGGGCTGTCTCTCAGGAGTGACAGGGGCCCGGAGAACACTTCATCAAACTACTGCTTGCACCAAGTTGGCAACTGTGCTATCATCCCGAGGCAGCCACATGGTCAAACCCAGAGCCATAGTAGGAAGAGCTGTGAGGTTGCAGGACACCAGGGTGGTGACAGGTACATCATTAATTAGAGCCACGAAGGCACTCAATGGCTCACAGTACCTCTGCCCAAATGAGAAATATGGGAGGGTGGGGCCTGCGACCTTCTTCAAAAGCTGCCTCTGCCTAGTTCTCTTGCGGGGGAGACAGGAAAGGGAAGGGAGAAGCTGGCTCCACTTGCTGGGTCTGTCCCTGTGTGGAGCGGAGGCACCCTGAGAACTACCCTTGGCCAATTCCAGGGCCCCTGCAGAGCTCACCGCTGGGCCTAACTTCATCTCAAAAGACCCAAAGTGGTGGGCAGGGAAGGCACCGGATGGAGACCCCCAAAAGACCTGGGTTTGAACCCTGGGCTACCACACTGAAACTGTGAACCTGAGGGAGACACTTTCCCTCTCTGAGTCTCCATTTCCTCACCTGTCAAAGAAGGATGCTAAAAGAAGCCATCTCATCGGGCTTCTGGGAAAACCAATGGCATCATGCACAGGCAGCCCTCACCCAGGGCCTGGCCTGGCAGGCCCCACAGTTATGACCCCCATTTTACAGATGAGATGCCTGAGATCTTAGAGAGAAGGAAAAGGTAGAGGGAGGTCTGCCACCCATGTTTCCTGACCCCCGGTAGGGAGCCTCTGCTGCTGCCCCAAGGTTGGGCCAACTTGCATAGACAGCAAGGCAGCCTTTGGAAGCCCAGACTGCACACTCCTTTCTAATATATTATTCCTCTGCTCCGCAATCACCTGCCAGGCACACTTGGGAGCACCTCTTGTGGTTACGGCTGGTGTGCCAGGAGTGAGATGTCACATTGAAATCAAACAGAAATTAATAAAGAGGCTACACACAGAAGCATGGGCAGGATGTAGGAGAGTCAACAAGACATGGTCTGGGACCCCGGGGGCTGTAGGAATGGGGAGCTATGACTATCCCAGGCCTGCAGGGGCAAGGAAGGGACACCTGGGGGCTGGGGCTGTAGGGAGAGGCTGCATCACAGGAGCTGTGGCCTCAGGGAGGGGCCAAGCCTCAATCACAGGGCAGGGAAGGGAGGGACTGGTAGGGATAGAGGGATGGGAGCCACCACCCCATTTTCCTCCCTGTGGTGCCTCCCATTGACACAACCAACTAGCCAAAGGCTGAAAAAAGCCTGTTGAAGTGTCCATGCTGATCAGGGCGGAGAAGGCGAAGAAGAGATCCGGAGATACATGAGGAAGATGTCCAGCGTGTTTCCGGCCCTTTGTCTGTGAGCTGTGAGCACCCAGCCTTCTACCCAGAATAGGAGCGAATGCAGCCCAGAAACTTAGATTCGTTGGGGTTGATTCCAGAACGGAAGAGCCTGTATTTCTCCAGCAGCCTGGACAAGGTGGCTCAAGTCACAGCACCACCCACCACCTCCTTCGGCACTAGGACCCAGTCTCCTGACTCCTGGGACTGTCTCAAAATCAGGAGGTAGAAAGCAAACAGTCCTCTCTGATCCCCCTGTCAGTTCCATATCTGGGCCCAGGACTTATTTTCAAACCAACCAAGTGTCAGAAAGTCACACATCAGGCTTATCTCTCCTGCCACTCACCTCCTGAAAGCCCTTCTCCCATCCCCCCTGACAAATAGAATTCCTTCCTCCACCCCACCTTCTGCCCCAAATCCTAATAAATGTCTGAGCTCAGGGAGCAGCACCCAGCCCTGCAGAGGCCCCACCCACTCCCGCTGTGCTCAGTTTAGAGAGATCTGTCCATGGCTAGCTCTTCTGGCCTGGAAGAGGAGAGGAGCCCGGTCCGCAAAGAAAGTCACCACCCCTCCCTGGCCACCTGCCTCTGCCACAGCTTCTCAAAACTGGTCGCCATCTCTAGACACCAACACAAAGAGGGGCCGTGTCTGAATTTTAGCACCTTTGACTCCATGCTGTTCATTCCAGAGCTGCAATCAGGCTGAGAGGGGTCTGCTGGGACCCCCAAACCAGAGATGTCCACTCTATATAACAGTCCCTCCCTCTATGTACATTGCTGTCCCTTTGACAGTGACAGGTGAGGCTGGTGCAGTGGCTGCCAGCAGAGCGTGGTTTTTGAGCATAGCTCCTTGTTGGAATCCTTGATCTGCTATTATTAGCCATTCATTCATTCTTTGATTTGCTCCACAGATATTTATCGTTCAAAGCACAGTGCCAGGCACTGCTTCAGACTTGGAGACACCGAGAGGAAGAAAACAGACAAGCCTCCTGCTCTCGTGGAATTTACACTATAGTGAGGGGAGGCCAGCAATAAACAAGGGAAATATAAAGTAATAAGACAGAGACCAGGAGTGGGAGTGGAGGAGGCGAAGAATAAAATAGGTCGTCAGGGAAGGATTCTGACGTTTGATGAAAGACCTTGAGCAATGAGCCAGCCTCTTAGAACCCATTTTCTGAAAAGAATTGGAGTAATTTTAATCATGTCTGTCTTTCCAGGTTGATAAAGAATTAAATGAGTTAATATACATCAAGCACTTGGCTCAGGGCCTGGCATATAATAGTGTTTAATAAATTGTACCTCTGTGTTTAGCTAAGGAAACAGGGCTTGAGAAGGCAGTGCAGACCCAGATGTGCTCCAGGCCCCAAGGGCTGACCTGAAGGCATTCAGGTAAGCTTCCTGGAGGAGGCTGTCAGCTAGGGCCAGCTTCAGGCCTCAGGACAGCCCAGAGCCCTAAATCAAGAGTGCTCCCAGGCCCTGGCTGGTGGCACAGTGGATAAGGCCCTGGCCTGTGAAACCAAATGTCGCTGGTTTAATTCCCATCCAGGGCATATTACCAGTTGCAAGCCAGGTCTCCAGCCAGGTCTGTAGCTGCAAACAAGTGAAAGGCAACCACACATTGATGTTTCTCTCCCTCTCTGCCTCTCTCCCTTCCCCTCTTTCTGGAAATAATAAATAAAATCTTTAAAAATAAAATAAATAAACCAAAAGAAATCAGGTTTAAAAAAAAAAAAAAAAAAAAAAAAGGAATGCTCCTGCCTAGGCTGGAAGGACCCCAGGAGCCTGTATCCCTGAGACTGGGGAGAGCATGGACCTCTGTTCTGCCCAAGTCACAGGGCCACTGAGCGGCAGCCTCCATTTCCCATTGAGACTGGAGTTTGCCATGAGCGTCCACATTTCTGCTCAGAATCACCCAGAGCCACAAGGTTGAATGAACCCAGAATATTAACAACCTACTGCAGGAGAGCCCACACACACATAACTCAGTGCCCTTTTGAACCCAAAGCCCCACCCCTCCATACTGCCTCCTTCCCTGGCTCAACCCCTCCATCCAGCCCAGCCCAGGCTCATCATTCCACCCCCACCCCCACCCCCAGGAACCAGAATCCCATTTCTCCTCCATCCGACAGGTGGTGGAGTCCCAGCCAGGGGGAGGAACAGACAGACCAGAGGGACAGAGGGCAGCCAGGAAGGAACAGGACAGAGCAGCCAGTCCCACACAGAAGGAGCCCCGAGTTCCCTCCCTCCCCTCCAGGCCTCTGCATTGTCCTACAAATGCCACCACTCCTGAGTGACAGCAGGAAATTGGTCCCTGCTAAGCGCATCACAGGAGGACTGATAAATCCTCAATGGGAAAGGGGAGCAAAATGGAGTGAGGGGAGGGCTAGGCAGGGGTTCTGATGGAGTGGTGGGGGAGGGGAGGGGTTCCCCCTCTGCCCCTGGGTGAACTGCGTTGGGGACAGCCATCAGAAGACAACCTAGCTTCCTTGTCTCTCTTCATACATACGGGGCATCCCCTTGCCTTTTCCACTACTACATTCCTTCCCCGCCTACTCCTAGAAGCCTTCCCAGGGGACAACCAGCTCCACAGCTGAGCACTTTCTACATGCCAAGCTCAATAATAAGCATTTGATATGCAGAAGCTCTGCCATCCTCAGAACTCACTGAGAAGGAGGAGTTGTCACACCCACTCCCCAAGTGCACAAGGTGAGGTGCAGAGAGGTTAAGGGACACACCCAAGGACGTGCAGCTGGGAAACTGTTGGTGGTGAGTCAGGAGTTTGAACCCAGGTTCTCCGTGGTGCTTCACCATGACGCTGTCCCCCTTTGTGCCCTTCTCAGCACCCTGAGTCTGATACAGACCCTGCTCACAGGTGGGGTTCAGGCTGCCCAGCTGTTTACCTCCACTAGAATTTGAGGGCAGGACCATGTCTCCCATCATCTCCCGCCCAAGCCCCCAGAGGCCAGTCCTGGGCCGGCACACAGGGGTCATTCATTACTCCTTTGCTAGTGGCGCTCCAAAGCGATAGACACTGCTGTGTGCAGGGACCGCCACACCAGAGCAGAGCACCCCTGCCCGTCACGCTCCCCCAGCTCCGTAGCAGGGCCTCGTGACATTCCTCCGGGCTTCACTCAGGCTCTCGTTACAGTGTTTCCAAAATCTTGATGAGCCTTTGCATTTTAAGCAGACGAGATGGTATCCGATTTCCCGTTTTTTCCAGAGGCTCAGCTCTACCCAAGTTTGATGAACTGATCTCAGCGAGATAAATCGCATCAGCTGCCGGCTTTGCTGAGACTCGGAATGACATTTTCCCGGTTTGCTCAGGTTTAATGCGAAGGAAACATTCCTGCTGCAAACCTTCAAGGCCAGGTGAGTTGAATAAAGAGTTTTATATGAGTGGCCCGCTCCACCGGCTGGCTCCGAGCTCCCTGTGGTTTCTGGAAGGCTGGGAGCCAGCAGCCAACACACTGTGGAGGGCGCCAGGGATGCAGCCTCTCTCTTGGCTTGATGGTAATTGGCAGCATTTCCATGCATTTCCATGCATTTCCATAAGGGATTATGCCATAAATTTACTTGGTTCCAAACAGGGTTTCTCACAGCAGGGAATGCAGTAGGGGAATAGGAACCGAGTGGGAGTGGGTGTGGGAGTGCCCCCAGGCTCTAGGCCTGAGCAGCTCAGAACACCCCCAGCCCCTTCACCCCAAAGCTGTCCTTTTCTGCCATCCCACAGGCGCCCTGTTGCTCGCTGGCTCTCCCTGGGTGGGAGGCCTGAGCACCCGGGGAAATGGAAGAATCCAGGTGTGATGAGGTGGGGTGGGGGCTGGGGACAGCAGGGGTCAGCACAGACACCCAGTGGCCTCTTCTAATCCTCAAACTGGACCCGAAGGATAGTCCCCTCAATGCGGGGGGCTGCTGTCCTCCTGGCTGCTCAGCTGGCCAGGAGAGGTCTTCAGCAGGCCATCCGTGCCACTGGAACCCAGAGCTGGGGACAGTGGGCAAGCAAACAAGCAGGACAGATGTGGGTTGAAAGGATGTTTCCCTGCCATTTGGGTCCATTAGAAATAATGATTTTAAGTAGGGGAGGAATATAATCCATTTGGTGGGAACCCCTGGAGATGGAGTGGACACGTGAACCAGACACAACACATCACACCCTCCACTCACCAGCAGTCTCTCACAAGCACACTCACTCACACCTGCAGGCATGAGACCACCCGTTCACACACCCACCTTCACCCACACGCCCACTCACATTCACCTTTGCCCACAGGCTCACACGAACACAAAGACACACCCCTATCTGTCCACATCCCTGAACTCAGCAAGGACCTGCGTTTGATTTGTGATGAGTTTGTTGTTCTGCGACTGTCTTTTGCAAAACTAATTAAGAGGGATTAAAGCCCAGACAGAGCTAATGAGCTATTCAAATACCCTGGCATCGGCCCTTCTGTGAGGTCCCAAATGTCTTGAGTTGGAGTGACAGTGATGGAACATAGCGATGGCACACAGCCCTTCCAGGACTCTCTCTGAAGCAGGGAGACTCCACAGAAGTCTTGCAGCCTTCTCCCCTCCAAGGGACCTCCAGCTGAGATGGGGGTGACAGTTCGAGGGGACACCGTGTGGAAGGGGCAGTCGGTGCCTTTGAGCTGTGCTCCTCAAACCTCCACATCGGATCACCGGGCTGCTGGGCCCCACCACCTGAGTTTGAGTCACAAGGGTTGGAGTGGAGCCTAAGAACTTGCATTTCTGACACACTCCCAGGTGCTGCTGCTGCTGCTGGTCCGGGACCACACTTCCAGAACCTCTGCCTGAAAGGCAGCTAACTGCAGCCTCTGCTCTAAGTGCTGCCTGAGACATGTGCAATCACAGGGCTGAGTGAGTAAGAGGTTGGATGGGTAAACATGAAAGACTCTGGGTTCTGCCCTTGACAAGAAGGGACTCATCACACCACAGAGGATTACCACCCTCCCAGGATTCCAGAGAGAATAAGACCCTCCCCTCCTCCCCTTGAGGTCCTGGCCCCTCACAGAGGCCAAAGCTCATCCACATCCCATCCCATCTGAACTTACCTGGCCTGGCAGCAGGGCGTCCCCATTTGACAGGTGAAGAAACCAAGGCACAGGGAGGTGAGGTGATACCCCTAAGGTCACCCCATGAGAGCCAGGATTCCAACTTGGGTCTCCAGCACCCTTTTCAATGAGCTTCTGCTTTGTCCCACAGGAAGAAGACAAAGTACGATGGAGTCCTATGGAGGACTCAGGGAGGACATTTAGTGACGGAATATAGCACACAAAAAAATGTTGCATGAGTAGCATTAAGCTGGCAAAACGGCACTTCTGGGTCTTTCCCCTGCCTCCCTTTAAGACTGAGAACGGACTGTCAAGAGAAGCTCAAACATGGCCCACTCCCAACCCCCACCGCCAGGCCATGGAGTCACGTTAAGCCAGAGAGAGAGGCACTGTGCTGAGTCAACACAGAACCTACTCAGCAAACCCAGGCAATTTTCCCCCCAGCTGCCTACCTTGCCCTCTGTTTACTGGCCCTTCCTGCGACATATGTACTGCATCGATCTCTTACACCTAACCAGCTGCCTGCAGAATGCTAACTTCCCCAGGGTCAGGAGAGCAGACAAACGTGGCAGTGGCTGGGAGCTAGCAGGAAGGACCTCAAACAAAGTTCGTCTGTGCCGTTCTGCACCTCCCTCCGATTAAAACCCGTGTCCATGGCTCTGACTCAGCAGCAGCAGGCCCTCCCTCCGCTCTTGAGCTTGCAGGCTCCAGCTGAGCCTGGCTGGGCCCCAGATTCTTCCATTTATAATTGATCATTATCAGCTGATCAAGTCAATGAGTGCAGCGAACTGGGCCGGGCTGGGGCAGGAGATAACCAACAACAGGAGGCCCATGAACACGACCAACCAAGCCTACAGAATTTCCATCAGAGCCTTTCAGGCCTCGGACTTCTGAATTTTCCATCTCACGTGCAATACTGCCAATCTTTGCAGCAACCCGGCAGAATCACTTGTTTTATTATCCTTAATTTTTGGAAGAGAAAATAGACACAAAGAGGAGAAGTGATTTGCTAATGCTCACACAGCTAACTAGCAACTGAGCCAGGGTTTGAACCGCTTTCATTCTAACTTCAAAGCCTGCCTTTTTTTCAGCTTTCTGGTATTTTCCTTATGAATTGTCTGTTCCCTGTTGCTGCTCTCCACAGGGTCTCGGACGATGCTGGTTCTGTCTTCTTAGTAGGGTCCCTACCTCCTACCCAGAACTCTGGATCCCCATGTCCTACAACCTGCCCTCACCCATCTCCTCTGCATCTGGTCAGGTCCCGGGCTGGACACTGAGGACACACAGGCAGGTCAGACCTGAGCCAGGATAAGGCAAAGGGACAGGTGCTGTGGGAATGAGCAGAGAGCTGCAGGGGAGGGAGTGTGTCCGATCCCCCAGGGCTGCTTCCCCAAAGGAAAGCTGATTTGGCCAGATTCAGAACACTGAGTCCTGTTTGCTAGTGGGCAGGAGGCCAGGCCCTCACTCACCCCATCCTTGTGGTGGGACTAAAACCTGGGCTAAGCAGTGTCAGTGTAAAGGGGTGGCTTTAGGGCACTTCAGCGCCACCACCCCTCCCCACCCCCCACCCCACACAAAGGACATAACATGAAATTTGAAATAAAAACAGTATAGTTTGTTATTCAAATGGGCCTTCAAGGCAAGAGTCCAAGCTGCCTCTTCTGATCGGGCTTCAAACCCTAAACCCCTTTAGAAATTCTGGAACCAAGACAGAAGCCAGGCATTAAGCGCACCACTCTTTTTAAACAATTCTAGAGTCACCATTGCTTGCAGATTGGCCACTGTTTAGTTCTTTCTTTCTTTCTTTCTTTCTTTCTTTTAAGATTTTATTCATTATTCTCCAACAAAAGGTCAAGGAGGGAGGAAGAAAGGGAGAGAAGCATCAACGTATGGTTGCCTCTCACCTGCCTCCAGCTATGGACCTGGCTGGAGACCTGACTTGCAACCTGGTTATGTGCCCTGACTGGGGAATCGAACCAGCAACCTTTGGGTTCGCAGGCTGGCCCCAATCCACTGAGCCACACCAGCCAGGGCTGTTTTAGTTCTTTCTTGCTGCATAAAAAGTGGCCCCAAACCTTAGTGGCCTTAAAACAGCAAACATTTATTATTCCCCCATCTCTGCGGGTCATGAATTTGGAAGTGGCTCCGCTGGCGTGGCTCTGGGCCAAGGCCCCCCGGGTGGCTGCAGTCATCTGAAGGCTTGACTGGGGCTGTAAGATCTACTTTCAAGATGACACACTTGCACAGCCACGGACAAGAGGCCACTCTCCCTTGTTGGTGTTGGTAGGAGGCCTTCCCACATAGGCCTCTCTGCGACATGGCAGTTAACCCCTCCCTGGATGAGTAACCCAAGACAGTGTGAGCAAGGAGAAAGCCACGCTGCCTTTGTGACCTAGCCTCTGAGGCTGTGCACTATCGTTTGCACTTCACTTGATTCTATTTGTTAGAAGCGGGTCCCTAAGCCCAGCCACACTCCAGGAAAGAGGAATTCTTTCCAGCTATTTCCACAGCCACAGATGGTGGTAAGATCTGGAGTTAAAATTGTAGGCAGGAGTCATGCCCTGGGGATGTCAGACACTGACCCAAATCACAAGTGGCAATTTTGTGTGATTCCTTGGGTCTGTAGCTTAAAGAGGAAGGATAATTAGCAGAACAAAATGTATGCATTTCTAGACCAAATTAGTTAAATGCCACTTACTGAATCAGAACTTTGTTTAGATTCCTAATAAGAATAACTGACCCTGCCTAGGTGAGTTGATCAGAGAGAATGAGGAAGGGCTTTATATAGGAAATAGCACTGGGTCTTAAAGGATGAATAGGAGTTCCTGAGGAAGACAATTCCTTAAGTGCAAAGCCTTTACCATGGCTCCGAAGGCCCCATAGATGGGGTGCCTGCCACTTTTCCAGCCTCCTTTTATGCACCCTGACCCTGGCCTTCTTCCAGTTTCTCTAAGAAACTCCATCTGTTGCACCCAAGTCTTCACACATCCTGTTCTCTCTGGCTGTAACACTCCTCCTCCCCATGCCCATTCTCAGCACACCTTTTTCACCTGGCTGGTTCCTAACGGTTCTTTAGGCCTCAGCCAAAATGCCACTTCCTCAAAGAATCCCACTGCCCTGAACCTTGACCCCCGGGCTACATCAGGATCTTTATGTTGGCCTCACACAGTCTTGGGTTGTTTACCTTCATAGCACCTACCAAAAATAATGATGATATAATTTTTAGGATAATTATTTGTCTATTCTTTGTCTTTCTCATATGACTGTTGGTTCTGTGAGTGCAGGGCCTTTGCTTGTCTGGTTCTTCACTTTATCCACAACACTGACACTGAAGTAATTTTATTTCCTATGACTGCTATTGAACGCTGAAGTGCCCCACATCAGAAATGGCCTTTAACTACAGGTCAATACCACCACCACCCTGCCCCAACCTGAGTGCCGCTTCTCATGAATCCACTGGCCAGCAGTCCCACACAGGCACCTGGTGACACGCGTACAATACACACACACGCTTTCACAGGCACGTGTGGCACACCCACAGGCATACGGCTGCACAAGATCTGAGAGAGGCACACGCAACAATATAGGAAATAAAAACACTCAGGGATATGCACATACATAAACACATCAACATGGGAAGTCACCCACAGGTATCACGTGCAGTGCAGGCTGCCACACCTTGTCACACAGGTGGTCGCACACCCACAGCCATAGTCACATGCAAAGATTAGCACATATGTAGTCGTGCACCTCGCATACAGTGTCACTCGTATAGTCTCATGCCCATAGACATTCCTGAACATACAGGAGGCGCACCCCATCCATTTGCTCCCCCACCTACCCACACATACTCCGACACGTACAGCCAGGTTCCAAGTGATATCTGGGGGTGGCTTCTAAGAGCCTCAGGCCTGAGGCAACCCTTCTCAGCTCCTGGATGTGAATCTCTTCCCTGGACCTTCCAGAAGCTTTCTACCCTCTTCCAGCACATTCTGCCCCTTCCTTGGCCACCTTCCCAACAGCCCAGTCCATCACGGCTCCCAGACCGCACATGCAAGGCTGGAGCAGGCGTGAGAGGCACGACTGAGGGCGAATAGGGCCCACTCAGCAGAACTGTTTACTACCACCCAACCCCTGGTAATTACTGCTCTCACACTTTTTATGCATTCCCATGTAAAATTACTCACTCTGGTTCTTGGAAAGAATTCAAATGAGAAAACCCCACAAACAATGAAACTGGCTGGGTAATGAAGAGTCATTGTCTCTTCTTGGGATCTGAGCACTTCTCACCCCAGAAAACAGGAATTTAATTGCACACAGCAGCCTGGCATAGCTGTGGGCTGTGCTGGAATCTATGTGCATGTGAGAGTGTGTGAGCCTGAGTGTGCGTGTGCACGCACATGTGTGTGGACTTCTTGCTCTGCGCATGTCTGTAAGCTTGCATGTGTGTGTTGTGTGTCTGTGCTGATGTGAATGTGTGTGCTGATGTAGAAAAGTGGAATCGACTCAAACTACCCTCAAAAATTAATCGCTTAAAACAACAATCATTTCACCATAGCTCATGATTTTGTGGATCCAAAATCCAGGCTGGACTCGACTGGGAATATCTGCTCCATGGAGTGTGAACAGAAATGGTGTTATTTAGCCCTGACCAGTGTGACTTACTTGAGTGAGCATCGATCCACAAAGCAAAAGGTTGCTAGTTTGATTCCCGGTCAAGGGCACATACCTGAGTTGCGGACTCGCCTAGGAGAGACAACAGATCTGATTGATGTGTCTCTCTCACATCAATGTTCCTCCCCCTCTCTTTCTCCCTCCCTCCCCCACTTTCTAAAAATAAATGAATAAAACTTTTTAAAAAAAGAAATGGTAATATTTAGTTGGAGGGTCCCAGATGGCTTCACTCAGATGTGTGGTACCTTGGTGGGGATGAGAAGGAACTTGTGACAAGAACACCTTGCAGCAAGACAGTGTCCGGCTGTAAGACTCCTCCATGGGGACTCGGAGCTCCTGGGGAGTTTCAAAAGGGGCAAAAGCCTCAAAGCTTCCTGTGGCAGAGCCTTGAAGTCCCTGAACATATGTCCACGACACCCTATGGGTCCAGTAAGACTCTAGGCCCACACAAGTTCATGCAGACGGAAATTAGGCTCTCCACTCCTCCAAAGGAAAAATGGTGGAAATTTTGCAGCCATCTGGAATGCAACGCTGTGTGTACCGCACTGCCAACGTCATTACAGTATGGCGGAAAGAGTCTGTGTCCAGGAGAACAGAGTTACAGATGGGTATGATCCCAGTGCCGCAACTCACAACCTGCATGCCTTTAGGCAAGTCCTCTGAGCTTCAGTTTCCTGATCTGTCAGAGGCTGTTGTTGTGAGGGTTTGTATGTAACGGTCAGTGTTTAATGAGCACCTACTACATGCTAGGTGCTCAACGCATGTGCATTTCCTCCTGCTTTCCCCTGCCCTGAGCGACACACCTTAGGGGAGACTCGGGATGGGGGATGGGTAGGAGAGGCAGACACTCCTCTGCAGCCCGACAGCTTCCTGCAGTCACATCAGGACGTGACCCACAGCAGCCTGGCTCCCGCCTGCCTTCTGATGAACCTGCCTGCACCAGTGCCAAGGCCCAAGGTGAGCCCTAAAGCATCCACCATCTGCTCTAGCTGGGCCACCTAGGGGTGGCTTCTCAGTTCAGGGGCATCCCTGGGTAACAATGGCATTAATTTTTCATTTGTTTGGTTTTCAGCAGAGACTGAGGAAAGTTGGAACATCTGGCACCGCCCCAGGCAGAGGCATGCAGAGCAGCGGTGGCAGCTCAGAATAAAGCACTCTCTTGTGGCATGCACCTTTGCACCTCCACAAACATCTACAGACTGTGGACATACATGCACATGTGTCTACATGGGTGTGCCCACCCACATATACAAACATACCGTGTGTGTGTGTGCCTGCACACACCATGTGTCCATACATGTGTGTGAACCTATGCATATGTGGGCATGCCTACATGCATAGACACACATGTACCCAAAATACACATGCTTCGATGCACAAACTTGCACACATCCCAAACCATGGTCCATCACCAGGACTGGACTAAGGGTTCCTAGTTCTGAGCTAGCGTTTGGGAAAGTCACAGCCACCAGGAAACTCCTATAACGTTTGCTCTGCCCGATTCAAGCCAGAGAAAGCCAAGTCTGACCTACTGCCCAAGAGTCCGGCTTTCCCTCCCTTCCCCTAGGGGCCCCGTTCTGCTGCTCGCCACCTGCCCCTGCCCTGCTCCTCCCCAGGTGTGACCTGCCCAAGAGCCTCACCACAGCCCATTCCTCTCCTGGAGCCCAATGTGAACAGGGCCCCTCTCTGCTCCCAGGAGCCGGCTCACCACGGCTTAGATATAGAGGCACAGGGGACAGCCACCCCCCTCCATAAAGAATCCTTTCCCCCATTGTAAATGAGAGGGTGGACTGGAGAACAACACCTGAGGTCCCAGCCGGTGTGGCCTCTCTGCTTCCACAGCCCAGCTCACCTCCGGGCCCGAATGCACGGAGCTGCGGGGCTGTGTGTCTGTGTGTATGCATGTCTGGGCCTATCTGCGCATGTGTGCTTCTGTTCATGGATCTGTGCTGCCACGTCTGCCTTTGCATGTCACTGAGTGTCTGCATTTCTATCTGCATAAATCTGTGAATCTCTGTGGGTCTGAGACTCTATATGTACATGGTCTGGCCCGAAAGTATCAGCCGAGCAAACTGTTTTAATTATATTGACATTTGCTTGATACTTTTGGGACAGACCTCATATATCTGCCATCTGCATTTGTAAGTAAGCCTGTGTGTTTATATATCTGTGCTGTGTGTTACTAGGCCATTATATGTGCTTTATGTAAACTGGCAAAGCTCTGTATGTCAGTGCATATCTGCACATGTATGTCTGTGCTTTGCATATATGCATACCTGTGTGTGTTAGTATGTCCATATGTGTGTCTATGTGCAAGAGCATGGCTGTGTGTATGTCAGGGATAGGGAATCTGGGGCCAAGGCAAGAGGCAGGTCAGCGTCAGGATCTAATCACTGGTCTCTTTTCAGCTCTGGTTCCAGCTGTTGTCCGCCATGGGTGGAAAGGGGGCAGCTGGAGAGAAGGGAGCTGCCCAGACCAGAATTGGGCCTCTGTCCAGCCAGGCAGTGTGGCCACAGAAGCAGAAAGGCATGGGGGTGGATCTTAGTCTCTGTTCTCCTGAACCCCCCTGGCCAATGGGGTGGCTCTCTGTGAGCCCCCACGGCACATTTTATGGTCTCCTGCTGCCCTTCTCATGGGGCTCTTCTTCTTCACCCATGTTCTCTTTTTCCTATATGGACGCAAATGTCATTGATCAACTTTGTTTCTCTCATTCATTCTTTCCCTGGCAGTGAGTGTGTGTGTGTGTGTCCACACCTCACACACACATGACCCACAGACCATTGGTTTCTGTCCTGTGTACACTCATGGTGAAAAACTCCGGCACACACATTTCACTGGGGCTCCATCATTCTTTCCTTCTCCAGGCCTCATGCTCCTTCCCCTCCCGGTGCTGGCAGGAGCAAGATCCTTCTCCTAACAGCTGTAGTCAAGGTTTTTGGGTTACTAGTAGTAGCACCCAATGGACAAGCATAGAGTTCTGTATTTTTAAAGCAGGATACTATAAGAAAACAGGGCTGTCATGTGAAATTCAAGGGCAGAACCAGAGCCCAGCCTCAAAAGGACTATCAAGTTGATAGGAGACCAGAGCCTTCTCTCTTTGTTGTCGTCTCTCTACACCCTTCCTCTTCCTTCTTTTCTTTCGGCTTCTCCACTCACAGGTCTAACCAACAATAGCTGTCCGCTGCTCCTGAGCATCAAGTACTTCGGTTCCAAAGGTCACCCAGACCGACCAGCACCAATCAGTTCCACAACTTGGAGAGAAAATCTGAATGGCCAACCTTGAGTCACATGCTCCCCTCTGGTCCAGCCACATTGGCTGGGGGCAGCATCACTCAGAAATTGGCAGCCAAGCCTCACCCCTTCTCTCTGATAAAAGGTCTAGCTCAAGATGTTCGTGCTAGGCCAGGTGAGTGAGGTGCCCTAGGCCAGTCAGGTAAGGAGTCCTGCTGGCACCCAGGTGGACAAGCCTGGAACTCAAGAATGCAGATAATAGCAGGTGCTGTGGACTAAACTGTGTTCTCCCCAAATTCCTGTGCTAAATTCCTATGTTGAAACCCTGACCCCTGAGATTAGGGCCTTTAAGAAGATAATTAAGGTGAAATGAGGTCTTAAGGGTGCAGTCTCGATCTAAATAGGATTGGTATTCTTGTAAGAAGAAGCACCACAGAGTTCATATTCCTTCTCTCTCTCTCTCTTTCTCTCTCTCTCTCTCTCTCTCTCTCTCTCTCTCTCCCATCGCCCCCTCCGGACACACACACTCACACACACACACAAGAAGGCAGCCATCTGCAAGCTAGGAAGAAAGTCCTCACCAGAAACCCATCTTGATCCATGGACTTCCAACCTCCAGAACTGTGAGAATATAAATTTCTGCCATTTAAGCCACACAACCTGTGGCATTTTGTTATGGTGGCCTGAGCTGGCTGCTATAGTGGGTTTGTCCATTTAGGAGCCATCAAAGTGTAAGTGAGGCTGACGCTAGAAGAGACCATGAGATCACCAAGGCTAAGGATGGGACCAGGGCTAACACACACTCGGAGCACCCTCAGCTTCTGATTGGATCTGCCCTTTCCACAGCCCATGGAACTCCAGCTCAATGGCAGCCTTGGACCTGCCCCCAGCAGGACCACCCTTCTCTGTCCACCTTCTAGGCATACACCTCCCACTATCCCTCTTCGGTGTGCCAGCAAGCTGCCGCATGCCATGTCACCTCTTCATGGCTTTGTTCTCACCTCCACCTATCCTGGCCCCAGCCTCCTGCACATCACCATTTAAGAAATCCCCCAGATTGGGGACCACAGACAGTGGCCCTCAAATGAGCACCAGTGCCCTCTAAGGCAGGTGGTGCCATGAATGGGATCCAAACCATGCAAGAATGGGAAGAGGGGCTTCTTGCACTCATAGATCCAGTCCTTGAGTGTCCTTCCTTTAGATGAAGTGAGGACAATGGGAGAGTCTGGTCCTGTTCACGGTCAGGGGCACAAACACATCCATCCCTGTTCCTCCACTACTTTTGCTTCAAAACACAACAAACCTGGCCCCTCAGCCTCAGAATCCCTAAAAACAAGCTGGCTAACAGCGCACTTTTTAATGTATTCCTGAGAGTGGTCATTTCAAAGCACATAACCCCTGCATCCTCAGGTTAAGGACTAGGTTCACTGGTTTGCTAAAAATCATGTTGGCAACAGATAATTATAGCTGGCATTTAATGAGCACTTACTATGTGCTAAGCACTCTACAAACATCATTTCATTGAATTCTTATAGCCTCCCTATAAGATAAGTCTTAGGTACCCATTTTTTGGACAAGAAAATGAAGGCTCAGAGGTTAGGTAACTGCCGAAGGACCCTCAGCTAATTAGTGGCAGGGCCAGGATTCTCATAGAAAGTCTGTTCAACTTCACAGTCAGAACCCTGAACTTCTGTGCCCTGTCCTCACAACAACACGCATGTGTGGTTGGGACAATGGTCAAGGAATAGCTGCATGTAACTGAATGGCCTGCCCTCTGTTGCCACCAACTGACAGCTATAGGTACTGGACAGACAAAAGCTAACTAGCCCCTACAAGGACAAAAAATGATCTGAGGTTATCCAAAGTCTGTTCTTACATACTCAATAATTCAGTCCTTTCTTGTTCTCTGCTTCAAGTTCCCCAACTAAACAGTCAGCCTCTGCGGGGCAGGCCCTGTGTCCTCTTTTCACCCACATTTCTTCCCTGACTGCACAAAGGAAGTAGTCAGTACAAGCTCTCTGTGTGGTTATCGGCTGGTTGGTTAGGTGGGTGGTGGGCGGGCTGTTTGCTTGGATTGTGAGCTGGTCGGTCAGTGGAACGTTGATGAGGTGGTTGGAAGATGTCATCAAAGAGGATGAGGCCAGAGGGTATTCTCTGAAACTTAACATCTGATCCCAACAGGAATTCTCTAAGGCCAGAAAAACACTCCCAGGAGGAAGCGTAGAATCCTCAAATGCTTCTCCCTTTCTTTGTTCCCTTCCCTGCCCAGCCAAGCCAAGGCTTTGCAAGGGGGATCAGGGGGCCCCAAATGGCCCAATGTGGAGGGGGGGGCTTGGTCCCTGGGAGGAGCGCCAAGGAGCTCAGCCTGGTCGTCCGTGGGTAACTAGCTGTCCTGGTTGAATGTGCGGGCCACTGGGAGGTGCCGAAGGGCTGCACTGCCGCAGTGTAGAGAACAAGGGAGTCCAGCGTTTAGGAGCAGCTCAGCTCATCCTGCCTGGGAAAAAGGTCATGTGCTCCGATATGAGTAATTAATTTTCTCTGAGCTGCATTGAAAAGGTTAACCTGATTTATGGGATGCAATTGAGTGTAGAATGGGTTGTGTATCTTGTGAAAAGCCCATCCTGGTATCTGAGTCTATAGATTTGCCCGCAGCTGGGCACCAGCTGCTAACTGGCCCTACTTTTTATGCCTTTATGCAAAATCCACATGAAAATCCCAAAATCCCAAAATCCCACTTGGCCAAGAAGTTGCTTCCTGGATTCCACACTATAGTGAAGGGACATCAGGGCATGCAAAGGAGGGAGTCTTCTGCTCCTGTCACAATTTCCTACCCAGCTGTAGCCTCAACCTTAATCTTCATGCATCCCAGGGTCCAGGAAGAAGAGCCCTGCCCCAGGCTTGAGTTCTGAGTTGAAGGCTAGACTCCTCCGGTAACTCCCTGGCCTTGGGTCCAGACTACAATTTCCCCATCTCTAAAATAGGGTGCAGATTCCTTGTCCTCTCTCTTGCTTCTCCTTGCTTCCAAGCTGTGTGAGCTTGGGCAAGTTACCTGACTTCTCTGTGCCCCGGTTTCCTCATCTGTAAGTGTCATTAAAATACCTACATCCTAGAGTTGCTATGAAAATGACATGAGTATTTATAAGCACTCAGGACAGTTAATGGTGTGTAATATTTCTTCAATAAGTGAATAAAATCTTGAGATGAAAGATGACCAGGGCCTTAGATGTCTGGCTGTCCTCGAGGAGGTGTCAGATAAGGCCATGACCTAGCTAGCCCAGTCACCTGAGCTAAGAAAGGCACCAATGGTCCTGCAGATCCAAGGACGTGTTGAACTATGTTGGATAGAAAGAGAGCAGATGGAGAATGAGATGTTGTAGCCAAATCAGTTTTTCCTTTCTCACGTCTGTCTCTCCTCACGGAAATGGGAAGCTCTGCTCCCCAAGAACCTGCCCATCAAACCCAAAGATGCTAGTCTAGCACCACCTAGTGGGAAGGCTGAAGGCCGCATCGGGGTGACTTCTGGGCCCCTCCTTGGGGAGAAAAAGGCTTATTCACTTGCTAAGCACTAGGAAGAGGGGAAAAATACACCCCAACAGAACCCTCCAGGTGAGAACATCTCCACTTGTGACCTGTACTGCATGATGTATGGTATTTTACAGCAGGTTGGTAGGAAGTAGGTCTGTGTGCATGTATCATATGTGGGCTTCTATATGTCTATGTAGTTATTGATCAATTGGGTTAATATCTCTGAAGAACTCAGGCCGGTACTTGGCACATAGGAAGCATTTACTAAGTGTTTGTTATCATTATTATGTGTGTACATGTACATATACCACATCTGAGTGTCATGTCAATGTGGATGTATATAGACTGTTTACATGCCTATATCTTTGTTTGGGGATGTAAGCATATGCACATATGTGTTGCTAAGACTGTGTGGTGCTTATGCATGCATACATGTTTATTAATATAAATATGTTTTTCATGTCTGTGAGCATGGTGTACATGAAATAGAAGGGTGTAGATGTTTACATGTCTGCATATATGTGTGTCTATATACATATTTTATATTTTTGGATATGTTTGTGTACCTTTCCTGAATGGAGTGTCTGAGTATTAGTTTTCTGTTGCTGCATAGCAACATACAAATTACCACAAACTTGGCATCTTAAGACAACACCAATTATCTCACCATTTCCGTGGGTCAGGAATTTGGGCACAGCCTAGCTGGTCTTCTGCATAAGGTGTCACAAGGCTGCAGTTAAGTTGTTAACCAGGGCTGTGACCTCATCTGAGTCTCGGGGTCCTCTTCCAGGCTCATATGGTTGTTGGGAAAACATGTTTCCTCATGGTGCAGGGCAGCATGCTGCCTCAGGGCCAGAAGGACAGTCTCTGCCTCTCTCCGACCTATAGACCTGCTTGTAAGGGCTCATGTGATGAAGTCAGCCCCATCTAGGACTCAAATGGCCCCACAGTCAGGTGATGGGCCTCATGGTCTCATATCAACAGTGTTTAAAGGGAATGCCAGCAAGGAGATCCTGGAGCCATGATGAACTATGGCTAGAAAGTTGCCCGTGGCCAAGTAAGTTTGTGAACCCCTGCTCGGTCCTTCCCCTCCTGGGTTCTATGGAACAGATGAGCGGAGCAAAGGCTCTGAGATGGCCTGCAGGAAGGAAACCCACCTGCCTCATTTAACCAGCACTGTCCAAGCTTATTCGTTCACACTTTTTCTCAAAACACATTCAGCTAGACATACTTTGGGCAACATGGCTTTAAGCCATTCCTCAGCTCCCTGGGAGACACATGCGAGACCTTTTAGGGTGACAGTAAGGATTAGAGGGGTGCTACTGTGCTGGGAGCCAGTCCTGGTGTGGAATGAGCCTTCCGGGAGAAGCCAGTGGCTCATGGAGACAATTCCACTACCTATGGAGGTGGGTGGCCAGTCTAAAGGCAATGGGACCGTGGGTACCAGGACTCCTGGATCCTGCAGAGACCCTGGATTCAGAGTAAGTGGATGCTGACAAGGGAGGCTTGTCCCTCCCAACCCAGGTGCAGACTGGGGGCCCCAGCCTGAGATTTCAAAACTGAGGTGCAGTCATGCCTTAGTGGTCAGGACAAAACTTCATCAAAGCAACTGACTTTGAATCTCAGATCAACTGCCTATGAGCTGTGTGATGTTAGGTAAACTGCTTTGTCTTCCTGACGCTCAGTCCTTTTATCTCCAAAAGTATGGCTATCTCACCCTGGCCAGCGTGGCTCAGTTGGTTAGAGCGTCATCCTGTAGACCAAAAGGTCATAGGTCTGATTCCCAGTCAGGGCACATTCTCAGGTTGCAGGTTCAATCCCCAGTTGGGGTGCCTAGAGAGGGCAGTTGATTAATGTTTCTCAAATCTCTTTCTCTCCACTCCCCTCGCCCCTACTTCCTCTCTCTAAAAAGCAATGAAAAACTGTCCTTGGGCAAGGATTTTTAAAAAGTGTAGCTATCTCATATCATAAGGATTAAAATAATAACTTATAGTGTTTTCCATGTGCCAGACACTGTCTGGGCATTTTATCTGTGCTAACCCATAATCCTAATGTTAATCCCAGCAATAACCCGTAAGGTTGCTACTGTCATTATTCTTATTCTACAAATCAAAAAAACAGAGGCACAAAGAGGTTAGCAGGTTGTCCAAGTTCACAAGGCTAGCAAGTGGCAGAGCTGGGCTTCAAACTCAGCTGGTCTTGCCCCAGGTAGGGCAGGAACGGCATTTGGCACAGACCCATTGAGTAAATCAGTGCCCACTATTACTAGTTTCAGGTCTGCAAATACCAGAGAAATTGGCTTCTTTATATTCTTTTCCAGAAAGACTATGCCCTAAGGAACAGCAAAGGTGAGACAGCTCCTGTCATGGAGGCACAGGGCAGGGGCACAACCTGGCTGCTGGTGGCACAGGAAGGTGAAGAGAGGGGTGCGACAGCTGAGCCGAGCCATCAGAGGCTCTTAGGGTTAATTTGTCTTGTGCAGAGAAGAAATCTGGGGGTGGAACTGCAAGCCAGAGCCGGGGCTGTGGGGGTCGGGGGTGCAGGAACACATCTGCATCTCCTTGTCATCTTGAATTTTATATTTACTTCTGTTGATGAGATTTTGTCATGCTCGATTACAATTCATAGACTCGTGTTTCCAGATTTTACGCATCAAATGCTCGGATTTACAGAGTCACCCTAAGCCTGACACTGGCCCCCAAAGTGCTGTGTCTGAGTGTGGGCACTGAGGCTTGTCCTAGGGTCACACAGGGGCCTCATTTCTGGTCTTCGGTCTTTGGAAGAGGTGGTAAGAATAGTCCCAAGCCAGCAAAATTAACAGGGGCCCAGCAAAGGTGGTCTGTGTAGAGTCTTAGGATGACTGTGGTGAGGTTGGAGAAACACAAACATCCAGGTCTGGGCTGAGCATGGGAGCGGAGGAGCAGTGGGGCTGTAGAGGGGGCCCCCTGGCACCCATAGCTAGACTGGCCCCATACCCCACCTTCTCCCCTTCCTCCTGCCCCTCCTTCAGTCCTCTTCCATCTGGCTCTGAGACTCCCTTCCTTGCTGGCTTTGAAGAAGCAAGGGTTGCTTCTAATCAATACAATATGGCAACAGTGAAAGGAAGCCACTTCTGTGATTACATTACATAAGATGGTTTTAGTGACAAGGAGCAAGTCGCAGGCCCCACCCACACTCAAGGGGAGGAATCTATGCAAGGGCACAAATTACAAGGGCACTTCAGTGTCAGCCACACCATCTTCATAGCAAGTGAGGCAAGCTCATGTGAGCCCTGTGCCCCTGCACACTGCCCCCATTTTACAGGAACGGAGACCTTGTCTGAGGTCACCCAAGCAGAAAGAGACAGGTTCAGAACCTGAACCAGGGTCTGTTTGCTTCCATACCCCGAGCTCTTCACCACAGAAGGTAAAGCAGGTGTAACTCTCACCTGGCAGGAGTCTGGGTTTTCACCTAGAGCCCATAGACTGCCCTCAGGTTCCTCTAGGACACTGGCTTCTGAGTCTGCTTGAGCTGCAAAGGGGGCACCAGGTACTTGGTCACCGATCTGACCTTGACACCAAACTCCTCTAGAGGAGCAAAGGGTACAAAAGGCTGGGAAAGCTCAGAGAGCCCAGGTAGGGACTGTTGCAGATGCCAAGCCCTACATATGGCAAGCCCAGGGGTCATTTTCAGCTCTTTCTCAGGCTGGCATCTTGGTCATGGCTGCAAGGATGGACCCCTGTTAATTTTGCTGACTTGGGACTATTCTTGCCACCTCTTACAAAGGACAAGATTCTGAGTCTATCCCTTGCCTCCTGCCTACTTATCTGCATTTTGAATCTCATAGAAGATTCCCTTTTTTTCCCCCCATGGATAGATTTGAGGACATTTAGGAAGGAGGATTACCTTGAAGGAATGGAGGATAAGTCACATCTATTGGGTACTTATTTTGTGTCTTGACACATATTAGCTTATGTCACCCCTTCAATATCCTTTCAAGATAAGTATTATTATTTCCAGTCTATGTAGAAGAAAACGGAATCTCAGGGGAAGTAATTTGCCCAAGGTCATACAGCTAAGAAGCTGCAGAATCACGATTCACACTCAGGTGTGTCTGGCTACCAATCCAGTGTCTATTCTACTCTGCCAGTAGGATAAACCTCTCTTTGAGACTCCTCTCATCCGCCTCTTGGCCTCGCCATCGAGGTTCAGGTCCCCACTTCTTTCTGACTTACTTAGGACATGGTTCGAAGTTATTCTCCCATGCTTACCTTCCCATGCACTTATCCATTCTTTATTTGTTTTAAAAGGAGCTTTGTACAGTTTTACTTTATTTTATTATTTGTTTGTTTATTTTTAAGGTTTTCTTTATTATTTTTAGAGAGGAGAGCAGGGAGGGAGGAAGAAAGGGAGAGAAACATTCATGTATGGTTGCCTTTCACCTGTCTCCAGCTGGGGACATGGCTGGGAGCCTGGCTTGCAACCTGGCTATGTACCTTGACTGGGAATTGAACCAGCAACCTTTGGGTTCACAAGCAGGTGCCTATCCACTGAGCCACACCAGCCAGGGCTAGCTATCCTTTAGGGGAACCTGGGTTTGTCTCCATGGGGTACAATTCCTTTATACACTCTAAGCCAGTGGTCCCCGATCTTTTTGGCACCAGGGACTGGTTTCATGGAAGACAGTGACAGGGGCACAGAGCTCAGGTGAGCTTGCCTCACTTGCCTGCTGTCTGTGGAGGGATGGCGCGGGAGACAGGAAGCAGAGTGCAGGTAAGCTTCGCTTGCAGTCTAGTTCCTAACAGGACATGGACCAATATAGTTCAGCAGACCCAAGGGAGGTTGGAGAAGGAACCTGCTCTGAGTGAACCAACACATCCCTTGTTGGGACCAAGCCAAGGGTCCCTAGCCTTTGAGTCGCTGTCCATGGTACTAACCTGTATTCTCTATTTCCCAAAGCCCAACTAGAACATCTCCTTGACCCTTGAAGATGGCGTAGAGGTCTGGCTTCTAGCCTCCTTACACATTGGCCTTTGGGATGCCTGCTTATCCCTCCCATCACCTACCCATCTCCCTGCTTGGGTTCCTGATTCCACGCTCAGCTGGGCTGTCTGTTTCTCTGGATCCAAGCTTTGCCTTCAGACTTTCATGCTCCAAAGAGGCCTGTTGGCTGCTGAACCCATGACCTTTGCCTAACTCTAGCTTTTTGTACCTTTCTGTGTCTACTTCAACTAGAACAACTCACCTGGTTCAAGTAGGCTCCACCTTGGGTATCACCTGTAGGCCTCATCTCCTGCTTCAGTTCTCCTCCTTTATCCCTTCGACCCAATTCTTGTGGGTCTTCAGTCCTATGGCATACCCCTACTACTTTTTCAAAAGTTATCACCACCCTCCATTACAGTATTCATCACTATATCACCATAATTATTATCACACCTCTCACATCATACCACTGCAACCATCACCACCACCATTTTCACCACAATTCCCCCAAACCATCAACAAATTCCACTCTAACCATCACCACCTCCCTTCTTCATATTATCTCTAGCAACAGCATAATCTCCACCCCACCATTTATCTCCTTTTCATAGCCACTCGTACGATACTCACCGCCACCATCCCTGTCACTTACCAAAGCCTTCGTTGAGCACAGTCAGCATTCATATATCTCAGCTGGGAACTGGACTAAGTTTGAAAGGCAAAGGTTCTATCTCAGACACTTCATTAACTGATACTAATTTGTCACTGACCCAAGATGAGTTGGCCCACTCCTTCACTTCCCTGACATCCATTCTCAACACTTTCCCACAGTCCCCTGGGCTTCCTCTTTGTCCTCAAGCTGATAAAATACCTGTCCTTTAAGATGCCACTGCCATCCTCTGCCCCCCAAGCCTTTCTGAAAGTCAGTGGCTCAAACAATTCCCTCCCAACTCCTCCCCTGAGTTGGAGGCCTGAACCCCAATGCTCTCTCCCTCCCAACTCCCCATCTATGAGTCGGAGACATGAATCCCACATTCTCTCCCTCCCAGCTTCTCTCCTACAGAGCTGGAAGCCATGCCCTCTTGGCCCTGGCTACTACTAGCATTTCCAGTCTTCCCCAGAGCCCAGACAAAGCTGGCCTCTGCCACCCACAGCCTGGGCAGCTGAGAGTCTGGAATTGATTACCAGCCCCATAATTACCCTAAGGCACTGACAGGGATTTCAAGGTTTCTTGATTTCAAATGAGAAATCCAGGGGGCATTGGAGAGGGTGAGGGACCCTTTGCTGGGGGGAGGGGCATGGAGGAAGCCACACTCCTCTGCATGGACCTCTGTGCCTAGCTCCACAGCTTTGGGTCAATACCTAGAGGCCTCACCTGGAGGCCGTGGTAACCAAGGCAAGGCTCCTGCCCACAGTCATCAACCCTCAGAGAGGAGCTGTCCTGAGGGGACCTGGACAGGCTTGGGGAAGAAGAGGGATGCTGAAGACACCTTTTCAGAGCAGACAAACCAATGACTTTCCCTCCTGGAGGGTTAGGATGGAGGTTTAGAGGGATGAGTGGCAGTTCAGCAAGGCCACTCAAAGCATGAAAAGAAACTGTTCCCAGGACCAAAGGAATTCAGAGGTGAGTCCCACTGTGAAGTGCCTTCTGAAGTGAGACACATAAATATACACCCTCTGATCTCACACATATTTACACAAAAAGGCCATCACATGTGTCCCATCACACACACACACCACAGCTTTCCCATCCTAGCACACACACACTAACACATTCCACACCATCACACACTCACATCCTCATACACACACCTGCTCACACATCTTCAAACACATTCTCACATACTTGGAAGCCAAATACCCAGAGAACAAGAGAGACATCACCTACACACTCGTAAGCTCTTTGAGAAATTGCGCAAAGAGGTGAGCCACTTGTTCTTTTCTCCCTGCCCCCCTCCAGGAAGGGATTTCATTTAGAAGTTGTTCGAGACCTAGCTTTCAGATTACAGTCTAGACCATATAGGTTTCCTAAAGATAAGGCTGAGAAATTGATTTCAATTACCAAAGTGGAGAGGCTGCACTTCTCAGCCTCTTGAGCGGAGCATTAACCCTGAAGATCCTGGAGCTGGAGAAGGGAAATCCTGCATGGCAGGCACAAGCGGAGCCCAGGCACGTGCACCTGGAGCTCATGTGGCCCTTTACAATGAGAAATAGCAGGAAACTTCCTCAGAACCTCAGCCTGGGGTTCCCCTTTTCAGGGTGTCCAGGGGGCTTTGCAAAATCGTGCCACTCTGCCCATGGGCTGAAGACCCCTCAGGTGGCAGGGGGGCCACCCCATCCATGTCATCCTTTCCATAATTCATGGGACAAAATATGAGAGACTTGCAAACTCAGAGCCACATCTGGGGCACAAGACAGAGTCCATCTTGGGAACACCTAATGTGGAGTATCTGGGAGGCGCTGGATAGTACCAAGCCCTGGGAAGCCCAGTGGGATCCTCTCAAAGAGTAAGCCTGGCACTGCTACAGAGGATTGTCCCACGGACTGTGACCACCTCTTCCCTGGGCCTCCCCCAGGGAGTGGATGACCATGACCTCTTCTCTCTACGTCATTCCTACCACAACCACCCCCACTGAGGACTGACTGCAGAGCTGTGTGGCCCAGGTGGAACCGAGTTTTGGAAATGTTTCTCTGCAATTCCAGGGTTGACCTTCATTAGTAGGGAGGGAAAGAATGCCTGCTTTATCTTCCATTCTCACCTGACCTTGTTTTCCTGGGACATGACTGTCTCAAGAACCACCATGGCCCCTGTGCATGACCAGTTTAACTGCCACCATCATCAACCCACTCAGCTAAGTGCAGCCATAGACCTCTGCTTTAAAAATGGGAAACTGAGCCATGGGTCAGAACATTCAACAATTAGCCTCATATTGGTGGGCAGCGTTTGACGCACAGCCGGGCAAATGGTTTGGGTTAGAAACTGGAAATAAACTTGAGGGATGTAATATCTGCGTGGGGGAGAGTGTCCAAATGATTTGACACCCCAGCTTTAAGGTTTCTGGACAGCTGTGATGGGGGAATGTGGCAAAAGCCAATCATGAGGAGAAGACACAGGTGGAGTTATACTTGCAAATGAAAGTGCAGTCAGCCATGGAGGAACGTTAGAGTGACAAGCCAGAAATGGGCAGTCAGCACTCAGGCCAGAAGATATTCTCTTTGCTACCTAAAGCAACTAAATATTTTAAACCCTTTCCAATGCTGTGGAAGATGATCCAAGACAAATCAGGAATCGTTGCTTTGGGAAGACACTACAATCACAGTTAAATATGGGAACAGAAACGACAGGAATGAAAGTACGCTCTGGGCAAGGAATGCATATATTGTGCACCAACAGAGTCTGCAAAAGAGCCCTGGCTGGTGGCACAGTGGATAAGGCGCCGGCCTGCGAACCCAAAGGTTGCAGGTTCGATTCCCCAGTCAGGGCACATAACAAGGTTGCAAACCAGGTCTCCAGTTAGGTCTGTGGCCTGGAGGCAGGTGAAAAGCAACCATACATTGATGTCTTTCTCCCTCTCTGCCTCTCTCCCCTCCCTTATTTCTAAAAAAAATGAAATAAAATCTTTAAAAAAAAATAAAATAAAAGGAATAGTGTTACCTTCTGCACCTGCCACATTCTGGAGGCCCTCCTGGCCCCACAACAGTCAAATCTGAGGCAAGGGCTTGCATGGAAGGAGGTTAGTTTGGGAAGTACCTCAGGGAATAGAAGTGGGCACTGGGGAGCAGGGGGAACCCAATACAAGGGTGCATTAGCAAACCAACCACTGGTGTGGGCAACTGAGGCTCCACCCTGCTCGGACCGGTAGGAGCGGCTGCAAAGGACACATCAAAGAATTATCCCTCCAGAGGAGGGAGGGGAGAGTATTCACCTGCCCGTTCCTGATGCCCCGCAGGCCAGGGTCGCCCACGGAGGGGGTGTTAACTCCCTCTGGTAGTGTGCTGAGAAAGCAACCCTGAGGGGGGTGAGGGGAAGCACCATTCTGTAGCATTTGCCGATTCCAATGTTATAAATGCTACCAACCAAAGCTGGTTTCAAACAGCTGAAGGTTTACCACCTGGCTAGCAAATTTTCTAAGTAGATAACAATCGGTTCTTGCAAGGCAGTTCAAGCCAGTGCCCGCACATCCCCTACTCACACCCCACAATGGCACATACACGGGGACAGAGTGTGTCCCCACAGGAACTGCAGCCCTGGCGCAGGGAGGCTCTGGGGGAGTGGGAGGTGTGTGGTACAGCTGCGCAGGTGCTGCAAGGCACACCTGCTGGAAACAGGTTCTAGTAGCAATGCCTTGAGTAAAAGGTGGGCCAGGAGATTGTGAGTAAGGCACAAGAAATGCCCAGACAAGATTATACCCTGAGCAAGGGCAGGCAGAGAGACGGCCAGGCCATGTACGTGGGACTTGGGAGCGAACTGTGGGAGGGAGAAACCCAAACCCAGAGTACAAGAGGAGAGAAGGCTAAGATAATCACCAGGCTGGAAACTCCCCTTGCGAGGAAGGGCTGGTGATAACAGCTAGAACTACTGCAGTTGCACCTGTGGGTGACCAGCAGGGCACAACAGTTCTGTACCTACTCAAGTTCACTTAGAAACCCAAGTCTTGGCTGGTGTGGTTCAGTGGATACAGTGCCGGACTGCAAACCAAAGGGTTGCTGGTTCAATTCCCAGTCAGGGCACAAGCCTGGGTTGCAGGCCAGGTCCCCAGTTGGGGGTGTGCGAGAGGCAACCAATCCATGTTTCCCTCCCACTCCTTCTCCCTCCCTTCCCTTCCATGAAAATAAATAAATAAAATCTTTTGAAAAGAAAGAAAGAAAGAAAAAGAAACTGGACATGACTCATTCCTTTTAATTACCTTAAGAAATAATCATTGAGTCATTATCTCAACAAACTCTGCTCTAAATGAGATGCACTGAACAAAGCATGAGCCTGTCCTTCTCAGGATGGTGACAAAACAGGCCACCCTGAGGCAGTAGCTTTCCCCTAGCCATTGTCTCCGTTCCCTGAGTTTCCACCACTGAATCCCCACACCAGGTAGGAGGGAAGGTGGGCACCCGCAGACCTCCTCAGGCCTTCCCGGGCAAGCAGGCAGGACAGGACTGTGCTCTAGTCCATTCAGGCTGCTGTCACTGAAGATCACGAACTGGGGGCTTATAAACACCAGATGCTAGTTGCTCACAATTCGGAAGCCTGGAAGTCCCGGATGAAGACACCTGCATATTCGTCGTCATCTGGTGAGAGCCAACTTCCTGGCTCACAAACACGTCTTCTCACTGGGACAGAAGGGGCAAGGGGGCTCTCTGGGGTCTCTTCTCTAAGGGTACTGGTCCCATTCAGAAGGCTCCACCCTCATGACCTAATCACCTCCCAAAAGTCCCATCTTTACTTCCAAAGACCCTGACATTGGGAATTAGGTTTCAACAGATGCTTGGGTGGGTGGGGGAGGAAACACAACCATTCAGTCTGTAGCAAATGCTTAACTGTTCTGTGGCAGGATCCACCAGGGTGGAGAGCAATCCTCCACCCTCCAGGCCCGGGATCCTCTGAGGATGGCTCTTGCCCCATCTGTCCTCGCACTGTAGGTAGGCAGGGCCACTAAGAAGGTCAAAGAACCTCAATGGCACCACCTACTGTCTAGGAGCTAGGTATGAAACACTAGAAGTCTGACAGGAGTCACATTCAGAAAAGTCAGAGGCAAAAGTTACATCTAGGCCAGGAGGCCCCAAGGATGATAAAGGTCAACAGATTGACCTCACTCGGGACAGAAGGTGCCAGGAGCCAAGGGAGCAAGAGACATCCAGGCACACAAGATAGCAGAGAAGAAGCTCAGGGGGTAAAATTCTGAGCTTCCCAGCAAATTCTGGTGACAGGGTCTTCCGAGGGTGGGCGCTTTTGCACATGGGCACCCACCTTTCCAGCCACACTGAGGGCTGGTTTGCAGGCTCTGCTACAGGGTCCAGTTCTTCCTCCTGAAGCCCAGGAGACGGGAGCCCCCTCTGTGAGCATTTCCAACCGCAGGGGATTTCAAGCCAAGAAGGCTTTCCTTACCTGAAAGAGCACAGTGTGATGCTAGAAATTCAGGCCCTGAAAAGGTATGTTTCAGGCAGAGCTCTTGCTGCCTACTACCCTCTCCACCACCCACGGGCAGGGCCAGGACTGCTTGGGATGCGCATTGGTGGACAGTCAAGAAAGGACATGTCTGCCCTGGCTGGTGTGGTTCAGTGGATTGAACGCCAGCCTGCTAACCGAAAGGTCGCCAGTTAGATTCCCAGTCAGGGCACATGCCTGGGTTGTGGGCCAGGTCCCCAGCTGGGGATGTGTGAGAGGCAACTGACTGATCCCTCAACACACTGCTGTGTCTTCTCTCCCTCTTCCCTCCTCCTTTCTCCTCTCTCAAAAATAAATAAAATTCTTTTGAAAAAATAAAAAAGGAGAATGGGCATTTCTGTTTGGGGCAAATTCTAGCTCAGGCCTGGGCCCCTTGAGTCTTTGCCGTCTTCATCACCTCCTCCTCTGCCACCTGAACAGCACAGGTCCCGTGCACTCTGCCACTGCCCTGGGACAGGAGCTGGGGGAGGCCCAGGGGGAGTAAAGAGGCAGGGAAGATGCAGTGTTCCCTTTCCACTCCCAGGCGCCTTAATTAAGTGCTTTCATTTTCCTCCTTCCGCTGCACGCAGGCCTGGCGGAGATAAGGCATTGATCCCCTCCCAAAGGAGGAGGAAGCCAGCGGGAGACCTGCAGTGGGACAAGACGGATGGCTTATTAGTGAGTCCTTAATTGTATGGTTGGTAACTTGGGGAAGTTCAAAGAGAAAAGGAGAAAGTATGAACTAGGGGCTGCCTGGGGGTCCATTTCTCCCCTCAAAGGGGGTTCTGCTCAATATCCATGACTAGAAGGCCCAGCCCAGCCCTGGCCAGTGGGTCGGAGCATCATCCAGTGAGCCAAAGAAGGTTGCTGGTTCAATTCCTGGTCAGCAAATGTGCCTATGTTGTGGGTTCAGTCCTTGGTCAGGGTGTGCAAGAGGCAGCAGATTGATGTTTCTCTCCCTTTCTTTCTCCCTTCCTTCCCCTCTCTCTAAAATCAATAAGCATGTCCTTGAGTGAGGATGAAGAAAAAGAGAAAGAGAGGCCAGCCCAGATCAGGCCCAACCCAATTCATTCCAGTCCAAGAACCAGCAATGTTCTTCAAGGAGGTAATCTCACTAGCCAGAACGATGCTCTGTGTTGCCTGAAGCAGCCAAGGAAGGACAAAACCTTGAGCTGGGCGTGCAGGACCTCAAGTTTCGGTACCAACTCTGCCTTTGGCTAATGGAATAACCTTGATCAAGTCTACACTTCTCTGGGCTTTGATTTCCCCTTTGATCAAATGAGAGGGCTGACCTGCAGCCAGGTGCATGAGTAGTGGGCTAGGGTATAGGGCAAAGAGGAAAACCAGAGCCCCACCTTCTTCAAGACTCACTTACAATTTCTTTGTATTGGAATTTCATGTAAGCACATTATTTAACCTCCTGTCTAAGTGTTTCAGTGGCAAAATGAGCATAAGAATAGAATCCAAGGATTGTCAGGCACTAATATGATTCCTAGCCCATAGTAAGAGTCCCATCATTATTCATTCTCTTAACATTTCTTATTTTTTTGTTTTTTATGTTTTTTAAAGCTCTGATTTGACCTCACAAAAGAAAGCTAGATTAGGTTATGGTCCTTATGTTACAGGTGAGGAGACAACTTAGAGCCATTTATTGTCTTGTCAACAGATGCTCAATGGCCCTCAGCCACCCTAGGCTGAGACCGGGCCCTCCCTGGGTCCTTTTCCTTCCAGGGCTCAGAAGGGAGGGGTGACAGTCTTTCACAGCTGGGCTTCCACCAGTGTCTCACCAAGTGGGGATGCTGATCACACCCAGCCAGAGAGGAGGCGCTTCCCAGAAGTGTGCCAACCTGCTCAGAAGCCTGGTCTCTTCTGGAGCATGTCTTGTGAAACCGGAGCACAGGTGCCCTGGCCATTCTTAGTCAATGCCCACACCCTAGGATAACATCCCAAGTCCCTGATAGGTTCCAAAAAACTAGGGTCCAAAGTTCCATGCTTCCTTCCTCAGTGAAGAGGCTTAGACTCAAGACGACAGAGATTTCTCAGTCCGGTGCCATCGAGCCTAGGGTTCTTTGATGGGGTTTTAATGGTCAACCAGGGTATATAGGACATCAGCCACTGGGCTCCTACCCTCCCTCCCTGTGCTGACCACGCTTCGACCAGAAAATCTCCACCTATCTGTTTTTCTGTTGGGGTTTCCATATGAGATTTCACTTTCTGAAAGACTCCAGCTTTTTTAAGGCTTGAAGATGCCTGTTTAGTGGAAAAAGCATGGAGCAGGGAACCAGAAAGCCTGCTTTCAGGCCCAGCTCCGGCCTGTGAGCCTGGGCACATCCCTTCCTCTACATGTACAGAGGACCGGGCGGGGGAGTTGGTGTCCAAGGGGCGTTTCTTCTCGTGGGTCAAGTCCACTTGGACTCCCTGCACTGCTCTGGGATGGGGTGAGATCAGTGCAGCAGGGGATGGGGGAGCCAGGTCTCCAGCAATGCCTGCTGCCTTTCCCGCTGAAGCCAACAGAGAACTGATAAAGCCCGGAGCTGTCTTCCTCACATCACTCTGGAAATATTGATACTGGCCTGCCAGAGAGAAAAACAATTCTCTCTGATGGCAGGAGGAGGGCAAGGAAAATGAGCCTGCACATTCGCAAGTCTCCCCTTCACTTCCCTGTTCTCCAGAATGGCTTGGAGACTCACAGTAAAACATGGAGGAGAGATACTCATCTGTTTGCATTTAATTTGAGGAGTTCCTGCCTCTTGACCATGGAGAGCTGCATTCCAACATGCGGGACCAGGATGAGGGTGATGGAGGAGTGAGCACCGCCTGGGAGGCACAGTCATTATAAGTCAAGGGCTGCTCCGTAGTGTCTGAGTCCTGACACTGGTTCCTTCATGATTAAAGCAGCAGGAATAAGTGAGGGCAGGGTGGCGGGCTTAAAGGAGCTCTGGCAAGGACTGGCACTCCTCAGACCTCCAGAGAATCCTGTCTCCATCACTAATAAAACACAATGGTCACCCTTCATCAGCTGCCTATTATAAGCTAAACCCTAAGCTCAGAGATTTTATCTCATAAATCCCCCCAACAGCCCTGAGGCGAAATGGGGAGAGCGATAGCTTCCTTTTATACCTGCGGAAACTGAGGCTCAAAGAAGGTTGGTAATTTGCTCAAGGTCACAAAACTTGAACCAGATAGGACCCACTCCAAATTCTATAACCTATGCTCTTAACCATCCCCCTGTTGCCTCCCAAGTTCTAGAGTTCATAGATAATAATAATAATTTACGGAGTGATTACTATGGGCCAAGCACACTGCTCTCAGTGGTTTTGTTTATCTCATCTATTCAACCATCTACAGGGTATTACTAGCCCATTATACAGATGACAAAACTGAGGCACAAAGAACTTAGTTGCACAAAGACACATACCTTGTTAGGGATGGAGCTGGAATTCAGTGTTCTATTATTGACCCAGATTGACTATTTCCTGTCAGTCATAGGGCCCCTTGGGTGGGAAAGAGCTGAGCTGGGGCTCCTAGGCAGCTGGACATGGCTGGCACTGCATACCCTGTTGCTGACCCTCTTGGTGATAGGCAGGAAGCAGAACAGTTCTCTTATATAAGAGAGAGCTAAAAGAAGATGAAGAAGAAGAAGTTTCACAGAAGCATCAAGACACAACACACACTGCCTGCCCAAGAGAGGGACCTAACCGAGACTTGATCTTGGGCTTTAACTCCTGCCTGGGAACTCGGACTGGCCAAGGACTGCCGCGGAAGGGGAGCAGCTGCCCTGAGGTGGCCTGCACATCCAGAGCGGGAGGGGTCAAAGGCTGTGCAAGTGCTGACTGCAGAGGCAAAGGACAGGGAAGAGCTTGAGGCCAAGTCCTGCCAGAAAGAACAGGGACTCCAGAGCAACCTGCGTGGAGAAGACCCCTACAGCCCCACAGAACCAGAGCGAGATGTACACCATCAGCTCCCAAGAAAGCCAAGCCTCCTTACCCAGACCAGTGCAAGGAGGCACTTTACCACCTGCCCCGTTCCTCCTGCATGCGCTCCCCAAGCCTGTTCCGTTCAAGCGGCCACATGCTCTGTCCCCTACAACCTGCGAAGCTGCTCTGGCTTGGGGAGGGGAGACATTTGATACCAAATCAAATTCAAAATAGGAATTACTATCTGGGACTATACAGTCTCATTTTGGAATTGAAACCTGCTTCATCCCTGCAGGCAACTCTTTGAAATGAACTTGTTACTGAAAAGTGAGCCAATAAGCCATGGGGAGAATATTTAAAAGGACAGTGGGAGACACAAACAAGGTTGCATTTTGTTTCCATCCTCTAAATTGCAATTTAAATTTTTTCACCTTATCTGTTATATCTGCCAAATCTAGGAATCTGTGGGATGAGGCAGCCAAAAGTACAGAGGAGCAGAGTCTCAAGTCCAGCCCAAAGCAAAAGTAAGGACGGCATTTATCTGCTCATGGAACCATGCTGGTGAGCTGAGGTGTCTGGAGAAGCAACAATGTCAATGCCAACCATGTCCAGAGCGACACTGTCAGAGGGCCCAGGAACTTGTGAATTTCCAGCCCCAGCCTGGTCCTTTCCTGGACATCTCTCTGCCTCTCACAAGCCCCAGGAGGCTGAGGTAGAAGAACTTTGGAATTATATAAAGCTTAAATCAAACCTTATTCCATAGGTAGGTAACTGTAAAGTCATTGAAGATGTTTAAGCAAGAAGGTGACCTGGGGCTTACCTGAAACCTTGGGGATCAAGAGGGCTAGAAAGGGAGGCTTGGTCTCTCAGGGGAATCGTTTCTAGCGGTTTCCAGGCCACACTCACCCACCCATCCACCCTCTGACTCCAGGTAAGGAATCTTTGTAACTTCCCACAGCCAAACTTAGTCAGATCTGGACTTCCCAGGACCCAGGAACAGGACACAGAGATGCCCAGGACCTCAAGCATGATATTCTGACACAGCTGCCCTTACCGCTTCCAGTCCTGAGACCTCCTGGCCCAGAGCAGGGGAACCACAGCCTTGACCTAAGACAGTCTCTGGGCCTTGAGGCAGGGAGGGTGGCCGGCCATGCAGGCAGGGGTGAATCAGGCAGGGTGAAGGTGGCACATCTTTTAGAGCCCATGTCCCTTGAGACTCCCAAGGGAAGCCTGGCACCTCCTACAGAGGCCTGTTGGACACAAAGAACAGGGACTGTTCTCTATGCATATAAGCTCTAGCCAGCTCCTAGCCACCCAGCTTCAGCCCAGGTCTCAACCTCAGCACCAGCTCCAGGTTGTATCCACAAGCCACTGTAGGTCCAGCTCCTGTTCTAGAACGGTGCTTGGGAGCCAGACCTCCTGGATCAAATCTCTGATCTGCCACTTGGCCCTGTGACCTTACACAAGTGACTTCGTCTCTCTTCTGTTACTCTCCTCCTCTGTCAGAAAGGTATGATAATAGAACCTACCTGATAGATCGTGCGTGGGGAGGTGACAGAGGTGACAGAACAATGGCTTGCTAGCACGCAGTTTGCTTGGAAACTGTTTGCCCCCAGCCCCAGTGCAGACTTGAGCCTTCGCCCACGTTCCTCACTGCCTGGGCTCAGAGAGCTGATTTAATGCACTTATCTCCCTCTCTACTCCAGGGTGGATTGGTCTGAATGGAATCTGTAATCTCCTGAAAGGCCCCGAAGGGACCCATTGGCTCCTTCGGAAGAGCATTAACTTAAACTGTAACCAGCTCTCCAAGCCTGCAGGAGGCCAGGTCCTCTGGGAGCCCTCCTGACGGCAGTGGAGGAGCTGAGAGTCCCTTTCCAGCCTGGCAGTGGCCCCCAGCCCGGCCCCATGCATGTCCAAGAGCCTGCTACCTCTCAGAGATCTGTGCACTGCTGCCAGCTGAGTTCACTTTGCAGGGCCACCATGAGAGAAAACGGCTACAGACGCTCTTGGGCAGGTGGCACAATACTGCTTGAAATCTTCTCCCTTCCTGTGGTTGAAAGCATCCCTCAAACTCCCATTTAACAGATTTCCCATGGGTTTGACCATACATTCTTGGCCCCTGCCCAGGAGTCCCTGTTCCCTATCTCCTCCTGGGATGGAAATGAGGAGTCCCCTAGTAACTGCTCCCTGGGACCCTTGCATCCCTGGCTGCTGCCCTGTGTCCACCTCCCCAGGCCAGTCACAGGACCCAGGTATCAGAGCAGCGGGAACCCCTCTCATGAGCTCCCCCATCACTAAGACCAGCAGTCATGGGGTAAAAGAGCAGCCAACATTGGGGTGCAGTCTCCACCTCTAAAGTCCTGACTGAGCGTTATGGGGCTTTTGCGATTAGCATCATCAGTTCCTCAACCCTCCTCACCCCCATGTGGTGAACACAATTACATCATAAAACAAGCAGAACGCTGAAGCGGAGGTTAGAAAACAGATTCTTATGTCAACTCCGCAAAGGCAGGTACGCGCCAGTTTAATTCATTCCTGTATCCTCGGGCTCTAAAACCATTCCTCACATCAAGGAAACACTCAAACTTTTTATTTCTTGTATGAATAAGTGATCGAAGAAACACATGAATAATTGCTTGTGGGGCCAGCAGTTGACCCCCATTGCAATCACCCTGGCTGACATATTACCTACCTGTCATCAGCCCCAACCCCTGCAGGCCCCACAGCTGGGACACAGAGTCCCGGGAAGGTCTAGGACATGCCAAGCTGGGGCGCCCATGGACTTGATAAGCGTAGCTGAGACCAAAGTGAACGAAGCGCCAGCAATGGCTGGAAAGTCAGTCTAGTGGAGAAGCGCTGATGCCAGGCCCCCAGTGCCCCTCACTTGGGACGGGAGAGGGAGAAGGCGCTCTGCCCACTGACAGACAGGCAGCCCTGTTACACTGTCTGCCGGCCTGTCCGCCTTGCCCAGCTCTCAGCAGCGAGGGGTCACAGGCTGAACCTGGAGACCCCGCCAGTCGGTCCCCCACGGTGTCCAGAGCCCCTCACCTCTTAAGTCCAGGCCTGAGCTGAGGTCCTGCTCAGCCAAGAAGTGAATGAACCCCAGGGAGGAGAGAGAATAGAAAAAAGAAAATGTTTCTCTGCCCCACCCCCTCCCAATACGCGCAGATGCAGGTTGCCAGTCAAAAAGCAATCTCTCCAAACGTTTAAAAACTGCCTGCAATTTATATCTTGTGCTTGACAGAGCATCTCCAAGTCATTTCCTGGCTCATGAAAGTACAGACTCCTGAGTCTAGGGGACTGCTTGGCCCCCCTAGGTCACTAGGTTGGGTACCCCGATGGGAGAGGGGAGGGAACCAGGTGGGGAAATCCCCTTCGAGCCCCTTCCCACCTAGGAAAGGGTCAGAGGGAGTCCCAGAGGCCAACAGCTGCAATCCCAGCCAGGAGACCCCAAACTTTACAGAGCCAAAGACAAAAACGGACATGTTCTTTGGTTCTTCCGACATTTATAAATAAGATCCTGCTACAGGAAACAGATTCTAATGCAGTGTGTCCTGGGCTCTAAGACACGGAGCATGGGGACCACGGAATGCAGAGCATGGGATACCAGCCTTCCCTTGCCAAGCTGACACAGAGGAAGGGACTACAAGTGGGAGGCACAGCAGGGGCAAGGCCCAGAGGTGTGAGAGAAGCTGAAGTGTAAGGTTCAAAACCAGCGTACAGCAGGAGGGGGGCAGGGGCGCGGCGATGGGGTGGGGGACAGCCCAGAGCAGGTGGCGGGGAGGGCCTAGCTCCAGGAGTTAGCTGTGACCCTTGAGATGTGTTCAGAGTGCCTTCAAGCAAAAAGGGACATTGATGGGGAGACAAAGACAGGCAAAGAGGCCAAGGAGGAGAAGTGAGAGGCCATTCAGAGAAGAGACAGTCACCATGAAGACCTGGAGATTGCGAACGTCCCCTTCTCCCTAACCAGGGACTGAGGCCTAAATTCCCATCTCAACTCCTTCCACCCAACCCTTGCACACCGCCCCCAGCTACACTCATTTCGGCCTGTTTGTACCACCTGCCAAGCTCATTTCCCCTCCAGAACCTTTGCCCCCCTACATTTGCCCTCCCTGGAACACCCTTCCTTCCTACAGATCCTTGGACAGATGGCTCCTTCTCCCAGTGTAGGCAGCAGTTCAAATGTCACCTCCTCTGGGAGGCAGCCTCCCTCCCTCGGCTCCATCAGCCTTTCTCATTGTCTTCAAAGCATTTACCATGTCGAAATTGGCTTATTATGGCTTCATGTCATTATTTTTTCTTATCCGCTTAGAATTTTAAACTCCACAAGAGCAGAGCCTTTGTCTGGCTGTTCCTTGAGATAACCCTAAGCACCTAGAGCAATGCCTACCACATAGTAGGTGCTCAATAAATACCTGCCCAATGAATAAACAAGCCCTTCATCACAGCATCTGTGAACAGAGAGATTCTAGCTCCCTATTCAGAGCAGGCCTCTCTCCTACCTGCAAACTCTAGCCGGGCTGTTGTCTGTGTAGTTCTGTGTAGCCGGGCTGCAATTAATCATGTTCTGTCATCGATACCCTTTGTGTTGTCATTGGAAGCTGCACCTCATTCATCTCTGTCTCAGGCCAGGGCCGGCGCGTAGTAGGTGCTCCATCAGGGGTTCCCTGTCATTAACCCTTACCACTTCCCCATGCGAATGGCGGGCTCAACTGCAGGCACTCCTGGGGACAGAAGCAGTGGGGCTGGGAGACACCCCGCACCTTTACTCCTGCAGGTCTCTTTGGGCAGAAAGGAGGAGCAAAGAGGGGGCAAGTCAGAAGGGGCTGGCTGGGGGAGGTGGCTCAAAGTGTACATCCTCGTCAAGGGACTAACTATCCTGCCCTGAGGGAAGAGAAAACATCTCTAGGACAGGAAAGTAGTTGCTGCAGCTAGAAAGACTCAGGTCTTGGTCTCAAAAAAACCCAATTCCAGCAAACAGCTTTACCACTCAGGAGCTGGGTGACCTTGGGCAAGCCAATTCACTTCTCTGAGCCTCAGGTCTCTCATCAGGGAAAAATCAAAAAACAAAAAACAGTGCTGTTGGGAAGATCAAATGTTATCATGAGTGGACAGAGCCTAGCGCACACCTGGGGGCACAATAAAGGCTAGCAATAGAAATAATAATAATAACGAATGGATATCAAGAGCTGACTCGATGTGAATCCCTTTGGTGTCAATGTGCTATTCAGGCTTCACAACAATAGTACTTGATGATGGGTACTATTATCAATGCCATTTTGCAGGTGAGAACAAGGGAATTCAGGGAAGTTAAGTCACTTGCCCAAGGCCACAGAGGAATTAAGATTCAAACCCACCAAGCCTGCCTTCAGAGCCCACCCTCTCAACTTTACTGTTATTATTGCCAGAACAACGCAAAAATAAAGCCCAGGCTTACTGCTATGCCTCAGCTCCCCCGTCCAGAAAATGGGTGTAAAGCCCCCGCCTGCCCACAGGGGTACTGTGAGGGTTCCGGTTGGTGGCCGAAAGCCTCCGGCGCACAGTGGGAGCTTGGCGCCTCTCCTTCCTCTAGCCCAAGCAGCACCCTGGAGCGCTCTGAGCCTGAAGGCACGTGGAGAAAAGAGCCAGCCGATAAAACAAGTGTCGACTGCTCATTTGGTAAATGGGATTTGGTTAGAAAGATGAACGCTGCCACTTCTGGCTAATGTGTCATGTAAATTCTAATGATAATACAGCTCCCGCGCCGCACCGCACCCGCCCCTCGCCGCCGCCTCTGCGCTGCCGCTCAATTATCTCCTGAGGCTCCTAGCAGAATCCATGCTTCACTGGGATCCTCGCCCCAGCCTGCCTTCCCCAGCACAAATAATGAAAACCCGCCTCGTCCCCAAGATTGCTCACTTACATTTTCTATTAATTTTTTCCTTTCAGAGGAAAAATGAGAGGAGCCAGAGAAGGAGGAGGCGAGGTGGTGGGCGAGTGGAGAACTCGCAGGCTTTTCAGGGCCCTTCAGCCCCGTCCCAGGGACCAGACGGGCAGGCAGCCTGCAGAAGGATGGCCAGACTGAGGAAGCTGCCAGTGGATCCCTGAGGCAGAGGAAGCTCCCTCCATCAGGGGGGCCCAGAGGGTGGAGCCAGGACCCTCTCCTGGGGAAGGAGCACTGACTGGCCTAGGTGTCAGGAGCAAGGGTTCCAATCCTGCCCCCACTTGCTGAGAAACTTTGAGCAAGTCACTTAACCTCTCTGGAGGCAGTTGCTTCATTTATAAAAGACAGACAGAGATTATTGGCTGGTGTCCAGGGCCCTTCTTGGGCTGAGAGGCTGCAAGTCCCTCTCTTCCTTACAAGAACGAATTCAGGAGACACGAAGGGGCTCTGTGGGTGGGGTGCTGGTGAGTTCCCCATCCAAGAAGGTATTCAAGCCGTAACAAGGATGTGCGGAGACTCATCACTCTGCTTGGCAAGGTTCTGAGTGCGTCCCCAGATACCTATGTGGAATCTGATGGCTGGGGCAGGATGGGGAGTCGGGAAGGGCAGGGAGAGTTGTCCCCATTCTAGAAAAAGGAAAGGCCTGGTGAAGGACAGCTCCTACCACAGGTCCCACACAAAGACTCACATCTGTGTGGCACTGTCAGGAAGCTGCAGTCCTTTTTGGAGCCAGTATCTTCCATGTACTAGAAATGGTGGACACCGCCTTAAACCTGACTCTAGTCTTTGTCCTCAGGGAGCTGTCTACAGCTCAGTTGGGTGGGAAAGAACCTACAAACAGGCCATTGCCCTAAAAGGGGTACAAAGGAAGTGAAAAAAAAGCAGAAGAGATCCTAGCAGCAACAGAAAGACACCCACATATTTACTTCAAGGGAAGGCTTCCTGGAGGAGGTGGCATTGAACCCAGATAGCTCTAGAATGGGCAAAGTCTGCCTTGAGGATTCACCAATATGTAAGAAAACATCTGGCGTACAGAGCGCACTCAGGAAATGATGTGACCCCACCACTTTCCCAACCTGGAAACCCAGGACAGCTGGCTTCATGAGTCCATGAAGTGGACTCAATCCTGCCTGGCTGGAGAAGAGACCATCTTCGCTGCCCCAGACCCCATCTGGCATGAGCCATGCTCCCTGTACACACCTCCAGCCCATCCAAGGAGACACCAGCACCATGTCCCGTGACAAGGCCAGCACCTCTTTACTCACCGGCCACCCCCCCATCTCTGCTTCAGAGACCGCCTAATGAGGCCACTGACCAACTGTCCCATGGCCAAGTGGCCTTCTCCAGAGATACCAGCCCCTTCCATAGTCTGGGGTGGCCTCCCCCACCTCTCCCAGCCACATTAGAGCATTCAGGCCAGGCAGTACATGCAAGAGCCCAAAGTCCAATGCAGAGTCAAACACAAGGTGCCGGCTCCATATGGGTCTGAAAAGTGAGTGGGTAAGTGGGTGACAAACATGTATCTATAACCAATATACAATCCCACTTTCACAAAGAAAAATCATAAAACCTTAAGGTCTTATTTGTCCATATATGGGGAAAGGTCTGGAAGAACACACACTAACCTGCCAACCACGATGGCCAGAGAGCTGGCCCAGAGGAGGGGAGGGTGTGCACACTCTGCTCCATGGGCTTCAGTGTCTTGTTGTCTACCGTCTGGGTGCATTACTTTTGTGATATTACTGAGTTTTAGAATGTGAGAAATGTTTAAGCTTTTTAACTAATTAAAAATTAAGTCTATCTCAGAGACGAGTTTCTTGTCCTCCAGTCCCCCATCCTGGAACTATCCTTGCTGGGAAGTCCTTCTCAACATCACACCTAAATCCCTGTAGATCAAAATCTCACTTTATGGCTGTGTCCAGGTGAGAGGGAGGAGAGCTGGCAGAATCCTCTGCCTGGCCACAGCCTGATGCCCTGGCCAGCACGGCCCCCACCCCCGCCCCTATGCAAGGGAATGGAGGAGGGGGAGCAGCTTGGCCTGGCCCCTGTCTAGGGAGAGCTCTTAACCTCCAAGAAGGGATTTTCCTGGCAGAAGCAGCTCCCAGGACGCGTGGGATGCCTTCAGGCCCAACATATGTGGGATCTTCTAAAACAGGGAGAGGAGAGGAGGAAAAATAAAGTCTGTTTCCCCAGGTCTGTTGGCTCAACACAGACAGGCCGCCAGAAACACTTCTCACGAGTTTTATGAGAGGCACTGGGGCCAAGATTCAGAGGCAGAGTCCCAGTGTACAGATGGGCAAACTGAGGCCTGCTGGATGAGGGAGGATGAATTGCGGATCACCCAGCACAGTGGGTTGGAAGCAAAGCCAGGATTAAAACTTAAAACCCCTGGGTTGGAACAAGAGGAGAAGGAGATGGTGGGCCTGAGAGAGGATGAGAAGAGGGAAGGGGTAGGTGGGGAGACTGGGAGTTGCTGAGACAGAGCTGGGGAAGCTGGGATGGATTGAAGAAGGGAGGAAAGGCTGCCCAAGATGGCACTCTAGAGGGCTCTTTTCAGGGACACAGCAGGGCTCCTGGGTTCCCTGTTATATGCAATTAACAGAAAGTAGACAAGACTCATTAAATGTTTCCAATTCTTACCCATTCCTGGCAAGTGGTTGAGTTGCACTTCCTGTTGTTGGAAGGGAAGCATTCGACTAGTTCTGGCCACTTCTGCTGTGATGTGCCCATTCCCCAGAGCAGTTAAGGCCAATGGACCTTCGGAGCCCTTTCTCGCTCTGCCCAGCAACTGGCAAAATCCCAGACAACTGCTCTGCCAGCCCGGTGACCGAGATGGACAGAGGGACTGCTGCACAGAGGCTCTGCTGACCCTTGTTAGCCACTAAGACTTGGCGATTGTTTGTTATGGCCACACACCATGGCCTATAATGACTGATACACAAAATACGAGGTTTGGAACCAGGTGGCCTAGGTTCAAATCCCACCAATACCACTGATTCTCTGACTGACCTTGGGCAAGTCCTTTTCTCTCTGGTTCTCTGCATCCCCTTTCATAAAAACAGAGGATCCAGGCATTAGGTTCCTTCCAGCTCCCAGACTTCCAGGCCTCCATCCTTATTTTAGAAATCTCCCCAACCCCAGCCAAGATTACGCAGGGTCCTGAAGTGGAGCTACCCAGGAGATGGCACATTTCTGGGGATCCCCAGATGGAGGTCATTCCCTGGCAGTGAGAGGTTCTCCATCAGGTGTTCCAAACTTTGTTTCACATCAGAAACACCTCGGGAACTTTAAAAATGCAGATTAGCCTGGCTCCCTGAGATCCAGGAGCAGGAGGTCTGCACAATGGCATGTTTGGAAAGCCCCAAACCAGAAAACCGGATGGATCTCCCCAAGCCTAGCAAGGGGGTGACTGGGATGAAGGGGCCAAACTGAGCCCTGGACCCCCACAGAGCGCACTGCCCCTGTTTTCCAGGAGTCGCAGCCCTCACCTCCTGCCTGGAGCTCTGGAGCAGCCGCCCCTCAGGCAGTCCTGGCCACATTTTAAATGAAAGCAGAGCAAGGCACTCAATAATGCAGCGGGATCCCAGCGCACCTGCACCTCCACCGGTCTCCCAGCCAGGTGCCGCTAGATGAATCTGGCCTGGAGGCCTCGCTCCTCCCACCGGGTCCCTCGCTCTCCTCCCTCTCCTCCCCCCCCTCCCTGCAGTGTCCTCCCCAACACCAAGGTTCCAATTTCCAATTAAAGACCAGCCTCTGCCTGCTGCCTTGGCTGTTCTGTCGAGAAAAAGAAGGTGTAGCTTGAGTGTGCATGTACACGTATGTGCTCAGGCACATGTGTGTGGGTTACTCATGGGTTACTGATGAGGGGGGTGTCTGTGAACAGATATCTGTGAGCATCCATGTGCCCATGTGTAAGTACAAGGTTTGGTGAATGTGTGGGCACAGGTGTGCAAGTGTGTGTGTGTGTGTGTGTGTGTATGGATGCACTTAGGTAGGAGTGTGTGTGACAGTGATTGTGTTTTCAGACATGTCCTTCAATACAGGAAAAACCTCTGATTAATGCCATTAGTTTGGGGGTCCTGAGTTCACCAAAAATGTTGGTTCTGGCAGAAGTCATTTAAAAAATGCACACTTACAACCCCAACATTTTATTTCAACTCTCAGCATATAAATGGTCTGCCTTTTTAATTTTCTCTGGCACGGAACTGGCCTCCCTTTGTCTGGGGCCTGCTGATGGGTGCTGGGTCACCCTCTTGGGTTAGCTGAGCCCAGACCACATCAATCCGATTTCCCATTTCAATTTCTCTAAAGTGGAGCGCGAACTTAAAAGACACTTGTAAAGTGATGTGAGTGCCAAATCTTCTAGAGTTTTACAATTTTGTTTCCAATCTTGCCTCACAGTTGCTTATCCACATCTAATTTGACAGCAATTTTTTTTTAGCAATTCACCTTGATAGAGTCTTTCTAAAGACTTGGTTTTTGTTTTACAGAAACAAGAATTTTTTGTGTGTTCATAATATTTGGGTTTACTTATTATTTACATAAACCATGCAATTTTAGTAACAAGTGCCACCGGCATAAACAGACTTGGACAAAAGGGCCACAGACCCTTTGGAAGCCTGTGGGGGCAGAAGCCCATGGGCCAGTGCCTGAGAGGAAAGCCTGGCTGATGGGTGAGGTGTGGGCAGGGTGCACGTCAGGCTGATGTTCCACAGAGGGAAAGGTGGACCCCAGGCAAGCAGTGGATTGGAGATGAATGTGTGTGTGTGTGTGTGTGTGTGTGTGTGTGTGTGTGTGGATCTATGCCCAGGTGTTGGTAGGTGCACATCTGAGTGTCCCTATTATTTACCCCAGCAGGCAAGTCTCAACCTAGACCACTGGGAGCCACTGTTCTCCACCCAGTTACCCACTGATGGCAAGTGACAGTGATGATGGTGGTGGCCAGGTCCTCCTCTTCATTGAGCTGGCCCAGGATGTGACAGGGTCTGAGTCCCTGGCAACAAGACGGAGCTGGTGTGGGACACAGCCAGCCTGCCCTGAGCATCCATTCTCTGCATTCTCCCAACAACCTGTGAGATGCGGATCCTTTTTACTCACCCCACCCCCACCACCATCACCACAGGTGAGGAAATGGAAACTCTGAGAGGTGAGGGGCTTCCCCAGGCTGGGCAGTGGGGGCATTGCGCTACACACACATTCCTCTCAGGCCCATCACTGGCCAGGGCATCTCCCCAAGATATTCAAGAGCCCATGGATTTCCTGCGAAGTGTGGCTGAGCTCTGTCATGGACACAGCCTTCTCCTCATGGGCTTCTATCAGCTGGGGGTGGGGGTGGGCAGGCAGGCAGGCTCACTGGTGAGTGCAGGGTGACAGGGAGGGGGTTGGGAAGAGCCTGGGCACCCACCACTAACCAGACCGGGGCTCACCTTGGCAAAGTTCTCTGGATCCTTCAAAACCACTGACATCCCCTTTGGGCACTGGATGTTTTCATCCCCCTCCGGAGGAAGGGGTCCTTCTTCTCCATTTATAGATAAAGAAACAATCCAAAGGGGCACCCCTAGCAGTGAGAGAAACTGGGGCATGGCCCCCACACCTCCAGGCTCGCAATGCCTGGCTGTTAGTAAGTGCACCATGAAATGTGTTCTACCAACCAAGGTTGCCAGGCAAACAACAAATATCTTTTCGTATGGCTATGTTCCCGAACAGTGCACAGAATATACAAAAAATGTATAGCTTCACATTCAAATTTAACAAGGCATCCTGTACTTTTATTGGCTAAATCTGGAAACCTACAATGACAGCCTTTCCACTTACCCACTTCTAAGCCTCCTGGGAAACATCAGAAAAGAAGTGTCAGCCCTCCCCCCCTTCACCGCCACCCAAGAAGGAGCTGATGGCCCAACGGAAAGGACATGGGAGGACCTAGGAGTTGACCTCGGACAGCCCTGGGTCTGAGTTCTTGCTGTTTGGTATATTATTTTGGCCAAGTCACTCTGCCCCTTCAAGTCTCCTCAGGCTGGTTATGAGTATTAAATAAAATAACTCGTGTAGCCCTGGCTGGTGGCACAGTGGATAAGGCGCCGGCCTGCAAAGCCAAAGCTCTCTAGTTCGATTCCCAGCCAGGGCACATAACCAGGTTGCAAGTCAGGTCTCCAGCCAGGTCCATAGCTGGAGGCAGGTGAAAGGCAACCATACATTGATGTCTCTCTCCCTTTCTGCCTCTCTCCCTTCCCTTCTCTCTGAAAATAATAATTAAAAAAAAAAAATCTTTAGAATAACTTGTGTAAAATACTGTGTCCTATGTAAATGGTCAATGGAAACAAGTCATAATTTTTATTATTGCTGTTGCTATTGCTGTTGTTAGTTTTTTATTAATATTATTTACCAGGTAATGGAATTAAGACTGAGAAAGTGACTTGCTCAAGGTCACCAAGAATCCTTAGCGGACTGGACAGATGCCCATCCTCAGCCCTCCTGTGTCCTGGCCCCAGGCACCACCCAGCTGTTCTACTGCTTTGTGACCAAAATGCTGGTGACCGGCTGGGCAGTCAGGGCTCCGTGACCTATCCTTGAACACTCTCCCTCTCTAAGTAGCTGCCTCCCCAGCACCATGGGCGCAGCCAGCAACTCAGAGCCCCATAGTCTGGACTCACCCTCTGTCCCTCCCCAGAGCACCCACAGACCGGGGATGGTCACCAGTCTCTCTCCCCTATGATCCGGGGGTGGGGTGCCTCCCAGCCCCCATCCAGGCATCTCCAAGAGGCCTGTAGTTCTTAGCCCCACATCCAAGCTACCTTCTGCTGCAGCTGCCCAGAGAGCCTAGGACTTCTGAGCTTCTCCTGGGCTGGGACGCACTGAGACAAGGGAATACGGGCCCCTGCAACTCCCTCCTCCCTCCCACCTCTAGCTCCTCATCTGTAACCCTAAGGAGCAGCTGACATGTCCCATCTGCTCCTCTTTGGCTTCTTGGAGAAAGGGAGAGAAAGGAAAGGACACCAAGAAATGTAGAGCAGAGAGAGGATGGTGGGCTTCTGAGGCTTAGCCCAGCCCCCCGGGCTGGGGGGCTGCTGGGCATCTCTGGCCTCCAGGGGTGCCCCCAGTCCGATGCCCACACCCATGGAGGTCCCACTCCCAAGGATAAGAGGGTTTTGAGAGAAGAGGTTGCAGCCACTTCCTATCCTCCCTGGCTGCCTAGACCCCAGAGCTGGAAAAATCTTTAACTCCCAGAGGGATCGTCTCAATAAGAGAAGGGACAGGGCTTCTGCCCTAGTCCAGGAATTTCAGAGGTATCTCCTTGCTTGTCACCTCCCCCACGCATGACAGTGGGCAGGGCTGGGGACTTGAGAACCCGAGAGCCAAGGGCCCACCCCCTCCTACCACCTCCTACCGGGCTCCTGCTCGCCAATGCTGCCATCTAGAGGGGAGATGGGACACTGCAGGAACTGCGGCCTGGCGCTGGACCTCCAGCCTGCCATAGAAGGATGGAGCAAGGATGTGGATACCCAGATGCCTTCTCCGGGAGGTGCTAGGAGAGATCATCCCATCCATCCTCATGATTCTAGGCAACCATGTGGCCATAAGGTACTTCCTGGCTCCTCGCTCACTGGGTGACCCCTCGCCAGGAAACCCAGGGCCCACAAGAAGAGAAAACTATGAGCTGAGCACTTCTTATACCTCACTTCCTCTGAGAACCCACAGAGCCTGACACACAGTAGGTGCTCAGCCTGCCTGAAGAATGAGCAAGTGAGTGAATTTGAGGCTATTTATTCACATGGGGCTGTTCCCAGCCATACAAGGTCAGACCTACCTCCCCTCCACCCCAGGCTGCCCAAGCCCAAATGACCAGGGAAGCCCTGCAGTCCAGGAAACCTAGCATTCTGGTCCCAGTTCTCCTTCTCACTTGCTGTCTGAGCCAAGACTTCATTCTCTGAGCCTCAGTTTTCCTGTATGTATAAAGGGGGGTTAGACTAGCCTGGAAACCTCTAAAGCGGGCAAGAGAAAGGGCCTTGGTACAGTAGAGGCCTGAGCCCATCCAGCTACCCTGACTCAGAGGAATCGGCGCCGATGCACAGGTGTATTCCCCCCACATGCACAAAGCACACGCATGTGGACATACAAGCATGCACACACATGCAAGTGCAAGCACCTGCACACATAGACACCTGTGCCTGTCTGCACACTGCACACGCCAGCGCGTGCCCTCTGCTCAGCACTGCAGAGCCTCAGGAACAAGTTTAGAGATGCACTGAAGTTATGAAATTGATTTCTCCGGGAACAGTTGGAATTAGTTTTAATTATCTTTATCTCTCTTCCAATTGTGCTCTCAGCCTTCTCCTTGCTGTTTAATCCATTACTATTGACTTCCCCATAGGCGCTGTCAGGGGTGGGGGCGGAGATGCAAGGTGGGGTGGGTAGTGAGTTCAGTTTCAGAACAAATAAATAATAGCTACAATGACCCACCACCCACCTCTTCCTCTGCGCCGGAGAAACTAGCCTGGCCCAGGCAGTTGGCAAGGCTTCCTGCACCTTTGCATGCACACAAAGGCCAGACCTCGTCCTACCCATCTGGAAGCCTACCCTAACTGGGACAAGAATGAGGTGAGATGCGATGTGTTCAGATCTCAACATCTCACAAGTTTCATGCGTCAAAGTGGTTCCCTTAGGAGGCTGAGCTCCGTTCAGGAACCTCAAACTACCTGTTGAAAAGCCTTTTCCATCTCATCCTCCAGAGTCCACCCCCAGAACACCAGCGCTGGGACGTGGGGTTGCCTCCCTGGCCACTGTACTGGGCCTGCGTCAGACTCACTTGTGGCACCAGGCACATAGCCGGTGATTAGTAAATACTTGCTGAATGAGTCAATGAATGAATGAATGAGTGAATGAAAAGCCTCTCTTTGAAACCTGGCTTCAGACTCTATCACATTCACTCATTCGTTCATTCAACCAGCACTGAGCCCAGTTGATGTTGATGAAAGCAACATCTCCTTTTTTTGAGGATGAGTTGATTTCCTCACTCTTCCCTGCCTCCAGAGCTAGGGGGGAAGGGGTGGGTAGGACTGATTGTAGGGTGCTCTGCTCTCCTGGGATGCCCCCATCTGTGCTCAGGCCTGGGCCATTCCACAGCAGGGGCCTCTACTGCCCTGGGTGTGTGTGTCAGAGGGTATTGGCCCCTCCTCCATGGGACACTCCCCTAGGAGCCAAGAAGGGGGTGGAGGGCCATTCCTCACCAGCAAGGGGCCCATGCTAAGTGCCCTGCGGCGCTAATATTTTATGATTAAAAACCATTAAGGTTTAGACCGTGAAAATCCGAGGGACACAAAATCAATGGCCCAATATTGCTTCCCCTGGTAAGTTGTGTAAATATTGTGTCTTTTATTGTTTGGCCGATGGCAAGAGCAGAGATACAGGTACAGATTATACTAATGAATCCCCTCCCCTCCCAGCCCTGATGGGAGGGAATTAGCATCCTGGCTTGGAGAGCTGACCACAGGGAGGCCCCAGGTTGACCCACTTTGGAAGGTCGCTCCCTTCCCTCCTCCCCCCACCGCCCCCACTCCACCCACACAGTCCACTCCAGCTGCCAGAGGCAGAGCCCCAACACACGCTCCTCCCCTCCCCCATGTAGTGTCCCCCACACTAATCACACAGATGCACACATCACACGGTGACATGCTCTCCTGACAGCCCGTCCATCACCATGCGCTGCCATCTGCTTGAATTTGCATATTTAATCAGAACCTGTCTTTTTTCCTCTGAGGGTTCAAACTAGGGTGGGAAAGATAATTTCAGGGGCTGTTCCTACCTGGATGGGGAAGGGGACGCTGAGGGGCTGTCTCTCCTCTCTGGGCTGAGGTGACTGTGAAATGCCTAGGGTCCCTCCTGTCTCTGGGGAGGGGGCAATGCCAGACACTGCCCCTGGCTCTGGGAGGGGTTGAAAATGATGCTGAGGTCCCTCCTGTCCATAAAGGGCTGGCAATGCCTGAATTCTCTCCATCTTCTTCCAGCCTTGAGTGCTTCTTTCTTCCTATTTGAGTGCTTCCCTGGGAGCAGGGAGGAATGGGGTGTGACCCTAGGATTAGAGACCATAAGATGTGGCCCTTCCCACATGGATGAGGAAAGTTGGAGCAGAGCAAAGGAATGGATCCTCCAGCAAAACCAGAGAAGATGCCTGGGGGGACCCAATATATTCCTGCCAGCCCCTGAGAAGGCCCCAGAACACTGAACCAGTATAAGGAGGAAGAGCCAGCTGACGGGGGAGGGGTGGCAGCTGGGCTGATCGGGTGGGGGGACGATGCAGAACAGATGTGGAGAGGAACAGCTGGGCTGACTTGAGGAGGAATAGCTGGGCTGATGTAGGGGGAGAACATCTGAGCAGGTGGGGAGGGACACCTGGCCTGATGTGAGGGCGCAACCGCTGGTCTAATAAAGTAGGAAAGCTGGGTGACATGGGGAACATCTGGAGTGACATAGGGGAACAGGGAGATGTGAGAGAACAACTAAGCTGGCCTGAGGTGGGGGGACAGCTGGGCTAATGTAGGTCATAGCTGGGCTGAGGTGAGTGACAGCTGGGATGAGGTGGAGGACAGCCGGGCTTATCTGAGGAGACAGCTGGGTGGAGGTGGGGGGACAGCTGGGCTGAGATGAGGGGACAGCTGGGCTGAGATGAGGGGATAGCTGGGCTGAGGTTGGGGACAGTTGGGCTGAGGTGGGGAGAAGGACATCTTGGCTGATGGAAAAGGAAAGAGCCACAATGTCCATGAGCCTGGAGACCCTGGATACAAACCACTGTGTTTGGTGCTCTGGCCCACAGGCCTCTCTCCAAAAAGGCCTTGGGACGGCCCAGCCAGGGTGTCACCTTGATGCTCCAGACCGCAGACGGGGAAGGTCACCAATGGGAACATCCTCCCCACCCCAAAGCCACAGCTCCCGGAAACAGGGAGGGAGAGCAGGCAGCTAGGGGCATTTGGCATACCTTCCACCTCTCCCTGTCAGAGACTCACCCAAGAGCTGGCAATGACCCTGATTCCAGGGTACCATGAGGTCAGAATGGAGCAGGTCTTTGGAGAGAGTCTAACACAGTCCCGGTTTTACAGGTGAGAAAAGAGACGTGACAAGTCCTGGGCTACAGTGGGGTCAGGAAAGAGCCAGATCTCAGTGCCAGCCTCAGGCCAGCCTGTTCCAGCATGGCTGGGGTCTGGTGAGGACCCTCTCCCTGGCTGGTAGGCAGCCATCACCTATCTCACTGTGTGTTCTCATGACCTCTTCTACATGCTGGCAGGGGGCAGGGGGATGCAGGGAGCAATTGTCAGAGCAAGCCACTGGTGACTCTTCTTATAAGGGCACTAATCCTATCATGGGGCCCCACCCTCATGACCTTATCTAAACCAAACTGTCCCAAAGGCCCCACCTCCGAAAAACATCATATTTGGTCTAATAGTTTCAATGTATGGATTTTGGGGACACAATTCAATCCATAGCAATTACCCAGCTCACTGGACCCCAGGCCAGGCACTGGGGCGCTCCCTGGATCTGAGACTCCCTCCCAGAACAAAAGCCAAGCCTCTCTCCAGATTCCCGACCTAACCACAGGTGTATAATAACCATGGTTATATAACCATGGGTGTGGAGCCACAAGTGTGTAACCATGAGTGTATGACCATCAGCATGTAACCATAGGTGTAGAATTGTGGGTGTTCAGGAGTTTTCCTCGGTAAAGGTCTTAAAAATTCAGCAGAAGAGCCAGGATGTCCCACCTCATTGTGCCAGGCACTTCACGTGTGTCATATTATTTCTTCCCAGGAACCCTGCATGTCAGATGCTCTGTGAGCTCCGTTTTTCAGACAGGGAAACTGAGGACTAGATTAAGTGACCTGCCCAGAGAGATGGGTCAGACAAAAGCAGCGGGGTCTCAACAGAGACTGCACGTAGTCAGTCCAGTTCCAGGGTCTCCATCACTAGTAGCAGCCCAAAATACCTTTCCAGAACTCATCCCAAAGAGCAAGACCTCCAGACCCAGCTCGCTGCCACCTCACTTCCTGACTCACCTTCCCCATTCCCTATTTGAGGAAAACAGTTCTCTGGCTGCTACTCACTGCCTGGCAGTGTCCCTTCCCCTGGCCTTGGGGTCCCAGCTGTATAAAGCAGCCTGAGCTGGTGACGTGCAAAGGGATCAAGGACACAGGTGGTGGAGAGGCCCAGGGCCTGGGAAGACAAGAGACAGGAAAGCAGCCCTGTTCAGATAAGACCCCTAGGGAAGCACCCTCTGCTGGCCCTCAGAATCCTCTGCAGGGCCTTTTCCAGGTGGACTGCCCCTCTCCTCAGAAGGTGGTCACCTTGAAGTCCTCAAACTGTGCCCTTTATGAACAGCCTCCCAGAAAGTAGGTGGATTTGCCCAGGTGGGTCATTGCATGAAAATGGGCTGTGCCAGGACCCCAGATGTTTTTGTGTGCAAACTGGTCTGGGTCTGTGGAGGTGGGGTGCATGGGTTTTTGATGTGAAGAAACTGTGTACGTGGAGGTTACACATACTCAGAAGCCTGATAGTTTGGGTTCAAATCCCAGCTCTACCGCTCAGAGCTGTGTGACCTTGGGCAAGTTGCTTAGCCTTTCTGTGCCCAGGTCCCTCATCTACAAACTAAGACTAATAATAGCACCTACCTCCAAACATTATTGTGAAGATTTTTAAAGCTTATACACTTAAAATGCTAAAAACAGTGAGGGGCACATGGAAAGTGCTGTCTATGAGTTGCCTGTAATTAGCATGAGGGAGTGTGGTCTGTCTGTGTGTCCGTTGCCCCACTAGAGGCAAAGAGCCTCAAGGGAGGCACCAAGACATCCTCTGTCCAGCTCAGCACCTGCCCAGTCATCACGGCAAACATGTTCTGCGATGACTGGGGGACTGAACAAAGGTAGCCACCAGTGGGTTCGTGCGTGTGTGTGCATGTGTGTGTGCATGCCGTGTATAGCTGTGTACGTGTTATATACGCATGCATCATCAATGTTTGTGTCAGTGCTAACTGGCAAATACACATGCCAGCATCACAACTGTGTGTGTATCTGGCAGGATTAGACTCGTTTTGGATTGTAGGTGTCACACCCACCTACACACTGATAGGCACTGGGTGAACCTACAGAATGTGGGTCAGTGAGTGTGTGTTTGCATGTTTATCAGTGTTGTGAGTGTGTCAGCACCATAAGCAGGGGTGTGTCAGCATGTGCATATGTGACGTCGGTGTATGTATGTATGTGTCAGTATTGCATGAGTGTGTGCTAGGGGTGCGTGTAGCTGTATGTCAGTGTTGGGTAATGTGTAAGTCAGGATTGTACATTTCCGTGTGCCCGAAATACAATAGTGTGTGTAGTTCACTGTTGAGTATTTGTATGCGTCATTAGTGGGTTCATATGTGTGTCAGTGAGGGGTATATATGATTTTGTATGTCACTTGTGTGTGTCTGCATCAGCAGTGAGCTGTATGAGTCAGTGTTATATATGTGTGTGCATTGATAATGTGTCAGCACTGGGTGCATGTATGTATATGTCACTATGATAGTGTGTATATGTGTACATGTGTGGATGTTGGAGTATATGTGTGTCGGTGCTGTGTGTGTGAGTGTCAATGTCTGGTGTACATGTGCCTGTGTTGGTGTTGGAAGTATGTGTGTGTCAGCACTGAGCTCATACATGCACAAGTGTGTGTGCGTGCATCTCTGCCTCCTCGCCCCCACCCCGCCCCATCCACATTGAGGCAGGAGGCCAGGAGGGGCTCTCCCGGGTGCTGCATCTGAGCCCAGAGCCCCAGCACCCCTGGGGCCCGGTTTGCCAGTCCTGGCACAAGCCTCCACCCAGCCCCTGGCCCCACCCCGGACTCTCCTGATTGGCACCCGAGTTAATGTGCTGCTTTTCTCCGATTCTACTCAGGCCTGTGATGGAAAATCCTCGGGCTGGAAGTGAGCCCCAAATCAATAGTCCATTCCATTTAACAGGGTGGCTGTCACCATAACGAGATAAAAGTGGATTAGCTTCTGTGCTGCTGCTGCGTCCGCGGGAAGCCCATCTGTTCCCTGCACAGCTGGCCAGGCTTGGAGTGGCAGCGGAAGGCAGAACCTGGCTGGGCGGGCTCCAGCCAAGGCCTGGGCTGGGTGGAGTGGTGGTCAGAGATGTCCCAAGACTGGGATCCAGGTGGGGTCCAAAATGAAGTGCAGGGCAAGGCCCAGGTAGGATCAGGGTAGGCTCAATGTGGAGATGGGGACAGGAGGAAAACAGCCTGAGATGAGGGCCAGCTGTGGGTCATGTGTCCAGGCTGAAGATCCCATGAACCTCCTAAGAAGCCTGAACTCTCCCAGACTTTGTATGTGGCCAAACAAAGACACCCAAGAGTCACATATGTATAGTGTGAAGTCACCTCAAGAAAAGAACCCCCTCCCCCTTCCCTAAGGACTGAAGGATAAAAAAGGCTCCCCTTGCAGCAAGTAGGATGCAGGTTGGACAACATGGAGAACTTCCCATTCATGGGAGTGAGCACTTTACAAGCAGAACACCATTTCAGGATTTGTGCTAGCTTTTACTGATATTTACTACTAGATGTCAGGTGCAAACTAAAATGGAGATTGATTCAATTAAACCCTACTCAATTTCTTTTTATTTTTCTCTCTGTGGTACATACCACCAATGTGTTTTCCCAATTGGTCTGCCTTTTAACTTTGAGCTTCTTTATTGTGTCAGTTCTCACAATCTTGTCTGTAGTTTCCTCCTTTGTTTCCTTGGGAAGGCCCACCTCATCCTGAGATAATTACCTTCATTTCTTCTAGTTCTTTGTGATTTCATTCTTCATGTTCACATTTTTATCCATCTGGAATTTGCATAAAGTAGATGTCTTTATTTCTTCCAAATGGTTAACTAAGTATCCATCTCCGGTTCATGACTAACCTATTTTTCTGCACTAATTTGAAATGTCACTTTGATCACTTATTAGGATCCTATTTTGGACATTGCTGCTAATTTGCTAATTCTTACATTAACCAACATAAGCTTTACTTAGGAAAGCTCTGTGATGTATTTTGATATCTGGGAACATTTCTCTTGAACATTGATGGCCTTATATCTATGTTATTTAATAGCTGTGCAAATGCAAAACCTTATTAATGAAAGCACCGGAAGAGCATACTACTTGAAACCTGAGGTGACTGCTTTTAAAATGTAAGCAGCAAGCCCTGGCTGGTAGCACAGTGGATAAGGCACCAGCCTGTGAAACCTAAAGGTCACTGGTTCAATTCCCAGCCAGGGCACATAACCAGGTTGCAAGCCAGATCACCAGCTGGTTCTGTAGCTGGAGGCAGGTGAAAGGCAACCATACATTGATGTGTCTCTCCCTCTCTGCCTCTCTCCCTTCCCCTCTCTCTAAAAATAACAAATAAAATATATTTTTTTAAATTTTAATGTAAGTAGTAGTCTCCTCGTACAGGTTTTCTGGATCCAGATCCAAAGGCACCAGGAAGCACTCCTTTTGCCAAAGCAGCCCCATGCATCCAGAGTGGAAGAGGTCAGCCCCTCGCATCCTGAGGGGGTTGTGAAGGAGTCAGACGTGTGTCCCCAGGCTCACCCTTGCGAGAGCAGGACAGACAGACCACAGTCCCATCCTGGATTGGGCTCCCCTATCATCCAGTCTGAGACAGGGATTTGAGTGCCAGCCCTCTCTTAGGGAGGGGATGGCTGGAAACCCCAGCGGCGGGGTGGGGAGTGAGGCAGGGAAAGGAGGAAGGAGAGAAATGCAGCTTTATCAAGCCAGCGTGGCAGCTTCATTCCCCTAGGGACCTCGGGGACCCGTGGAGACCATGGACCTCAGGTATCCTGCCTCTGGGGCAAGGAGCTGGGGCCTTTACACCCCCACTCCAGGGAGCAGGTTGCAGCCCCAGAGAAATTCTGCAGGCATGGGGAAGTAGGGCCAGGATGTACTGCATGGGAAAGCCCCCAAGAGGCAGTACCCCGACTAGTAACAACATAGATTTGGTAGGTAGCCCAGTAAGAGAGGACAAGCCCCAATGCAGGCAAAATTAAGGGGGTGTGGGGGGAGGAAAGGAGAGAGTCAAGAGGCTCTCAGGAAGCAGAACAGGTAGAGCTTGGGAGCCAAAGACTGTGAAGGTGTGGGAGGGGGTGGAGACTGGGCCACCCTCAGACTCCCAGCCTAGGAGACAGGGTGAATGATGGGTCCGGGTGACTTGATGGGAAACTCTAGAGAAAGAGCCACGATGGGGACTTCGAAGCATCTGAGAGGCGCTGTCCTGGAGGCAGATGGGTGTGTATCCCTGGGCAGAGCTAGGAGGTAAATGGAGGGAGTTGTCACCAAAGCTGCTGAAGCCAGGATGTGGAAGAGGTAGGTCCATGTTGAAAAATGATGCGAGTGAGGACCAGAGGTGGGCACGTTGGGCTTCAAGGGATATCCCACAGACATGCAGGAGGGGTAATGAGTGAAGCTTGATTTGGGCTTGTCTCTTCCTGGTTCCCCAGTGACAGAGAAGTCCCTCCCACCCTCCTGGCCTACAGAGGGTGACACCAAGAGGGAGGAAGGGAGGGAAGGGAGGGGACTGGGTGATATGGATTCCAAAGGAGCTGACAGCTGTCAAATAATACAAACCCTGGTATGTTAATAATCCTTACCATTTTTACGGAAATCCGATGGGAATATTTTGGAAGCAGCATCAACATTAAGGCCCCATGCTGGGCATTCAACGACCAGGAGGAACACTGCTCAGCCAGAGAGGAGCTGAGTCATTGAGGATTCAAGCTATTGACTAGGCATCGATCACCTGTGAGGACATTTTAATTAACCATCAGATCTTGGGGCTGCTCCATCCTTCTGTCCCCACCCCCTCACTGATCTGCAGCCACCTCCACCCCAACACACAAAACAGAAGCAATCAGCCAACCGGAGAGGCACCTCAGGGGGTTTCAGTTGCAAGAAGGGCAGATGAGAGGATCTGGGGGTCCCTGTGGCCTGGTCTGGGGGGTCTACGTGCTCTGAGGACCACCACTGCTCATGGCCTCAGGTCCCAGGATTAAGTCCTGTTCAGTTGCTGATGCCACTGAATGAACTTGGATTAATCACTTGGTTTTGAAATGCCTCGATTTCACGTGTTTCAAATGGGAACAGTAGCAGGAAGCACATTTCACAGCTCCAAAGCACCTTCTGCTTAATATTATCTAACTCTCGGATCAGCTCCAGGAGATGGCATTGTGACCCTGATTCTCCCAATGGGGACCACCAGGCGGGGAGCTGGGCTGAAGTGGGCATACGATGCTAATTTGCAGAGCGAGGATTGGAAGCCCCAGTCTTCTCTAGGGCGCCAGAACCTGCCTGACCTGAAGAGAATCTTTTAAACTAATAATCATGACAGCTCCCACTTTTGAATGCGGACCTTGTGCCAAGAAGTACGCACCATCCAGCTTCTCACACTGGACTGTGCGCAAGGAACCCTGGCATCTTGTTGAAATGTAGATTCGTGCTCAGCAGGCCTGGGGCCTGAGAGCCCACATTTCGTGTAAGTGCCAGGAGATATCGAAGCTGCCATATTTTGAGTATCAGGGTGCTAGATGCTTTATCACATTTAATTGGCACCACACCCCTATGAGATAGGTCCTGTTATTTACCATCCTTGTTTAACAGGGAAAGCCGAGGCTTACAGAAGTGGAATCAGGGCACGGAGCTAAGCAGAAAAAACAGGATGTGAAGCCAGCTTGCCCACTGTCCTGAGTCTGCCCACTTAGACCCGGTGCTCTACCAACTCCCCAGCATTTGTCTGAAAAGTCAACGACCTGGAATCTGGAATCGTCTGAGCCACACGAAGCGGGAGGTGCTGAGGAGAAGCAGGACTGCTGTGATGACCCAACAGCTGACAGCATTGGGAAGGAGCTGGGTGGACCTTCAAGAGAAACCAGCCTCTGCAGAGGAGGAAGCTGTAGCTCATTCAGAAGCAGGTGTTGCCGTCTCCACAAGAGAGGCTGGTTCTGGAAAATTCTCCTGAGTCCATGGGAGAGCTCCAAGCTGGGGTTAGTTTGCTGTGAAGAGAAAAATTTTTTCAGTGATCTGGAAAAAAAACCTGGAGCCAGGATAAGGAGGGGTCCCAACCCTCAGGGACCAGAGGCTGGGATGACTTACCCTGACCTTGAGCTGAGGAGATGACTGGCAAGGGCTACAAGAGGAAAAGTGCAGACATGACAGTGCACACACCCTTTCCTCCTGCTCAGCTGCCCAGGAGGGGTCTGTGTTTGCGGCGACAGTGAGCGGGAAAGCTGAGAGGTCCTGGGAGCTGGCTGGCCAAAGGGGCAGAGTCACTGTCAGAGAGAGCAGGCCCCAGAAGAGGGAGGGGGAAGGGAACACAAGAGCAAGGCTCACGCACCCCAAGAGGCCAGGTGGGTGTCAAAAGGGAGCGAGGTGGACTGTGCAGGTCACCGAAGAGCACATGGCTCCATCAGGGCACAGTGTTACCAGGGCTGAGTTTTCAGGTGAAGCTGGAAATGCAGATTTTCACATGCAATTCTGTAATCAGATGAGTCTATGAGCAGGAATATACCCTTGGGTCACTATATTTTTGTGAACTCTGAACCAAAAGCCAGCTCAGGCTGGGTTTAGGGGAGAGTTTTGGGGAATCCTGAGAGAGGTTCAAAGGACAGCCATGCCTGTCAGATAGGTGGATAGTGATGATGATGATGATATAGTTATAGATATACAGCATAGATAGATAGATAGATAGATAGATGATAGTAGAAATGAAGGTTTTTAAGAGGCAATGCTGTTTTCTTGGGAACAGGATATTCCTTGGTGTTCCTGAAAGGACGTAAGTGGTTCTTCCAGAATGTTTTACCTTTGACTGTGACCACAGGTAGAAGTGAGCCATGCAGCCGCTTGGTTTGATACAGATCTCACAGGGAAGGCCAAACCACAGGAGGCTGAGGCCTGGGAGCTGCCAGCCAGGGACCAGGACCAGGAAGGGGCTGCCCTGGGCTGAGCAGGGGGCACCATGTCCTGCCCATTCCACTTGGAGAAGACGGTTTCCTGGGGTACCAACAAGTACATCCTGCACTCTGAGCCACCAAATACAAGTAGCCTCTGGAAATACCACAGGACAGCCGCCCCCAGTGGGGCAGGGAGGCTCCTGTTCCCCGGCGCAGGTCTAAATCAATGGCTGCGCAAACAGAGGAGCAGGATGCAGGCGGGAAACCAGCCTGAGGGACAGGTACGAAGGAAGGAGCTGACACGGAACACAGGCACTGCTTGCCTCATCCCATTTAATCCCCCAACCCTCTCAGGCCCTTACTTGTCTACCCCCCACTTTGCAGATGGGACACCCCATCTTGAAGAGATAAATACGAATATCTGAGGGGCACCCTGCTAGGAAGTGCTCCAGCAGGGACTGGGATCCCAGGCTCATCCCCGAGTTTGGGGCCCTTTCCTGCCATCTTAACCAACTCAGGCAGCTGTGACAAATTATCATCAACTCGATGACTTAAACAAGCACTCATTTCTCACTGTTCTGGAGGAAGGGAAGTTTAAGGTCAAAGTGCTGGCAGATCCGGTGTCCGGTGAGGGCACACTCCCCGGTTTGCTGAAGGCAGCCAGTGACCTCGCACGGTGGAGAGCAGAAAGAGGAGGCACACTCACTCGTGTCTCTTCTGCCAGGGCACAAGTTCCATCATGAGAGCTCCATCCTCATGACCTAATTACCCACCAAAGGTCCCATCTCCAAATACTACCATGACCGGGTTAGGGCTTCAACATATGCTTTTGGGGGTTCTGCAGGTAATCAATCCACACCACTTGGTACGGGAGGAGGGTGTTCCCCAGATCCGAAGCCTTCAGGGTTCACTTTCCCACACAGAACAAAACCACGAAGCTTCAGACAGTCCCCAGTCCTCCGTTTCACGCAGCCAGGAAACAGAGACACCTCCTGGCCAGGTCCCCCGGGTCCCAGCCTGCCCCTGCCCCCTGGGCTGTGAGCCCACACTGCCAGTAGCCGCCCGCCCAGAAGCATTAATTGAAAATTAATCCGCTCAGTGCGTGCTGATGTGCAAATCAAAGCTAAGTGTCTCAATTAGGAAGAGAAATGGAGTCAGGCGCTCTTTTCAGGCACTAGCTTATTTATGGGGATAATATCATTTTTAATGAGGGGAGCTAATAAAAGGCACAACAAATGCAACATTTAATAGAAAAAAATTACAGCATTTCATCAGCAGAATGCTAGAGGGAGGGTGGATGCCGGGGACACACGAATACCCAGGAACCTACTTATGGTTGGGTGGGCGCCTCTGTGTACAAGCACCCATGTATGTGTGAGCATACATGTCCATGTGCACTTGTGTGTCAGCATACGTGTCCATGCCTGGATATGTGAGAATGTGTGTATGTATATCTGCATCTGGAAGGAGGAGTGAACATTCTTGAGTTTTTGCTACGGAAGGTGAATTTCCCACTTGCTGCCTACACTACCCCCATTCGGCATCCTAGGCCAGCAAACCAAAGGGGACCTGGTCCATTTAGTCCCTAGAGAATTGTAGGTCTCTGTCACCCACCTCCATGGAGGGTAACGAAGAGAAAATTAGGGCCCAGCCTCTCCTGGGGCCTTCTTGCCCCACATAGGCCATGGTTGCCTCAGCCAGCACCTCACTGACAGATGCAGGACAAGGCCCTCTGGCACCTAGATCCAGCCTCCTCCTTTAGGACTTTGCTTGCCAGGCTCAAGTCCAAGTTCCCATCCCCACTTCTACCCTCCTGCACCCAAATGCAGTATAGTCCCAGACCCAGGCTCTGCAGCCCCATCCCAGGATGGCCTCAGCTTTACCATCTGTGAAATGGGGTGGTGGGGAGGGATGCAGTTGAGGTGAGCAGCTCAGAACCCAGCCTGCCCTCCCAGCACCCCAGCACAACATACACACATCAGCCTTTCCACCTCTGCTTATGTGGGATTCCTCCTGGAATGCAGGTCCCAATACTGTGCTCATTCCCATGCCCAGAGCAGCACCCCGTACTCGCACCACTCCCACAGGCGGCTTATCTCACCACCCTCCTTGGGGCCCTCCCAGGAGGTCAGTCCTCACCCATCAGGTGGGAATCACAAGAGAACCTGCCTCCCAGGCGCATGGCTTGCAGTGAGGGAGGGATGAGACCTGCACATAGTGTAGTTAGTGTGTCCCCTCAGCACACAGGCCACAGCAGTGCCCCATTAGGACCAGCTTCACCACTGTGATCAGGGGTACAACAGTCCCCTCTGTCCCCTCTTCCCAGCACCATACAAATCCTGGGACACACAGGGTGGTCATTTTCGTCCGTTTCGCAAAAGAGGAACCTGAAGCTCAGAAAGGTTGAGAGACTTGCCTGAAGCCACACAGCAGGCATGAAACATTCAAAGTCCTGCAGAACCCAAGCTTCCTGGGGCCAAGCCCTGGGCCCTCCCAGCTCAGAGGAGCTTGGTGGCTCTAAGCCCGGGGACTCAGCTGCAACCTGGCTATGCCTCTCACCCACTCTGTGACTTTGGACTCATTACTTAACCTCTCTGTGTCTCTGTTTCTTCATCAATAAAATGAGGTAATAGCAGCACTTACTGATGGGGTTTTACTAGGGTTAAATGAGCTAACGCCCATAAAGCACCATAGGATCTGGCCTGGCCGGTGATAAATGATCTGTATGTATTGAAACGTTGTTGCTAATATTAGTCCACCAGGCCCGAATCATTCTCTCCCTGGTCAGGCAGCAAGATCATCCATCAAGCAGTCTTCCAAGGTCCTCAGGCAGGCCCTTCCCTCCCCCAGCTGCCCAGCATGGGGATGGACACATTCCCTGACCTGGGCAGCGTGCCTTGCTGTACATTTACTTTGCACCTTGTTCTGTATGTGTGTTATTTTTGAATTTTTCAAAAGTAAATAACAATAACAATAAAAGAACACGAAGCAAGGTGGCTTGTACCCAGTAAAGGGTTGCTAACCGGGCAGTGGTATTGATGGCTAATAATTTAATGTCTGCCTCCATGACCTTATGCAGGAACAATGTCCAGGGACCCCCAGCAATACCTGAACGTGGTAGGTAATCAATTATCACTCAAGAGAGAAAGGAGGCTGAGGGCGAGCTCTTCCCTGGAGGGAGATCCTAGTCCTCAGACCCTCAGCCTCAGGAGTGGAGACCCCTCCCCAGACCAGAAGCAGGACCAGGGGCTTCCCCCTCCCTTCCCGACCCCGGGCACCTCCAAGATGGACGACATTTGAAAGTTAACTTCCCACAAAAGTCATTCTCCAGGATTAATATTTATTTCTTATGAAATTTAAATTTTTCAGTGTAATTAAATTTTTATTCATCGTGAGTTATAGATAAAAAATATTTATAACTTTCCCTTTGGTGCCACTGAGGATGAGCCTTGGACAGAACCAATTTCCCAGGCCTCCTCCTGGTGGCTCCTCCCAGCCAAGGGCAGGAAGGAGACCAGAGGGGCGGGTGGGCATGCAACTGGCACCTGTCACCTAGGCAACCAGGCCAGCTCTGCCTCCCATATCTGAGCAGTGGGGTGATAGGAAAAGTGGAGGGCTCAGACCCACCCTACTCCCAACTACCTGGCAAATAACTCAGTGGAAGTTGGGAATCCAGGCCAGAGAGGGAGGCCAGGGGAGGCTGGCAGAAGATGGAAAATGAGACCAAAGAATGAACCCAGGAGAGAAGGGAGAGAGAGCAGAGAGGACCCACAGCCTCCCACCCCAGCATGGAACACGTTGGAACAGCCAGTCAAAGGCAGCAGACGTTGCCAAGGAGATTGTGGCCGTTGGCTCTGGAGCCTTTAATCACTTGTGCTCAGAATCATCATGAGCATCCTCTTAGGTGAGGAGCAGTCTGAAGGGCACATCTTCAGCAGTGGGGAGGGGGGGAGGCGTGACGGGGGAGCCCCAAGTTCTGAGGCCAGGCAGGCCAGCATTCAAACTTTGGTTTTGAATGACCTGGGACACGTTCCAGAAACTCTCTGAATGTCAGTTCCCTCATCTGTGAAATCAGGGGCTAAAGATCACATCAGATGATGTGTTAAGGGCCTGGCACACAGCTGGGGCTTCATTAACAATAGAGAATCCTGACGGGGAGCTCACTACCTAACAGGGATTGCCAGCTTGGTTGAAAAATCCATATTCTCATTAAATCTGAACCTGACCTCCTTAAAAAGAGGGCTATCTGAGCCCTGGCTGGTGGCACCAGCCTTCGAACCCAAAGGTCGCTGGTTCGATTCCCAGCCGGGGCACGTAACCAGGTTACAAGCCACGTCTCCAGCCAGGTCCATAGCTGGAGGCAGGTGAAAGGCAACCATACATTGATGTCTCTGTCTCTCTCTCTGTGCCTCTCTCCCTTGCCCTCTCCCTGGAAATAATAAATAAAATCTTAAAAAATAAAAATAAAATAAAAATTTTTTTTAAATGAAGGCTATCTGGACCTCGTCTGACTTCACATGTGTTGATCTGAAACACAAGCACCTCAGGTCCTGGGAGATCAGAGCCCACCGTCAAAACTCTCCCCAGTCCCCACCACACAGACTACCAGCACAGCCACACATCCGCCCACAGGTTTGCTGCCTAGCGAGGCTGCTTGGGTCTCACGTGGGCCTCGGCCAGATAATGTACAAGGGGCACATTGTGCAGCAGCCATGCCCAGACAAGGACCTGGGACAGACACAAGCACCAATAGGGCTACATTAACAATGCCGGCCGGCCCGGCTGGTGTGGCTCAGTAGATTGAGTGCCAGCCTGCAAAACACAAGGTCGCTGCTTGGATTCCCGGTCAGGGCACACACCTGGATTGTGGGCGAGGTCCCCAGTTGGGGGTGTTTAGGAGGCAACCACAGCCAATTGATGTATCCTACATCAACGTTTCTCTCCCATCCTTTCTTTAAGAATAAAATCTTAAGCAATGGCAGTCAATCAGGCTCCTACGATGCCCTCCTTGCCCCTCCTCCCATCTCCCAGAGCCCCAGACCGGACAAGGGCTGGGACTCACCTCCCTATCAACCCTGGGGCGGGGCCCAGCCTCCATCTTTCTCCTCACCTTGCCGGGCTGCACTTGTGCTTACTAATTAGACCTGTCATCCGCCCTGAATCATTCCCGGGCCGGGCTGGGGAGGTCATTAAGCCAGAGATGGATAAGTGCTAAACTGGTCCCGCTCTCAAGATTTACAAGGCTCAGGCTGGGGAGGATTTATAAGGTTTGTTAAATTTCTAATTGAGTTTAGAGTGCAGCGCCACGGTCTCAGGGACCAAGCCACATGGACGAGAATTAAAGCAAGTGCACCCATCCCTCACGCTCTGGGAAGAGAGTGGTCTGCCCACCTCTCCCCACCACCCCTGCCAGCCTGGCTGCACAGGCCAAGGGCTGCAACAGGCAGCGTGGTCTGGTGGGCAGCCCCAGCCAAGCCACTCAGCACACCTGCCAAGCTCCAGGCCCACAGGCCAGCCTGGCGAAGAGCTGCAGGCTCAGCGTCCGTTTACATTTGGTTGGTTGCCTGGATTTGTTGTTTGTTTGTTCTTTCTTTCTTTCTTTTTTCTTGAAAAGCTAATATAACCACATGTTTCAAAATGTAAAAAGCATAAAGGATATCCAGAGTAAACCTCTCTCCCACCCTGAGACTCAGCCACCTGGTTCCCCTCGCTGAAAAAAAGAAGAAAAAAGAAAAAAGAAAAAAAAAACAGTGATGTTAGCACTTCTTGGCAAATGTTTCACGATTCATACACACAGAAAATATACCTACATGTATTTTTTTTTTGTATATCTGAATACTCTTTCTTCCCTTTGATATACACCCTTATGTACCTTGCTTTTTTTTTTCACTTAATACCAGATCTTAAGGACCTAGATTAGAATGCAATTAATTGGTCAGCATCAAACAGGCCTGGGTTAGAATCTCAACTTTGCCCCATGAGGTACAGAAGACAGCTCATACCCCCTCACAAGAGCCAATGATGAGCATCTCTTCCCAACTCCAAGTTCAGTGTTAACATACTGGTAGCCTGAAGTTCTGTGGAAGTACTTACAACACAGAAATTAGCAAACACCACAAATCAAGCTTGTTTATTTATTTGTTTGTTTGTTTAGAGAGCTGGTTGTCAAAACACTGAGCAGCTTGCCATCAGCTTTGCCATTTGTGAGCCATGTGACCACAGGCAAATCACCTGAATTCCATGAGCCTCAGTTTGTTCGTCTCTAAAATGGGTATAAATAGGAATACAAATAAATATAAAAATGGGTGTGTGATGCAATACAGCAGTGTGGCTGTGAGGATTAAATGAGATATAACATCAGGCCTGCCCCACGGCAAGTTAGATGCTGCTGTCAATGACGATATGGTCTCACTCTCACTTTGGGCAGCCCTAGGAGGAGGTAGAGGGGGCAACGGGTGCTGGATGAGTATCAGATCAGAGTGATGTAAATGGCAACTTTGTCCTGAGGGATCGTTGAGAATAGAAGTCAACCCAGGGCCCTAGTCAGCTAGCTCAGTTGGTTGGAGCGTCATCCCGATGTGCCAAGCTTGCGGGTTCAGCAACTAATTGATGTTGAAGAAGAAGGAGGAGGAGGAGGGGAGGAAAAAGAAATAACAACCCAGTAACCCAGTTTTGGACCCAACTCATCACTGTCACCACCATATCTGTGGTGTGCCTGTCCCCATGCAGGAAATGAGGGATGCAGTTATGAACACAGCCCAGGCCAGCTTGAAGGGCCTCCGGTCTAATAGGAGGGGGACAGACATCTAAAACAGACAATGCCACTGTGCTGTAGATGTAGGCAGAATGGAGTGACTCCAGAGGAAGAACCCGACTCCCCAGGTGGGCATGGGTGGGGATTACCCAGAGGAGCTATCCTCTATGCTGGGCTTTGAAAGATATCCAGGAGCCCCAGACAGAAAAGACTGGGCCCGGAGGGTAGAGTGCCAGAGCCAGTCTCAGAAAGCAGAGTTCATTTCTTCTTAGCTCAGAGAGAGGAAGTCACTTGCCCAAGGTCACTCAGCATGGAAGTGACTGAGCCAGGATTCTAATTCAGACCTTCTTGGCCCAAAGCAAGGCTGAATGTCCTGCTGCATTGTCTGCTCTCCACTCAGTCACCAGGCCATACTGCAAGTTGGCTGTCGTGGCACTGAGAGGGTCTCAGGAACACTTCTCATACCACAGAGTGAGGGGCTGGTGTACCCTACAGCCTCCTGACAGACTGGCCACTGACAGGCAGCTCACACTCTCACACAGGGTAGTCAGTGAGGTCAGACCCCATCCACGCACACAGCTTGAGTTTGGAAAAGCAAAGGCATCCAGCACCTCTACAATCCCTGGGCCCCCCTCCGCAGACTACCAGGGGCTGAACCCCACCCTCAGAGCCCACCACTCCCTCCTTCTTCCTCCCATATCTTGGCTTTAGTTCTTAAATCAAACACTCCATGGCTTCCTGTCTGAGATGCGTGCCCATTCATGGGGAGCAGAGGAGGGAATCAGCAGCCCAGAGAGAAATGGGCATGTCCACCCCAGAGTGTCCAGGAGCCTGTGGCCTGCGAAGGTCATTGTGACTCTTCGCTCTTATCTGGAGACCTGTGTGGGTGACAGGGGACTCTCCATCCCCTTCATTCGCTCCTTCAGTAATACCCCTGGGGAGCCACCTACTGTGTGCCATGTGGGAGATGTGGCCCCCTGGGAACAATGCAGGCAAAGTCCTTGCTTTAGAGATTCATTCTGACAAGGGAGATGGTGCGTAAACCATACACTGGGAAGCTGGCTAACTTCAGGTGTTGATTAGTGCTCTAGAAGAAATTATACAAACTCCTGAAAAAGAGGGCCTGGGTGGGGTCAGGGAAGGCCTCTGGGAGGAGGTGACATCTGGCCTGTCACCTGAATGACAGGAAGAAATCCGCCACGTGAAGATCTGAGAGAAGGGTGTTCCAGGCAGAGAAACAGCATGTGCAAAGGCTCAGAGGTTGTTTGAGCTGAAGGGGGTAACTGTTTAGACAGGGAATGGCCCATGGACACACACAGCACGAAGGATGCAGGAGAGCCGAGCACACTGAATGCTCATATGTGACCTTTTTTTTTTCAAACAAACTTTACATTTGTAAATAACCAGTGGAACTTAATGTCACAAAACAGCATTACAAAGAACATTTATAGGAATAAAAACAGTCTCAAAGGGATGGGACCTTAGTCCTCCTCACGCATCCATCCAGGCTGAGGTCTGCCTGGAGCTGCAGAGGACGGGCATCCCACTTGGTGTGCTATTGCACAGCTAGCCAGCTGCAGTCCGGGGTTCCAGGCCTTGGAAGCATCTGGTTTTGATTGTGGATATGGCATCCAGTGAATGAGTTTTTACAAGACTTATCCTTCCAGTTACCAAGTAAAAAGGCCCTCAGCACAAATATACTGTAGTTAAACCTTTAAAAGAAGCAACAGACAATTATTTTCTTCTGAATAAACACTTGCAGGTCCAAGATACGCATCTTGACAATCATGAAAATTGACAGTTTTAAAGTAAAGGCAGCACACACCCCACCCCTCGCCCCCATCCCAAGTCCTTCACTGGATCAAGTCTCTATCTTGAGGTGTGAAGCTTGGATAGTTTTTATTGTTTTTGCTATATGTTTTCCAGCCACATTGCTTGTAGATGCCTGAGATTTTTCCTCAATCAGGCTATCTTTAGACCCATTTCTTCTCTGATGAACCGTGGAGCCGCCAGAACCCTGAGCATCCGAAGAACGGGTCACGGGAAGCGGAGGTACAAGATCCGTTTTTGAGTTCACTTCTGATAGAACAGAACGCTCGCCATCTGAACACTGGGACCTTTGATACTGGCGGTAACTTCGAGGAGAATGAGAATGTCTGATTCAGATTGGGTCACCTTGAGTCTCTATTTTATGTGTCAATAGCAGAAGCATTCAAATTCATTGACAGAATGAAATGAGTGTATGAGTCACCCCACTCCTGAGGTTGCCTTGCTAGGGCCTCAGGAGTCTGCGACAATCTGTAGTCCAGGGCGGAGCCTCCCCTGGACAGTGGGGGTGGTGAAATGCTGACCCCTGAAGGAGGACAAAGGTCTGTCTCCTTGGAGGAGGACCCCAAGGATAATAGGGTCACCCTGCTTGGTGACACCAAAAGGTTGACTTGGCCAAAGCCGCAAGGTGATTCAGGTCTAGGACATGTGAGAAGCCAATGAGCACACTTTCCATCTTAGTGGGCCCGGGAGGACACAGGTCAACCATTTTCTGGGGTCTATCTCTGGGTGGGAGCCATGGGAGGATACTCAACAGCTGAGACCCACCCCTTGAGCCCCAGAGCCAAGGTTCTTAGAAATGCCTGCGAGTTCCCTGTATGTCTTTACACATCTGCATACAGGAGTCCAAATAACAGTCAAGCACAGTGACTTCTACCCACCCAGAGAATCTAGGGCTCAGAGCCTTTGGGCCAGAATCTAAGCATCAAGCGCCCCCTCGTGGTAACCATGACAAAGCAAAGCCGGGACCATCAAACTCGGGGTGGAGAACGCCTGGCCCTGCCCTCTACCACAGGATGAGGAAATAAAGAACAAAGCCCAGGACTCACCTGGCATGGTGCAGCGTCGGAGCAGGGGGACGCTCTGACTTCCAGCCAGCTCTCACTAGAAAAGGACATGCCCTGACATGACACAAGATATGTCCACAGTCACGCAGCAAGTAGATTATATTATACATAGTAGCCATGAAAAGCACTCATTCAATCAGTTGGTCAGTCGGTCAGTCTGCTTTCTTAGGATCTGTAGCATGCCAGGAACTGTTCTAGGCACAGATAACCCAAAGGTGACCAAGACAAAATCTCTGCCCAGATGAAGCCTGCATTCTACTAAGGGAAAGGGATGATAAGCACATGACGAAATAAATAACCAGGGTGTCAGATGGGAACAACTTATATAATGAAAAATAAATGGGAGAAAGGGAAGAAGCACCTGGAGATCATCTTTGATCAGATCATCATGGCAGGGCTCTATGAACTGAGACCCAATGAAGATATGGGGAAGCACCTTGGGGAAAGAATCCTGAGGCCCTCTGTTTCCTAGACTATAAAATAGCACCTACTTCAGAGGTATCATGAGAATTAAATGAGATAAGGCCTGAATGTGCTGCACCCAGCACCTGGCCCATAGTGAGCAGTGAGGACTGCTGTTGAGGGTATTTTCTCCCACTCAGCTGACCAGGAGGCTGGTGCCCCGCCCTCCTCCTCCATTAGTCAAGAACTCTGAGCCTGGGTTCAGACAGCCAGGGATGGACAAAGTCCCATGATGCTCCCTCCCCAAACACAGTCACGAGCCCATCCCTCAGCTCAACAGGGGGCTTTATAATAATAGAAATTCCCCAACTCCTGCTAATAGCCTCTCTGGACCTGGGTTAGCTCTGACATCTCCCGCCCAGCTGCTGCTCCTCTCCCAGCCAGGCCCCTCCTTGGCCCTGCCGCTCCCAATCTCTGCCTCCCTCAGGAGGTGTAGCCTAGCAACTGAGCAGAGCCTCTGGAGCCTGACTGCCTGGCTCTGCCTCCTCTCCCAGCTGTGTGACTTTAGACAGGTCCCTTGACCTCTCTGTGCTTCCATTTCATAATCTATAAAATGGGGCTAAGAATGGTATCCCTTCATAGGGTTACCCTGTAGATTAAAATGCTTGAATGTGAAGGGCTTAGCATGGTGCCTGGGACCTCTAAGTGTCATTGAATTTGTTTGCTCTTCTTACTATTGTTGTCTTTATGCAGCGCAGAGCCAAAGGCACAGTCAATTTCAGGACAGGCATATTGAAAGACTGGGTAGAAGGGGGCATTAATTAACATACCAACCAACGCCTAAGGTTCCTGAGTTCACTGAAAACTGATAGCAATGGCTACCGGTTTCAGAGTCTAGCAGGTGCCAGGTGCTTCAACACGTGTGCTCAAGCCGAATGCTCACAACCCGCCAGGGAAGTGCACTGCACGCCTGTCTCACAGATAAGGAAATGCTGACTCCTAAGAGGTAAATGTGTCCAAGATCACACAGCCATGTTTTCACTCCCTTCAACTTTTAATTATACATGATCCAAAATTGCCGAGGAAAAAAATTGCGGAGGCGAAATAAAAACATGGAAAACAAAACCACCTGAGACTCTACACCCAGAAATTTCCATTGCTAAATGTTTGCAGACTATCATGCAGATGTTGTCATGCAAATATAGACATATATACATATGTTTTAACAAAAGTGCGCTTGCATTATGCAAACGCTGCACCACACCAGAGGCACGGCTCCCTTTCTGTGTCAATGAGCCCGTGCCAACACCAGCAGCTAGTATTCTCTTGGAGATGCTGAGTCACGATTTATTTAGCCAATTTGCTGTTGTGGGATATTTAGGCTAATCCAATTTCTCACATTTTATGTGATGAATAGCCTCTTTATCCACACAACTTTCTGAACCTGTCCAATTATTTCCTCAGGATAAATTCCTAGAAGTGAAATTCCTGAGTCAAAGACAATATATTTATTCAGGGCTCCTCATATACACATGCTGCCGAATTGTCTCCCAGAAAGGTCATACCAATTTATGCTCCCACTGGTGGCGAATAAGATATGGGCCCCTACTATTGAAGATACACAAAATAGATCAGAGATGGTGCGTTAGCCAGCAAAGGCTAGGCCAAGCTGCAGTAACAAATTAACCCCAAAATCTCAGTGGCATAACACAGCAAAGATTCACTTGGAGCCCACATCGGAAACTCAATCAGTCTGGGTCAGCAGAAGGGTCTCTGCCTTGCACTGGGAAATCCAGGGGCCCGGGCTGATGGAGCTGTACCGTGTGGAACCCAGGACCTCCACCATTGCCCAGAATTGGAAAAAACATGCATGCAGATTGTTACTGAATAGTCAGTGGGGTCCGGCTGAGGCTGCACCGCCACCCTCCAGGCAAAATTCCAGAGACAAAGGTTTGGTGATAAAGGAAAGGAGTCTTTATTCAAAAGCTTCACAATTTTGGACTAACAGCTTTCATGCCTTAGTCACTTAAGCCTGCCAATGAAGGCTAACCTCGAACCTCTGAATTCTATCATTTCCCCCTGTTGTTTTCATTATCTTATTTCTGTAGGGTTAGGTTTCAAACTAAGGTAAAATACAAACGCTACACAATTTTGGAAGAATGGCAGGCTTCTGCCTCAGAGGTTGTCCTCTACTAGAACGCCCAGAGAATAAACCTATCCCTCTCTGCCAGGCCAGCCCAAGCCTAGGCTGCACTCGGAATTTCTTCCCATTCAAAATAGCATCCGTGGAGACAGGCAGGCAGCTGCAGTTCCGTCACCCAGGTAGCTTGCAAGGAAGAAAGCCCAGAAGCCAGAGAGACCTGATGCCCCTCTGAGAGCCCGAAAGTGCCTCTTTTATTTCAAATCTCCTCACCCATAATTCCATGCACTCCGGGGGCAGAAGCTTCTCGGCCAATCCCATCCCAGCTATTTACCGTTGTCTCTCCTCCTGCAGCCCCTCCCTGCTCTTCCCCACTGAGCTGATCAGATCTCTGTATCAAGATTCTCAAATGCCTTGGCTCAGAAGTGCCACACCTCACCTCCATCCCTTTACTGCCCCTTCCTAGTCTCACTGCCTGAAGTAGACCCCAGGAGAGAAGGGAAGTGAAGAGTTCTCTCTGAGGCGTTGAAAGCTATTTGCAACGGGGATCAAGCCGTGTTGAGATAAGAGGCAGGCTCAGTCAACCCAGACACCCGACTAGGCGGAAGCTGCCAGCAACTCCAGATGCCAGTTTCCCTTTGCCTTATTTAGCAGGCGAGAGGAGGGTAAGAAAGAAGAGGAGGAAGCTGGAGGGGAGGAGAGCGATGGTCTGAGGGAGGGGCCCACGGGCCCAGGAGGCTGGCGTTCTGTAGTCACCTAAAGAGCACCAGGCCTGATGGGGGCCAAGGCTGTGTGACCTTGGTCAAGGTCACCTTAGTGGTGAAGACATCTCCCTACCCCCAGCTGTGGTGCGTACTGGGCAAGGGAAGTAGGAGGGGCATTTCCTAACGTCTGCTCCTCCCCAGCACCTAGATGGAGAGGGACCTGGGAGTGTTCCCTTGGGGTCTATGCCAGGAAGGGGGGGAGGGGGTCTGTTTCCTAAAAGAGGTTCCTTCTCCCCTCCCCTTGGCTCTCTTTGATCTACACACACACACACACACACACACACACACACCAGAAGTTCACACAAACACTTACCCCTCAGAGACAATGGAGTCTGCCCTGAAGTCAGGCTGCCAGGATTTAAATCCCAGCTCAGCCACTCACTGCTGTGTGATCTCGGGCTAGTGGCTTCTCCTCTCTGAGTTTCCTCATCATAGGTTGCTGTGAGGCTCTCTCTCTCTCTCTCTCTGTCATATCAGTGAATATATATATTATTAAATTTTTTAAAGCTAAAAAACTGTGCTCAACCCCTCCCCTGGGCAGAGGTCAGATTCCCAGGGAAGCCACTCTGGACTGAGCTGGTCTCCCAGAGGGATGCACCATGGGGGACAGGGAGTGAGGGACCTGGAGGAGGGATGACAAAGGGACTGTCACCCCCCAGACCCCAGAAGCCAGCTACGCCCTGGGCTGATGTGTCTGTTTGCGGCGGTGCAGGAAGGTCACCGTGCCTCTGCCTGGCCCACAGCTGCCCTGCTGGTGAATCTGCAAGTGGGCAGATGGGGCAGAGCACGCATGGCCACAAGGCGGGTGGAAGCATCAGTAGGAGGTTTGGCTGGAAATGAGCTGCTGTCCCCAGGCCAGATGAATGCAGTCCCGGGGTACGTGTGGCTGCTGTCAGCAATGGGAGGGCTCGAGCCAGAACCGGCAGTGACGCCCACACGTGGGGCAGCAAGTGCAGCTCCTGGGCTCCCAAAGGGACGTAGATTCTAGGAACCGGAGGCCAGGTGCTCACAGTCCTCAGTTCCCTCAGCATCACCAAGCCCCCTGCACATTTGCCACCTGGCATAGCCTGAGACTGCTGGAGACTTCAGGAGAGGAGAGACCATGGGGTGGGACAGGGACCTAGAGGCAGTGAGGATGGCTTTTGGAGGCTGTCAACCAAGACGAAAATCCAAACAAGGTAAGTCAAGGTTGTACACTAGGACCAGCGGGAAACCCCACGGAATGAGGACTGAGCTTTAGAACGTGGAAATGCGAGCTGGCCCCACAACACACCCACTTCCGCCATCTGGCTGGGAGCTGGGAGGGTCCCTTCTGACATCTAGGCACCAGAGCTCAGATAAGAAGCCCTGATGAAGTAAGCCAGCTGTCACCTCGCTCTCCCAGCTCAGGGCCAGGGACAGGACTTCAGAGTTGACGGGAGAAGAGCAGAGAATAAAATAGGCAGTAAAATGTTCCCATGGAGCCCAGAGGGAGCCCAGAGGGAGCCCAGGAGAGAAAGAGGAGTTAATCCTGCAAATCTCTAGCAGACTCCAGGGCAGACTATCAAAGAGATAAACAGTGAGGACTCAGGAAAGTTGTGAGCACGTCTTATCCAGTGACCCCCATTGGCTATTTTGGACCCAGCCATTGGGGAAGGCTACAGTCTCTGGGTACTTGAATTGCAGAAAACTGGACTCAAAACCTCATGCTCTCCTATGGGAAGGGGAGCCCCTGATGACTGTCTGTGTAGCGAAGTGCCCTTTGCTTGGGTCAGGCTGTGTGGATCCACAGATGTGGCTATGGCTTGGATATAGCCAGGGAAGGTACCCTGGTTCTATCTCCAGGGGAGAGAAAAAAGATGCCAAGGGCAACAGCGCAAGTTAGCAGTGATCTGAGAATCACTGTTGCTGCAGTCACCAAGTCCCAGCTGGGACAGCCAGCAAGGGCCTCACCTGACAGAAGCCTCATTGGCCAGACCCCACTGAGGCAAGACGGGGTGCGCAGGGGATACCCCCATAGAGGTCTGTTGCCCAAAGTACAGAGGAGGGTGGAAGGGGTGGAGCAGGGTGGGGTGGAGACATTCCAGAAGAATCTAGAGAGCCAATGTTTGCAGAGCACTCCCGTGTTCACCCCACTGTGTGCCCAGCACTTTCTGTATCTTGTTGCCTCTTCCTGAGTTTTCCAAGACTGGAAACTGAGGCAGGGCAGGAGCAGGACTGGACCAGGAGGGAGGCAGAGGGGTGAAGGAGAACAGGGGTTCAGAAGAGGTTGGCAAGGACTGAGGAAGGGATGGCTCCTGGCCCTGATGCCCAGAGGGGGATGGGGTCCCTGCAGCCATGTGCCCCCCACCCCTCTGATGAACCACCCTCTCCTGGGACTCAGGACAGGGAATCCCCACACACGAGCTCCATCCCTGGCTCCCTCCCTGTCCTGGCCAGTCCCCACCCTCACTGTCGTAATGAAGTTCCTGGATGACACCTCCTGATGTCTTGATGATTACCTTCCAGTGGGTTAGAACCAGGACATCAAGTAGCACGCATGGTTGAGGTTATTCAGGACCCACAGGTGCCACAACTGGCCTATACCGAGTTCAGTTACCCACCTGGCACTGAACTTCTGTCCAGGGCAGGGGGGTGGGGAGCAGCGGCAGGGGTGGCAAATGCCTAGCCAGAGAGCCCCAGCCTGAGGGAGAGACACAACTTGACCCCAAGGGAACCCAACCCTTGGGTTAAGAAGTCACAACCCTTATCCCCATGAGCTCCAGACTGCAGGGGAAGATACAGCCTCTATCTCTGAGCATCTCCAAGTGTGGGAAGAAAGGTATATTACTAACCTCCAAGGAGCTCCCTGAAGGGGAAGGCCCAACTCATGTCCCTGAAGAGTGCTTGTCTGGGGCAGCACAGCCTCTCTCTTTGGGTGCTGAGGGGCACGGGACAGCAGTCAGAGCAGGCCAGCCCCACCTTCGGAGGCCCCAGTCAGAATGCGGAGATGAGGCCAAGGTCATGGGGCCTAGTCTGAAGGGGGTGACATGGTCCCTTCCCAGAAGAACTTCCCATCCAAGAAGGGAGACAGCCAATCCCAGGCTCCCTTTCTCCAGGCCTGGCACCCCACCTCATCCCACACTGGGACCCTTAAGGGAAGGGATGAGGACTGTTGATCTCTACAGCCCCAGCACCGCCCCGCCCAGCCTAGGACCTGAGCCTATCGGGGAAGAACTCACCGAGGACCCTGTGGAGCAAGAGGAACTGAAAGCGGACAAATGAGGCGGGGATGGTCACAATTATGATGACAGTGAATTTACTGAGCACCTCCTGCACATCAAATATTTTTCACACATAGTTTACGTGATTCTCTCTCCACATTACAGAAGTGGAAACTGAGGTCCAGAGGTCAAGTAACCTGTCCAAGGTCACACGGCAATATAGGTAAAACCTCACTGAAATTCACATCATCTGAATCGTGACCCTGTACGACGCTGCAGCCAAGCCTGGCTCATCCCGGTGGCCCATGGGATGGCCGGCTCCCACCTGCTGCCACCATTGCTGTGAATTCTAACTCTTTCCACATTATGAAAATTCAGACGGGCAGACCATGGGTTGCCTGATGAGGGAAGCCCCCTTTGAAGCCTGGTACAGAGGAGACCCCAAGAAGAGGCTGGGTAATTATGTCAAGCAGGCCCAACACAACGGTGCAGGGGCAAAAACTTGGTGCCAATCCCCCTGCAAAATTCCATAGCACGTTATTGGGCTGATGTGATCATGCCAACAGCAAAGGGGGAAAGACAGGAGCAGGTTGAAGAAGCCAAGAGGGTGGGCTCTGCAGGCTGCCAGACCCAAACTGCAGGCACTACTCCGCTTTCCACAAGCTGTGTGGCCTCAAGCACGTTACTTCACCTCTCTGATTCTGTTCCCTCACTCATAAATTGGAGGTGATAGTAGTACCTTTCTATACAGTTATTGGGGGTTTAGAGTAAACGATATATATATGTCAAGCATTCACGACCACGGTGGGCAGGTAGATGGTGCTCTCGCAATCATAGCCACTCGGTGGTTATGGTCACTGGTTAACATTTCAGGAAAAATAAAGAAGTCACCAGGAGCCAACAATGTTCACTATAAAAAGTTATGTCCTTCTGGCCTGCACATTGGGTAGCAGCTCTGAGATGATGAGCTAAAGAACACTGGAGGTATTTTAGATACACGTTGGATGCTCTCCAGATAGGGCCACATGGATCCCCGTAAAATGCAGGTTGGGAAAAACGCTGTCATGTGTTGATCGAGGTCGTGCTGAGGGTGCTGGAGGCCACTTCATTGAAGAGGGTCGTTGCAAATACATCTGAAGAGGAGAAGGTGCCATTAAACTGCAAGGGCCAACAGAAGAATGTCAAATGATCCCAAAAGTCCAAAACCGTGCATTTGAGCCAAGAAGAGAAAAAGTGTAATAAGAGAAAGTGAAAGATCTTTTCTTCGAAAGCTGATAGAAAAAGAATTCCACTGTGTGCTGTTTAGCAGTAAATAAAATGGTGAGTAGGAAGAAAAAAGCGTGTGTGTGTGTGTGTATGTGTGTGTGTCCTTATATGTCTTAAAATGTCCTTTGAAATCCTTTAAGATATCCCTGACTGGTGTATGTCAGTGGACTGAGTGCCCACCTGTGAACCAAAGGGTTGCGGGTTTGATTCCCAGTCAGGGCACATGACTGGGTTGTGGGCCAGATCCCTAGTTGGGGTGTGTAAGAGGAAAGTGATTGATGCATCTCTCGCACATGATGATTCTCACCCTCTCTTTCCCTCTCTCAAAGTAAATAAATAAAATAAAATACTTTAAAACAGCCTCACAATATCTTAAAAGATCTTAACATTGTGGAACACCTCTGGAACTAGACATAAGAATTTAATAATTTTTTTTTTTCTCTTAGGCCATGGGGAGGAAAACTAAGGCTAGAGGACAGGGGTATAGGAGGGAACTTTTCCCCTGAATAATCCCCTTTTATAATTTTTCCTGTTTAACCCTGTGAATGTATTGTCTATTCAAAAATTAAATTAAAGTATGTTAACACTGGTTACCTCTGGAGTGATGGGTGGTTTTACTCTCAGCTTCACATTTTCCTGCATTGTCTGAGTTTTTTAATGACCATGTATTACATTTTTAAATCAAGAAGAATAATAGAGCCATTAACATTTTCTCTAAAAGTCTGCCTCACTTGGATAGGCTGAGGACCTAGCTAGGCCACAATTCATGTGACAGAAGAAATATTGGAGGCTTTCAGTTCAGGGGAAACTATTTAGAAATGGGAGCAGGCCTGCTGCGTGGCCACAGAAGGCGAAAGGGGGAAGCTGAGGCATAATAACATACGGCATGCAGCGGCCGGAGAGAGCTTTCTTTTCCATCCAGGCTGCTCCAAGATGAAACAAGTTCCCCATCACTGGAGGTATGCAAACAAAACCTGAAATGTTTGTCAGGGGGTTACAGAGAAAATCCCTGCTCAGCAAAGGATTAGGATAGTCTAGGAGCTACGAATCCAAGGACATCTCCTTGGGGACAGATGTAGGAACAGTCTTCTAAGTCAATCAGTTCTAAACAGGAAGCCCACATGAGAGGTTCAGGCCTTGCTCACAGTCCTGGCTGTCTGGACCAACCATTCGATACAGATGCAGCATCACTTATAATGTAGCAAATGTAAAACTCAATAATGTATACTAAATAAACGATCATAGAAACAGCTGATGGTTATTGAGCATTTACTATGTGCCGGGCACAACCCTAAGCACCTCCATAGGTTAACTGATTAATTTCCAGAACGACTCTGCGAGGTAGGAACAGTTATTAACTCCATTTCACAGGTGAGGAAAAGGAAGCCAGGCTGTTGTCTGCAGAGATCCCAATGTTACGGGCTGAAATGTGTCCCCTAAAACATATGTTGAAGTCCTCACCCCCAGTACTTAAGAATGTGACTCTATTTGAAGCTAGGGTCTTTAAAGAGAGACATAGGGTAAAATGAGGTATGACACCCCCATCCAGCATGACTGGTGGCCTTCTAAGAAGAGATTGGGACACAGATATGAACAGAGGGAAGACCATGTGAGAACACAGGGAGAGGATGGCTGCCTACAAGCCAAGGGCAGAGGCCTCAGAAGGAAAGTACCCTGCCAACACCTTGATCTCAGACATGCAGCCTCCAGGCTGTGAGAAAATAAGTCTGTGTGACTATGCCGGTTAGCTATAAAGGGGCGCCAGGGGAATACATGTTGCTCGACCTCTGTCAGTTGTAGGGGTGCTAGTGAGCAGTTGTGAGTGAGTGTGGGATAGAAACGGAGCAGTGCCAGAACGTGTGTGGGTGTGCGTTCACCTCTGCAGGGTAGTGTGAGTGTGTAATGACTCGGGGCTCAGGGTGAGTGTGCACTGGGAGGGGTGCAGGTGTGAAACCAAAGGTGTCACATGGCTGAGTATGCATGTACGCTCCACTGGGCAGAACTATCTGCACACGATGTGTGTTCATTCAGCCCAGCCTGGAAACAGAGTCCAAGAAAAGCGCTGTGCTGCGGACACACGGGCAGTGCCCTCTGCTCCTGAGGGCCCAGGACATTTTGGTTGGTAAAACATCCCTTCACCACCCTTACTGCCAACCCTGTGGGCAATGGGGTCGCCAAGACCACATTTACTAGCCCGGCACATAGTAAGCCCTCATTAAGCATTGCTATGGCTTTTACTGTCCTTAGTATCACACATTTACTGATGAGGAGCAGGTTAAACGACCTGCTCAATGTCATTGTAATAAGTACACCCTGGAAATAGAAACCAGGCTCAGCCCAATTCCAAGACACGTATTTTCTTCTTACATTCTGCTCCTGCATGCACAGATCTCAGCATGCACTGTTGTCCATCACAGACTCACACCACACACACGTGTCCATCACATAAATACACCATGCACAGGTGTCCATCACAACACATACGTAGAGTGTCCACCACATACACACTGGTATCTATCACATATATACACATACACAGGTGTCCATCACAACACACATACATACATGTACGTGGGTGTCCATCATCCACACACATGCAGATAGCTGAGTGTAATATAATAATAGCAAATGTTTTACCTGACAGTAGACTTAGCACCCTGCATGCAAAACCTCCTTTCATCCTCACAAAACCCCTGTAATGTAAGTGCCATTCTTATCTCACAGACAGGAAACCGAGGCACAGAGGGCTAAGTAACCTACCTGAGGTCACCCTCCTGTTAAGCGGAACCAAACCCCACGCTTTTGAGCCCTCTGCCCTATGCTTCCTTGCACACACCTTCCACCTTTCACTTGCTCTGTAGAGGTACATAATTATTCATCATACAATGGCCTATATGAAATGAAATTAGCAGCGACCCAGGCGTGAGCAGGTCCTTCTCAGCTTGGCTCCCTCCCTTACTCTCTTCCAGAAGAAGAGTGGTTTTAAACGATCATACATCAACCTAATGGCTTCCTTTTGTTCTTTTTCTCCAGGACTAAACTCGCCAGAACGTGCACCTCTGTTAATCCCAGAGGCTTCCAGGCTGAGGTCTAGCCGTGGCCACCTGTACACAAGCATCTGGGTGAAGGCGAGAAGGTCATTTTCCCTCTTGTCTAGTACACAGTCTCAACTTTGGGAATATTGAACTTTGGCTGAGAGCACAGAGGAGGTCAGCTCATGGCCTATTTAGATTTAAGGTTGGCTAAGAGCCTCCAGGACCAAGAGCTAGAGTCGCAACCACCAATGGTCTCTTCTGTGGAAGCCAGGATGTCGAATTGGATGGAAACAAAATTGGTAGGAGATATGGAGATGACTATCCCTTTAAGGCTCACAAAGCCTGTATGAACACCTCTCCCTCTGAGTCAAACCTGACCCAAGACTTTGGCATCCTGTGGAATGGGCTACCTGTTGGTAAAACCTCCAGGACATTCTGACAACCAAGTAATTTCCATCTTAATCTGTTTCATGTCATTCACAATCCTGAAAGCTGCAGCTACGGAGGATGGATCCTAGTATCAAAAAAAAGCACTTGCAAAACAAGTATTTAATGAGCAGCTATTATGCACCAGGAGCTGAGGATGTTGCTGTGAAGAAACCACAGAAACCAGGCCTCATAGGATTCCTGGTCCTGCGGGCTCTGAACAGAGAGTAGCCCACTGCCCAGGGGCAGGCCCCGGGGACTTGCTGCAGGGCAGGTGACAAGAGTTCTGCCTTGTCACCTTGTGTGTGTGGCCTTGACACACAGCCTAGTGCAGAGATGCAGGAACATTCCCAGAAAGGGCAAATGGACACCCCAAATATGTCCCCAACAGAGAACGAGAGGACCCAGCTTGAGGGAGAGGGAGCAGTTGCCCTGCATGCCCCCTTCTGACATCAGATGACCACCCCCAAAGTAAATAGGTGAAATAAAGAAACCAAAGGGTCCCCCGCACAGCTTTCAGACCCACAGACCACCCTGACCCTCATTGCCACCAGCAGGCAGACGACTCCACCAGAGGTGGTGCTGGGCCCCGATGGTGCCCACCGAGGGCTGGGCACTGATCAGTGCGTACAGCAGCCTGTCTCTTTGGTCCTCGCTGTGCCCTGGAGGTATGGCCACTGTAGCCTGCACTGCTGTTGGGGGAGAGTTTTGGGTTTTTTTAAAGATTTTATTTATTATTTTTAGAGAGAGGGGTAGGGAGAGAGGCAGAGAGGGAAAGAGACATCATTGTATGGTTGCCTTTCACCTGCCTCCAGCTACAGACCTGACTGGAGACCTGGCTGGAGACCTGGCTTGCAACCTGGTTATGTGCCCTGGCTGGGAATCGAACCAGCAACCTTTGGGCTCGCAGGTTGGCACCTTATCCACTGTGCCACCAGGCAGGGCTGTTTGGGGAGGGTTTTAACCAGGTTCCACCCCTTGAGGGGCACAGGGCCTAGTGAGCAGAAGGCCTGTTTGTGACATTAAACAGACATCTCCTCCAGCCCGTTGACCAAAGGTTTAGGCAGCACCCAGCTTTGTGGGAGCTCTCACTCTCCCCACTCTTTTCCTGAAAGACCACGGACAGGGGAATCTCACTAGGCCACAGCTCATGGGTTGCCACACCTAGGATTTAAACCCAGGTCTCCAAAGCCAAGGTTCAGGCAGACTTGACTCTTGAGCTTCCAAAAGTATGCATGTACCCACGCACGTACCCCCAGAAATGCATTCATACCTTGAAAGCTGCAGGCTGCCTGGGGCATGATGAAGGACGCTGACACTCTCTCCAGGGGTCTCCCAGTCTCGGGGGAAACATCCTGACCCTCCAGGGAGCTGGCTCTGTCTTCAGGGAGCCCGGTCTGAGAGCATGACACTGGGGAAAGGACAGGGCCCTATTCTGGGGTTCTCCATTCTGAGAAGAGCAACAGGACAAGCAGGAAGGGAGGAAGCCCTGACAGGTCAGCTGTGCCCCTCGCCCCTCCCGAGGCTGAGGCCGGGGTAGGGAGTTCCCCATTCCTGCGTCAGCCACAGGCTGGCAGAGGGAGAGCCAGGCGGGGAGGCAGGGGTGGGGAGCAGGCTGTCACTCAGCCGCCGCAGCTCCCTGGGGAACATTTTACAGCTTCACCTATTCTGCGTCGCCTGCTTGACGGAGCATCCAAAGCAATTCCAGGACTATATTTCATTGTCACATTTATTTGCAAGGGGTGCCAGTCAGGCCTCGGGAGTTGGCTGCCCCGCTGCTCCTTGCTCTTGGTTACACGCACATGCGCCCACACACACACACCATGCACACACACACAGAGGTGCACCCTTGCTGAAACCCACATTCAGATGCACCCCAAGACGCACAGAGGACCCTCAGAAACACACAACCATTCACATGTCGTGGACACAGACTTGCACCCCAGGGAGCACCCTTCATATGATTGACGTTCCTGTAGATGGTGATTATATGCACACAGCAAGGCACAGAGTTGCTTGTGCACACAGGTGCACACACAGAGAAGCACACCAGCACTCACACGCGGAAGCACACCCTCAGTCACACGCAGACGTCCAGAGAGTGGAGTCCCAGGCCAAGGACGTCCAGAGCTGCTAAAATCATGAGATACGGGGGAAAGAAGAGCAGGAAGCTCGCTGAAGTCTTCCTTTCCTTATTCTATGAGCTTCTCGAGCTGAGAACCCTTCTACAACCACACACACACACACACACACACACACACACACACACAGAGCGGGAACCTCTTCAACCAGAAGAGTGGAAACCCAACCATTGGCAGTAATCAGCGTGCTTGTTGGGAAAGGGTTTAATTAACTCTCCGCTGGAACCCGGGGGAGCCAGGGCCTAGGCAAGCTGGCTGAGGCTGGGCCTGTCTCTCCCCTATCAGGTAGGCTTTTAGGTGTTGAGGAAGGGTCCCTGGTGAGGCGTTCACATGTTTGGATCCCCAGATATACACTGACACCTCTTTGCAGGCACATGTGTGCAGAGACATGCATAGAAGCATCCCCCACAAACATGTGACTCTGAAGTTTAGAATATATGGATAGATAGACAGTGAATGGATGAAAAGATAGCTAATGAGTGGATAAATAATAGATGGATGATGGATGGATGAATGAGTAGCTGGATGGATGAACAGACGGCTGAACAGATAATAAATGGATGGGTGGATGTGTAGATAATAAATGGATAAACAGGAAATAGGTGGGTGGTGGAAAGAGAGATGAGTAGGTAGGTGAATGGTAGCCGGGTAGATGGATGAACAAATAGTTACCTACAGCTGTATACACCAGGAACACACACAGCTACGTACTATACACAGCCTACACATTACCATCACTTACATACTCTCTTATGTGCATTTTCTATCTCCCTCTCCCACCCTTCTCCCCTTTCTCTTTCCAAGAATGGGGGGTTTAGAGCTCCGTGGTTGAGAAGTGAACTCTGAAACTCAGCCAGGTAGCTTTGAATGCTTCAGCCGGGCTCTAGGGTGTGAACTTGGATAAGCGCCGTAAGCTCTCTGTGCCTGCGTTTCCTCGTCTGTAAGATGGAGGCAATGACACCTCACAAACAGCGTTGGCATGAGAAAGACAGAAGATGAGTCCTTAGAATGCATGAAAAGTGCGTGAAAGAGTGCTTAGTACCAAGGCTCAGTACCCCTCCCTGTCACTGCTGAGGTGGGTATTCATTCCTTCTACAGGGAACAATCTGGCGGTCTCAGAAATATCCAGGACAGGCCCATGTGCCACAGGAATGAAGCTGAGGGCCTCTGGCTCCTCCTCTGCTCTGGCCCCTTAACAGACACAGCCTACAGAGGCCCAAGGGCGTGAGGGAGCCCCCCAGGGACCCTGTGGGGCAGAGAACCTATGTGTGCACAGCTGGGCTGAGCCAGGCCCTAAGCAATCAGCCAGGAAGAACCAGCCCCCAGGCCCCCCGGCCCCCAAGGCCAGACAACAAGATATATTTTCAATTTTCTCAAAAATTATATTTATTTTTTTCTCCAGACATTCACCTTGTGCTTTTTGAGCAGGATAAACTGAAAAATAATAGAATCCAGATGGGACAGAGTTGGTTGTTCGTTCTGCATAGATTGCAGGGTTGGCACAAGCCCCCACAACCCATGGTGGGGGGGGTGCAGGATGGGGTGGGGGGTGCCGAGAGGGAGTGGGAATGGGATGGGGGACATGCAGCACGTGCTGGCCTCCTCCCAGCCTGGTCACTGAGAAGGAGTTGGAGTTTGGAGCAGGGGCACCAGGGTCTTGTCTCACTGTGTGACCTTAACGACCTCTCCTCTGTTGCAGACTCACTTTCCTCAGCTGCAAGTTGGGGATAAGAATTCCTCAGTTGTCTGCCCAAAGGGAAGATGGGCAGTTTAAAACAGCTGCTCATGGGAGGGCTTTGGGAGATGTGACCCACACCCACACGGGCAGCACCTGTTTCTGAACGGCTGGCACACTGCCGGGCTCTGGGCCTCAGGGGTGGCTCTGACAAGTGGGCCCCCTGACGTCTTCTGCAATTTACCCTGTCAAATCTCCCTGACTCTGGCACATTCCATTCCCATATCCTCAAATTCTGTTGGCTGGCTTTCCATAGTTTTAGCCCCTGTCTAGCCTAGAGGGACTGCCAAGATGGTCCCTTTTGTCCTGAAAGATCAACAAAGAAGGCAATTTACCTGTGTTATAGTGCCCGTGCCTTTGGGAAGTCCTTCCCAGCATCTAACTCAAATCTACTAAGCAATGAACTTGCTCTCTCTTATTGTAGTCCCAATAGGATCAACGCCTGGTTGACCAAGGCCTATCATTTTCTGTTCCCCCACCAAAAAAAAAAAAACAAAAAAAACAATTTTTCTTTTCAAACGCTCTATTCATGGGGACAAAGCTGACTAACGAATACAAGAAAAAAGTCTGGTGTTCAAGTACCAGCTCTGCTACTTCTGGCTGTGTGGCCTTGGACAAATTACCTAACTTCTCTGAGCCCCAATCTCCACAGGGCTCAGGGAAGTTCCGTAACTCGTCCAGAATCATACCTTGCCTGCCTCCAAGACCACTGGGAAGCCTGGGTTGACTAAGATGGTCCCTGCAGATTTGAACGGTGCTGGCTCCCTGGCCCAGGGAGCTGGCCCACCTCGGGTACCACCTCCAGCTCCAGCCTCCCTGCAAGGGGGAGACTTTATCTCCCCGGAGCAGAAGGCAAGTGATTGGAAGGAGAGGCGAGGAGCGGCTCACTCTCGGCCCAGAATAATTGGTGGCAACCCCACAGCCAAGCCTATCGCCTCACTCCCAGCTGTGGTGAAAATGTGGCCTCATCATCCGTCATTAACGGGGCTCATCTCTCGGCTCAATTGTAGAACATGATTTTAATAACCCTGGCAGGAGGGGATCATTTTTCTTTTGTCACTTAACTCCGAGGCTGTTGGAGAGAGACAGAGACATGAAAAGAGAAAAAGACAAGCTGACAGAGTGGCAGAGACAGAGAAAGGGAGAATGAGAGACAGAGAGCCGGGAAGGAGAGGCATCTAGGTGACAGAGAGTGGGAAATGCAGGCAGGAAGACGGAGAGGGAGGAGCAGGGTGGAGAACAGAGCCCTTTCTGCCCTGGTTCCCACTGTCGCTCCCCCATCCTGTCCCCTGCCCCCTGCACTGGTCAGGATAAGACCCCGCCACCACCAGGCAGGCCTGGGCCATTCCCTGGGCTGTCCCTTCTGGCTCAGCTTAGGGCCTTGTGTATGTGGTCAAAGTGCCCCAGGACTGCAGTGAAAGAGGATGAAAAGAGGGTCCCAAATTTGGGGTCCTTTGCCTAAGAACAGCTGTTCCTCCAGGATACACTACAGCCCAGTGAAGAGGGTCAGAGCACAGACAGGAGTGAGTCAGATGCCAGGCTGCAGGCCTGACTCTGCCACATGCTAGCTGAGTGGCCCCGCTGGCCTTCCTGACCTGGCTGTTTCCATCTGTACGGTGGGTACCTATTTCACAGAGTTGTATGTATAAGCTGAAGTGTGTGCTGCGTGCAGTGCAATGCATGGCAGATAGAAACAGGTGGAAAATGAAACTCTCTGTCCTCAGAAAATAGCCTGGGAAACAGCGGAGAGGCTTCCTAGGATGGCAAGGAACTGAGGCAAGCGGCATGCCATGAACTTGCATTCAGATTTCCCAAGGCCTAGTTCTGCCAGTTGTAGGAGGCAACCCACCGCACCAGAAACCACCAGCAGTGCAAGAAAAAAAAAAAGCCACAACGGGGACTTGACAGGGTTCATAGGACCCCCCAGGGTGGCAGCCCCCAGCAAGGGCAGAACCAAATTGCACATCATGTGCCTGAAGCAGGCAAAGCTGGGTACATGGCGCCACCTGCTGGCCATTGTGGGAAACATACAGGAGATCTGCTGGAGAGGGGAGGCGGAAAGGGTGGGGGTGCTTCTCAGCCTCCAAGAGGACAAGCTTTGGGGGCCTGGCCCAGGAAAGCACCAAACTGCATCCCTAGGTCCTTCTCCCTGCCTCAGAGCCCACCCAGATCTCCTGGGAAGACTCAGGGCAAGGTGGTGACCGGGCTGATGGGGCAGGTCACAGCTCTCCAAGATGAGGCAGCTCCATCTTCTAAACGGCCTATTTCCTTCCAAACCCCAGGGTCTGCTCCTATCCCTGAAAGGAAAATCTTCAACGCAAGTCTGCAATCCTTTGCTGTGGAGTGGGGGGTCTCAGAAAAGAGGATGCCCATTTTCCTGGCCAGGGGGCCACAGGCCAGCTAGGATGAAGGAGCTTAAAGCAGACCCCGCAGTGTGGTGGGATGGGGATTGAGAGGCATATCAGCCAGAGATGCACATGCAAAGGTGTGCAGATGAGGCAAAGCCTGAGCTTTGGCTAAGCAGGGGTGCAGCTGGGCATTCTGGAAGTAAGAGGAACCCCATCGTGGCTGTCACCAACTGAGTGAGACTCAGTTCTTCCAAGGGTCAGGGCCATGGGTGAGGTCATTCCCAGCTCTGTCCAGTGACAGTAAGTCTTGTCCCTTCTCTGGGCCTCTTGGGTTTCCCCAGCTGTGACATGGGCCTTGGAAGAGGGACCTAGGTCTGTGCCCTGGGCCCAGGTTTGCAGCCCAACAATGTCACCTCTGATTTCTGCTTTCTCATGTCCAGGAGGAAGCCCTACTGCTCTGAGACCTGCTGGTAATTCCTCTTTCCCAGGAATGGCAGCAAGCCTGGCAGTGAGCTCAGAACCTGAGCAGGAAGAGGGGGTGCGATGCCCAGGCCAGAGTTAGAACGAAGCCGGAGGAACCGATTGACATGTCCTTAGGCCAGGAAGCAAAAGCTCACAGCTGACAGACCAGTGAACTCTGGTGTCTGTGACCAAGGAGCCCGTGTCAGGGTGCCCAGGACCCTGAGGTCTTCAGGAACTACCTGAAAGACAAGCTTGTGGCCCAGCAGAGGCCTTTGTCCTCAAGCTCAGATGTGAGTGGGAGGCCTTGCCCTTATCAGGCACCAAGAACACCCCACAGCAGGGCCCTTCTGGGTACCCCCACCTGCCCACTGACTGCAGGGTCCTGGCTGCCTGGATGAGGGCAGCAGTTCGTCTCCACCCCCTACAGAGCCAGCTTGTTCCTGGCCATTCCTGGAAGCCTTCTCTGAACCAGGGCAGGGACAGTAATATGTAGGGGCTTGCCCTCAGGAAGATCCTTAACATGCGACCCCCCACATCACACTTGGGATCATTGCTATTTCCTCTTCCCATTGACGAGAATGTGTGTCATGTGCCCCTGGTCATACCTAATCAGTGTCCAAGTCTTGGTTGTCCCTCTTTGAAAGATCTCAAGTCTATGCTTTTTTTTTTACGGCCCCCACCCCCTATCCCCCAGCCTGGGCCACCTGTAATAGCCTCTGCATGCTGTCCCCTACCTTGTCCACACACCTGCAGCAAGCAGTACCTTCCCACCCATGGGCTCCTCTCCCGTACCCGCTGGAGGCAGGCCAAGGTGAAGGACTCAGGAGTAGCAGGGTGATCATCCCTTACCTGGGAGTAGAGCACCCCACAAGGAACCCCAGACACGGTGCTGGGGCCAGGCATTGGCAGGATGTCCCAGCGGCCCTGGAGCCGCTTTCTGACTGCTTTGTTCCCACATGTCACCTGTTGGAAAAGTCTACCCCCTGAGCACCAGCGCTGGGCCAGAGGGGCTCCCGACCCTGTGCTGGATTCCTCAAAGCGCCAGCGCTGCCTGTGCGGCTGCCGGTTTGCCTGGCCCGGTCTAGCCACCCGACCATGGAAAGCTTTGCAGCCACCTGGGGCAGGCCAGCGAACACCTGCTGTCCTGTGCACCGCGACACTGGCAGTACACTAGGGCTGGGGACTGTCAAAGCAGAGGCAGAAAGATGTGGGCTGACCCTCTCTATCAACCCTCAACCCCCTTCCCAAGTGCCAGTAATCCTTCCAAATCCACCAGTTCCTGGGGTTCCCCACCCTCCATTGCTGCGCTCTGCCAGGTTTGCTGGGCACTCCTATGGCCACACACAGGGGAGGGGACAGGCTGTGCTGGGGCCACACCCCAATTGCCCTTGAAGCCAGTCAGCAGTCCCCAATACCCACAGCTCTGCTGTCCCCCACCTGTCCCCCAGCCTGACATGGACCACTAGCCTCAGCTCTGCAGCCTCTGTCCTTTCTCACCCTGGAGTCCCCAAGAAAGGCAGCTCTGCTCAGTGGCCTCCTTGCCCCCAGATGCCCTGGACACGGGGTTCACCTGTGGCACCTGATGCTTGGTCCGCTAATGACTGCATCTCTGGGCAGCTGACACAGCCGCAGGAGCACCAAGGCCAAACCCAGGACAAGATGTGAGGTGTGACTCTGGGGTGGGGCCTCCATCAGCCTCCAGAGAAAGAGGCCCTGCTGCGTGGTCAGGGCAGCTCACTGAGAGCGTCCGCCCTCCCCTCTACCCATGTAACAGGAGCTCTGCACCTCTCTCCTGCCTCTTCTCCCCTCCACCCTCCGCCCTCCACCCTGGAGATCTGCACCCTGGCATCCAAGTCCTGGGAACAGCCCTTGCCTAGATCAGCTGCTCCTCACCAAAGGCTGTTTCGCAGTCCTTAGCCTCCTAGCTTCTCTTCAGAATTCTATGCACTTGCTTTGCAACTGGAATAACTGAGCCCAACTAGTTCTGGGTCCCCTGGCTCATTAGCTGAGGAGCTGGGCCTGCACAAGACATTTGTACAGCCTCAGCCAAGGGCTCTGTCCATCAGATGGGACCCTGTCCTGCTCCTCCAAATCCTCTCCTCCCTCTTTCCTCATGTCATCTGGTTTCCCTACCTCCCCCGCTGCTCTTCCTCCTCTGTTCCACACCCTCTCCTTCCCTTCTCTTCTCTAATTAAGGGTCTCACAAAGGATCATGGGTCCACCCCCTTTCCCTTCTCCCTCCAAGATTTCATCCACTTTCTCCCCTTCAGCCCCCACCTCTGGGCAAATGTCCCCAAAGCATCTCCACCCTTTTCCTCTCCCTGACCTTGGGTCCTTCCCACAGTCAGCTCCTCCAGGTGAGACTGTTCGTAGTAACCCACTCCAGACTGAGTTCACTCAGCCCACCACCCTAGGGCTCAGACGCACCAGAGGGTCCCTGAGGGGGAGGGCAGGCAGGGAGCCACCATGACAGACTTGCAGGGAGCAGAAGGGATCTGTGCCACTGGAGAGAGGGGTTCTCGGGAAGGTCTCACTGAGGCCGCCAGTCCCCAGGCCCATCCTCAGGGCTGCCATCGGAACTGAGGGGCCGCAAGGGTTACTAACAGAGCAGCCTACACCAGGGTTTCTGTAACTCGCGACACTGGGACAGAAATAGCTCAGCTTCAGGGCGCATGCAACAAAGTGTGCCCCAGACTGAAAGGAAGGACCAGGCTCCCCACTCCCGCAAGGAACTCCATATAACTCCGATACCCTAAAGTATGCAGGGACCCTGATGCCCCTCTGGCCCTTGGGAACATCCAGAGGTTAAGTGACAATGGACACAGGTGCCACACGGAGGGCCCTGGCAGTCGTGACGTGGCGAGGCAGCCTCAGGCGACCACACAGACAGTGGACATCAAGGGGCTGGAGCCGGAGAATGTAGTGGATGCCGTGAGGTAACTTTTGCTGGTTGGCTTTCATGAACACCATGCAAAACTCCTCAGAGGCTCCCAGAAATAACTGGGTGAGACCTGCCGGCTTCTGGAAACCCTGACGAACAGATGGGGATTGAAGCCAGCCAAGGACAGACAGGTCATGACTATTGATATGACCTCCTTGCCACGTTCCCAGGCTGCCGCAGCCTTGGTGCCCAGCCACTGCCAACCTCACAGTTCCCCTCCAACCTGATCCTTCCTTTAAGGCGGCTCTGTGCCCACCACCCAGACTCAAAGGCTCAGCGCATCTTCAGAACAGCGCCTGTGTAGCCAACACGGACTCCGCAGCCAACCCTATGTGAAGTAGTTTATAGGAACTTTGTTCCTTAATGCTCATGGTGACCTTTAAAAGTAGATACAATGAAGAGCCAGACCCCTACAGCTGAGGGAACTCAGAAAAGGTATGTCATTTGCATGAGAGTCCTGCACACGCCCTAGGCAGAGACGGGACTTGCGCAGAGGCAGCCTGACCTCAAATCCGCAGCTCCTCACGAGCATCCTACGTGGCTCAATTAATTGCTGATTCTTCTCCCTCGCTCCCGCTACGTCCTCCTGTGGTGCTGCTGCTACTGTCGTAAGTTTAAAACCCATGTGTGCTTCATCTTTTTCCCAAAAGGACATGAGAAAGTTTTACAACAGGAAATATTAAGTCATTCGACAGATTCATATTGCTCAAGGGAAAAAATAGCAATCTTTTTAAAAATATTTATTAATTATGTTTAGAGAGAGGGGAAGGGAGAGAGACACCGATGTATGGTTGCCTTTCACCTGCCTCCAGCTACAGAGCTGGCTAGAGACCTGGCTCGCAACCTGGTTATGTGCCCTGACTGGAAAAATAACGATCTTAAGGGTTACCATAGCTGCTGTGATCGGTCCTGAAATTTGGCATTGAGCTTCCTGGCAGCCAGGGCAAGAAAATGAAACACTAGTTCTGACTCTCTTACTATCAGAAAGGAGGAAGCAGATCATTTCCTCCACAGGGACAAATATTTCCAGGAACTAATTGTGAAATAGGCTTCGCATGTGGGGCCTCTAGTCACAGACATGGTACACACGACATAATGAAAAAAGCCATCTCCTGTATGACCTGATGGCAAGGACAGATAAAGGACTTTCAGTATAAACAAAGGGGTCATCATGCAGCCTTGGACACAACAGTCTCAGGGGACCCAGCATGTAAATTGGCTGTAGGTCAGAGCTCAGAAAAGCTAGAATTTTCCCCACACAACTCAGTTTCACTGGATTTTCTGACAGGTCCCAAAGTACTGTAAGATGGGGGGTGGGGTGAGGCTGTGGAAGCTAGAAAAATGCACCAAGAAGTTCTGTTCTAAAAGGTGACATCATGCACATGTTCATTTATCAGATATTTACTGTGTCTTTTTTGTGCCAGGTTTTGCCCTAGCTGGAGTGGAAACCAATGAAATAAATGACACAGGGTTCCTAACCTCAAGGAATCAATCATTAACAGGAAAAAAAAAAAAAAAGCTTACCTTTTCTGAGCACCTACAATGTGTCAAGCACTAGCTGGGGCTTTGAATGTAGCATCTCTTAATATTTCTAATAAACCTCTGTAATAAGTATTATTATCGCTAACCACGGCACAAGGCTAGAGAGGAATCGCACCCCACAATGACGCATACCCAACAAGAAAGCCAGAGACCCATCAGCCTGTGTGTGCCCAACAGGCTCACCTGGTTGGAAAAGCTTTCATGTCCAGAGTTCCGATGGGGATCTCACATCAACAACATCAAATGATGTCCTCGTATATTAAAAAAGAAAAAAAAAAGCTCCTAATCAACAAATAATTTCAGACAAGAGAAATTTCAAGATGGGCAAAGGGACCTCTGTTCAACTAAACAAATGCGTATGGAACAACTTCTCCATGCCAGGACTTGTGCCAGGGAATGTGGGTACCCAAACAGCGAGATACCATCCCTAACCTCAAGAAGACTCCTACTCCGGTGGAAAAGAAAATGCATAAATGGTAACTTTCAACATAGTTTGATAACTGCTGAGAGTGAAGGAAGCCCAGGAAACTTTGGGAAGACAGAGGAACCTTCCCTGGAGGACAGAGGAATTCTCCAACCTGAAAAAGGATCAGGGAAGACTTCCTGAAGGAGGTGACACAAAAGATGAGTCTAATTGTTATTAGAATAAGATTTACCCAGATAAGTCCTGACCAGTGTGGCCCAGTTGGTGGGGTGTTGTCCTGCAAACCAAAATGTTGCCCGTTCCATTCCCGGTCAGGGCACATGCCTAGGCTGTAGGTTCATTCCCCATTCAAAGTGCGTATAAGAGGCAACTAATGAATGTTCCTCACGTCAATATTTCTCTCCCTCTCTTTCTCCCTCCCTTCCCCTCTCTCTATAAATAAATAAAATCCTTTTTTTTAAGACTTATCTAAGTGAGAAAAACGGGGTTGGAGGAGACAGTTGAAAAGGAATTTCAGTCAGTGAAAGAACTTGGACAAAGGCAAAGAAATAAACAAATAACATGGAATGAAACTTGGCAGAGAGAGAGAGCAGGAGCCACAAAGAACTTAGGAATTACTGGAGCATACAGTTTGAGGCTGCAGCCAGGAGGTAGAGACTAAAAAGACTAGCAAGACTGATCTGTGAACCCAAAGGTTGCTGGTTCAATTCCCCAGCCAGGGCACATAACCAGGTTGCAAGCCAGGTCTCCAGTCAGGTCCATAGCTGGAGGCAGGTGAAAGGCAACAATATATTGATTATCTTTCTCCCTCTCTGCCTCTCTCCCTCCCCCTCTCTCTGAAAATAATAAAAAATCTTTAAAAAAAAAAAAGACTAGTAAGAGCCAAACTTTGAGGAGCATGGACTTATTGTGAGAGCAATGGGGATTGCTGGAAGGTTTTTTGTTTTTGTTTTTTTTTTTAATATTTTATTTTATTATTTTTAGGAAGAGGGGAAGGGAGAGAGGCAGCGAGGGAGAGAGACATCAGTGTATGGTTGCTTTTCACCTGCCTCCAGCCACAGACCTGACTGGAGACCCGGCTTGCAACCTGGTTATGTGCCCTGGCTGGGGAATCAAACCTGCGACCTTTGGGTTCGCAGGCCGGCACCTTACCCACTGTGCTACCAGCCAGGGCCTGGGATTGCTGGAAGGTTTTAACCAGGGCTGTGTCTTGGTCATATTTGTTTTGGGAACATCTCTCTAGCATCAATATGGAAGACAGTTTAGTAGTCTGGAGACAGAAAGGACATACAAGTCAGAAGAGGGAACATAGGGAGTTGCCAGGAAAGGGTGAATTCTCTTCTAGCAACATTGTGGATATTGGGCCCTCATACTACAAATAAGCCAGATCCTTGAAAAGAACTATCTTTTAAAGTATTGCTGGGCACAAAGAAATTCATGGACTGCTCCAAGCCCACCAGCCCCATCAGCAGAGAGAGAAAAAACAGAGTTGACAAGTGAATGAGAAGGGAGCTGGGAGAAAACAAATGAGTATCCCCTAAGAGCAAATTCTACTGTCAGGATATCAAGGATAGCTAGGAGCAAGGTAAGGGCTGTCACCTTAACACTAACCCAGGACCTTCAACAGAGGTTAATGTGATCCTAGGTTATTAGTGCCCCTTGACTCCTGATAAAGCCAAATAAATCATCTCCAGAGGACAGAATCCTCAAATTTGGTACCCAGTATTCCCAAAGAATACACATATAAACCCACATTTTCTAAATCAAATATACAAAGAGGTAAGAGTGAGCAGAACAACAAACAGTAGCTTTAGATCCCTAAGAATGTCAGAAATTATGATTGTTACAGTATATAAAATAACAAATAGGAAAACAATTTTAAGATAAAATTGTAAGAGTGACCAAGTAACACAAAACAATTAAAAAAGATGAGTTGGACCTGGAATAGGACAATAATAGAACTTGTAGAAATGAAAACAATAGCCCTAGCTGGTGACTCAGTGGATTGGCACCAGCCCGTGAACCCAAAGGTCGCTGGTTCAATTCCCAGCCAGGGCACATAACCAGGTTGCAAGCCAGGTCTCCAGCCAGGTCCAGGTCCATAGCTGGAGGCAGGTGAAAGGCAAGCATACATTGATGTCTCTCTCCCTCTCTCCCTGTCTGCCTCTCTCCCTTCCCCTCTCTCTAAAAATAATAAATAAAATCTTTATTAAAAAAAAAAAAAAGAAGAGAGAGTATGAGCAAGGAAAATTATAGGCCAATTTTACACAACCTGAATCCAGTGGGACATAAAAATGATAATATATTATGATCAAGTTGGGTTTATTCTAGAATTGCAAGGGTGTTTTAATATTATAAATCTATAATTGTTACTCATCACATTACAAAATTAATTTAGAAAAACCACACTATCTTTTCAATAGATGCAGAAGTATTTGATGTGACTTAATACTTGATTTTTTTAACTGTTGGCAAACTGGGAATAGAAGGGAAATTTCTTAAATAATAAAAGTTATTTACCCAAAACCTTTAGAAAATTTTATTCTTAATGGGAAGCTTTAGTATTTCCTTTAAAATAATGACTAAGACAAAGATGTTCACTACTACTGCTTCTTTTCAAACCAAAATGGTAGTCCTAACCAATGCAATATAAGAAGAAAATGAAATAAAACATGTTAAGAAGGGGAGAAATGTGTATCATTCACAGATTATATGATTATTTACATAGAAACCCAAAAATCTAGAAATAAAGTAGTAGAACAAGAGATTTAACAAAGTTACTATATATTTTAAACAAATATATGAGGGAAGGAGAAATCTATTTTTCTGTAGAGGAAAAATCAATTCTATTTAGAAGATTTATTTTAAAATATATATCCTTTAAAGTTGCAACAAAGACATAAGGTAACCAGGATTAAAACACCTTCATAAATAGGAAAGCTCAGGAATTAAAGATGTCAATTCCTTCTATAATGTAAATACAAATCCAATCCAAATCACAACAGCATATTTTGTGGATCTATACAAGCGCATTCTGAAATTTACTAGAAGAGAAAAAGCCCAAGAATAGAACTGTTAGCAAATAATAATAGTAAAGTGAGAGGACTTGTGCTACCAAATATCAAGACTTACAAAGGTGAAGTAATTGAGATAGGGTGACACTGACACAGGGATGGTCAAGTGGACCAATAAAAAAGAAGGAAAAGCTTCAGAACAAGCAACAAATATATGGAAATTTTACATATGATACAGATGGAAGCAGCATTGCAGATCCCTGGAGAAAGGAAGAGTTATTCAATAAAAGAGAAATTGCATATTCATTTAGGAAAAAAATGAGCCCTAGTTGGTGTGGCTCAGTAGATTGAGCGCTGGCCTGTGAACCAAAGAGTCACTGGTTTGATTTCCAATCAGGGCACATGCTTGAGTTGCCAGCCAGTCACAGGTTGGGGGTGTGTGAAAGGCCACTGCAACCAATTGATGTATCTCTTACACATGGATTTTTCTCTCTGTCTCACTTTCCCTCCCTTTCCCCTCTCTAAAAATAAATAAATAAAATCTTTTTAAAAAGAGAAATAGGATCCTTTCCCTGAGCCATAAATGGTATCAGTCCCAGATGGATAAAAGCTCTAAATACGAAAGGCAAAACTTTTAAACTCATAGACGAAAATACGAGAAAATATCTTGATGACCTGAGAACAGGAAAGTCTTTCTTCCACAACATAAAAAGCATCAGCCATAAAAGAAAATATTCATAAATTCAATTACATTAAAACTAAACTTTTCTCCATAAAGACTTCACAAAGAAAACGAAAAGACAGGCCACCAACTGGGGAAAGTCATTTGCAACATACACCACTGACAGCTGGTTGAAAACATGAGCTAAAGACACGAACAGGCATTTCTTAGAAGTAGAACATGAAAGACCAATCAACGTATGAAAAGAAGATCAAACTCATTAATAATCAATAAAATGCAAATGAAGACAAGACGAGCTATGATTTTACACCCTGTTAGCACAAATGAAGTCTGACACGCTGAGGGTTGCTCAGGACCCGGATCTACAGGAACTTTTACTCTGCTGGTGAGATGTAAATTAGAGCAAGCATTTTGGAAAACAAGACGGTGCTGTTTGTAAGACTGAACATCTACAGATCGTACTTGCCCAGCATTTTTTCTAAAGAAACTCATGAATTTATGCATCGAGAAAGACAGACAAAATCCCTGGCTGTATGGTTCACTGGTTGGACCATAGCTCTGTGCAAGCAGAAAGTTGCTGGTTCAACTTCTGGTCAGGCACATATCTAGGTTGCAGACTCCATCCCTGCCTGGGCACCTACAGGAGGCAACTGGTCAGTTTCTCTCTCACATGATGCATGTTTCTCTCTCTCTCTCTCTCTCTCTCTCTCTCTCTCTCACTCTCCCCCCCCCACTTTCTCTTTTTCTTACTTCCTCGCTCAAATAAAAAAACAAATCCTTAGATTAAAAAGAAGAAAAAAATGTACAAGAATGTTCCTAGTAATTAAGGAAAAAAAAAAAAGGAAACTCTCTTAGTAGCAATGAATAAGAAATGGATAAAACTAATTTTTGGTATAACTACACAATGAAAGATACAAAGAAAAAAATGAATAAGCTTAAATCACTCACAGCAACGTGGCAGAAACGTAATGTTCAATGGAAAAAAATAGTTGCAAGACTGCATTCAGTATGATAGCATTTTAGCAAAGTTAAAAAAAACAAACAGCCCTGGCTGGTAGCACAGTGGATAAGGTGCCAGCCTGCGAACCCAGCGGTCCCTGGTTCAATTCCCCAGCCAGGGCACATAACCAGGTTGCAAGCCAGATCTCCAGCCAGGTCCGTAACTGGAGGCAGGTGAAAGGCAACCATACATTGATGTCTCTCTCCCTCTCTGCCTCTCTTCCTTCCCCTCTCTCTAAAAGTAATAAATGAAATCTTTTTAAAAAATTAAATTAACTTTACAATTCAGTTCCTCATTCACCCCAGCCAAATTTTATGTACTAAATAGCTGCATGTGGCCAGTGTCTACTCTATTAGACAGCACACATATACAGGAGATCTTCATGCACACAAAGTTCTGTTGGACAGCTCTGTTCTGAACCAGAAGTTGGCAAGCTGTTTTATAAATGGCCAGATAGTAAACATTTTGGCTTTGTGGAACATAAGGTCCCTGCCACTACTATTCAACTCTGCCTTAAAAGCAGCCACAAGCCCTGGCTGGTAGCACAGTGGATAAGGCGCCGGCCTGTGAACCCAAAGGTCGCAGGTTCAATTCCCCAGCCAGGGCACATAACCAGGTTGCAAACCAAGTCTCCAGTCAGGTCTGTGGCTGGAGGCAGGTGAAAAGCAACCATACATTGATGTATCTCTCCCTCACTGCCTCTCTTCATTCCCCCTCTTTCTAAAAATACTTAAATAAAATCTTAAAAAAAAAAAAAAGGCAGCCACAGATAATATATAAACAAATGGATGTGACTGTTCCAATATGTTCTTATTTGCCAAACAGACAGTGGTAAATACCAGATTTGGCCTATAAGCCATAGTTTGTTGATCAATGTTCTGAATCTCAGGTAAGGTTATTTGTAAACAGATGATCATTTTAGTATTATGCTTCATAATTTTTAAGCATTCTTCCCTATCAAATAGTACATAATACATTTAAAAATATATTTTGCACCAGTCATATTGGATTAGGGCCACTAAATTGTTTCAAATTAACCTAATTACCCCTTTAAGGATCTTATCTCCAACTACAGTCACATTCTGCTGGGATTTCAACATACGAAGTTGGGGATGGGAGGCACAGTTCAGGCCATAATTGACCGATAATAAATAGATGATAGATACATAGAGAGAGAGATAGACAGATAGCTAATACACGCATGCATAGTAGAAAGCAAACCTGGGAAACTGTTAAGGATTTGGGTGAAATGTAGACAGAAATTTTCTGAACTATTCTTGCAACTTTTCTACAAACCTCAAAATTAAGAGCTTAAAAACACATACATATGTAAGTACACGCACTCACATTAAGGCTAAAAAATACAATTACAATTTTCTAACAACCTACATTAATTAAAAGTTTACCTCTTAAAATCCATTAAGTCAAAAGGAACAGGAGGTTGACACTGGCACACACAGCACCCAACTGAACGGGGAGGGGACGGAGAGGAATGTGGTCATCAGGAGGTCCTGCACGGTCTGGAGAGAAACATTCCTGTGGAGTGAGCGGGAAAAGCCAAATTAGCATGGGTGGCAAGGGAGTAGAGATCGTAAATGCTGACAATTCATTACAGCAATTTGGCTGGGAGTGGGAGAAAAAGGAGAGGGCAGTACCAAAAAGGAGGTTGGTTACGTTGAAGGAATGGGAGAAAGGAAGAAACTGGATCATGGCAAAATGCTGCTGGCACAGCTAGGAAGCCAGTGACCCAAAAGCAGTGAGGCGCAGACCTGGTGACTATGCAGACAGAATCGGGTGTCCAGCTGTCAGGGTTCGGAACCAGATCGTGGCTCTGCCACTTGGCAGCTCTCTTGGTTTTCCCACCTTTGATGTGGGGTAGTAGTGACAACAGACCCTACCCCATGCAACAGCAATAAACGTTAAGTTAATGAATGCAAGGTACTCCAAGCAGTGCCTACCGCAGGAAGCACTCGCTAGTGGAAGTTACGTTAATTATCATTAGTACAAAAGCAGAGGGAAAAAATGATGATAAAGATTGCTAAGAAAATGGGAGGTGATAGTGAGGTCTGTGTTGTTGTTATAGTGTTTTTTAATTTCATTTTTTATTATTGTTCTTTTACAGTTGTCCCAATTTTTCTCCCATTGCCCTCCACTGCCCCACCCTCCCTACTCCCACAGTCAACCTCCACCCTGTTGTCCCTGTCCATGGGTCATTTATCCTAGTTCCTTGATTGGCTGGACCCTTCCCCTTTGTTGCCATGGTATTAGTCGCTAAAATGGAGAAGCCCTTAAATGCGACCAGGCAAGAACTGGACAACCAGAGTGTGGGTGCCTTATCCATGTAACTGATGAGGCCCCCAGATGGTGTCAGAATGGCAGTGAAGAGGAAGACTATGGAGCAGACATCCAAGTTGAGAGAATGACACCAATCGATTGGAGGCTAGTTGAAGAGAGTGACGGAGAGATAGAAGGCGACCACAGCTTTGCAGGCAATGCATATGAGGACACAGGCGCCAAGGCTGGATACAACCCTTGGATTAAGAGGAAATCCAACCACATCTCTGGCTCTTGCCAGAGAAGGAAACCCACGATCAGGGCAGATATATTGAGAGAAGCTGCCTCCGGTCATGAGGGCTTCTGGAATGTGGTGGGGTGTCCTTAGGGGTGAGGCAGTCAGGGACGCTGTAAAGAGCTTGAGGGTGTGAAAAGTTTGCTTGTCAAAGACCGCAACAACCTGGCTTCCTATTCACATGCTACCCTCATACTCGAGTGCAGGGTCTGGTTGACAGTAGGTGCTTGACATTATTTGCTGAGTTAATGAGTCAGTCGGTGGATGGATGAGTGCGTGGGTGGCAGGTGGATGAATGAATGGGTGGGTGTGATGAATAGACAGATGGGTAGATGGAGGATGGGTGAGCAGGTGGATAGATGAGTGGGTAGTGGATGGATGGATGGATGGGTGGGTGAGATGATGAATGGAAAGAAGAGTGAGAAAGTGGGCCATGACAGTGGGTGAGTAAATAAATGAATACATTTGATACGCTTGACGTTTCAGGAAACGCAGAAGCACAGCCTGGAAGTCAGAGAGGTGATAGAGATAATATATCAGGCCTTGCCCCAGAAGTCTAAACCACTCATAAGAACAGCTTATAACCACAAGGAAATTGCACCATCCTCTGCTCCCTGGTGTCCCTCAGCCCAAAGGCTTATCTGTGGGCAGAAGCCCCTGTCTGTGGTCCCTGGGTCTAGACTGGAGGGCAAAGGACATGGGACTAGGGGAGCACTGGGGACCCCTTTTCCCTCTCAGGATCTACACTGGGCACCTCAGGAAGCAGGGAAGAATGCAAACGCCAGTCATCACAGAAGTTATGGACCTGCCTTCATCTCTCTCTTGCCTTAATCAGGTCATTTGACTTCTGGTCACTTTTCCTGGCAAGATTTTTAGGAAAAAATGCCCCTGTCTTCTCCCTCCCACCTGGCCACCTTAGTGCTGCGGGGACATGCGAAAGCTGTCTGGATCCTGCTCCCTGGCCGAAGGAAGCCCACGATCAGGGCCGAAGCTGGCCTGGCCATCGCCTGCCCCCCACCCCATCTGCCACAGGGCTGCGGAGCAGAGAGGCTTTCTCAAGCCAAGATAAGCATCTGCGCTTTATCTCACCTCAGTGCCACCACCAGGACCATATGCCCTCCCAGGCCATACCACGGCAGGCCTGCCCGGGGAGCAGAGATAAGGTCCACTGGCTGGCCGACCACAAGCAGGGGGAGAGTGGGAGGTCTTCCCCTTTGCCCACTGAAGCTAGAACCCTGCTTCTTTCCCAAGAGGGAGGCCCCAAAAGAGTGTCTGGGCAGCCATCCCAGCCTCTTGGCATCTTGGGGCCTGCTTTTCACCCTCCAGCACTCAACATTGATTATGTCCTAATGGATTCATCTCTTGTCTTAGGATACCAATTAAAATTTTTTAAAGAAAGAAAGAAAGAAAGAAATCCCTGCCAGTCTGTGCACCAGGGAAGCTGGAGAGTGCAGTGCTGGCTGCCAATGGGTGAGAAGACTCCTCCAGGCCGCCTTGACAGGTAACCTGATGGCCACCAGGGACCCCTTCGGCCTGAAGACCCTAGACCAACATCCCAATTGTTCGGTGCCCTTTCACAGATCCCCACTCCATGCCAGGCCCCATTCTGGGTACTGGGGCCACAGATCCAGTCCTTGCCTTCACAGAGAACTTGGGAACAGCCCCTAACCCACCCTGGGAAATCCAGGGAAGCTTCCCAGAAGGGACAACATTCAGCTGGGTTTTTAAGGATGAAAGGGATTTCCTCAGACACAGAAATAAGGAAAAGGGCACTCCAAGCAGAGGGAACAGTGTGGGAAGTGCCTGGAACCATGAAGAAAGAGCACATGCATGGCTGGACAGTGATGGTACATGGAATGGCTGGGATGAAGGGGAAGATGAGGCTGGGGAAGGAAGGAGGGAAAGATGAGACCCCAAGCACCGAGGAGGGGTGGGGGCTGGTTTTGAAGAGGCATCAAGGTCCCAAGGAAGGCTTGGAACTTTACCCCAGTAAAGAAATAGTGGAGGGTTTCCAGGTACACAGCAACACACTAGGGCTTGTGTTTGAGTTTAGCAAGGGCAGTATCCCAGGAACAAAGTCAGAGAGACCTGGAAAAGGGCCCTGGAGTCAACCCAAAGAGTGCCAGTGATGGCCTGACTCCTGAGATGGCAGTGAGGTGGGAGAAAGGTGGCAAACTTCACAGGTAGGGGTGACAGGCAGGATGAGAGGCATGGGGGCATAGAGAAGTCTGGGTCCAGTCCAGGTTTCCAGGTGCCACTCACCAGGACAGAAAAGCAGGTTTATAGGGGAAAAGCTTGGAGGAGCTCTGGAGGTGGGGGTGGGGGGTTCTACTTAGTTTGGGAGATCCATGGAGCACCAAAGGGAAGATGAGAGTCTAAGAGGCAGCGCTGTGAGGTGCTGCCCAAGGTCATGCAGGACCATTGTCATCTCTGCTCCTACCTGTCCCCAGCCCACCATTCCCAGGCCAGGTTCCTCCTCTACCTCTTTTATGGCCTCTATAACACGCTCTTCCCACGCCAGGTTTCACACCTTTGCTCTTTCTGTTCCTCTGCCCAGAATACTCTTCCTTCGTCCGTATAAACCCCACCTGTCCAGTTCCAGCTGGAATCTCACCTCAACCCAGGGGCTGGAGTAAAGATCCAGGGCCAAAGTTAGGTGGGGTATAAAAGAAGGGTGGTGACTGTGACAGCAAGTGCAGAGACCTGATTTACAGCCCAGCTCTGCTGCAATCTGGCTGTGTGGCATAGGACAGGTCACTTTCCCCCTCTGGGCCTGAGTTTCCTACCCCTTTAAAGAGAATCAGGGAAGGCCCTTGGCCCCAGGGAGCTCACAGTCTAGAAAGGGTCCTATGGTTAAACATGACCAGTGACTTTAGAGGTATATCCAATGCCTGGAATATGCACATGAGAAGAAGTTTCTGGAGAAAGACTTAAGGTGTCTTCTCTGAGCCTTGAAGAAGGGATGAAATTTTTCAACAAGTAGAGATGGAGGCAGAAGAGAGCACCCCAGGCAGAGAGAGCAACGGGAGCCGGCAGGCAGAAAGGGAAGAACAAGTGTCTAGATTCTGGTTTATTTCTGAGTCAACAGCTCAGGCGCTTTTTGTAAGCTGGCGGCCCAAGCCAGGCAGCCTCCAGTAAACACCTGTTTGCACAACCGAGGTCACACAGGGGCGTGTTTGCACAATGACCTGTTTGCACAATCTCAGCCGACTGCCGTATTCCAGCGAAGCCAACCCCTCCCTGATGGACGAGTATAGCCAGCATTTCCGGGTGGCTGGTCCACCCGCCACCTGCCTGGGCCCCTCTAGAACAGGTGGCCCCTTGACCCTTCCAGCAGCCCCACATGTAATAGAAACTGAAACAATCCAACCTTCCGCAAGGCTACCAAGAAAGGGGTTCCCTCCTCCGGGCTCCCTGGCTGGGTTTCCAGCCCACAGAAGACACCCTGTCCAATGGAGGAGGGGCGAGGCCAGAGGGCTGGAGGAGGAAGTATCCAAAAAGCTGACACTGGGGGTGCGTGGAGAGGATGACTCCACATCTGTCATGCTTTTCATCTCACCAGAGTAAACATTTATTGAGCATTTAGTATGTGCCTGGCTCTGTTTCATAAGCCTCACCTGCCTTATTTGGCTGACTTCTTTCAAGAATCCCACGAAGCAGAATCTATTATTATCTTCATTTTAAAGATGACAAAACTGAGGCTCAGAGAAGTTCAACAACCTCTCTAGTTGCCCAGGGTCGCACAGCTAGAACCTGGCAAACTCAAGACATCTGACTCTGCCCCTGCTCTTAACCTCTCATGACTTTCTCTGAAATCTAACTTCCATTTCAGCTGCTGCAGCTCCAATTCCTGGTACAGTTCCCCAGTGGAGAGTGAAGCACAGATGAGATCAGTAAAATCTGAGTCTGAAATATTAAACTATGCAGAAGGTTTGAAAAAAGAATTTTTTAAACCTGTTACTGGATCACCAGGACAAATGCTCAGAGCAGGCTGCCTGCCTGAGCTGCGTCATAGACAGGACTGGCTAGCCTCATCAGAGGTGATGGGATTGGCAAGAACACAGAGTCTGAGGCAGGCAGGAAAACATACGCAACTTACCCATGAAGTGGGTGACTAGAGCCTGAAGTAGTCCACCTAGGGAAATGAAGGTAGGTAGGACAGGATGTGGGGCCAGATTGTAAGGTATCTTGATTGTCCAGTTAAGGAATCAGGATGGGACGATGGTACTCTGATGAAGGAGGACCGGTGAGGCCAGGCGTGTGTGTAGGAAAGCTCACACTGCAGGGCGCCGACAGAGAATGGAGAAGCCCAGTGGGCAGGCTGGTGCATCCTGTGAAGGATGAGGAGACCTGATGAAGGCAAGAAGAGGAGGTGGATTCAGCAATGTGGATAGGACCAAGCTCCGTAAAGGCAGGAACTAAAGCTGGATTTGCACACCATTGGGCCCCGGCACCTGCTCCAGGATGATGTGTCCTGGATGATGAACGAAAGGCCCATTCTCCTTTATTCTGACCTGATTGGTTGTGGGAGTGTGCAGAAGGGGAGTGAGGAAGGACTCCTGGGTCCCTGGTCAGGTGACCTGGGGGAGTAGGAATGGTGGACCAAGATGAGGCACGTGGGGGTTGAAAATAGATTTGGTGAAGTGGAGGAAGATTGGTCCAGTCAACCCATTCACTCAACAGATACGTATTGAGGGCTCACCATGTGACAGGTAGTGTTATACACTTCAGATAATGTTTTAAACAAAACAGACTAAAATCTTTGCCTTCACGGAGCTTCCATTCTAGTGGGAGGTGAGGGGCAGGGGCAGCCAATGTAGGAGGTGAAAAGGGATCTAAAGGGGAAAGAGAGGTAAGGAGTAGGAGGCTGCAATTTTTTGAGGGGTGTTCAGAGAAGGCCTTGATGAGAAGGGGATATTTCAGCAAAGACCTGAAGAAGGGGAGGGAGTGACCCGTATCACTATTTGGCGGGGGAAAGAGTCCAAGCAGAAGAAACAGCAAGGGCAAAGACCCTGAGGTGGGAGGAAGCCTAATAAGTTCAAGTAATAACAGGACCACAGAGAGGCTGGAGCAGAGCAGGAAGGAAGAGAATTACAGGAGAAGGATCAGGGAACACATGGAGAGTGTCTCAGGTTAAATAGGGCCTTGCAGGTCATTGGAAGGTGTCTGGCTTTGACACTGAGTGAGATGGAAGCCACTGGGAGTTTGGGCAGAGGATGACATGAACTGACTTCTGCTTGGTCAGCATCGCACTGGCTGCTGGTGGCGGGGCTGGCAGGTGGAGGGGTGAGGATGAATTGAAGTAGGAGACCAGAGATCTAGATTTAAATGATTTTTATACTTTCCAAATTTTTAACATAAAAATATTTTAATGCAGCCCTGCTGGTGTGGCTCAGGGGATGGAACCACAGCCTGAGACCTGCGAACCAAAGAGTCACCAGTTCCCAAGTCTCCACAGGGTTGCAGGCTGGGTCCCCAGTTAGGGGCGCATGATAGGCAGCCTCATGTAGATGTTTCTCTCTCTCTCTTTCTTCCCTTCCTTCTCTCTAAAATCTAAAATAAAATAGAATAATTTTTTTTTTTTTTTTCAATGTATGGTTGCTTTTCACCTGCCTCCAGCCACAGACCTGACTGGAGACCTGGCTTGCAACCTAGTTATGTTGCCCTGGCTGGGAATCGAACCTGCGACTTTTGGGTTCACAGGCCGGCACCTTATCCACTGTGCTACCAGCCAGGGCTCAAAATAGAATAATTTTTAACGTTCAGTTTAGCTATCAGAATTCTTGTGAGTAAACGTTGCTAATTTCGCAGACCTCATATTACTCTACAAAATTATTTAAATCCTAGGTTTATTTTTTTTTACCTCAAATTAGTAGATAGCATAATTTCTACTCTGTGTGGGGACCAGCTGAACACTGCAGGTATCATTTCTGAAGGCTTCAAGTGGTGAAACATGAGCAGAGGAGAAACAGAGGGAATTGAGGAAAATGGGACCTCTGCATGGGGAAAAAAAATCGACCTACTATCTAAGATAGAAAACTCCAAAAAGAATAAGTTGTAGTTCCAGTAGCTTAAAATAAAGTTGAGTTGTATTATTAGAGGGGGTGGGGCCTGATTCAGAAAACAAATTCATTTTTTACTGTGGGTTTGGCACTGTCTCTAAGACAGCTTTCACAAAAGTGAGTTCTGCAATACACCATTTCTATGATATATTTCACAAAAATAGCATTCCAGGGTAAAGTAAATTTTAAAGAAAAAATGCTTAATTTACTACAATATGTCTAAAATGTTATCATTTAACATGTAATAATTATATAAGCTACTGACATATTTTTAAAATTTTGTAGTAACTCTTCAAAATCCAGTATCTGCTTAATAGTATATCACAATTTGAACTAGCCACATTTTAAGTGGCTACCATATTGAACACTGCATATTTAAAGAATAAAGAAGACTAAATCTTTTTTTTTAAGACTTTTTAAAATTTTATTATTTCCAGAGAGAGGAAGGGAGAGAGAGGCAATGTATGGTTGCCTTTCACCTGCCTCCAGCTAAGGACCTGGCTGGAAACCTGGCTTGCAATCTGGTTATGTGCCCTGGCTGGGGAATCAAACCACCTACCTTTGGGTTCTCAGGCCAGGGCCGAGATGAGATTTTTTTTTCAGGGAAAAGAAATAAAAGAAACTAGACCAATATATTTCTAACTGAAATTTTTGAAGGCAATCTATTAAATTATGTTATTAGACATTGTCACAGGAGTAGAAACCTTTTTTCTAGTGTATTTGTAAAATACATATGTGTGTCAATTGTGCATGTGTTTGGTAATATTGCAACTGATATCACTTAAAAAGTAATTTTCAAACAAGTGAATTAACATAAGCATTTTGAAATAATAAAAAATTTTGTATTAATATGATTTGAGAGGCGGACAGAAGGCAGTAATTAAATCGTGAATTGTCTGGCTGTGAGAAAAAAAAAGGGTGCACATTGGTAGTTGCAGAATAGACAGGGGGATGTGAAGAATAATAAAGGAAATGGAGAAGCCAAAGAACTTACTGCATGACACATGGACAGGAACTAAGGGGGGCACTGCTGGAGGGAACGGGCGGGGGCGGTACCCAGTGGAGGAGGCAAAGGGGGAAGAACGGACAATTGTAATAGCAAAATCAATAAAATATATTTTTTAAAAAGAAGTCATTAAAATTTAAAACAGAATAAAGAAGACTAAATCTTTTTTTTGGGGGGGGGACATTACTGATTTCTAGTGAGTGTATGAAGACCCTGAGCCTCATAGTTCTTTCCACTGGGGTCCAGAATCCCCATTTCTCCATCTGCTTAGCCTACAGAAAATGATAGGGAATATGTAGTGAAGATGGGGAGCATTGAGGAACGTACTTTGACAAAATTCCCTGTAACCTGGGGGCTGCCCCCAACCCAAGACTGTGATCAGGGCCCCAAGGCTGGTAACAAAAAGAGGTTTAGAGCTGAGCAAGCCTTCCAGCCAGGGTCTGTAGTGATGCTCCCCCAAGGCCAGGGGCATGAGGATGGCCCCCAGCTGGTTTGGAGCCAGGGGCCCTACTGGGCCTCAAAGCTCTGAGGTCCGGAAATCCGGAGACAGAGGAGGGGGACATCGGTTGCCACATCCCCCAGCCCCTTTAAGACCCCTGAGACAGGAAGGCTGCCCAGGCCTCACCAGCTTCCCTCCCAGGCTCCTTCCTGGGAGGAAGGGGCTGCCCGTGCCCAGCAACAGGGCAAGGGAGGGAAGGAGTTGGCAGGTGTTGCAATCCACAGTCCCCGGGGCCTGTCAGAGGCCAAGCCATTAACGACAGGGCTGCGGAGAGACGCCAGACTGCGGCTGATTTCAGAGCTTGCCTGAAGAAGACAGCAGAGGCCAGGGAGGCCAGGTGGCTGCGGGGTGCAGGCTCCACTGTGAGTGAGGGGAGCCCCAGGGAGAGCGGAACCTTGATGGGGACTTGGGAGTCCTGCGGCCACTCCCCACCCACCCAGCTCTGCCCAGCGCCAGTATACAGGGGGCCCAGGGCTGGGACCAGAGCTCCTGTCTTTAGAGCTTGTCCCTTGGAACCAGGAGCCCTGGACCCTGAGTCTCTTTTCACAGAGATGTCCACACTTGGGGGGCGAGGGGGTGTTGCATCAGGGAAGCCACAAACCCCACACAGCCGCTATCTGAGGACACTGAGGAGGGCTCAGGGAAGGGCCTAATTGTTACACTTTTCCTCGCCTCTGTCTCTCAGAACCTCTGTGTCTCCACCTCTCCCGGTCTGTCCATCTCCGCCTAATTTACTCTCCGTTTCTCTTTCCTTTTCAGCTCCTCTCTGGTGCCCTGGGCTCCTGAGTTTCTGTCTGCCTCAAGAGTCTCCGTGTGCCTCTCACGTTTCCCTGTCTTTTGAATCTTAAACTCTCTTAGGTGTCAGACTGTGAATCAGCCTCCAAGTGCCTCGGTCTCTCCACAAGGCAGCATCCTCATCTCTGGGGCTCTTTCCTCTCCCCCTGTCTGACCCTCCGAGTCTCTCCTGCCTGTCTGTATCTCCATTTCGGTCTGCGTGAAGGGCTTCACTTTCTTGCTCTTTCTGGCTTCTGTCTCTTTCTCTGGCTCACATCTGGGAAGGCCTCTCCCTCTGTTCATTCCCAGCTCCCTCCCCCGCTTCCCTCCTGCCATACAAATGATCTCCAGGTGAACCACAGTGGAAAGAACAGTGAGAGAGGGCTGAAAATTGGAGAAGGGAGAGCGAGCAGGGGGAGAAGTTTGAGTGGAAGGAAAGAAGAAGGAAACAGAAAGAGGGGGTGTGATGCAGGACTCCAAGGGCAGTGAAAAGTGCCCAGAGGGGATGGCTGGAGCCAAAGGAAGACTGGGGACCAAAAAGCTGCAAGTAGGGGACCCTGAAATGGGGCTTTGCAGCCAGGCAGCAGGACATAGACAAAAGGCAGTGCTAGAAGGCCATGACCATGCAGCCCTTTGGCGGGGAAAGGGGCACGCAGTCATGCTGGGTTCCATGAGGGTGTGCCCCGCTTGGCGTATGTGAAAATAACGTGGTTATCCAGTGCTTTCTCCTTGTGGGCTCTGTGCTGGGAGCTTTTCTCATGATCACCTGGTTTCATCCTCACCGCCACTCTGAGAAGTGGGTGCTATCATTATCTCTCTTTCACAGATGGGTAAACTGAAGCTCGGGAAGTAACTTGTCCAAGGTCATCAAGCTGGTAAGTGGCAGAGCTGTGGTTCAGATCAGCTGGTCTGACTCACAGCTGGGCTCCCAACCTCTGGCCCCAAGAGAGGAGCCCATGCTCTAGCGGGCCCCAGATCTCACTCAACTGGGCTGGGGGCACCCAGGGAGGCCATGGGGCACCAGGGGCTGGTGCCAAGGGTGCCAACACTCAGCAACCCAGGGGGGAAAATGCCTGGCCTCTTGGGGTTTGGAGTTGGGTTGCTCAGTCTGGACAGGAGCCAGTGATGCAGTGGTCTCTCACTGGGCATGCACTGAGCCTGAAGCCGACCCATGCTTGTGCAGCAGGGCTGGGTGGGATCAAAAGCATGTGGAGATGGAAACCAGTGCTCCAATATCTGGGCCAGAGAGGCTAAATTTTCCCCCATCAAGTGTGCGGTGGGGGATGATAATCAAACTGGCATGCTATAGTGAGAAGGTTGCTAACCACCGATTGGTCCACTGGGGTGCTGTGAACAATTGTGCAGGTTTCTCGCTATACAAATCTAAGGGACAGAGGGGCAAGTGGAGGCTGAAATCCAGCTTGTTTTCCAGTTGCCAGGTCCTGATGTGGGGCTGCATCTGTCCAGAGGAAGGGGCACTTCTTTTCTGATTGGCAAATAAAGTGACTTATGGGCTACACCCACCCGGTCTCCTGCTACTGCAATACATGTGGATAGATGAGAGGTTGGGTTAAGGCCCCTACAGGTGCAAACAGTCTTGGGTATCTAGGCAGTTCTCATGCACCCCTCTGTTTGGGAGGGATGGAAAAGGGAGAGAAGCTTTCTCCCCCATGAGCACAGAGGATCTTCTGGGACACCACCTATGTTTTTGTGAATGTACCTGCTGGCTGGTCAGAGATTCCCACTGGCCTGCCACCAAGAGCATCAGTTAGTGCTCGAGGATCAGTGTCTGGCCCCAAGGCCCCAGCAGGATCAGAGTGGAGGGTTAGGCTGGGAGCTCTCCCCCACCATACTTCCTGAGTTTGGAACGAACACTCCCTCCACCCAGGCACTGTAGCCATAACTGCAGAACACCTGGCCCCAGGCCTCCAGAAGTCTGTGCCCAGGATGGGGGGTGTATTAGACCCTTTGTGTGTCCCACCGGATATCCTTTCAGCTCACCTTTCCCTCCAGCCATTGCCAAAGCTTCCCACAGGTGTAAGCTGACATCCCTTGCTTGAGCTGCTCCATGGAGCTGTCCCTTTCTGCCAGGGAGCATGTCTGACACTTCTTGCATAGCTCACCCTGGAGAACCTGCCTCATTACTACACGAATGCACCCTGGATGTGCCCCAAGGGGCATCCCTAGACCAGTGGGAACTGATGGCAGTGGGTAGATGTTCTTATCCTCCCTCATGTTCAAGGGATACACTGTCCCTTGCGAGGACACTTCTGAGGTGTGTGCACAGCTCCTTGCAGAGTTCCAACAGGATTGAGTCCCAGTTGTCCATAGAGGTGACCAGCTCGATGGCATGCCCTTGTGTTGGCTTTTCCTTCTTACCTGTTTCATTCTCCCTCCCCTTCCTGTTCCTGGGATCATCCCAAAATAAAATACCTGCATGCAAGCCCTCATCTGAGGCTCCTCTTTTTGGCAGGGGTCACTTACAGTCACTACCTATGCGCCAGGTCTTCCCAAGCCCTGTGTAGTGAAGGCTGTTACCTCCGTTTTGCAGACAAAGAAACTGAGGCTCACGGAGGTCAAGTAACCTGGCCAAAGCCACATGGTGGCAGAACAAGGATTAAGCTCAGTTTTGACTCCAAAGTCAAGACCTTGACCATCCCCCTTCACCCACAGGTGAACACCAAGTCAGCACGATGGTGGGGCTGGGAACCTGGAGCCTGACCACAGCGGCTCTGATCCTCCTACTGCTCCCCAGAAGTGAGTGTGGCCAGGGCTGGGGTGCTGTGGGGGCGGGGAGTATAGCGAGAGACGTTAAGGGTGGAGGGGAGAACCATTTCCCTGCACTGCCACACTACTCCTGGGGTTTCTGGAGAATCCCAAGAGAACCGCCATAGATGCGGAGTAGCCAGGATCCTATCCACAGACTTCTGCGAGCAAACCACCCCCTGTGAGGAAGGTGAGAGGCTGAGCTGGTCAGCCTGGAAAAGGCCAGGGGCCCCCAATCTTTGCAAAGCTCTGCCAGGCTGTCCGAAGGAACCTCTGACTTTTGTGCAGTCTTCATGGGCAGCACAGGGATCAGGAAGGAAGCCATAAGGAGGAGGCTTTCATCCTGAAATGAGGAAGCCCAGGCAGACTTCTCCCACTATGGACACTCTGTCTTGAGAGGTAGAGACCCTCCCATCTCTGGGGGTGTGCAAGTTGAGGTGAGGATTGACAGGGATGTTGCACGACAGGGGTCAGCAAACTTTGTCTGATAGTCATAGTCAGGCTTTGCAGGCCACAGGCAGGCTCTGTTACATGTTATTTAGTTTTTGCTTGGTTTGATTTTAACCCTTTAAAAATGTTAAAAAAAAAAAAAAATCTTCTTAGCTGGCAGGTCATACACAAACAGGCAGCCCTAGCCCTGCTGTAGAGGACACAGAGAGCATCAGGTGGGGTTTTGAAGTCAACAGCTCTCCAAGGTTCCTTCCAGGCTGAAATTCTGAGTCTGTGAAGTGGTAGGAGCCCCATGAACTTGCTCTGTAACCCTGGACAAACTGCTCCTCCGCTTAGGGCCTCAGCATTCCCATCAAGGAAATGGGCCGAAGACCATGTGAGAGAGGAAGGAAAGCGTGGTGGGCATAGCGCGTACATATGCACCTCAGGCTACTCTGTGCCAGGCACTGGGAACACAGAAGTGAGCAAAACAACCACCATCTCCAGCTTTACAGGCCTAGTTGGAGAGACAGACAGGCAAGGAATCACATGACTGTCTAAGTTTGAAGCAAAGAGCTTTGGGAAACTTCAGGGAGCTTAGCCTGGTCTGGCTGGTCAGTGCCTGGTCTGGTTCCCCTCAAGATGCCTGAGTGTTAACCAGGTGAAAGTGGGGTGGGAGGAGAACAGCATCTGAAAAAACAATAGCAGGTGCAAAGATCCAGAGGTGAGAGAGCGTGGTATTTTCAGGGACTAGCAAGAAGCCAGGGTGGCGGGAGGTGAGAGGGGATGGTCAGAGCCGGAAGCAGGAAGGTGAGGCAGGAGCCAGGCCACGAGGGTTGTGAGAGGCTCTGGTTCTGTATCCTAAACATGGCAGCAAATACTCACCTGTCAGATACTGTTCTAAGTGCCTTGTGCTCATTCTCAAATCTAATGCTCAGGGTTGCACATCTAATGCAACCCTAAGGTAGAGACTGTTTTTATCCCCACTTTTCAGATAAGAAACCCGAAGCATGGAAATTCTCAGTCACATATCAGGGTCACGTAGATAATAAGCCGTAGAATCTCGCTCTAACCCTGGCAGTCTAGTTCCAACACCCTTGCTCTTATCCATCTCACAACACTGCCTTTTGGAGCAACAACGTGCCATTGAAGTGCTGTGGTCGGGGTGTGGAAACACAATCAGATCTGGGTCCTGAAAAGATTGCGGCGGCTGCAGGGTTCTTATTCTAGTCACTGCTTTCACCACCCTCAGGGAGGGCTCCGGGGAGGGGCCTAGACACTATCTGGAGCAGGCTTGCAGGAGCCAGTTGTGCGCCACTCTGCCCAAGTTCACATTGAGTGATGGCACGCCAGTGGTTTGCAATCCACTGTGGCAGGAATATTTCACCAGGGCAAGCAGCCCATGCTACAAATCAGGATCGTTTTTCCTCTGCACACCCAGTTGATAAACTCTTACCTACACATCACGATCTGTCTCCTCCCCAAAAGTCGTTCCCAGTCCCAAACACGGATCCCCATTCTAGCCCCCACATCTTGGGGGGTGAGGCAAGATGGTGAGGGCCCTGAGTTTAGGGGTACAAAGGCCTAGCTTATAGCCCGGCTCTGCTAGGCAGAATCACCTGTGGCCCATTTTCTTCCATCCCAGGCCTGGAGGAGTGCGGGCACATCCGCCTCTCCACCCCCATCGTCACCCTGGGGGAAGCCATTACCGCCTCCTGTACCATCAACCAGAACTGCAGCCACCTGGGCCTGGAATCACAGATTTTATGGAAATTGGGCACAAAGCTTCTTCAACCTGGGGGGAAGCAGCAGCGCTTGCCGGATGGGACCCAGGAATCCACTATCACCTTGCCCCACCTCAACGACCCTCAGGCCCTTCTCTCCTGCTGTCTGCAATGGGGCAACAGCCTGCAGATCCTGGACCAGGCTGAGCTGCGGGCAGGCTGTAAGTTCCTGCCACCATCCACCTGCTCCGCCCCCAGTGCCCACCTGCTAATACTAATAAGAGCTATTCTTCCTTGAGCTCCTGCGCAATAAGCATTCTATGGGCTCGATATTGGGCCGTCTTCCTTACTAGTGGGTGCTATTTAGCCCCACTTTGCAGATGAGGAAACTGAGGTTCAGAAAGAGGCTAAGTGATCTGCTGAATGAAGGTCACAAACTAATAAGGTTAGGGTGAAGATTTACAACAGGTGGTGTGGTTGAGAGCCAGCATAGTAACTGCTACTCTATATGGCTGCTGAGTAAGCTCAAGTCCCCAGCCACAGCCACAGCAGCGTGTGTCCGGGAGGGGGGGGGTGGTATTCTCTACCAACTGGGCTTGCTCCCAGCTTCTCCCCAACCCCAGTTGCAGCCTTCTTCACAAGCAGCCAAGAATGGAGTTTGCACCAAGCCCATGCATAGAAAAAACAAAGACTGACCAAGATTCTTATGTAAGAATCAAGAATAGTAGAGCCAATGCTTCCGTAACACCTACTATGAGCCAGGCACTGCTCTGAGCAGTTTACGTATAATAAGTTATCCATTCCTTACAATAACCCTAGGAGTAGCTATGTTACCAGTTACCCCATTTTACAGATGAGCAAACAGCAGTTAAGTGACTTCAAGGTCACACAGCTAATGAATGGCAGAACCAGAATGGAAACCCAGCCATTCCACGGTCCCTGTTGAAGGGGGTAGGGTGGAGGGGGGTTGAGGCTCTCTGATGCTTATCCCTCTACATGCCTATAACTCAGTTTCCCCCAGGGCTGCACAGACACAGGTGAATAAACAAAGTGACTCCAGAGGGAATGACCCAGAGCAGGGCAACAAAGCCAGCTGGTCCCCATGGCAGCCTTCTGAGAGGTCCTACCCAAACCCTCCCTCTCCCCCAACCATGTGCACAGACCCCCCCGCCGCACCCCACAACCTGTCCTGCCTCATGAACCTCACAACCGGCAACCTCACCTGCCAGTGGGAGCCAGGACCTGACACCCACCTGTCTACCAACTTCACCCTCAAAAGCTTCAAGTGAGTAGGGCTCTCCACTCCGGCCCTGTTCCTTTGGGTCCTGGGGTGGGGCAGAGCAGGGCTGTGGGGATGGAGGAGACAGAGACAGAGACGGGAGGGAGAAGGGAGCCTTGCTTCTTTTCCTCCACATGACATCCCAGCCTGGCCCATTGGCAGGAGCCGGAGCGACTGCCAGGCCCAGGAGGGCGCCATCCCCGACTGCGTGCCAGAGGACGGGCAGAGCCACTGCTCCATCCCACGCAAACACCTGCAGCTCTACCAGAGTATGGCCATCTGGGTGCAGGCAGAGAACATGCTGGGGACCAGTGTGTCCCCACGGCTGTGCCTTGATCCCATGGATGTTGGTGGGTGATGCACTGGGTATGGGGGAGGGAAGAGGCCCCCACAAAGGACAGACCCAGAGAGGCACAGAGAGGGAAACACAGACCCAGTGACAGACAAGCAGATGCTGGAAGACCTAGAGACAGAGAAAGAGAAGAGAGACAGGGCCAACATGGGATGCAGTTGGAGACAGGGCTATGGAGACACAGCCTTAGAAGAAACACAGACACAAGGACCCACTACACATTAATTCTTTCAGCAAATTTCTTGAAGTGCCTCCTATGTACTAGGCACTGTTCTAGGTGCTAGGGATACAGCAGTGAACAAAAGAGCAGAAATCCTGCTTTGGAACATGACGTTCTAGGAGGCAAAATAAATAAAACAGAATGTCAGCTGATGAGAAGTATGATGGGGAAATTAAAGCAGGGAAGGGGCGGGGAGAGCTGGGAGTGGGGAGCAGCTGCTATTTCAGTAAGGTGGCCAGGGAAGGCCTGACCGAGTCGGTGACATCTGAAGGACCCTTGGAGGAAGCGAGGGAGCAAGACACTGGAAACGTGGAGGAAAAGTGTTCCAGGGAACAACTCGTACAAAGGCCCTGGGGCAAGAGTATGAAACAACCCACAAAAAAAAGATACCGATTCAGAGACAGACCATAGAAACCTGATGCCACAGAGATGAAGAGACACAGAGAGATCGAGAAAGAAAAACACAGACCACATGGATGGAGAGCCAGGGAGAAAAATGGAAACACAGACAGGGAGAGGTGGGAGCTAAGGCAGGGCCCTGGAGGATGGGGCAGGGAAAGGGTCTGACAACCCCTCTCCTTGCAGTAAAACTGGAGCCCCCCACACTGTGGGCCTTGGACCCCAACCCTGAGGTGGCCCCCTCCCAGCCAGGCTGCCTGCAGTTACGCTGGGAGTCATGGAAGCCAAGCCTGTACATAGAACAGAAGTGTGAGCTGCGCCACCAGCCACGGCTTGGAGGACCCACCTGGGCCCTGGTGACGTGGAGGGCAACCTCAAGAGCCTAGGGTGGGGGTGGCTGCAGGGGAGGTAAGCTGAGCTGGCCCTGAAGGGCACAGGAATCCAAGCTCAGAGCCACCCACATCTTCCCCCACCAGGTGGGCCCCCTGCCCTCCAGGACTCTCCATCACGAGCTCTGCGGGCTCCTCCCCTCCACAGTCTACACCCTGCAGATGCGCTGCATCCGCTGGCCCCTGCCTGGCCACTGGAGCGACTGGAGCCCCAGCCTGCAACTGTCCAGCGCACAACAGGGTAAGTGAGTGGCGCGGGGCTGGAAGCAGCCATCAGAACCCAGCCTCACCTCCAGGGCCCTCCCTGACCAGCACCCCCTCCTCTCACCCCCTCCACAGCCCCCAACGTCAGACTGGACACGTGGTGGCGGCGGAGGAAGCTGGACCCCAGGACAGTGGATGTGCAGCTGTTCTGGAAGGTGATCCCCACTCTGAGGGCTACCCCTGAGATATCTTCCAACCCACACAGACCCCTGTGGGCTGGGGCTCAGGACTTCACCAGGTCTGGGAGGCCTGGATGCATTTGTATGAGTTGCATGCGTTTCGCATGTGCCTAGGAAGTAGCATAGTGCCCTTCTGGACAGAGTACAACACATAACTCACCTATGGCAAAGGGTTGGCTCAGTAAATAGTTGACTGCCTGCTGCACACACCGACTTGCTTCTCCCTCCCTCCCTCCCAGGACTGGCACAGGGCAGCAGAGAGAGGCCGGGAGGCCGGAAGGAAGGCTGGCTCCCAGCCTGGGGGGCTCAGTTCCCGTGGTCCATCCGCCCCATCTACAAGCTCTTCCCACTCAAGATGAGATGGGCACCCCCCTTACCTTTTTCCTCCTCTGCCTGCCATAGCCAGTACCTCCTGAGGAAGACAGTGAGCAGATCCAAGGGTACCTGGTCTCCTGGAGGCCCTCAGGCCAGGCTGCAGTGGTCCTACCTCTCTGCAACACTTCGGAGCTCAACTGCACCTTCCCCTTGCCTTCCGAAGTCCAGGAGGTGGTCCTTGTGGCCTATAACACCGCTGGGACCTCTCCTCCCACCCCAGTGGTCTTGAGGAGCAGAGGTAAAGGGGGTGGACAGCCAAGAGAGCATAGAGCAGGGTGGTTAAGCACCCACATTTGAAGGCTCGATGGCCTGCATTCAAATCTAGTCCTGTCACTTGCTAACTGTGTGACCTGGGCAAGTTACTCAAACTCCCTGGCCCCTGTTTACTCATCTAGCGAATGGGGATGACGCAGCACCTACCCCACAGGGTGGTTGTGAAGGTTACGTGGGTTAAGACAGGTGCCTGGCGGAAAGTCACTGCTCAGTATGGGTTAGCTATTCATATCATACGTCAGAACCAGGTTAAGCAGGTGGTGTACCTATGCGCATGCGTGCACACACACACACACACACACACACACACACACTCTGCCAAGGAAAATGGGAGAGAAAACCCTACATTTTTCTAGCTGCAACATGGTCCCTGAGCTAACTGTTCATTCTCCAGAGATCAGCCACCATGTGTCCCAGGCTCCCCTGAACATGGGCCCTCACAAGGTGGGATTAATGGTAAAATAGTTAATATTCCCACTGACTAGCTGCATGACCTGAGATGTGACTTAACACTCCGTGTCTGTTTCCTCACTGATAAAACGGGGACAGCAGTAGCGGCCCCCTCACGGGACTGTTAGCATACACCAAGGACTACAAGGACTATACCTGGCACATGCCAAGGACCACAGCTTAGCTTCTGTCACTGTCAAGCAGTGCCCTACACCAGGCGCTGCACTAGGCTTGATCCACGGGTCATCTCATCTAATCGGCGCCAAGACCCTAGGAGGGAAGAACTTTTAGCATCCCTTCCATTTCACAGATGAGGAAACTGAGGCTCAGATGTTGACTTGCTCAAGGTCACCCAGTTTGTAAGGTCACCCAGTTTGTAAGTAGCAAAGTCAGGATTTAAAACCAGGTTCCTGGCTCTAGGGCCTGCATTCTTTTCACCTTCGTTCCATCTTCTTCTCCTTTGTCTACAGGCCCACCTGTAGGTGGACTCCATACCATGGCCCAAGACCCACACAGCCTCTGGGTGGGCTGGGATCCCCCCAGCCCTCAGCCTAGGGGCTATGTGATTGAGTGGGGCCCGGGTCCCCCCAGCCCCAGGGGCAGCCATAAGACCTGGAAAATGGAGCGTAATGGAAGCATTGCAGGGACCCTGCTGCAGGGTAAGGCAGGCTTGGGGGGCAAGCAGGTGGGCAGGGCTGGGAGGTGGGGAGGCACAGTGCTAGGGGCAACCTGAACCACGCTAGACAAGCAGATCCCCAAGTTTTCCTTTTTTCTTTTTTTTTCTTTTTCTTTTCTTTTTTTTTTAAGATTTCTTATTGATTATATTTAGAGAGCTGGATAGGGAGAGAGGCAGAGAGAGAGAAAGAGGCATCAATGTATGGTTGCCTTTCACCGGCCTCCAGCTACAGACCTGGCTGGAGACCTGGCTTGCAACCTGGTTATGTGGCCTGGCTGGGGAATTGAACTGATGACCTTTGGGTTCTCAGGCCGGCCCCTTATCCACTGAGCCACCAGCCAGGGTTCCAATTCTTTCTTGATCCTTCACTGCTTCATCTCATATACTCAGAATCAGGAAGTTCTTTTTACAGTCTAACTGGATCCCCTCTTGCTACAGCCCTGACTCTGCCACCTTTCTAGTTCTCTTTCCCATCTTTTTCTCTTTACCCCTACCAAACAATTTGCAGAAGAGACTGCGAGTCTAGCCCTGCAGGGTGCGGCCCTGGTTATCCCTCACTAGAGGTCTCAGGTTCGCTCCTGATGGTCAGCAGAGATTATCCTCTGATCAGAGTGCCAACCCCGTTTTCTCTCTACAGAGAACATCAGGCCCTTTCAGCTCTACGAGATCACTGTGATCCCCTTGTACCAAGAAGCCATGGGACCCTCCCAGCGCATCTATGCCTACTCCCAAGAGCCGGGTTTGTCAGCCACCAGGCCGCTTCTTAGAACCCTCTCCTCTCTAGGCCTGCCCAGGCCCCAGCAATCAGGACTATTAGGGAACATTTATTTCTCCCCTATCTCTGACCCCAAGAGGGTTCCTCCCAATCCTAAATGACCCCTTACACTGGGCCCCTGTGTAAGCCGCTAGAAAGAAGTCAGGTGGTGGGGTGATAGAAATGAGGCAGTGAGGTTGGCAGAATCAGGGAACAAGTTTGGTAAAAATCAACCAATTGTCCTGACAGAAATAAAATGTCATGGGTGATAGAAATGGAGAGAGGGCCTGACATCAATTCAGAATGGCAGAAATTGAATAGTGAGCTGGACAAAAAGGCCTGGTAGTAATCAGGGAGTGAGGCTTTGGAGCCAAAGAGAAATGGGTTCAAATCCTAACTCAGCCACTTTTTAGAAGTAGATGGGATTCAGTCAAAGTTCCTGAGAAAATGAGGCTTGGACAGGAGTCCCCTTGGACTCTCTTGTATCACACACCCAGCAATGTGTCCCACAAGAGGTCCAGCTGGGCTCTCCAGCCTGCCCCCTGTCAACCCTGCACCTCTCTCTCCCCGCAGTCCCCTCCTACACCCCAGAGCTACATCTAAAGCACATCGGTGAGACGTGGGCCCAGCTGGAGTGGGTGCCCCGGGCCCCTGAGCTGGGGAAGAGCCCTCTTACCCACTACACCATCTTCTGGACCAATGCTCAGGGCCAATCCTCCTGTGAGTCTATCCTCGGCTCCAGAATGCCCAGGAGGGGGTGCCCAGCAGCCTCGAAGGGAGCCTCAGCACCCGAACCCCGACTAACCATCCTCCTCTACTCCCAGCTGCTACCCTAAACGCTTCCTCCCATGACTTTGTCCTCCCTGACCTGAAGCCTGCCAGCTTGTACCATGTCCACCTCATGGCTGCCAGCCAGGCGGGGGCCACCAACAGTACAAGCCTCACTCTGATGACCTTAGCCCCAGGTAAGGGGAGAAGGGGGCTGGCCAGACAAGGCCAACAGGGAGGCTGCCTCACCTAAAGGGTCTCCATTTTTAGATCTCCTGGTCCAAGGGGGGAGACCCACCCCTTCTCTCAGATCCTGGTCTAAGGGAGGAGACACAGCCCTGTCCTTGGATCCTAGTCTGAGGGTGGAGGTGGTCCAGCCTTACTAGTACGCACATTAACCTTCCGCTTTTCCCTTACCCCAGAGGAGTCCAAGCTGCACATCATCCTGGGCCTGTTCGGCCTCCTGCTGTCACTCATCTGCCTCTGTGGGGCTGCCCGGCTCTGCTGCAGACCCAGGTGAATTGAGACATCTGACACCCAGATACCTGTTCCCACAAGGACGCACAGGTCTGAGTGAGCCAGTCCAAGTTCATCCCAGCCTTCCCTGGCCTCAGTGCCCCTGTCCGGGAGTCAGGCCCTCCACCTCCTCCTCTCTGCACTGAGCAGTCATCCCTTCCACTGCTGGGAGTGGGTGGGAGAAAGGATGGAAAGATGCCAGGGCATGCCTGACCCTGCCTTCACCTGCCCCCTTCTCCAGCACAAAGAATCCCCTCTGGCCAAGTGTTCCAGATCCAGCCCACAGCAGCCTGAGCTCCTGGGTGCCTACCATCATGGCAGAGGTAAGACCCCTGGAGGGACAGGGAAATGGGGCTGGGGGTGTTAGCTCAGGTTCAAAGTGAAGGGATGCCCCTCTGCAGATGAATATGCAGGCCTTCCCTTCACTTCCTAGCAAGATGCTCTCCCTTTGAAGTACAACAGACCTGAGTTTGCATCCCAGTTCTACCCATTTCAAAGGTTCAGACATCTCACGGTAAAATGGGAATAACCCCATGGTCATTGGGAAGATTAACCAAGCTAAGTCCGAACAGCACATAACACGTATCATGAACATATGAAGGGCTTTGCCCGCGCAGCTCGAGTTCCGGCAGAAAGCAGCAGGAAGGTCCCCCACACTGCCCCAGCTCAGGAAGGGACAGTGACTGGGGCAGCCAACTGAAATGAATCATGCCCTCACCACATGTCCTCATGTCCAGGAGATCTTCCAGCGGCCCACCCTTTGGGACCCCAGCATGCCACCCATCACCAAGATCACGGTTCTGGAGGAGGAGGAGAAGAAGCCAGGGCCCTGGGAGTCCCATGACAGCTCAGAAACCTGTGGTCTTCCCACCCTGGTCCAGGCCTATGTGCTCCAGGGGGACCCAAGAGCATGTTCAATTCAGCCCCAGCCACAGTCTGGCAACAGTGACCAAGTCCTTTATGGGAAGGTGCTAGGCAGCCCCACCAGCCCAGGGCAAGGGCACTACATTCGTTGCGACTCCACTCAGCCCCTCTTGGGCGGCCTCACCCCGAGCCCCAAGTCCTATGAGAACCTCTGGTTCCAGACCAGCCCACTAAGGACCCCAAAGCCTCTAGTCCCCAACCAGGAAGATGACTGTGTCTTTGGGCCCCTGCTTGACTTCCCTCTTCTGCAGGGACTCCAGGTCCATGGCGTGGAAGGGCTGGGGGGCTTCTAGGGTTGGCTGGGATGTCCCAGCTGGGTCTGCCTCAGGAATGACAGAAACTCCCCCAATTTCCCCTGCTCTGAGGCCCAGCACCCCTCCCCCATGCTCCCAATACCCATGGGCTGAGCCTCCCACTTTAAAGGTCAGAGACTGCTTCGTTCAGCCTGCCCACTAGCCTTTTGTGCGTATTTCCTGTCTTTTCAGTCTCTTAAACTGGTTTATGGTTGTGTCTGGTTTGGTTTTATTTTGAGAAAAATCTTGCATGTGCCTGAGTCTCTGTTCTTTTTCTGTTCATGGGGGCAGAGGGGACTGTACATTGCAGAATTGTTGTTTGGTTTACATTTCCTTCATTCCTTCATTCAACCAGAACCCTATCTGGCCACAGGGATTTAAAATTGATGTAGCTCAGGCCATCCTCAAAGAGCTCCCATTTTAGTGGTGGAGACTTAAAAACTGATGGACTAGGGCCCAGTGGCCAGGGTTACCTAGAAGGAGACCCAGAGTGGGATACAGACAGACCTCAGGAAATAGTAACCTCTGTTGGGGAAACATCATTAAAAACAAAATCTCCCACCAACCTAGAAAACCTCCCTAGAAGGACAGAAAAGGAAGAAAACAGTTTTATTACTGAATGAGCATTAAACCAGAATGTGATCTATGCACATCACAGGCAATTAGCCAAAGGGCTTGTAATGACAGAAAGTTGTACTTTTACATAGCCAAGTGGATATGACTTACTGCAAACAGTTTCTCAAAATAAACAATAGTTCTCAAGCAAGAGGACTTCACAGAACCATTTGTCACACAGAAGTCATCCTAAATTCACCTGGTAGGTGGGGTACTCACCTGGGTTTGCTTATTGCATTTATCCAAAAGAAAAATAAATGTCTCATATCTTTATGAAAGGAGGTGGGTTTGCAACTTGGGAGCTAGGCACCAGGTGAAATTCAGTTTCTACTATCCCACAGAAACTGGGAGATAGGGTCACTATCTTCCTTAATGATTGCATTTCAAAGAAATGGCTCCGAGGTCCTTGAGAATGACTTTCCTGGATTGTAAAACTGGCCAGAGGTGTACTTAGCTTTTAAAAAGATTTACACGTATTTCAAAAGGGCAAAAAGCATTCACAATTCCAAGTATTCTTTTTCCCTTTTTAACACCAAGAATTAAAATGTATTTTCCCTACTTTTAATATGTATTCGTTCTTACACTCTACATTTCACAAATATTATCTCAGCGAATACTTATTGAATGCTCACTTTATGCCGGGTGCTTTGCTCACGAATGCCTCCATTTATCCTCTAACAATCTAAAAAAGCACATACTGTTACTACCATATTCATTTGATGGATGAGTACACTGTGACCCAGAAAGGCTGAATGACTCGCCCACAGAATCCCAATGAGTAATCACAGCGGAGCTAAGATTCCGACCAAGAGCTATCTGATTCCAAAGTCAGATCTTTACCATCAGGTTACAAGGCTGCCAGAGAGGAGACTGAAATCCAGACCTTCTTACTGGGCGTCACTGGGCTTGGGGGTGGAAGGGGCGTTGCAATGCTAGGCTCGGAGGAGAAGGGTACGACAGATCCTATGAAAGCCCCCAAAATGCTCGGGGCCGAGGTCAGGAATGTGGAGTGGGATTAAGGGTGGGATGCCAGTCCAAGAAAAAGTGGCATCTTAGGACGTATACCACCCCCGCACACCATAACGCAGCAGGCAAGCACCGCGTCCCCCATCTCCGCTCTCTGCCCCGCTGCTCCAGCTGCCAATCCACGCTCTCGGCGCTCCTCTGCTCCGGGCTCGCAGCTGCTCTCGATTGGTCGAGCCTGGGCCAACATGGCGGCGCCCGTGTAACCTGGCCTGAGTTGCGACGGCGACAGCGGCGCGGCCCGCTGGGGTCAGAAGTCACCATGCTGAGGGCGGCGTGGAGGGTGCTGAGTTCCGTTCGGACCCAAGCCCCGGTCCTCGGGCTGCCGGGGGAAGGGTGCGCCCGACTTCCACCCGACCGCCGGGGCCTTCCCTCGCCTCCTCGCGGTGAGGAGCTGCGAAACGGGACAGCAGGAGCGGGGAAAGGGTTCGGTGGAGATGAAGGACATGCGAGGACGAAGATAGGGAAGAAGTGCCGCGGGAGGATAAGAGAGAAGGGGTGCTGGTGGGGAAACAGTGAGGGAAAGTGGGAGAGACGTGGGGCAGCGTGGTGCGAAGAAATGGGGCGGCGGTCAGGCCCAGGGGTGCAAAGACTGTGGAAGGAGGGCCGTAGAAGGAGATTGAGGCTGGACTATATCAGGAGATGGTCTCAGCCTCTCTTTTCTGCACAGGTCTCATCTTCCCGGCCGCCCGCGGATATACCATCCAAAAACCCGGTAGGAACTCCCAGATGGACGGAAGCTGGGGCGGAAAAAACTGCCTAGAAGATTTGGGGTGGCTTCGAAGACCGAGGCGGCTAGTTTAGCCACTAGATGGGGTGGGCCAGAGGTCCTAAGCAGAGGACAACCCCCCACACACACACGTCGTCCTTGTCGCTGAGCTCTACCTGAAGCCTTCCTGCGAGGCAGGGGAGGTGGAGCACGAGAGCAGGAGAACTTCCCGACTGTGTAAGAGAGGAAATGAGCTAGCCAGAGGGAGCCTGCCCAGGCCTACCTAGTATATAGCACTTGTGCCTGCTCTTCTTTTTTTTTTTTTTTTTTGGGGGGGTGGGTATGGTTTCCCCTTTCAAAGTGGTTTGCATATTGGTAAAGATCTCTTACTACGTAAATAATGCTGGCCAACTTAATTATGGTCTCTTGAGTCTCATTTTAAATTGAGTGCAAGAGTATCTGAAGGGATTGGCATTAGTCTTCAATGAAAGCACATGAAAAGCATCCTTAGTACTGGATACAATAAACTAGTATATGTGAGGTATTTAATGGTATTTGCATAGCAGCAGAGTAGGGTCCACCTGGAGAGGACAAGTTCTCCATATCTCTCCCTCACCCCTAAGGGAAGATTGGGATGCGCATTCCAGGGCTGACAGTTTCCTGTGTTCTGTATTTTGTGCTCACGTTTCAAGTGTCAGAAAGCTAGGGGTTCCTCCTCAACTCCCCCCCCCGCCCTTATTTCATTCATGCAGTCAGCTGGCAAGTGTTGAGTGCCTGTTCTGTGCTGAGCTATGGATCAAACTGGAGGATTCAGAGGAAGTCAAATTCGGTCTACCCTCAGGAGGACCCATCCTATTGGGGATCTGATAACAGTAGAGCGAGACAGGTGTGAGAAGTGAAGGCACAGTACAGGGTCTTAGGAAAGGCCATCTACTCCCAGTGTGAACTATCAAGACAGGTGCCCAGGAAGGTGTCAGAGGGAAAACTGAGCCCAGAGCTACCGAGTGCCTTGCTGGAGACCCTGTGTCTCTGATGGGATTGGTAAAAAAGTCAAGTCTGGAAGGATGGGCAGTGAGAGTTGACTCTGTGTGTTTTCCATCCCATTATTTGACAGTCCGGCCCAGCCAAGAAGATGACCTACCCCCTTCCACGCTGCTCAAAGGTTACCAGAACATCCCTGGAATTGAGAAGTAAGCAGGAAGAAATCTCTTTGATGGGGCAGGGAGCCCTGGGAGGATCAGCAAGGAGTGGGGAAGACAGTGGCTTGGAAGCCTGGCCTGCTGTATCTGAAGCTTGATTTAGAATGGGGCAAAGAGCTGTGGAAGTCCAGGTATGGTGAAGTGGGCAGCAAGAAGAGATGAAGCTTATGGGGCTCAGCTGCTTACTTTTCTTTGTGTCTGAGTGAAGACCCTATACCATTAGATACCAAGGAGGCAACATGCCTCACAGGCCTTTGTAGGAATTTCTCATGTCTTGATCCTTTCAAAAGCTCTGTGAAGGAAGAAATAGAATCCCCATTTTATAGCTTATCAGGCTGCCCAATGTCATACAGCTCCCGAGGGACGGAGCTGGGGTTTGAGTCCTGGGCCAAATGACACCAAAGTCAGGATTCTTCTGCTCAGTCCATCCTGGGTGGTAGTAGCTGGGGAGCTCCCCTTGTCCCTCCCGCTGTGCAATGTGACTTGAGAAAGAAACAATGATTATAAAATTGAAGTGTCTCAAGACAAATGAACTATATTCTAACTAAAATGGAAATTTACCCTTTGCCCTCCTGGGACGAGCCTGGACCGCTCAAGATGACAGCCTCAGTTTTCTATAGTTATCACATTGTTCCATGTTCTCAGCCCAGCAAATCAGATTCATGCTGACTTTTAATCCACGGGAAATGGTTCCAACATCCAGAGAGACTCATTTGTTGTAAAAGAATTTATTTAAGATTTTATTTATTATTTTTAGAGAGAGGGGAAGGAAGAAAGGGAGAGAAACTTCAATGTACGGTTGCCTTTCTCCTGCCTCCAGCTGTGGACATGGTTGGAGACCTGGCTTGCAACCGGGTTATGTGCCCTGGCTGGGAATTGAACCAGTGACCTTTGGGTTCACAAGCCGGCACCTTATCTACTGTGCTACCAGCCAAGGCATAAAAGAATTTTTTTTTAAGATACTATTTATTTTTAGAGAGGAAGAGAAACATTGGTGTGTGGTTGCCTCTCTTGTACCCCCAACCAGGGGCCAGGCCCGCAACCCAGGCATGTGACCTGGCTGGGAATTGAACTGGCAACCCTTTGGTTCTCAGGCCAGCACTCAATCCACTGAGCCACACCAGCCAAGGCATAAAATAGATTCTTAATCATCCTTGCTCTTCAAACTAAAATGAAAGCAATGTTGCTTCCCATTTCCCCTCTACCCCGAACCCCGACATCTTTTTATTTCTGATTTTTCCACAGGGTTGATGATGTCGTGAAAAGACTCTTATCTTTGGAAATGGCAAACCAGGTAAGAAGACTGTGCCAAACCTTGGCCTCCCTCAGTCCTCTCCTCTGGTAACGCCTCCTGCCCATGATTCTCCTGTCACAGCACTTGCACTGATGTCATTCTGTGTCTACTTGTTAATACGTCAAGGGCAGGGATAGCCTTGTTCCCCCATTATGCCCCTAGCACCTGACAAACAGGTGCCCAATAAAGATGTGATGCCTGAATGAAAGAGCAAGCTTTAGGCACATTCATCCAACAACCCATTTTACCTGTAGGTAGCATTGGCCTTGGGCTCACCTAGATGTGAATAGCCATGTGGTTGGCCAAAGGCCAGGCCCTGAGCCTTATGGCCTAGTTGCTATGATGGCAGCTATGGCATTGGAAATATGACTAGTTCTTACAGGGTGGCAGAGTTCACAGATTCTCTGTCTCTGTCTTCAACAGAAGGAGAAGCTGAAAGTCAAGCAAGAGCAATTGATGAGCAAGGTTGTGGCAAACCCTGAGGATACCCGCTCCCTGGAGGCTCAAAGTTGGTCAGGGGGCCCTTGGGGAGTTGGGGTGGTGGGTTACAGGGGAGTCTGCTAGCTAGTACTTGATTCAGGGCTCTCATCTATAAGTATGCTCGAACTCAGATGCAGCTAATTAAAGGGAAATACAAGGAGGACCAAGAGTAATGAAAACCATATCCTGAACTGTGTGATGCTGGACTTAGCACCCAAATCCTGCCTTATATCTCTGCATGAGCTCAGCAGGGTTCCTCAAGAACCCGTTTGTCTCTGTCTCTCCGCACTCTGCAGCTAAGCTGGTGTGAGGGCCATGTGGTCAGAGCCAAGGTTCCCTGCTGCTCCCAGGAACTAGTGTGCACAGCAGGGGCCTGCCATAGTTACAACCTCTCCTTGGGGCCCCTTCTGCTTTTGGCTTTGCCCCCATTTTTGCGGTATAGGCAGGAATCAAACAAGTGAATGCCTGAAAGAAGAGTATTCTGGGGCTCTAGATGAGTGGGAGTTGATAATTTTGAAAACTCATAAAATCACAGAGAAGGGTGGCAGCTAGAAGGGGAAAGTCAAGGAGCAGACCGTTGGCAGTTTGGAAATTTGATCTTACTGCACTTGCTAGGACCTCTGGTGCCATGCTGAGTCATTAATAGGAATACTCTAAAGTTCTGTTGTACTGTTAAGAATGCTGTTTGCTATGGTTTGGGGATGATAGCTTTATAATATTAAGGAGCTTCCCTTCCTTAGGCTTTGGTTTCTAAAGGGAAGGTAATCCAAAGGCTTTTGAGATCTTGAAATTCAGAGTGCTTCAGGAATTACAGAGAGCTGTACAGCAGCCTTGGTGATTGTTATTCCTTGAGTTCTTGATACATAACCCCGACCCCCGCCCTTCCTTCCTCTGTGCCCAGCTCTCACCCTCTGTGGTTTGTGGTTTCAGTTGTCACCTTGACCGTCAAGATCCGCAATTATGAAGAACACATGCAGAAACATCGAAAGGTAAGCCTTGAGCACCACTCACAGCTAAACACTAGCAGCTGGGGCACAGGAGTTGAGTCTAAGGTGAAGAGCTCTGGGTCCAAAGAGGCAGGTTGAGATGTCAGAAAGCTACACCACCAGAGTGCCTACCCCTCAGCTACAGTGGGAAAAATATTTCCCTCCCACCTCCTGTAGAAAAGTGGAAGCCTTCCAGGGCTGTGCTGAGTGTCACCAATGGTCAAGAACACACACTTTAGAGCATGGACACAGTGTCTGGCACATAGTAGATGCTCAGTACATATTGAATGCATGAATGGAGTCAGGTTACTCTGAGTTCAAATCCCAGCTCTGCCACTTCCACTTAACTAGTCACATGATTCTGGGAAAGTTACTTTACATGTCCGAGCCTCCTTTCTATCTATAAAATGGGGATCATAATAGTACCTATTGAGAGGATTGCAAGGACTGTATGAAGTAATAAAAGCAGCCAACATGATGCAAATCAAGTATTTAGGCCTCTTCCTAAATACCTTACATGCACTAGTTCATTTAACCTTTATATCATCTTTCTGTCCCATTTTACAGAGGAATCTTCTAGGCATGCAGTGGTTAAGTTACTCCTCAAGGCACAGCGCTAGGAAATGATATGGTAGGACATGGAACTATGTAATTGTCTTACTAGGGTCCATATTCTTAACCATTATGCCATATCTCACCACAGTATTAGGTATGGAGCCATTGTAATTAAGCAATTGCTGATATTTTTAATAAATACAGACCAGTCCAGCTCCAGACTGGCACCTCAGTGTTCCCTGGAGCTGATGAGCCTTTTCCTTGGAGGTGAGAGTTTTGTCTTAGCGTGGATTGCCAGCCTCACTGCACAGTTTTCTCATGGAGCAGCATCTGGCTGTGGGTGGGGACTTCAGGCACAGTGAATGTTCTTCCCTCTTCTCCACTCCAGCTGACAGTTTGCTGAGCTGTGAGAGGCTGAGTGGATAGTGTAGGGAAAGAGGATGAGATTTGGAGTGAGACTACTAGACCCATATTCAAGATCTGAAAACATCCATTGAGCCTTTATTTTCCCATCTGTAAAATGGGAATAACAATAATACCTATCTCAGAGTTGCACTAATATTTGCTTGAGATTGTTAGGAGATTTCAGTGAGATGATAAAATGACTATCCTTTGTTACTATGAAATGGCACCCCAGTTCTGTGTAGAATACTGAAAGGAATACCAACTCTCTTACAGGACAAAGCCCATAAGCGCTATCTGCTGATGAGCATTGACCAGAGGCAAAAGATGCTCAAAAACCTCCGTAACACCAACTACCAAGTCTTTGAGAAGACGTGCAAGGAGCTGGGGATTGAGTATACCTTTCCTCCTCTGTATTACCGAAAAGCTCACCGCCGCTGGGTGACCAAGAAGGCCCTGTGCATTCGGGTATGAGTCCAAACTAATGTTTTGGTTGGCCCCAATCTGGGATGGTGGTAGAGCAGAAGGGACGGGGTGTCTGTTTCTAACCAAGGAATGTAACTGGCCCCAAGGCCTTGTGGTGGCTCAAAGGCCACCAACCCCATGGAGAAAGACTGGTGACCTTCTGGAGGTGTCAGTTTCCCCCCACCTACTCCCAGTCAGAGGTTTTATCTAGGATTACTAAGTCTTTTCCTGCTCCCTTCCATCTCTAGGTGTTCCAGGAGACTCAAAAGCTAAAGAAGCAAAAAAGGGCCTTAAAAGCTGCAGCAGCAGCAGCAGCAGCAGCCCAGAAAAAAGGCCAAATAGACCTGAAGAGCTCTTCCAAAGCTGGACCAGAGGCAATCAAGGAAAACCAATAAATTGTGTTAAAGTTGTATCTCTCTGCCCTGAAGAGTAATAGGAGAGAAGGTGGGGGTTATGGCCTAAGGAGGAGCTCATTCTTTCATTCAGCTCTGGAATCCAAGGGTTGTGTGAGGCAGTCACACTCATAGCACACCTCACACACATACACACAAATCCCGGTCATCCCAGTGGTGTTTCAGTAGAGGTGAAACTGAGCACAGCAGGACAGAAGAAGTGTGGCTACTGCCTACTGGATAAGGCCAGGGGAGTATAGGAGACGATGGAGTTCCCTGAACGACATGCCAGGGCACTCTACCAGACAAGAGGAAGTCCCTGAAGGAGTGGGTCGTTCTGAAATTTAGCGTAGCAACCAGTGTGGGTGGAGGAGAGAAAAGAGTAGTAATAGGGAGGAACATAGTAATGCAGATAGAAATGAAGAGAAAAATACAAGATTTTGGTGGAAAAAGCAGAATTTGGTGACTGATAATAGGACCCAGAGTGATAAAGCCGGAAACCAAGGCTCAGGTTTCAAATCTGAGTGACTGGAAGGAAATATGCTTAGTAGGTTTTACAAATCGAAATTGACAGAAACGTTTACTCATCCATGTAAAAACTGTGCAACAGTGGCGGGAAGGGGATCCTGGAACTCGAGGTGGTGGTGAAATGTGAGTTCCCTGCCCTCAGATCAGAGAAAGGGGTGGTAGGAGGCCTGCTGAACAGCGGGGAGGAGGGAGCTTCAGTCTCCAGCAGCAGGAGCGACAAGAACGGGCCTGGTTCGCTTCAGGGAATAGGAAACCGGTTGGGGCTTCACTCCAAGCGACTTTTAGGAAAAGAATGCAAATAATTCAAGGACCTCTGATCCTTCCCCCATCTAAAAGGGCAGTAAGCATTTTATTAATGCTTTCGTGAGACTTTGTATGAGCTCATTGATTCCTCAGCAACCGTGTGACCTGGGGGTCCCCTCCGATTTACCAGCGAGGAAGCTCAGCCTCCAAACAGCCAAATACAGTCACTGCTGATAAATACAGCCTAGGAGCCCATGTCCACCTACCTGCTCAAGGACTGCTCTCAAGTCCCGTTTGGGTGGTTCTTTCTCGGGCATCTGCGCGTGCGGCAGGTCTGGGAGCAGGGCGGTCAGTGCCTGCTGCTCTTCGCGCCAGTGCCTGCCACCCACCACCCATGCCTAACCCTCTCCCTCACAGCCTCGAAAAGTCAAAACCTACAGGCTTCAGTGCAGTGGCCCCCACTGGAGGCCGCAACAACCTGGCCTCTGGCTCAGACCTGTCCACCTAGTAGGTCTCGGGCATCCAGCCCAATAAGCGTCCTTCCCCGGACACCTCCCAACAAAGAGCGTGCTGATTGGCTCCTTCTGCTGTCCGCCGCGTTGCCTCAGCAACCAGGCAACAGACGCCGTTCTTGGGCCTTTGAGTCTCTGGCTTCCCAGCCTTGGGTCACTTCCCCGGCTCTGCTCGCTTTGGGAGTCATGTCGATGCGAACGCTACCGCTGCTCTTCTTGAACTTGGGCGGGGAGATGCTTTACATCCTGGACCAGCGGCTGCGGGCCCAGAACATCCCGGGAGACAAGGCCCGCAGAGGTGAGAGACGCCTGGCCTGCAGGGCCAGCCCCACGCCCCACAGCCCGCCCCCTTACAGATGGACCAACACCCCTGCACACTGCGCTCTTGGAGCCAGTGACCTTTCTCACGACATCCACAGCCCCAGCCAGTCAGAGCCCCTCAGGATTCAGATTCCCTGAAAGATCTTTTCACAGCAGAGGGATTTAATACCCCCATTGAATATTGTTACAGTACCTCACGTCCCCTCCATCTTCCTCAGCCCCTCAAATTGGCGAGGTGATTTCCCAGTCTCTCTTGACTACCAGGCTCTCCCAAGTGGAGGGAGCTCAGCTGCCCACCACCTGACGACATACTATTTGCTAGTCTAAGCATCCTCTGCCCCCTACCCCCATGGAACAGGTTCTCCGTACAGCATCCTCCTTCGTAAACGGAAAGCCAATCTTACTAATTTCCGAGGCTATTTCTAGAAAGGTGAGGTCCTGAAATAACATAGATAAATAAGGAAACATAAGAAAATTGTAATTCCCTTCACAATCGTTGGAAGACAATACAATTGTGGAAGTAATTATAGGAGAGCTTCTAAAATGTAAAATCTGCCCTCCTATATACTCCATCTAATCCCCGTAGAAATGACCACCCAGAACTCTGTCACCCTTTTTCTCTCCCTCTTTTATCCCCTTCTCAATCAACAACACTGCTTTCACCAACTTTCCTGGGATTAAATATTATATTTCAAGGTAGAGGAAGAAAGGTGATGATATCAAAGTAACTGACATAGCCACTCCAACAGTCTTTGTATGCTCTATTGATGTTAAGCATATATATTCAGATATTCACTGTTGTGTCTGTGTAACTGAGTCCAAGTCCATTCATAAAAAGACAAAATGAACTGCCTATTAGCATACCCCCTCCATTCATTCTGTACACTGCTGCCAGTGAGCTTTCTAAAATGCAAATCTGCCCATACTCCCTGCTATTTAAAACCATTTGTCAGCTTTCCATTCCTGTCTGGACGAGGTCAAGTCCTTGGCAGGACATTTCAGGCCCCTTCCTGATCTGATTTGTACCCACCTCTGCAGCCCAGCCTTCCACCACTGCCTGCTTCCTACTTTGTACCAAACTGTTTGTAGGTCTCCATTTAAAGCATGCTCATTCCAGTTTCCATGCCCATTTTGCCCCAAACCCCCACATCCATGCTAGTAACTCCCCTTTCATCCTGCATAATTCAGTTTAAGATTCCTTTCCTTCAGGAAGCCTTCCCAGCTGGGGGAAGGGCTTGCACAGACTCCAAAGCACCCATACATGCCTCTCACCTTATCGCTACTACATCATTTTATAATGGTCTGTGTACGTCTTTCCCACATGCTTGTCTTATTCATCTTTGTAGTCCAGCACCTAGTATGATAAATACCTAGATCAGAACAAATTGGTGCTTGGTAAATGTTAAACTGAAGATCTAAATTCACTGTTTTATATGACATTGCCATTTCTTCCTTAAGAGGGTTCTGTTTTCCTTGGCACCTATGTTGTGTGGTTTCATTTGAGCTGCTGACATTAGGAGCTGACAGGTAGTTCTTGGATGGGTAGTCTGCTCTCTGGAGTTATACAGGTATGAGTCCCAATTTCAGCTTTTCCACTTAGTAGAGTTTAAGTCCTATAACCCTGTTTCTTTTTCCGTAAAATAGGAATAATACATACCAGATAGCAAAGTTGTAAGGATTGAATGAGATAATGTGTGTACTTAACATATTTAGCACAATAAATAGCAGATATGGTCTTTCAAGAGAAGGCCTGGACAAGACCCTGTGAATACAAAGGGACTGGTTTCCTTTTTCTTCAGAAGCTGTACTCCTTCAGGGTTGGCTAGAGACCACCGTCTTTGATCATTCACATCCACACACTCATTTCTTCCACAGTTGGGATGCGTGTCAGCATATGAGATGCTGGGTGGAAGGAACATCATTCAGCCCCTTGTGCACATTCACTGAAAGTAGAGCTTTTGATCAGTCTGGCCCAGCAACTGATTCTAAGGCTGGAGGACATGTCTTCTTAATGACAACAATAACAAACATTTATTAAGTACTTACCATGAACCAACAACTTCCCTGAATACCTTAATCCCCACAACTTCCTAGCATGTAGGTAATACTACAATCCCCATTTTATAGATAGGGAAGCTAAGGGTTACATATTTGAACCCAGGTCATCAGGCTCTAGAGCTCAGCACTCAAGCAATAGGTCCTGAACCACTGTACCGCTATACCTGGGGGTTGCTGTACCAGAGTCTTTATAGAGGTTGGAAGGTTAGGAGGAGAGAGAGAGTTTTGAAAATATATATATTCAGTATACCCAATGATTTTTTAAAAAGAAGTGACAGAAAGTACTGTAGTTCGCTGATGGGGACTTGTAGAAGACAGAGTGAAAAAGCAGGATTGAGAGTATGGAATTCAAAGTTGAGAAACCCTAATCTATGCCACCACTTGGAGCTGGTGTAGCTGCAGAAGGCAAGAGCCACTGTGACAAATGCCTGTGCACAGAGACCTATAACATACCAGAGAGGGTAAACTTAGTCTTCATTGACGTTTTAGATGAAAACCATATTTCTTCCAGATGGTTTCATTATCTTACACAACGAATTGGTCTCTTGGAGGTCATCCTGCTCCCACAAGGCCAGTGCAGATAGTGCCGTTTTCCTCCACAATGCAGCCTCTGTTCTCACATTCAACAGACAGGAAGTTGCTCTCTCTCTGTGGAGCAACTTTTGGGTGTTGCATATTGAATGTTGTCCCATGTTTTAAGCAATAGTGAGAGTAATAAAACCTGCCTTGCCTCACTCCCATCCTCTTAAAAATACTCATATTTTTATTTGCATTCCCCATTTTACAGGAGGGGAAACTGAGGCACAGAGCCAGCCATTCGGTGGTTTTTCCAGTACATGAAGATCACAGTGTAGTAATAGCAAACAAATGGTAGGGAGGTTCTGTTTTTATTTTCCTAATTCCAATTGAACAGGCAGCTCTAGGTAGCCTTGGGCATGCCTCTCACTCAAAATATAACTGAAGTGAACTTGTCATCTAGAGAAATAATAGAAAATTGGTGCATCATTTACCTTCCCCCGGATCCTCCACTGGAAATGGCCCAGGAGCACACAGCACTGCAGAGACCTCTACTTCATTTCCTGCAGAAATGCCTCCTACCCTCCTACCCCTGGGCATGCACTCGCCAGCTCCATTTTCTCAGCAGCCAGTAGTCACAGTCCCTTAGAGTAGGTTGGACCCTTGTAGCACCACTGTTCCCAAACATGCCTTCAAGAGGGTGGCAGCTGCACCTTTCTGAATTCCCACAAGCCTATTAGGCAAGACAGCCTGTAAATAAACACCACAACAGGATGGAAGATGCTCTATCTTGTTGAAACCGGTATCTGCTGTAAGAAGGCCTGACTCTTTCTTGGTGCTGCTTCCTCACTGTTTTCTCTCCAAATGCCTGTACCTCTTGTGGGAGAAAGACAGTGAGTTTTCCCAGAGGAGTCTGACCTTGCAGTGGGAACCCTTAGCAGCCGGCTAGGGCTCAGCACTGAAGGTGCTTCCAGGCTGGTCTCTTAGGAGCTATTGGTATTGTGTATTGAAGACACATGTGTGTTTTGATTATAACTGCAGAAATCACCCGTGAAACAATCTAGTGGCAAATTTTCCAAGGGAGACCATCAATGTTTTTAAAATGTGGACATGTGCAGAACTCTGTTTATCTGAGAATGGTTTTTCTAGATTGAAACTTCCCTCCCCCACCAAAATAAGGATAGGAAAACAAAGTCACCTTTCATCCTTTATGGGCAGGGTCCAGTGTCCTTCAGTAGAGAAAGCAGAACTAGAAGAGAAATCAGCCACATGCTCGAGGTTCCGCATTTCATCCCCACAGCAACCCTATGAGTTAGGTTCCGTTACAATCCCCATTTTACAGACCAAGAGACTGAAGTTTTAAACCAGTTGCTTGACGTTATGTAACTACTAAATGGTAGAGCCAGGTCTCAACCCATTAAGGGTCTTCGTTGTTATAGATTTCACCAGCCAAGTACCTGGCTTCTTATTTCGTTTCCTCCTGACTGCTTTTGTCCTCATGGGTTGTCTTTACAGCGGCCCCATCGTTACTCCCATCCCACATCTGTGTATAAAAAGTAAACCAGAAATGAATAGGCATTTTTTTCTTTTTAATTCACACTTCGAGTTTTCTCATTTCAGCAGTTCCATCTGTACTTTAGAAAGGGAAATCTTACATTAATAAAATCAGGTTGTACAAAAAGAAACTCCCTTGTCTACCTGTTCTCGGAATTATTGTTCCTCATGGAAGTTAGTGGGGGTTTTTTAAAGCCTTATTTTGAATAATATATATTCTTGTAGCATTAGAGAGGATGGCATTTTGAGCCTTTCAAGACAAACCCCAGGGTACCTAGCCGTCCTCAGTTTCCTCTCCTCCTGGACCAATCACTTTGTAAGGCAGAGCCTCTCTGGGGCTCTTATGGAACTTGTTTATCCATCATCCTTTCAAAAGTTTTAGATGGAAAGCAGCATATTCACATTAGACACTAGTGCAAACATGAAAAATAAAGTTCCATAGGCCAGATTGTTGGAATTGGTATTTTTTTAAGCCTCCTTGAAAATGATGTTTTTGCTTCATGAACTGGTGTTTTCTTTTTCTATGCTTCATGTAGATGAATGGACAGAGGTGGACAGAAAACGAGGTACGCTGTCTCTGGGCTGCATGTGTTCATTCTGCATTCACAGGTTCACTCAGTCCTTTATCAAGGGGGCTTACAGTGGGACCACTCTGAATATTTTATTTATTTTATTTTTTTAAGATTTTATTATTTTTAGAGAGAGGAGAAGGGAGAGAGACATCGGTGTGTGGTTGCCTTTCACTTGCCTCCAGCTACGGACCTGGCTGGAGACCTGGCTTGCAACCTGGTTATGTGCCCTGGCTGGGAATCAAACCAGTGACCTTTGGGTAAGGAGGCCGGCGCCTTATCCATTGCACCAGCCAGGGCCTAAATATTTTAAAGTAAAAAAAACAAACAAACAGAAAAACAGAAATAGGCACAAGTTTCTCTTTAGCCAAACCATTGGTTATATATTTGAATCTTTTATGTAAATACAGCATGTAAGATGAAAACCAAGCAAACTTAGGCACAAGGACCATATTGCACCTGAGGTACTTGTTTTCTCTCTCCACCTGTTCTAAGCTTTATGGGGACAACTGGAGCAAAAGTTACACTTCTGGGTAGGTTGTCCTATTTTGCAGTCCCTAAAGCCAATTCTGTGACAGTGTCATGTCACCAAAGAATTGCGGTTCAATGTGAATGACCCTCCTTGAGCCATTTTCTTTTGCCACAGAGATGCCAGCCGAGCATCCAAGAAAAATGGGAGCATGTGACTGCATGGCTGCTGGGATTATGGGCAGAAGGCATGATGTCATGCATGTATATAGTATGCCCTATCATGCCAGACCCTCAGCTTCCCCTTCCCCTACAACTAGCAGCAAACCTGAAAAAGTTGCCTGTTCTTCGGAGTAAAACCTTAGCCTTTCTCATCTTTAAGTGGCATGAGTACCTGTCATCATTTGACATTTGGGTGCAATTTATGCATTTTATCAGCCATTGTCCTCAGAATTTTAAATAGCCTCACCACACCAAGCATGCTGAGGAGGTAACATACATAATATTTAAGAGCACAGGCAGTAGACTCAAACAGCCCCATTCTAATTTCAACTCTACCCCTAGCTGTGTGACCTTGGACTTGAACCTCTCTAAGACTCAGTTTTCCTCCTCAATTAGAATAAGGATAATAATTCAGAATTGCCTCGTTGGGGGCGGGTGAGAGGGCATGTTAAATGCATGGAAGATTCTTAGCCTGGTACCTGGAACATAGTAAGCATCTGAAACATGGTAACCACCCAGAAGTAGTAGCCTCTCTCTTTTACCCATAGTTCCAAATTGCATGTTTCCATAAATAAATTTACAACAGTGGTTTAGTGAAGATTCACTTGCTATTCACTTGCTTTTCATTAAGAGCATTATTTCATCAGGCCAGGCTCAAAGAAAAGCTCAATTGAAGTGCTAGATACACTTTTTTTTAAAGATTTTATTATTTTTAGATAGAGAGGGGAAAGGAGAGAGGCAGAGAGGGAGAGAGACGTCAATGTATGGTTGCCTTTCACCTGCCTCCAGCGACGGACCTGGCTGGAGACCTGGCTTGCAACCTGGTTATGTGTCCTGGCTGGGAATCGAACCAGCAACCTTTGGGTTTGCAGGCTAGCACCTTATCCACTGCGCCTTTTATTACATTTCACAACCACCTTTAGCCAGTTTTCTCCAGCAGTTTTTGGCCCACTTCTTGATGTGGCAGAATTTCAGGTGAGAAGTGTGCATTGTGAAAGCTTTTTATATACGTAGTTGAGTCACTAGTTTATTTTAACTAAAGCATTCAAAAACAATGAGTAGAAACCAACTTCGTAGTCTGAACTCAGGATGCACCTGTGAAGAATCACTGACGTTCGTCACTTCCTGGTGAAACCTGGCTCCTAGAACATTCCTGCCTCATGCAATTGTACAAAGCTCATGTGAGTGCTAAAAACTGAGATAGACTGGCAGGTGCGGTTAAACCTATTTCTCAGGTTTAATTTAAATATGACCAGGGCCACTTCTCCAGGATAAGGACATTTCCTTACTCTTTGTGCCCTGGTGTTTATCTCAGTGTTTGGTACGTAGTAGGCCCACCTCCTCCAAGTGCAAGGTGAAACATGTATGAGATGTAGGCATGTTAATTTGTGCCCCATATTTTTTCCTTCCAAAGAATTCTAGGAGAGGTGGGACTCTGGGTACTGGGGCCCAACCTTAGAACTGCCACCTTCTCCTTGGAGGCATTCGTGGTCACTGCTCTGCCCACAGGGATAGGGCCTGCTCTACTCTTTCCCACCAGTGAACTTCCTGGACATTCTTGTGCAGAGCCCATGGGGATAGATAGCTTGTTCACTTCTCAGAGGGAAAGGCTCCATTTTGCTTTATACTTTGCCAGAGTGTCTAACAGCCTCCTTGTGAATCTGTTTCTTTTAGAACTGATTTATTGGGGTCTAAGTTATTTCCCCTCATTCTGTCAAGGGCTGAAAGACCCGAGAGAAACAACCCAGCAACTAGGTAAATGGCAGCTATTTGTAAGCATTTACATCATCAGAGCTGATGTGAGTCTTTAGCCTGAATTCCTTCTCCCTCGCCCTCCTCCCTAGCCTACATAAATCTGTGGGAAATTCAAATTCTCTCTTTTGACACCTTACACGTGGCTTTTCAGTTGTACATGTTTCCTTGCAAATTCTGGACTTCATATTAGCTGCAGTAAGAAAAACGTTAAAGAACCCAATTTACTGCAGGACCTTGATTGTTGAGGTCAAAGGCCATGCATAAACAGGCCCAGGGGAGTTATGTCTCCTAGCTGGTCACACTGGGGACATGTTAGCGCACACTAAGGGCAAGCTGTGATGGGTTGAAATGGTCGAATGAGAGGGAAACCCTGTACTGGTAGTGGACATAGTTCTTCCTCACTAATAGGAAGGAGTCTAGAGTGAAATTCAAATGTCAAGTGTGAGTTCGACACTTCTGTAAGGAATGTCAGTGAATTCTTTTGTGTCATGGGGGCGGGGGTGGGGGGCCTGTTTCTCTTTCTCCTTCTCCTCTCTCTCTGTAGCCCTATATGTATTTAAATTTTAAATACATATAGAATTGTACACCTGAAATCTATATAATTTCATTAACTAATATCACCCCCAATAAATTTGAGAATAAAGATTTAAATACAACCAGCCCTGAGCTCCCCCTGCTGCCTCTCCCCAAAATGCCCTTTGAGATGCTTTAAAATGCTGGCCTGAGCCTTCAGGATACCTCTACCAATTGCTTAAAAAGGTAGAAAGAGCACCTGCAATCATGATTTCAATGTTCTACTGTGCCTTCCCTCTCTAAGCTACCTGGCCACAGCCATACCTGATTGTCCTTTATGTGGCAAAAGAAGAGGCGTTTGTATCTTTCAGTAATAATAACTCATGTTTAATCATTGGTTTGTAACTTAAGTAACCAGCTTTCACATCTTAATTACTATGACTATATATTCTCAGCATCCATACATTCTCACCTTTAGGCAAGAATAGATATGGTTTAATTAAGGATAATCTGTGTTCAGCCATACTTGTTCCAATTTTCCTATACCAGAGGGTTTCTCTGGCCCTCAACTAATGATATTTGAGTAGCAAAAAATATAAATGAATGAGTGAATAAGGAACTAGAATTATAGACATGTTGGTTTGCACACACCTTAGGACCTTTTATTCTCACAAGATGAAAGTTTTCCATTTGAACATCAAAATAAGACATAGCACTACAATGAAATATCAATATTATAAATCAAATACAAAAATTAAATCATTCTAAAAGGGTATTAATCTGAAATACACATAGAAACATGAGAAATGTTTTCATCTGTAACCATTGGGTAGACTTGTCTATTTTCATAAAATGTGTTGCCAAAAATGTCAGTAACCATTACTGGTCCCATTTTTATAAAATTTTATTTTAAGTCAAAATATTATAGTTTGTTAAACAAGAGTAATGCTATGTCTAATGTTAAGGAAGTGGTCTAGTTAAAATATTTTAGGAATATGTTTTAAAGGAAGAAGAAACACTTCCTCTATCATCAAGTGAGATAAGGAATGTGAAAGTGGCTTCTAACCTCTAATGCACAACATATCTACCTGTCCATTGTCACGCTTACGTTTGCTCTGAAAGGGCCTCGTAGAGCACTCCGAACTCCTCACCAAGCACATCATCTCCCCACTCTGAATAGACCTCGCTCCTCCATCATCCCATTTATACACAGCCAACGTTTCCTAAGTAAAGTTTCCTCCAGTACCTTGCTTAGCTGTATTCTCTCTTGTCTCTGCAGTTCTTCACGACATCATCTTAACCATGTTCAATAAAAACTTTATAGAGGAATTGTTCAAACCCCAAGAGCTCTACTCCAAGAAAGCCCTAAGGACTATCTATGACCGCCTGGCTCATGCCTCCATTATGAGACTGAACCAGGCCAGCATGGACAAGGTGAGCAGACAGTTGCCTCTATCCCCTTGATTGCATTTCTTGTATCTTTTGCAGATGATGGTAGACTGGAATCAAATGAGATGACCTTTGCCAGGCTGCCTTGCAAAGGAAGTAGCCTTGTAAATGTTAGTTGTGGAGTTTCAGAGTTGGGAAGGACCTGAGTAGTCTTCCGTACCAATCCCTCTATTGGTTATAATGTCATTCCACCTGCCCAAAGACAGTGCTGTCTTCATGCCCATATTTATGAACACTTAACCCAACCCTAAAAACCTGAATTCTGCTTTATTCTTAACAAATCAAAACTTCTCAGTCTTTACTTATAATAGGAACATATCTCTCTCTTTGGGAAACAAATTATTAGAGCACTCTGATTTTTTAAATTATAATTAAGAATAATAATAAATTGCAGGCCCTGGTTGGTGGCTCAGTGGATAGGTGCTGGCCTGTGAACCCAAAGGTCGCTGGTTCAATTCCCAGCCAGGGCACATAACCAAGTTGCAAGCCAGGTCTCCAGCCAGGTCCTTAGCTGGAGGCAGGTGAAAGGCAACCATACATCAATCCTTCTCTCCCTTTCTTCCTCCCTCCCTGTCCTTCTCTCTAGAAATAATAAATAAAATATTTTTAAAATAAATAATAATAAATTGCAAAGAATAGACAAATATCCTATTCAGAAAAATTCAAAACAATTTATATAGGTACCGTGCTCTCAAGAAAGGGGAACATGCCCTGACTGGTGTGGTTCAGTTGGTTGGAGCATCATCCTGTACAATGAAAGGTTGTGAGTTCGATCCCCAGTTAGGGAGCCTATGGGAGGCAACCAATCGATGGTTCTCTCTCACATTGATGGTTCTCTCTCTCTCTCTCACTCTCTCTCTGCCAGACCCCCTTCCTCTCTGTCTAAAAGCATTGAAAAAATGTCCTTGTGTAAGTATGTTACATAGATAACATCATGAGAACTAACAGTGGTGCTAGGCATGCAAAATCAATGTTTAGGGAGACAGACTGCCTTTAACTGTGCCCTCTTTTCTCCAGCCACTTACGTTTGGAGAGTTATTTTCTCTCTCCAGGCCTCCATCTTCTCATCTATAAAATGGAGATAACAAGAGCTAATACATCAGTGCTTCGAGGATTAAGTGAGAAGCGTTTATATATATATATATATATATATATATATATATATATATATATATATATAATAACAAACCTAGGTCTGGCACGTAGTATATGCTCAATAAAATGTTAATAACCTTTTCTGCTCTGCTTACCCTGCCCCCACTGCCTTCAAGAAGGTTTAGGTTTCCATAGAGAACAAACATAGAATTTAGAAAACCTGGCCTGAAGTCTTAGCTTTACCAATTACTAGCTGCAAGATTCCATTTACTGAATGACTCTGAACTTTTAGTTCTTCATCTTAGGCTTGTTTTTATCCTTTAGTCCTAGCATGGTGTCCTCCATACACCAGCAACTTTGCATCTGATAATGACAGCAGAGCCTCAAACCTGTACCTTGGGTATCACACAGGCAGTTCCTGTGGGATGCCTCTTACTAAGTGAAATGTTTAGCTGCACGTGGGAGAAATGGGATTATACAGATAAGCCTAGCAAATGCCTTAGGATCTGACCATCCTAAATTCAAATCTCAACCTGCCACTTACTACCAGCTACATGAAAGTAGGCATTTTGTTTTTAAACTAGGAATAATAACTACCTTGTAGAGTTCATGTGAAGATTAAATGGGAGCAATGAGATATAAATGTGCTCCGCCAACACTCACTCAGGTGGGAGTGGTTTATATTTTCAATCCTGCCTCAGATGAGTCCATAGCTTCTCTCCCAAACTGGCCCCTCTGTCCTCATCCCCCGCCTTTGTCAGTAGCAGCATCCTCCCAGGCACTAAGTCAGAAATGCTGTACAGCCCTCATCTTCTTCCCCCAGATGTAGCCAGGTAGTCACCATATACTGACAGCTTTTCCTTCTAAGTATTACATGCTCTTCCATTCTCTGCCTTTTCCATTCCTACCATCTGTCATTTCAGGCCTTCAGTTTGAGTTACTCCACCAAAATTTCTTTCATTCATAGAGTCAGTAGGTATTACTGCAAACCTATTAAGAGCCAGGTCCTAGCCAATCTCCCTAACTCCAGCAGTCTCCCTTCTCTCACATCTCAATGCCAGATGAAGTCTGCTCACTCAGCACTTTTATCACATCAACTCAGAAAACTTCAGTAGCCTGCAACTCCTACCACAGCTAGTCTAAATTAATTTGCCTATCTTTTATACACACACACACACACACACACACACACACACATATATATGGTTTTTAAAAGATTTTATTTATTATTTCCAGGGAGAGGGAAAGGGAGAGAAGCAGAGAGGAAGAGAAACATCATTGTATAGTTGCCTTTCAACTGCCTCCAGCTACAGACCTGGCTGGAGACCTGGCTTGCAACCTGGTTATGTGCCCTGGCTGGGATAATTTGCCTATCTTTTTAAAACCTTTACTATTCTAACCTTACCATACTTATTCCACCTTATTCGCCACCATCCCCAACATGAACTGTCCTCTCCAGTCTGGCTCTTCATCCTCCCAGGAAAAGAGCGTACTCATGGCTGCTGCAGGTTCACACACGCTATTCCCTCAACTAGAATGCCCTCCTCTCCCTCAGCCAGATTGAAACCTACGACTGCCTTCTTCTTGCAGAAAGCCTCTGTTGACTGCTCTGGTCCTCTCCAGTTTCTCACCCCTGGTCATTCATGGATATTCATACCATACATGGGGCTTGTTAGTATCTTAAGGATTTTATCATTTTTTAAACATTTTATTTCTTTATTTTTAGAGAGGAGAAGGGAGGTTGAAAGAGGGAGAAAAACATCAATGTGCAAGAGAAATATCAATTGGTTGACTCTCCACGCCCCCAACCGGGAACCTGGCCCACAACCCAGGCACTTGCCCTGACCAGGGATCAAACCAGTGACCTTTCAGCTTGCAGGATGATGCCCAACCCACTGAGCCACACCAGCCAGGACGAGTTTTCACCATTTAAAAATGCTCTTACATAGTTTGTGGAACTTTATACTTGCCACTTTCACACATATCTCATCTACTCCTCTCAGCAGCTCTGCAATGACAGGAAACTTGGAACTAAATTTTTCTTTGTCCTTGAAAAAAAAACCTTTATTCTTCAATGTCTTTTCCACAGCTAGTTTTATAATGTCTTCTTTTTTAAATTAAGATATAATTCATATAACATAAATTTCACCATTTTATAGTGTACAGTTCAGTGGTTTTTAGTATGCTCATAATGTGTATAACCATCTCCACTATATAATTAGAGAACATTTCCATCAGTCAATAGTAATGTCCTGTGTTTTATTTCTGATTTTAGTAATTTTATTTTTCTACCTTATTTTCTTGGTCACTAAGTAAATAATTGTCAGTTACTTAGCGAAAGGTTTGTTGATCTTTTCAAAGAACCAGCTTTTGGTTTCATTGAATCTTCAACTCTATTTCATTGATTTCTGCTCCAAACTTCATTTTCTTTTTTCGCCTTTCTTTTTTTTAAGGGAGACACACTTTTTTTTGTTTTTTTTTTTTTAATAAAGATTTTATTCTTTTTAGAGATAGGGGAAGGAAGAGAGGCAGAGAGGGAGAGAAACATCAATGTATGGTTGTCTTTCACCTGCCTCCAGCTACGGACCTGACTGGAGACCTGGCTTACAACCTGGTTATGTGCCCTGGCCGGGAATCCAACCAGCAACCTTTGGGTTCACAGGCCAACACCTATCCTCTGAGCCACACCAGCCAGGACCCTCACTTTTACTCTCAAAAATGTCTTGGTCTGAGGCATAACTGACATGGCCACCCGGGGTGTATGATATACGCAGTACTGCTTTTCAGTAAATGCTTGACTGCTTCATTGTTTGGAGGTCCTGCCATCTGCTTCCGTGATCCCATTGATTTTGTTCATGTGTGGGTTGGCAGCTCTACGACCTGATGACTATGGCTTTGAAATATCAAGTACTGCTGTGTCCCCGTCCCAAGGATGTGTTGCTGGTCACTTTCAATCATTTAGATGCCATCAAGGGATTTATCCGAGACAACCCAGCCCTCATGCATCTAGTGGATGAGACTTCCCGGCAGCTGATTGGGGTAAGATGCCATCAGCTTATCACCTCTCAGCCCCAATCCGTGTTCTCGTTCGCCTCTTACGAACAGGAAGATTCTGTGACAGACAGAACAGGATGAGGACTGGCAGAGCCTGCCAGTCTCCCAGAAAATCCTAAAAATCTCCAAGTATCCATTTTGGTATCACAGGAGTCATCATCATTTTATGACCTCTTACCATTGCCTTCAAAACTGGGAAAGCAATGATACAGAGCCCAGCTCTTTTCTCCTATTTAGAAAGGGGGTTCTGCTAAATCTTGGAGAAGAGTCTCTGGAGGTCTGGCGGGGACAGGAGAGGCAGTGTGCCCTGCTCAGTGCGTCACAGTGGGATTCGGGAGACAGCAGGCCTGGCTCTGCTGCCACCCCTCTTGCCCCAGCAGCCGAGCCTGACTTGCTTATGGCTCCTGTCCCTGACACCCACCCGCCCCTGCCTGTCCGTACTTCTCATGTGTCTTCTGAAAGTGAGTTGCTTCCTGCTGCTTTGCCTCTGGCAGGTATACGGGGGTCTCTCTGCAGGGGAGTTCCAGCTGATCCGGCAGACGCTCCTCACCTTCTTCCAGGACCTGCACATCCGGGTGAGTGAACGGCAGCCCCAGCAGCGCCCTGCCACTGCTGGCCTAGGCAACCAGGGTTCCACGTGGTCAGGCGGACAGGGCTGAGGTTAGTGAGTTCTCAGTGTTTGGCTCCATGATGAGAAACTTTCCAATAACAAATCTCAGCACTTTTTAAGCAGACCCAAGGGTGACAATGAAACTGTCACTCCTTTTAGTTACCTTACACATTTCTTTAAAATATGGTTTCTTTCCTTCTCCCAAGCAAATGTGCTCTCGAGGCCACCTGCCTGATCTCAATTGCAAAACCTTTTCCCAGACCTTTGGTATCATTGACCTCTGCAGTATCTGACACTTGGTAGGAGGCTGCCCTCCAGCTCCATGGAGCTCTCGCCCTTCCTGGACTTTCATGGCACCATGTGCCCTGGCCTGTGCTAACCTCATCCATCTCCATGCCTCTCACCCTTTCCTCTCCCACTGCCTGTCTCCAAACTTTCTCCTTCTGCCTCCCCACAACCACTTCCCTGTAGGAGTCACTTCCCTCCCCACTTGCCAGCTCTTTCACCTGGCACTCCTGAGTCTAACCTCTACCCCATCCCTGCCTCAGCCCTGTGATCTAGACCAACGTCTCCACCTGGAACTGTCCAGGAGGATGCCCACCAGTGTGTACAGTTTGATGTCTGTACCAAAACTAATCTCCAGACTTCAAGTTCTGTCTCAGCTCCCTGATTTCTTTTGAGGGCACCATGATCCTTCATTCACTTGGCTCAGAACCAGAGCATCACCTATGATTCCGCTTCTCTGATCTTCATCTAATTGCTTCTCAGGCCCCTAGAGTCTGCCTTTCCCAGGTCCACACTCTCCTTCCCTTCTACTCCCACCAACCTAGCTCAGGCCCTCTACCTCTTCTTGGCTGTTGCCTCCCAACTGACCTTATGGCCTCCAGTTGTGTCTGCTCCAGACCATTCTACACCCTAACTTTTAAAAACATATTTCTGAGCTTCTAACTTTGGAGCCTATCTCTCTTGGACAGGACTTTCTTCCTTCCCATAATTTAACGGATTGCCGTGGGAAAGATGGATGATACAGGAAAATAAGTCCTGGCCATGGAGTCAAACATTCTGTGTTTGAGTCCACACAGCTTCATGACCTTGGGCAAATTACTTCTCTTGAGCTTTAGTGTCTTCAAAATGATGATAATAAGCACTTAGAGTTTGTTGGGAAGATTAATTCATGCAGCATATGTAATATACAAGGTCTGTCTTGAAAGCACCATGCCAAGGTCAATATAATTAAAACTGTGCAGCCAATTCTTTCAGAACAGACATCGTATATGCATTTGCCAGTATGTATGTATAGCACAGAGGGCTTCTGGGAGGCTAGACAAGAAACAGGGCACAGTGGCTGCCCCTGTGAGTAGAAAACTGCATGGAGGACAAGGGGCAAGAGAAACTTAGGTTCCATTGGATACCCTTTGAATTTTGTACATATTATGTGTAACATAGTCACAAAATAAAATTTAAAAAAAGAAAATAAATGAAATATCTCTAGCCCCTGGTTGTTATTTCCTTTCTATGGACTGGGAAAGATTAATAGATTTCAACTCTTGAGACCAACCTTATTTTTTTTTTTAAGATTTTATTTTATTATTTTTAGAAAGAGGGGAAGGGAGAGAGGCAGAGAGGGAGAGAGACATCAATGTATGGCTGCTTTTCACCTGCCTCCAGCCACAGACCTGACTGGAGACCTGGTTTGCAACCTTGTTATGTGCCCTGGCTGGGGAATCGAACCTGCGACCTTTGGGTTCACAGGCCAACGCTTTATCCACTGTGCTACCAGCCAGGGCCCAACCTTATTTTTAATCCTCATGAATAATTATACTTGCTATGGATGGAGCAATAATAACCGATATAAATTAAGATCTCTAATAGTCATTGATTAAAAGAAAGTATGAAAGTACAAATAAGATTAAGCTTTGCATTTCTTTAAAATATTGAAAACTACATCATGTTATCAAGACTGTGCACATTTGGACATTATTTTATGAGTTGTAATAACATAAGCAGCCATATTGATTTCTCAAGTCTTACAAGATAAAATTGATTATAATGAAAAAAAACACTCCTAATAATAAGTCTATAACAAAATAATTAAAATATATTAAACCACAATGTATATTAAACTTTAATTGCTAAAAGGGCAAGCAATGAAACCTCAGAATATTCATCAAGAGAAATAGGATTTCCACATCCCAGCAGTGTTCAGCCACTGATTTGTAATATTTGGCTGGTTTTCCAAGTCTGGTCTTTGACAGTATTTCTGCTCAGTTGCAATTTGTGATTGCCTGTATAGATTTTCTCTGTTTTCAACAGTCTTGATCGTTTTTAAGTTTGTTTGCAAAGCCAACCAACTAAATGGAGAACACACAGCTCTGATGTAATATTTCCTTGCTCATTGTTCAACCAAAACTGCTTATCTGGTATCCAAAATGTCCTGCGAAATCACAAAACACCTGAAGTGCTCTAATGTGGCCAAGGCCCTGACCTGCTCTCCAGGCCTGGGCAGAGACTGCCCAGAGACCAATTCCATTTGGAATCCTGAGTGGTGACACACAGCCTTCTCCGTTTGCAACCCTATTCTGCCTCCAGAACTCCTCCACAGTTGCCTCCTGAAGGGCAGACCCCTCGGGTCACCCACCGTCTCCCATACTCTCATTCCCATTTGTGTACTCTCCCACCATGTACCTTCCTCATGTTCTTTTTATCATTTCAGTTGTAGGAAAACATCATTCCATCTTCACCTCTTTGCCTCCACTCCATTTCCCCTCCACTTGGAAATACTTCATCCCTGGGAAATGAATCAACCTAACAGACATTTATTGAATGCGTAATCTATGCCAGGCAGTGTTCTCAGCATGGGAGATACATAAGTGAACAAGAAGGAGACCCTGCCTTGAGGAGATTCTCTGCTAGTAGAAAGAGATAGAGAGGAAAAGTAAATTGAGTTCTGGTGCTGATACTTTTAGGAAGATGGCAATATAAGATAAAGTTACAGAGGGCAACTGGGATGGAGTGTTACATTAGACCAGCATCGTCCAATAGAACTTTTGTTGTGAGGGAAATGTCCTGTCTGTGTGATAGCCACATGTGGCTCCTGGGCACTGGAAACATGGCTGGTGTAACTGAGAAACTACATTTTTAATTTAATTTAATTTTAATTTAAATAGCCACACTTGATTAGTAGTTACTATACTCTGAACAGTGCATCCTTAGAGTCAGTTATGGCCTTTCTGAGGACAGACATTGTAGTTGAGAATATAACTAACAGTGAATCTAAACTGAAGTGACAACAAGTTCGAAGGCCCTTAGATGAGAAATTAGATGGGAAAAAGCATAAAGTGTTCCCGGAACCAAGAGAGAGCCTCTCAAGTGAAGAAGCGTGCCAGGCCGGAGTGATGTTCCCCGTTTATAACCTGCGCGGAACAGGCACTGACTGGTCACAAAAGCTGCTGGTTATAGGTACACTGGTACCTGCCAGTTGACTTAACTTGAGACACTAGTAAGGACTTTATTCTAAGAATGAATAAAAGAGTTGAAGCATTTAAAGGTGATCTGTGTTCTGGGAGATGAACTGGATGAGATCAGGGTAGAGGCAGGACAGCAGCTGGGAAACAATTGCAGAAATGAGGTTAAAAAATGAATGCACTTGGATCAGGTGCTACCAGTGATGACAGAGGGACGCACTCACTAACCCTTCAGGGCAAGAATAGGACCTAAGAGGTCAGAGGTGGGGAATGAAGGAAGGAAACACGAAGAATGAGTAAGTGTTTGTCCTGAGCCACAGGTGGCGCCTGTGAGGCATCCAAGTAGCAAAGCAGACAGGCAGTTGACTGGGCTGCAAGTGACTGAGGACGGCCGTACACGGGGTTCAAGGAGCAGCAAGGCTGCAAAGATCAGGAGCCATGGTCTGGCAAGAAGCAAATAGCCACGGAAGCAGGAGAGAGACATGGTCAAACATGAGTTTAAAAGAGTCTCTTTATCAGCAGCACGGAGGGTGGACCCAAAACAGATGAGAGGAGAGGCAGGGAGGGCAGGCAGCGACGGGGCAAGAGATGATGACGGTCTGCATGAGGAAGAAGGTTAGAGGGTCGGATACCAAGAGTGCCCACTGGGCTAGCAGGGCCTGGTGACTGAATAAAGGTGGGAACATGCTGGGCAGGCGAACTCAGATTGCTGACTCGGTGACCTGGTGGTGTCATTCACTGAGATTGGGAGCAGCAGAGGAGGATCAGCTCTGGGAAAACAAATATGAAGCTTGTCCTGAACAGGGGGAGGTCGAGGTGCATCCCACGGCACCTACAGGTGAGCACCTCGAATAGGCAACAGGATAGATAGGTCAGGTGCCCAGGAACAAAGGCTAAGTGGGCGCTGGAGATCTGGGGCCATCAGCACAAGGTGAACACTGTGTATATGAGAGATGAGATTAGCTGGAAGAGAAAAAGGATGCAGTGAGAGGAAAAGGGCACAGGAAAGTCACACCTATGGCTGAGGGTCAGCAGAGGGACTGGGCAAGCAAACAAATCCAAGGGCAGACTCTCAGGTCAAACTATACACACACTTGATCTGAGTTTATACAGTTCAGATCTACTGAGATACTATGCATGACATAACCTTATTACAGTTAGGCTAACGGAGGGTCTGGCATGTGTGTCTGTGTGTGTAATCCCAGCTCTGTCCAAATTTCTTTCTCCATGCCTGTAGTCACATTCCTTGGTCACAGAATCTCAAGGTTAGAAATTCCTTACACCCTGGCTGGTATGGCTCAATGGCTTGAAAACCGGCCTATGAACCAATGGGTCCCCAGTTCACATTCCCAGTCAGGGCACGTGCCTGGGTTGCAGGCCAGGTCCCCAGGTGGGGATGTGCGAGAGGCAACTGCACATTCAGCCTATATGAAATACACACATTGAATGTTTCTCTTCTTCTCTTTCTCCCTCCCTTCCCCTCTCTCTAATAATAATTAAATAAAATCTATTTTTTTAATTCCTTAAAGGTCACTCAGTCAAACCCTCTGAACAAACCAGTTTACACATTCCCCACAAAACATGCTTTGTGTCTGCCCATCTCTGCTTCTAAAGTGTCTTCACACCCACTTCTTCCTCCAGGCCTGGCTCCGAACCCACAGGCACCCCTTCCCACCGCCATACCTGTGCTCATTCTCCTCGGTGAGCTAATATGCATATGTTAGTCAGCATTTCCTGTTTTATAGTGTCATTTTTTCCCTATCTTCTGCTTATACCCTGTATCCAATTGGATTCTAATACTAAAAGTATTAGCTATAATTTATTGAACACATACTATGTGTCAGGCTCTGTGATAAATGCTTTTTGTTCAATATCTGATTTAGTTGTCACATTAATCCATTGAATTGGTACTATTATTACCCCCCACTTTACCAAAGAGAACAGAAAGGCTGTATAACTTACCAAAAGCCCAGAACTGCAGGGCAGCCCAGCTGAGATGTACGCTAGACAGCTCACCATCAGAATGCTAACCTAGCAGCTTGCAAATTCTTATCACTTGGCATTGTCACTGCCTGGCACACATAATCCTTGATGATATTACAAATATAATCTTGTAGAATCTTAGAGTTTGAAGGGACTTTCAAGTTAATCTCATTTGACAGATGAGGAAGCTAAGATCCAACAAAACAGATTAACTGCTACAATAATGATGGGATTTAATCTGACCAAGACCTCAATACAGAGTGCACAAACCCAAGGGTAGAAATAAGCCTCTGTGGTGTTTTCAGTCCCATGAAAGACCGTCCAACGTCTGCCAGCTGGGTTCGCCTACTCAGGCCCCTCCTCACCAGCCCAGCACGGGCTGAGAGTTCAGGCTCCAGAGCCAGAAACACAGGGTAGGTCTGAATGCCCCTTATGACCTGGCTGGCCTTGAGGAAGTGCCGATTCCTCCCCTGTGAAAATGAAGCTCACGGGCCCTGACTGGTGTGGCACAGTGGATTGAGTGCCAGCCTGCAAACCGAAAGGTTGGCTGTTCAATTCGCAGTCCGGGCACATGCCTGAGTTGCTGGCTGGGTCCACAGTTGTGGGGGGGGAGGGGTGAGAGGTGACTGATGGCTGTACCTCCCACATGTTGATGTTTCTCTCCCTCTGTTTCTCCCTCTCTTCCCCTCTCTCTAAAAATAAGATATTAAAAAAATAAAAAGTGGAGATAGAGGTTCTTATACCTCAAGCCTTGCAACTGTATGGAAAATTAGCAGGAAACCCAGGAGTGGATGTGAAATTTGGAGTCAGCCTTGGTTTTGAATCCTGGCCCCTGTGACCCTCAGCTTTCTCACCTTTAAAGTGGGGGTATTCCCTGGCTGGTGTGGCTCAGTGGATTGAGCGCCAACCTGCAAACCAAAGGTTTGCCAGTTCGATTCCCAGTCAGGGCACATACCTGGGTTGCAAGCCAGGTCTCCAGTGAGGGCCCCAGCTGGAGGCACGTGAAAGATAACCATACATTGATATTTCTCCCTCTCTCCCTCCCTCCCGCCCTTTCCCTCTCTCTAAAAATAATAAATAAAAATCTTTTAAAATAGGGGTATTTTCTCTAGAAGATTTCCTGTAAGGCTCAAAAGTTCTAGTTGTAAAAACACTGTAACTCTGCAGGTGTTAGCCGTGGTGAGTTTTTCTCTTATTGTTATAAACTTACGAGGTAACATTCCCAGCCCATTACACACTTTCCATCCTCACAATGCTCGAGTCTATGAAAATATGCCAAGAAAAATCACAATCAGTGTACATTTCTTTCCAGGTGTCCATATTTCTCAAGGACAAAGTTCAGAATTCTAATGGTCGCTTTGTGTTGCCAGTGTCTGGGCCTGTGCCCTGGGGAACTGAAGTTCCCGGACTCATCAGGTGCGTTCTCAGCAATAATTGTCAGGCTAGTGTTTGGGGTTCTGGGAAACTGACACTGGGGCCACCACACAGGATGCAGCACCATAGACCCTTCCTTTTCTCGCTCAGCTCAGCAGTTAGGAGGTCAGATTCTAATCCCAGTTCTGCTGCTTAGACCAGCAGAGCAATTCTCCAGGGTTCATTTCCTCACCTATGAAAAGGGCTCATCATTTGTTTTCCCAAACCTGAGGGTGAATAAGATAATGATGCTCTCAGGTGCTTACATAGATAGCATCAGGCACATAACATGCACTCAATAACTATTATTGGATCACTCTTATTACCACAACTGGCATCTTTATCTTGAAAGAGGACATGAATCCCTTTTCGTCCCATAGTACAGAGAATAGAGATGCCTCCAGGACTGCCCAGGCTTGGTGAACATTCCGTCGCGTCCTATTTTATGTTGTAGGATGTTTGGCAGCAAAGGCGAGGAGGTAAAGCGGGTTGAATTCCGGCATGGGGGAAACTACGTCACTGCACCCAAGGAAGGTTCTTTTGAATTGTATGGAGACCGGGTGCTGAAGCTGGGAACTAACATGTAAGCAAATCCTCCCTCCCTGAATGAATTCAAGTTCAGGAGAGGTCACTTCATTGTTTTAAAAGAAAAAAACAAAAAACAAAAAAACAATTTGACTTCTGCTTTGAGAACCCTGCTTGCTGATAGTTGGAGTGATTTTCCCTTAGATATAATGCATGCAGCACCCTACTGTTTTCAAAAGACACCTAAGATTTCCAAGCATAAGTAACTCAGATTTAACAGGTAGATCAACACTGGCTGGTGTGGTTCAGTGGGTTGAGCATGGGACTGTGAACCAAAAGGTCACCGGTTTGATTCCCAGTCAGGGCACAGGCCTGGGTTGCCGGCCAGGTCCCCAGTTGGAGGCATGTGAGAGGCAACTGAAAGATGTATCTCTCACACACACATTTTTCTCCCTCTCTCTCTCCTTTCCTTTCTCTAAGAGTAAATAAATAAAATCTTAAAAAAAAAAAAAGATTAATAGCCCTGGCTGGTGTGGCTTTGTGGATTGAGCACCCACCTGTGAACCAAAGTGTCTCTGGTTCTATCCCCAGTCAGAGCACATGCCTGGGGTTTGGGCCAGGTTCCCAGTTGGGGGCACTCGAGAGGCATTCACACATTGATGTTTCTTTTCTTTTCTTTTTTTTTTTTTTTTAAGATTTTTTTTATTTCATTATTTTTAGAGAGAGGGGAAGGGAGAGAGGCAGAGAAGGAGAGAGACATCAATGTATGGTTGCATTTCACTGGCCTCCAGCCACAGACCTGACTGAAGACCTGGTTTGCAACCTGGTTATGTGCCCTGGCTGGGGAATCAAACCTGCGACCTTTGGGTTCGCAGGCCGGCGCCTTATCCACTGTGCTACCAGCCAGGAAACATTGATGTTTCTTTCTCCCTCCATTCCCCTATCTCTAATTAATTAATTAATTAATTAAAAAAAAACGAAAACAATAAATCATTTTAAGTGGCCATGGAGATTCAAAAAGGCAAGGGGCTTCCTCATAGCTTCACAGGTATTTTTCTTTGGGAAGAAGTGAAATTTGAGCAGCTGACAAGCACTTAGATGTATTCTGTATTCCTAGCACCACCGTTCTAAATGCTTTTAAACTCTCCGAAGCAAAGCTGTGAGCTAGAGTTAGAGGTTAGAAGGGAGTCAGTGTGAAGGGCTGGGTACTGTTCTCACAGTTTTCTGTTGACAACCAGGTACAGTGTGAGCCGGCCTGTAGAAACCCACACATCCGGAGCATCAAAGAACTTAGCTTCACAGACGCAGGTGAGCTCTGCCTCCCTTGTTTATCTCCTGCGCTAATTTCTAGATAGACAAATCCAGATGGGAGGAAGGGTGGGGACTCTGGATTTCAAAGCTAGCCAACATTTCCCTCATTATTTGCAGTCTTCTCGATTCAGCCTTATAAAGTACACAGGTTTTTAATTGTAGTTTCCCATGAAGATGTCCAGTGATCTGACTAATTAGGTAATTTTAGGCTTGGCTCAATCACCATAATTAAAAGGGAACCACACACCAGGACATGTGAAATTAGCATCCTACCTCCCAGTGCCTGTAGGTCCATGGTTGCTGACTCCAGCACCTGTGTGTATCCTGATCATTCAAACACCCCTTTTCTGTGCTCCTCTATGTGGTACCTAAGTTCAAAATGGGGTTTTATGTTCTCTGAATTCCATCTTTACAAATGTCCACCAAACTAGCTACCAGCTAGCTACAGGACAGATCGTAGAATATTCAGTTATTCAGCAACCATTCGTGGAACTACATCTGTGGGCTGGGTACCCAGGGACACAAATCTAGCTTAGACCTGGTCTCACTCTGAAGGGACCCACAGAACTCTGGGAAGGACAGCGATAGAAACATTAACAGCTTTAACATAGTGGAAGCAGAGCTTGCTGGGTATTCTGAACAAAGTGCATGCCAGAAGCACACAGGTTCTGTCCAGTGGGGTGGGGGCAGGGGACAGGGATCAGGAAGGCTTTTCAGAGGAGGTGATATTCAGGTGGAGCTCTGGAGTGGATAAGACATGGCTGAGAAGGAGAAATGGGCATGCAGACTGAGGTGACAGTTTCTGAGAAGGCACTGAGGGGCAATAGGGGAGGTAGCGCCTTTCCCGCATGACTAGATCACGGCCTAATGGAGGCTGATGGCCAGAGATGCCACTGGATGGGGACACTGGGACCTGATTTGGAAGGGTTTAAACAATTTGGACTTTGTCCTTTAAGCAGAAGGTGAAGGAGTTTATTTCAAGCAAAGGAGGAATGAGATGAGAACCATGCTTTAGGTAACTGTGGCAGCAAAGTGACCGAGGAGGCAGAGCCAGGGATAGGCTGGGTGAGAGAGCCAGGTTGAAGGGGAGAAGACTGAAGTGGGCAGGAAGTGAGAGGAAGGCGTGGATTCAGGATGTGTTCATGATGGTCACCGCCTGAGGGCAGTGTGGGAGCTCCTATGGAATGAGTGCCCTTGAGCCTGGAGCCTTCAGTTTGGGGGAAGCAACCTGAAGGAAGAGTAAGCAAGGTTATTTTTCTTCAAGGAGGAAGGCAGTGTGAGGACAGTGGGGACCCTTGGGGCCTTCCAATCACCTTCAAAGTGTAAAAATCTCTGCTTCTGACGCCTACTGTTTCTGTTTTGGTTAAGCCTGTTTTTAGGCTTTATTTGGACCTAATTCTTCCCAGAAATAATTTAAACAGCTATTGTTTTGCCTTACTTTTTAAAACCAGCCTGGGTCTCTGGGTCTCAGCAGGAAATACGATCACCTTCATGTGGCTAAAATTCATGACATTTTTTTCCATAGCAAAGCATTGCTCCAAACCCACTTGCTAAAGAAGAGCTGAATTTCTTGGCCAAGCTGATGGGAAGAATGGAGATTAAGAAACCCTGCGGCCCTGAGCCAGGATTCCGGTTGAATCTCTTTACCACAGATGAAGAGGAAGAGTATGTTTTAAATCTGTTTCTTTAAAAACATAGATAAGGTGCCAGCCTGTGAACCCAAAGGTCACTAGTTCGATTCCCAGCCAGGGCAATATAACCAGGCTGCAAGCCAGGTCTCCAGCCAGGTCTCCAGCCAGGTGTGTAGCTGGAGGTAGGTGAAAGGCAACCATACCTTGATGTTTCCCTCTTTCTTTTCCCCTCTCTCCAAAAATAATAAATAAAATCTTTAAAAGAAACATATAAAAATCTTAAGTCTGCTAAACCAAAAATAGTGATCATTATAAACTAGTGACACTTATAAATACAAATGTAATCATCACAGATGACATACCAGCAAATTCAATAACTTAGTTAAAGAAGAATGTACCAAGTCCTGGCTGGTATGGCTCAGTAGATTGAGCACCAGCCTGTGAACCAAAGGGTCGTGGGTTCAATTCCCAATCAGGGCACATGCCTGGGTTGCAGGCCAGGTCCCCAGTTGGGGGGCACATGAGAGGCAAGCATATATATTGCTGATTTGTTCCATCTCTTTCTCCCCCCTCCTTCCCCTCTCTCTAAAAATAAGTAAATAAAATCTTTTTTTTAAAAAATAGAAGATCCACCAGTAGTAGATAACTTGGAACTTTCTGGGTTCATTCAAAAAACAGTTCTAATGTTTTACTTAGCATAACTGAACAAGAAGTATTAGAAGTCAAGATAATCAAATTAAGAAAAGCCTGTTAAGAAACCAGAGAGAAGTCAAAGTATATCTTTGAGATTAGACAGCCTTCCCACAAACCACTAGCAGTAGTAATTCACTGAGATTTATACAACATCGGACTTTACAGTTTACATTTTGCATTTATTGTCTTGTGTGATCTTCCTCACAACCAAATATTTGGGGGAGGGGATGTTGCTTTCTACTTCCCTAACTTCTTTTGTGCACTTCTGTGTGACAGATCCTATGGTAGGTGCTGGGGACACAAAGATGGAGCATAGGACCCACAGCCTATCGTCGGCAGCTTGCCACATAGTCAGAGAATGAATATGTACATAAGATCCATGTCACGAATGCACTAATGAAGGGCACAATGATTACTTGCATCAGCAGATTGGAAGATTTGGCATCTGAGCTGGGTCTTGGAGTTTGCCAAGTAGAGGAAGGGGAAAACATTCTGGGCAGAGTTGAGCATGTGCAAAGGCACAGAGACATAAAAGGACATAACTTTCTGGAGTGTGGGGGATGTTGGTTGGGAATGTGGGGTACAAAGCTGAAGAGAAATGGCGGGAGAAAAAGAAGGTTGCCAAAATATCAAGTGCCAGTTTGCCACACTGGCAGGGAGAAAACGCTAACCATTAACCCATTTCTCTACAACCCCTGCAGGCAAGCGGCACTCACCAGGCCAGAAGAGTTGTCCCACGAAGTTATCAACATACAGGCTACTCAGGTGTGTGCCGGGGATCCCACAGGCAGACCTTTTTCCCTTCCTCATCTTGTAATAACTTTGAACTTCAAACGTCCTACCTTCTCTTCTCTAATCAGTATGTACATATGTAGTCCCTATCCTGACAAACAGGTGAGGAACTGAAATGCATCAGTGGTGGAATGAAAATCAAATACCAGTCCTGACCCGGTGACTTGGTTGGAACATCGTCCCATACACTCAAAGGTTGTGGGTTCAATCCCCAGTCAGGGCACGTACCTAGGTTGTGTAGGTTGTGGGTTTGATCCCCAGGAGGTTAATTGATGTTTCTCTCTCACATGGAGGTCTTGGTCTCTCTCTCTCTCTCTCTCTCTCTCTCTCTCTCTCTCTCTCTCTCTCTCAAAACAACAACAAAATAAACAATAAAATATAATATCCAACCTTGGCTGGTGTGGCTCAGTGGATTGAGCACTAGCCTGCAAACCCAAGTGTCACACTGGTTCAATTCCCAGTCAGGGGACATACCCAGGTTGCAATTCAGGTTTCCAGCCTGGTCCCCAGGTGGAAGCAGGTGAAAGGCAACCATACATTGATGTTTCTCTCCCTTTCTTTCTACCCCACCTTTCCCCTCTCTCTAAAAGTAATGAATAAAATCTTATTTAAAAATATAATATCCTCAGGTGAGGATTTTTTTCAAAAATCGAATATCAACAGCATCTCTCATTTCTTGAACAGGACCAGCAAAGGAACCAAGAGCTGGCTCGGATCATGGGGGAATTTGAGGTCACGGACCAGCCAAGATGGAGCGCCAGCAAGGGAGATGATCTGCTGGCCATGATGGATGAGTTATAGCTGCGCTGACCGGGCACAGCCCCCTGCTTGGGGAGAGGCTGCCTGATAAGGACCCTGGGGGAAGCCCAGGGAGCACAAGGATGCTGCTAGGTTTCTACTGAATGAAGCCATTACCTCTTGTTCCTGTTTATGTTGGAATGAACTGTGCAAGTCTCTCTCAGGGAGCGCACTCTCTGGAGGGCACACACATACACATATTTTCAGCAAAATATATTCGAGCTTTTAAAATGGACCTTTCCTATTTCCTTCCGATTTTATGACAACCAGCCAACGCATCCTGGGCTGTCAGTTCAAGCCTCGGAGCTGGTAAGGGGCACTCCCGTTGCCGCTCTCAGCGACAGCTGTGGGAGCCTACAGCTCACAGGTGCCTGCGAGTCGTCACAAAACTTCAGAGCCTTCCAGGATATGTTCTGCCTTGTAAGTTTGAAATAAGTGGGAAAGGCAAGTGCCTCAAACAGGGGGGGGTCCAGTTTAGACAGCCCTCCTCTCCCTGGCACACTGGGCACTGTAACCTCAGAGGCAGAGGAAGCAAGGCTGTGTGACAGGAACACTCAGCTGGGGCCGCGCAGAACAACAGGGTATCTGGAGTTCTCTGCCCAGCCCTCCCTCCGTATGTGGTGTGGGCTTCTCCCACATGGAGATGTGTGTCAAGGAAATATTTGCTCTTCAGCATGCTCTGTATTCCCCATTCCCAGAGCCTTCCTCTGCCACTTACTGTTCTTGCCTTCTAAAGACACCCGGCATGGAGCGCCAGGACATCCATCTCCTCTGCTTTGCCAGTAGTGGCCAAGCAGAGCCTTAAGTTGGACGCATGGGAGGCACACATGGTGAGTCATTTTCCCTCCCATGTACCAGATGAACCACTTCCCTGGGCATGAGGCCCAGTCTAATTGGATCCCTGTAAAATATCAGATTGGGGCTGCCTTGCCTTAATTGTTTCAGGAGGACCTGGGCCTGAGTAACTGGTGGGCTCAGGGCCAACCAACGTCCAGAGGTCAAGGTCCGTTCAGCCCTATGGAAGGAATATCTGGAATGGCAGAGGGCAGCAAAGAAACTGAACTGAGTTGGTCCAACTCAGGGAATACTGGGTCCCTTGCCCCCTGGCAGGAGTGGAAGCAAACACAGTTCTGGAATTTGAGTGCCAGGGAAGCTGTCCTTTAGCTTGCCAAGGCATAGCGTTTGGTTACAGAAAGGTAAATCACCAAATAAATTTAATTTGCTTTCTGCCCATGAAAGTTACACTTCCTTGCCTATAAGTAACCCCAAAAGTTCTTTGGCGGAGGAGAGGCATATCTTGCTATGAAATGCCTGTTACAAGCTTGCAAAGTGCCTTCTGTTTAAGTCTTCTAAGCAGTCCGGCCACCACTTGGAGTGGCCTGACAACCGGGTGACAGATGAAAGTGAGAGCGCTGTCCTGTTCTGAGTCTGACTGTCACCGCACTGCCACCGACCTGAACTTCACTTTGTGCTCTGAGCATGTGATGGGACCTTGGATGCTGGCCACAAGCTGCTGGGGTGAAGGAGCAGCTTCCTCCCTCCACCTACTCCAGAGCCATGCTGGGGCTCTCCAATGTATCTGCCCTTCCGATAAATAAACAAGATACAGATCTCTGCTAAGGCAGCCTCGTGATGAGGCAATCTTTGAGTTTCATGTCTCTAGACTTGCACTAATATTGAGAAAAACAAGTTTATTTGCATAGTGGTTCAGGGCATCCAGAGAAAACAGGGGAGTCGGGAGGAGGCAAAGCAAAAAGGAGATAGGAATGACCCTGGCAAGTATGTGGACTGAGTACTAACAACACATTGGTGTTCCTTTAAAAGTGGGCCACAGGGTACAAGGATGTCACACACAGTGCCCAGTGTGCTTCAAGGGGAGACATGCTATGGTCAGTCAGGACACTGGGTTCTGGCCCCATCCCTGCCCCAAATTCATTGTGTGTCTTAGGCAGTGACCCTCATTGAGCCTCAGTTCCCTCATCTCATCTATAATAATGAGAAAGAACTAGTTCACTGGCTCAAGTTGGCCTACCCACTTAAGTTGTTGAATTGACAGTTTCCTAGACCCTGCCCCAGGTGGGCCCTGAGAATTGGAATTTTTACCCAAGCTTCCCCAGCTTAATGTTTTGGGGGTTTATCTGCTCTTTTTTAGCTTTTCTGTGACTAATGTCTCCTCAACAAAGTTTCAAACTGCCCCATTCTTGTTCTCATCTGTGTTGGAATGCCCTACAGATTACACAAGGCAAAGCTCCAGAAAACTCTTCTGAATGAAAGTTCTTAAATGACTCTCAGGAAAAAAGAGGTGATAACAATTGAGAGTAAAGTGGGAAGAAAAAGTGGGAGAGGGAGTGTTCAGCCCTGAGTTCTAAGAGGCAAGTTACCCCATGTATCTTAAATTTTTCAAGTACACTCACATGTTGCCTTTGCTCCAGATCCTGGTAGGCAAGAGAGACGTGTCAGCATGGTAACCAGGTCCTGGAGCCCCTGAGTCCAAACAAGGTCAGGTCCTCTCCCCCAGCTTCATCTGTTTTCTCACTCCGGTTTACATCCGGCATGGAGACCAGCTCGAGCCACAGGAAATTGCAGAAAGAGAAAGATGAATTTTAGAAAATATGTATATCTGCCACAATAACTAATCATAAAGACCCAAATTAAAATTCAAAAACTGACCCTAACCTTTATCCACCCCTAACTCCCTTTAACTAATGCCCTGGAGAGCTCCTCCTATTCAGCTGCTCAATTTCTGGGCAGCTGATCCTAGACAGCGTTCACAGGGATTGGGCCAGGAAACCGGTCACAGCTCAGTCTTCCCTGCAGTCTGGTGACTTGGTGAGAAGTAAATTCCCGAATCGTCGCTCACCCCTTTTCGAAAGAGAATGTCAAGATGCATTCCAAGGGCCACTGGTAATTATTGTGGATTACCTGATTACCTTAACTGGCCTCCCCGACACACACACATACACAGACACTCCACATTCTGTTTCTGGCCAGTGGTGCCTCCACTGACAAATATTACCTTCTCTGTTAGTTCCCAAAACTACATGAAATCCCAATTATATTAGCCTTGTGAGGCCACACCCCCAGCACAGCCTGAGAAGAGTTGGGGGCAGAAACCAGGGCTCCCAAATCCTGGATGTGCATATTTGTGTCAGAACACACTGTCCTCCGTCTTCTTCCCTCTTCTTCTTCTCTCTTCTTCTTCTTTGTATATTTTATTGATGATGCTGTTATTTGTCCCAAATTCTTTTTCCTTTGCCCCCCTCCACCCAAGCCCCCTGTTCCCTCCTGAACTTTCACATGTCCATGGGTCACGCATAAAAGTTCTCTGACTTCACCCTTTCCTCTATTATTCTTAACTTCCCCATCTATCTTGTACCCACCAACTATGTTTCCAAATCCCTGTGCCATTTCCGTTTCACCCTCTTCCCCTCCCAGCTGATAACCCTCCCAGTGATCCCCATACCTATGATTCTGGTCCTATTCTGGTTGTTTGCTTGGTTTGTTTTTGTTTTTTGTTGTCATTTTCATTTTTTAGGCTCTGTTGTTGATAGTTGTAAGTTTGTTATCTTTTTAATGTTCATAATTTTGAGCCTCTTTTTCTTAAGTCCCTGTAACATTTCATATAATAATGGCTTGGTGATGATGAACTCCTTTAGTTTTATCTTGTCTGGGAAGCACTTTGTCTGCCCTTTCATTCTAAATGATAGCTTTGCTGGATGGAGTATCTTTTTTTTTTTAACTAAATTATTATTTTTTAAGATTTTATTTATTATTTTTAAAGAGAGGGGAAGGGAGGGAGGCAGAGAGGGAGAGGTTGCCTTTCACCTGCCTCCTGCTACGGACCTGGCTAGAGATCTGGCTTGCAACCTGGTTATGTGCCCTGGCTGGGGAATCGAACCAGTGACCCTTGGGTTCGCAGGCTGGCACCCTATCCACTGTGCCACCAGCCAGGGTTGGATGGAGTATTCTTGATTGTAGGTCCTTGCTTTTCATCACCTTGAACATTTCTTGCCAGTCCCTTCTTGCCTGCAAAGTTTCTTTTAAGAAATCAGCTGATAGGCTTACAGGAACCCCTTTGTAGGTAACTTTCTTGTTTTCTCTTGCTGCTTTTTTTTTGTTTTTGTTTTTGTTATTGTATTACCTCCATCCCCTTTTTGTCTCTCTTGCTGCTTTTAAGATTCTCTATCTTAACTCTTTGGCATTTTAATTATAATGTGTCTTGGTGTGGTTCAGTTTGGATCTAGCTTGTTTGGGACTCTCTGTGCTTCCTGGACTTGTGTGTCTATTTTCTCCACCAAATTTGGGAAGTTTTCCTTCATTACTTTTTTCACACAAGTTGACAATTTCTTGCTCTTCCCCTTCTCCTTCTGGCATCCCTATGATTCGGATGTTGGCACATTAAAGTTGTCCCAGAGATTCCTGAGCCTCTTTTCATTTTTTCTTAATTCTTGTTTCCATTTTCTGTGCTGGTTAACTGTTTATTTCTTCCTTATGTTCCAAATCATTGACTTGAACCCTGTTTTCCTTCCCTTCACCATTGGTTTTTGTATGTATTTTCCTTTGTTTCACTTGGTCTAGCCTTCATTTCTTCCCTTATGTATTTATCGTATTTAAACATATCTGTCAAATCTATGAGCATCTTTATTATCAGCATTTTAAACTGTGTGTCTGTCAGGCTGGCTATTTCTTTATTGCTTTGTTTGGCCATGGGGACCTTGAATCGTTCCTTTTTTCAGTCATATTTCTCTGTCCCCGCATATTGACAAGCTCCTGTGTGCCTCTGTGTCTTACATAGAGCTGTCACACCTGTTATGTTGTAAGGGTCAGAGCCTTGAGTATTCTCCGTATGGGGCAACCTGTTTCACCATGTTGTGGTGCTGTATGTCGGGGAGGGGGCTGAGGGAACAATGCTGCTTGCTCAGCATTTGCCCCCTTTCCAGGTATTTCTCCCACTTTCCTATGGGGCTAGCTCCTCTCTAGCGGTTGCCCTGTCTGTGGTTCCCAGAATAGGTGGGTCTGTGGACGTTTCAGGGCAGTGGAGGGCTTTAAATAAAGGCTGTGAGACGAGCAGTTTCTTCCTCCGCCCCAACCCCCGCTGGTATTCACAGTCAGAAGCCATGTGGATTGGTTTTCCCCTGGCACTGGAACCGTGAGTTGCGAGATCTGGTCTGGTGCCGGGAGCGCTCAGCAGGTGTCCCCTCTGTAACTGCTCTTTCCACGGGCTGACCCCTGCTGCTCTCCCGCCACAGCCGCTGTGCCCTCACCAAACCGCATCCTCTGCGTCCTGGCTCTGCCCCTCCTACCTGAATGAGTATTTCTTCCTTCTATCTTTTGTTCGTTAGACTTGCAGGCAGCTTGATATTCTGGAATTTCAAAGTTGTCTCTAGTTTTGAGGTAGATGCATTGTTTTTGGTTGTGGAGGGAGACGCATCATGTCTGCGCCACCACCTTGGATCTCTCAGGCCCCTCCTTTCCCTTTATAAGATGCCCTAAGTTCCTTTTGAAACACCGGGGACCAACATTTCTTCAGGTCTTCCAGGGGAAGTCAGTGTCAGCCAAGAACATTTGACTCATGTGTTCTGGATATCCTAAAGACCTCTCAGGCTCATTTACAACTGAGAAACTAATGCTTGCTTTGTACGCTGCCCCTCATTTCTCTGCCTTGGCATATCTTTTATCTGCACCACGGGTGGCAAGCACAAGGCTCTCAGGCCGAAGCCAGCCCTCCACCTCGTTTATACCCAGCTCGCTTACCTGTAAAGGAGTGGTGACATTTATACAGTCCTAAAATTACATTTAGCCCATTGAAGGCACCCTCAGGGCTGATGTGGCCCCTGGTGGAAATGAGTTTGACATCCCTGATCTAGCCTCTTCCTCCCCTCAGGGGCACCCTGCCTTCTCTCTGCACCTCAGACATTTACCCAAATGGTTGCCGAGGTGGTCCTGTCCTCTGCAAACCACTCTCACTCAACCTTCCACCTCTGCTTCTCCAGGGGCTCCTTTCTCTCCATCTTATTCCATCTGCCTGTTCGACGACCTCTCCATTTAGTCACCATTCCTTGCTGCATCGCCCACCCTTCCTCCTTCCCCCCCTTCTCCTTGGCTTTTTGAAGAACCCTGGCCCTGCCAAATACCCTTGTCTTCCCGAAATTCTCCACTCTTCGGCCCTGGTGGCTCTAATCATATTACCTTCTGACTACACTTCCCCTTCCTTCCTCAGTGGTGTCTGGTTCAGGACTGATCGCCCTGTGTGATTCAGATGATACATGCAGCCATTTTTTAAAAGTGTGTCAAAAAGGCCAGGCCATTTGCCACCTGACCTTTATTTTATCCCTGTTTTTTCCCCACTCCTCACCCCAATCTCCTCTCTCACTGTTACTCTCACTCCATTTCCAACCCTTGCCCTAGCCCTTACTCTGGCCCCGCTGCTGACCAAATGTTTTTTGTGCCCCTCGGTGCATAGTTTTAATTTTTCCACAAATTGTTTTGTAATTGCTTTTTTTTTTTTTTTTTTTTAAATTCTGGAGAGGACATTGCTTTCAATTACTGCTATTGACTCACAAGAGTCCGTGTCCCCCCTCACTTGGGCTGCAGGCTCCCTTTCCCTGAGATGCCCCAGGCCACCTCACACATCAGCACATCAGTATCATTTTTATTTATTTAGTACATGTACTTCACTTTCAAAAGGCATTAAAAACTTAAATATGATGCAAAATAGGACAGCCTTTCATCGAAAAGAACTGGAAGTGATGGATACCAAAAACTTCCCAACAATGGAGTCAATCACCCAGTAAAGAAATGAGTTGCTGGTCCGTAGGGCCGATCAGGCTGTGGCATCTGTGGGCACTGTAGAGGGGGGTCTGGGCCCTGGGTGGTGACTTGGAGCAGGTGACCTGGGAATCTCCCAAACTCCTGGGATTCTGACCATTGGGAAAGAAAGCACAACTGAGCTCATCTAAAAGGAATGGAGCAATTCAATCTCCTAAATGAACTTAATTCAAGTGGGCCTTGTACTGGTCTGGATTGTCAGTTACAAAAAGCTGAAAGCAATTCTGGCTACTTAACTAGAGAAGGAATTTATCAGAAGGGACTTGGGCAACCCAGAGAGTTGCTGGGGAGACTGGAGAACCATGGGAAGATGGCCCAGAACCAGGGAGGGGGAGGCAGTACAGGAAAGGACCCCAGCACCAGCAGCACCTCCTGGATGAGGACCTGGATGACTCAGACTCAAGGACAGAGCCTAAACAGTCCCTGCTGGTTTGTGTCCCACACCCCAGATTTAAAGTCTGATAATGCCTGAGTGTAGGTCATATTGCGTGGTTCGTAAGAATCAGGGCCATGTCTGACCTTTAAATTATCTGTAGTGGGAAGCAGATTCTCATTTGCCACCAAAATTCATAGGATGTCAGATTTCCCCAAACATGGGGAAAGAAGTTCAGCAGCTGAGTAGCCCAAAAATGAGATTGCCTCCAGGAGCATGACCACCACACCATCTCCAAACCTCTTATTCCCACTGGTAGGCCACCATCTACTTGGATATCCAGGGTTAAATCGTTGATTCTTCCTCCTCCCACACTGCAAATTTAATCAGCCTGCAAGCGTTCTGATGAGCAGTTTCCAGGGAATTTTAACTCATCCTTTATTTTCTGTTCCCAATGCCACCTTCATTCAGACCCCTATCTCTCTCCACTTTCATGAGACCTGTGTTCTTCATGCAGCTGTGGTTCACAGTGTGAAGCATGTGGACCTGCCTCCTGAGGCTTCACTCTGTCCCAACACCCAGGGGAGGTAAGATTTATGTAAATATCCAGAATGTGCATGCAACAAGCCAACATCTAGCAAGCAATATACTCTAGGGGTGGCAACCACCAAAAAAAATTTTTTTTTTCAGAGCAGCAACTGATTTTCAGAAGGATCTGGTGAATTTGCCCTGTGGACATGTTAAGTTTCATGTACCAGTATGACTTAGGGGGGAATAAGTAATAAGCAGATGGAAAATGGAGCTCGGTGGAGCAGTCTGAGATGGAGACCTAGGACAAGGAACTCAGCAGGTAGTAGTAAATGACATGGAGATAGATGTGACCAAGTAGCTCCCTGAGTGGGAACACAGCCCCAGACAAAGTACACACATTTAAGGAGCAGGAGAGCAGGAAAATGAAGTAGGGTTGAGACACAGAGAAAGAGGGAGAGAAATGGAGAAACCAAATGATAAAAGTAACGAGAAGGATCTTGGATATAAGGTCTGAGGAAGAAACTAAAAGGTTTATGAACAAAGAGATCATTGGTAACCTTTGCCAGAGAAGTTAGCGGAATTTTGGGAGGACAAACCAGGTTACAGGGAGTCGAGTAAATAAATACATGAAAGTCCTTAGACTAGAGCAGCAGTCTCAAACTTTTCGGTCTCAGAGCCTCTTTATACTCTTAAAATGTCCTCAAAACCGCAAAAACCTTAATTCAGTTTAAAATAACAATAAGAAACTCTTTGACACACTTTATATATATATATTTTAATATTTACAAATTTTTTAATTAATGTATTTTTTTTAAGATTTTTTAATTTCATTATCTTTAGAAAGAGGGGAAGGGAGAAAGGCAGAGAGGGAGAGAAACATCAATATCAATGTATGGTTGCTTTTCACCTGCCTCCAGCCACAGACCTGACTGGAGACCTGGTTTGCAACCTGGTTATGTGCCCTGGCTGGGGAATCAAACCTGCGACTTTGGGTTTGCAGGCCAGCGCCTTAACCACTGTGCTACCAGCCAGGGACACACTTTATATTAAAAGTAACTATTTTCCAAAAGAAAAAATTGAATGACAATTGCTTTATATACTCTGCAAATCTCTTTAATGTCTGGCATAGAAGATTCTGCTTCTGCATTTATTAAATTTTTTCAAACAAACTTAAAAGAAATCTGATATACAGAACTAAAAAGAATTCATGCAGATTTTTAAGAATTACTACTTTACCCTTTTATTTTTCTATGAATATATTTCCTAATATAAATATTTTTAAATGATAATGCTTTCAGGATATTTGCATATAAAGTAAGATCATTTTTACAAATAATTTCTCTTAAAGAAGGGGACAAAGAATAATCACAATGTTCTCCAAGTAGAAGTATGTATCTTTTTTTTTTTTAAGATTTTATTTCATTATTTTTAAAAAGAGGGGAAGGCAGAGAGGCAGAGAGGGAGAGAGACATCAATGTATGGTTGCGTTTCACCTGCCTCCAGCCACAGACCTGGCTGGAGACCTGGCTTGCAACCTGGTTATGTGCCCTGGCTGGAGAATCGAACCTGCGACCTTTGGGTTCGCAGGCCGGCGCCTTAACCACTGTGCTACCAGCCAGGGCAGAAGTATGTATCTTAAAATAGCAGGCTGCCTAATTAATTTACACAGTGGGGAAATGAGAATAAGACAGAAACTAACAGGGACTAAACAGACTAAACTGCTAAGAAGATAATCTACTTGGTCTTCAGTTTCTCTTTTGACTTCTCACAAGGTATAAAGGTAACGAAAGATTACTCACTCCCAGTGCAGAATCAATAAAAGATAAAATGGAAAAACTCATCCCTCACTATGTTTCAATAACATTTTACCTATAAAAATGAGAAGAAATGTAGGGAAAACTATACTTCCACTTCAAATGGTTTAAAGACAATCATAGTTTAAACCAATCTTTAAACAACAATAGAAATATTCCATTCTGAAAGAATGGTCTAAGAAGGGAGAGAGCAAGCAGCTATTTTAAGCTCCATATAAATTAAATCTTTTATACATGTAATAACTTTCATTTATCTTTTAAGTACACAAGCATTTCCTCTTTATTCATTGAAAACCCCATGCAAAAAGATGAACTCTAACCCATAGTATAAATGTAGAAACAAAAGTAGGAAAAAGATTCAATGACAAGTAAGTTATGCCATTCATTACCAGCTGGGAACAAAGTCAAACCTCATTAACTGTTACAGACACACTAATAAATATCAATGAAGTGATAAAACACTAAACTTGGCCTTATCTTTCACATAAATTAGAGCGGAAGGAGAGGCACTGGGTTAAATGTACTTAAAATCAAACTTTTTAATTCTTTTTCTAGAGATTCTTTAAATTCCACTTTCGACTTTTTACACTAATTTACACAGGACACATTACCATTTACTCTATGACATTAAAGTTCCTAGTTAAGAAATGGGTCACCAAGTCCTGGCTGGTGGCACAGTGGATACGGCACCGGTCTGCAAACCCAAAGGTCCCTGGTTCATTTCCCAGCCAGGGCACATAACCAGGTTGCAAGCCAGGTCTCCAGCCAGATCTGTAGCTGGAGGTAGGTGAAAGGCAACCATATATTGATTTCTCTCTCCCTCCCCCCTCTATAAAAATAATAAATAAAATCTTTTTAAAAAAGAAAGAAATGGGTCACCAAAGAGATGAGGAGCACCAGGAGGGAAAAAAAAAAAGCCAACCTACTGAGGAGGCTAACTGAGGAGAAAGATAGGAGGGTGGGTCCTCTGTGATTCAGTTGAGCCACTATACTCATTCTGGAACCATCTTACCTTCAGACTTCCTGCCATGGGAGATGATTAAACATCTTTTGTTTTGTTTTGTTTTTTTATTTACTATTTTCAGAGAGAGAGGAGGAAAGAAAGTTAGGGTTGCGGGAGATAGGCAGCCCCTCTTAGGTGGGGTGGCCATTCCTCATCTTGTGGCACCTGGAAAGCATCTGGTAGGGAGAATTGGAAGTGGCTACAGGTGTTTGCACCTGCAGCAGCCACAAAAAGTGGCCTGACTTACAGGTTGGACTCCACCAGGCCCATGGTAGAATCACCTGCCCACCAGTCTTCGGATTTGATTTTGGCAGATGGTAGCAGTTGCCAATGGCAGGTGCACCCCAGCCACACCCCCAGCAACAGCTCCTCCAGACCACTGCATGCCCTCCTGACATACGGGTTCTCAGCTGCTTCAGCATTTAATCTGTCTTTCTGGTTGAAGTACATGAAGAAAATCCAGTCTCAAATGGATATGAGGGAGGAAAGACACTACACTTGGAAAGCCACAAGTATAGAGGCCTCTCTTGAGAAGTTTGACTCTGGAAGGTAGGAAAACAAGAGTAACTTGCATGGAGAATAAAGTTTTTATTCTACGGATAAGAAGAGATCAACTGTGATCACTGGTAAAAAGAGAGGGCTCCTGGGGGAAATGGAAATAAATGAATGAGTGAAGGAATCAAACAAGCCTAACTGGTATTGAGGTTCTATGTGCCAGGTGCCATCACACATTAATGAAGGCCACTCAAACCTTACAATTCTCTGAAACTGACATTATCTTTTCTTTTTTAATCTATTTTTAGAGAAGAGGAAGGGAGAGAGAAAGAAATATTGATGTGCGAGAGATACATCAATCCATCAGTTGCCTCTCACTTGCTCCCATCAGGGGACCTGGCCCAACACCCACGCATGTGCCCTGACTGGGAATCAAACCAGCAACCTTTTGATTGGCAAGCTGGCACTCAATCCACTGAGCCACATCAGCGAGGTTTATCCTCTTTCTCTCTCTCTCTCTCTCTCTCCCTCCCTCCCTCTCTCTCTCTCACTCTCTCTCGGAAATTGGAGCTGAGAGAAGATAACCAGCTTTTCCAAGGCTATACAGAGTGACCTTTAAAAATATAAATCAGATCATGCCACTCCCCTTTGATAGCCTATCATTGTACTTCTAGTAGTAGGTGAGAAAACCAAGCCACAGAGAGGAAAATTAACTCACTGGTCTAAAGTCATACAGTTTGCAAAGAGCAGATTTGAACCCAGGCATGGCATGCCACCAGAACCTACATGCCTAACCAAGAAATCCAAGCTCCTTATCTTGGCTTACAAAGTCCTAACTGCTGTGGCTCTTGTCTTTCCCCATGACCTCTTGTCACACTACTCTCCCCAGTCTTACTGGCCTTTCAGGACCCGCAAGCTCATTTCCACCAGGTCCTTCACACAACCTGCTTTCATTGCAATGCTCCTCTCCTAGTGTTTACAAGGTTAACTTTATGTCATTCATTGCAGCTCAGATGTCACCTTATTAGGACATCCCTAACCATCCAATAAAAGGCTACCTGGTCTCTATCACATTACCCTACTTTAATGCTCTGAAGAACTTTTATCATAATTTTCTATAATTTTCTTGTTATATCTCTTTAGACAATCTCCTCCCCCATCCTCACCCCCCCCCCCGCCCCCCAGTAGATTTAAGGGTATTAAGATCAGGAAGCTTATCTCCTCAGTCACCACTATGTCCGGGAGCCTTGGAAGGAGCCTGACACAGGGTGAAGAAGCAAATGAATATTTGCTGAATGAACGAATGACTTTCCAACGAAGGAGTCAATCCGATGTTGTAGGCCCACTGTTGCGAGGCACGAGTCGCGGTGCTCGCGAGGCATTTTGGGGATTGTAGTTCTGGCTTGGCTCACGGTGGTGCGCCTGCGCACTGAGCGTTATCTATGATCCGGGAGGACAGAGCGGCCCTGTTGTTGCTAAGGCTTTTGAGTCCTGCCGCGAGAGGAAGACAGCCCAGCTAGGCGCCTGTGAGCTTCCGCCGTGAAGCTGACCGGGAAGTAGAAAGAATTCCGCGCGGTGTGTCTGGGGACCCGGGGAACGGGGTGGGCTGGAGTGGGGAACCCGGATTGGGGACCCAGAACCTCAGAGGGTGGCAGAGGACAGCGGAAGTTTTCTCTTTCCGATGTGCAGAGTCTAGCCCACTCTCACGACTCTGTGAGTATAGGCTCTTCACCATCCCCATCTTACGTACTAACGGGCTAACTGACTTGAATTAGCCAAGTGGCTTGCGGGTGGCCTCCCTTGCAGAACATGGCAGTGCTTGCCTTAGAGGCCAAGACCTGCTGCGTCTTTAGCCGCTGTGCAGCCTGCAGCCGGCCCGGGGAGGTGGTGCTTGGACTCGGACTCTCGCGGAGGCGCCCTCGTCGGTCGCGGGCAGTGGCTCGCCACGCTTCATGCCTCCCTGTAGAGCCCTGTCAGGATTCTGAGTGAGGTCTTCAGGTTCCACCCCTCCCACTCCAAACCTGAACACAGGGCTAGATAAGACAAAGTTACATTAATAAAATACCAGGGCGTGTTGACAGCAAAAGAAAGTACAGTACACCCACTGTGGTGAGATTCTGTTAGCCACAGTTAGCGTATGGTTTTAATAGATGTAGAAAGAGATTCAGAGACGTTAAGTAACTGGCCGAGGTTTACAAAGTTTGTGGGTGGAGTGGAGATTCCAACCTACGTTTCTCTGCCTTCAAAATCTATGTGCTTTATGTGTTTATAGGCTACCTTTTTAATTATTATTAATGACCTAAATTTCTATTTAAATGGTAGTATTGTGTAGACCAGTTGTCAGTGGGCCCCAGACCAGCAATATCAGCAACTGAGAACCTGTTAGAAATGCACATTCTTGGGCCCCACCTCAGACCCACTGAGTTAGAAATTGGGTTTGGGGCCTAGCTCTGCATTTTAACAAGTCCTCCAGGTAAGTCTGATGCACAGTAATGTGTGAGAACTGATGATTCACCTAGGGATCATGTTAAAATGCAGATTCTTTCAGAAGGTCTTGGGAGAGACCGGAGAGTCTGCATTTCCAGCAAATGCCTAGGTAATGCTGAAACTGCTGGTCCGTGGACCGTACTTTTGAGTAGTGGTTCTCAAACTTGGATACACAGAATTACCTGGGGAGATTTTTTTTTAAATAGGGCCCCATCACAACCTCTGGGGTATGAGGACCAGCTAAAAATCCACTGGGTGATTCTAACATACAGTGAGGGTTCAGAACTCCTGGTATTGATTTGAATCCGACCACCTCTTATTTGTCAACTGTTTAACCTTGGATAAATGACTTAACCTTTCCTGGCCATATTTTTCTCATTTATAAAATGAATATAAGTCATACTTGGCTTGCAAGGTGGTGAGGGGATGCTATGAAGTGTGCGCATGAAGTACCTGGTTCATAAGGGTGTTATAGACTCAAAACTGGGGAGGTGGGTGAAGTTGGGGTAGTATGTGCTGGGGATTTTGCGTTATAACCTACTGGAGGTGAGTTGTCAACTGCACCCCCTAGCCTGCTATAGCTCCCATCTGTGTTCTCCCGCAAGCAGCCAGCAGTGTGGGGAAATGGCAGTGAGCCACTCAAGGAAGGAACGGACCATCTCTGAGAACAGCCTGATCATCCTGCTGCAGGGCCTTCAGGGTCAGGTAACCACTGTGGACCTGCGGGATGAGAGCGTGGCCCATGGACGCATAGACAACGTCGATGCTTTCATGAACATCCGCCTGGCCAAGGTTACTTACACAGACCGCTGGGGACATCAGTCTGAGCTGGATGACCTCTTTATAACTGGCCGTAATGTCCGCTACGTCCACATCCCAGATGACGTGAACATCACCAAGACCATTGAGCAGCAGCTGCAGATGATCAATCGTGTGCGCAACTTCCGCAGCCTGGGACAAGGCCGGCGGGAATTCCCCACCAAAAAGTATAAATGAGCCTCTCCTTTCAGCAAGCCCTACTCACCACTCAGGTTCCTCTGGAGTTCTACTGAGCCAGCCGCCTGCTATGCATCCCTGCCATGAACCTGGGGAGGGAGCAGGGCCAGCGCAAAAACTGGTATCTGACAGACACCTATCACAGCTGCCTTTCACAGAATTCTACCTCAGACTCACCCTGGGGCCCAGAATCCTACTTATCTGTGGCCTTGGGGTAGGTGACCCCGCCTCCCCACCTTATGATCATTTGTATTTGAATCTGACTTACTGATTCAGGAAATCTGTCAAATAGTTGTTCAACCCTCTTCCAGTGAGGGTTTTTAAATGTACTCTGCCTCAGCCACCCCTGAGCATCTTCTCTTGCAATTTGTTTTCTCATAAAACTAAGCTTTGACACAAGCGTGTGCCTCATGCTTTCCCTGATGATTATAGGCTCCCTGTGGGTCCATTGTCGTGAGGTGCTGAGTCTCAAGCTTGAGTTCTCATTGGAATCACCTGTCCCACCCACCCCCACCTATTTCAAATTTAATTGGTATGGGATATGGCCTGGACATGCATTTTTGCAAGTTTCTTTTCTTTTTAATATTTATTATTTCTAGAGAGAGGAGAAGGGAGAGAGTTAGACATCGTATGGTTGCCTTTCACCTGCCTCCAGATACAGATCTGGCTGAAGACCTGGCTAGAGACCTGGTTATGTGCCCTGGCTGGGGAATCGAACCAACAACCTTTGGGTTTGCAGGCCAGCACCTTATTCACTGTGCTACCATCCAGGGCTAATTTTTGCAAGTTTCTTATGGTTCTAATATGCAGCAAAGTTTGAGAATTCTAACAGCAGAATCTTTCAGTCAGTCTGGTTAGGTAGAAAGTGGCTTTTCTATTCAGATTCCCTTTTGAGGGGGCTGTTGGTTTCATTGTTATTTCCTGAGGTGAAGATGTTGGGGTAATCTGGGCCCTGTCAAGTGTGGGAATTCATCCAACAGCAAGAAACCAGGCTCCAACTTTAAGAGTCATTTGGTCCTCAGGGAAGAGGGGGTTCTGGAAGTTAGAACCCAACTCTGTTATTGCTGCCTTGCACAGGCAAACAGCCATCTCGGTAGAAGCAGCTCTGCTGTGGAACTAGAGGATTTGTCTTCAAATATCCACAGAGCAGGAACTGACATACTAGAGGGGGAAACTAATGATTAAAAAAAAAAACTTAAAAATATTAATAGAGGTCATGAAGAAAATAAACAGAGCACTTTGAGAGAGAATAGAGGGGTGGCTTTATTTTGGAACATGTGACCTGAAGAAGTGAAATTTAAACTGAGAAGGAACCTGCCATTTGAAGAGCCAAAGGAGCCCTGGCTGAGTAGCTCATAGAGCGTTGTCCTGATGTCACAAGGTTGTGGGTTCAGTCCCCAGTCAGGGCACACAAAAGAATCAACCAATGAATGCATAAATAAGTGGAACAACAAATAGATGTTTCTCTCTTTCGTTAGAAATCAATTTTTAAAAATTTGAAAAGCCAAAGGGGAAATGGAGACAAAGGCAAGGAAAGGTCAATGCAAAGGTCCTAAGGTGGAAAAGCTCAGAGTACCTGTGACTATTGAAGCAGGAGAAATGGGAGGGGGTGGGGCAAATGATACAAAGACCTCTGGGTAAGAAATGTAGCTTACCCAATTTTTTTTTTTTTTTTTTTAAGATTTTATTATTTCCAGAGAGAGAGGAAGGGAGAGAGGCAAAGAGGGAGAGAAATATCAATGTATGGTTGCCTTTCACCTGCCTCCAGCTACAGACCTGGCTGGAGACCTGGCTTGCAACCTGGTTATGTGCCCTGGCTGGGGAATTGAACCAGCAACCTTTGGGTTCGCAGGCTGGCACCTTATCCACTGTGCTACCAGCAAGGGCTTGGTTCCAATTTCTGGTGTGTAAAAAACGTAATTTGAACTTGGCCTATCTGGACTGAATTCATATTTCGCCTCAGAATGGCAGAAACTTAATTGCAGTCATTTCAAAGTCCTCACCCCACCCAACTTTCCTTGGAATTAGTTGGATTCTAGAACACTTCCTTCCAAGTTGCCCAAGCATGGGAAGAGTAGTCTGCTTTGGTGGTCATCCAGTCACCCAAGGGTACACTGAGATGTCTCTGTTTTGTTCTGGCCTTTTATTTTCGATCCACTCAGGTTTCATTGATCCAGAAGGACTTTGTTCTGGTGTTTTGTCATCATCCCACACAGGTCGCTGTTGAATTGCTCCTACCTGACCAAAAGACCTCCTGATCTCCCCTTCAGTGTACCTTATCCCCTCTCAACGTTCAGATTTTTATCCTACTCTTTCCAGGCCAGTCAAGCCCAAATTCTTAGGGTCTTGAGTTGATTAGGCCCTGTTTGACCACAGGCAGCACACAGCTGTTTCTTCGAAGGGTTTTGTTACTTGTTGGCACTCTGTCAGGAAAAAGCACAGCTTGGCCAGCTTTCTAGTCCCTGAGACCCAGCTGATCCCCTCCAGCTGATCCTCTCCAGCTACCGCTGGGGAGAATCTTCTCTATTCTCAGGGAGCACTGCCCCCAAGCCAGTCTCTCAGATCCCCCTGTTACACAGTTTTCTAAATTTGTATCTGCTCAGAAATTCTTTCCATTCCTCCCTGAAGGCTTAGGCCTTCAGAAGCTAAAAATGAACTCTGCCTTCCGCTGTATCATTTGTTTCCTGATGTAAGGAATGCAGATTAACCGAACTCTCTGAACTCTCCACGTGAAGGAAAGGCCCAGGGACCAGCAAGGAAAAGATTAAGAAAACATGTTTCAAATGTCATCCACCCCATCAGAGTTTGGGTTCTGTTCTACTCATGTTGCAACCTTTGTTCAACTAGGGGGTCCTAGTTGATGGCTGAGCCCTCAGGAATTCTGAGTGCTCAGGTGGTATGGCATGCCCCCTCCCTCTCCTCCTCCTGGAGAGAAGTGTACAGGGGTCTGTCATTCACGGGAGGGGACCACTACCAGGGCTCTGAGGAGAGCTGAGTGGGCAGGCAGCCTGAAGTCCACATCTCCGTGATCTAGCATCTCAAGTTCCCAGCTGGATGGGACTTGAAGGGACTTGAAGGAGAACATCCAGTTCAGTGAGCTCCAGCCTGGCATATCTGGCTGAAGGATCCCTGAGGGCAGTAGAGGTCCCTTTGAGTTCTTATCAGTGTCCCAGAAGGACCCAGGGAAGCGACACAGAGTATGTGATAGGTAACCGAGCTAGCTTGCTCTGTTCTGTGGGCTGGAATTCTACTGGCAGCATGGTAGTCACCCTGGCTTGCTCCTCCGGGTCACAAGGTCTAATGACTGTGATACGAGGCTTTAACCAATAAAAAGGGAGGACTTGGCAAAGGTGGTACAGGAGACAAAATTTTACCTAATGTGAAGCTCCTGTGGAGAGAAAAACACTTAAGTTTTGAAGGTGAGAAGATTGGGAACCATTGATCCCATCTGTCACTTTGAAGTTGAGGAAACAGGCCCAGTTTCCAAAAGGGTACAGGACAGGACTCACAGGACAGGGCCCGTGATAAGTTAATGGCAAAATGCCAAGATGGTCATCCTAAGTTGCTGCCCCTGGCTGAGTCTCACTGTGTGCCAAGCCTTCTGCCAGGGCTCCACATGCTTGGAGGCCAGAGCTTTGCATGGTCTCCAATATTGAGCTCAGTGCTCTCTGCACGTAGCAGGCCCCCCACAGACCTTTGTGGAATGAAAGAATCATCTCATTTCATCATTCCAACAACTCCCGATGTATACATTAATAGCCCCATTTTACAGGTGAGTAAACAGATCCAGAGAGGGTAAGTGACTTGCACAAGGTTGCCTAGCTCGTGAACAGAAGAATGGGGATTTGAACTCCGGTCTCCATGACTCGAACTCTGATACTACACAACACTATTTCTTCTTCCCAGCACTTCCAACATCACACTGGAGACAGAGTAAGAGAAGCAGTGTCCTGCTCATCTTGGTGGTGGTACCCAGCTACCAACTATGGGTCTGGCACTCAAAATTTTACCCTCCCAGGCCTTGGGGCTTGGCCACAAAGAGAAGCCAGAAGCCAGCCAGTAAGAAGGATTTGCTGGGTTTCAGAAGATGGAGTAAGCTTATCAGGGTTGAAGGTCTCCTCCTGTCTTGGGACAGGCAGACACACCCATACCTCATCAAGCTACCACCTCATGCTATTGTAACAGGCATCACTTTGTTTTGGCAATGCATTCTGCCAGTGTGCCCAGAGTTGGAAAGCCAGCTGGAAAGTATGTCACTGTGTGTGTGTGATGTTGGTGTCCTGATGACAGTTTTTCATTTCCTCTGGCTGGTACCTTTAGTTTCCAGTCATTACTTCTTTCTCTTCCTCCTCCTCTCCTTTGTTAAAATCCTATATTTTGAATCAGCTGAGAGTCTTCTGGGAGTGGGGATAGTGGTGTCAGCTCCTAATGATTCATCTAGTTGATAATTAGAGCTCTGGAAAACCCAAAACTCATTCCTGTCAGTCGGGGTTTCTGGAATCTCTAGGCTTTTCCCTTTTGTCAGAGAAGAGAGCTGTGGGGCAGGGGCCTAGCTTCTCTGTGCCTGACTTTCTGTCATCCACTTCATCAGAGCTCTTTAATTGAGGTTGAGTATGAGTGCTCTTAATTGCCAGGTCCTGGGAGAGGCTGTTTCCACCCTCACTGATCCCCACAGTGACCCCACAAAGTGACACCTGTCACTCAGCTTGTAAGGAACACAGTAAGAATTCAAATCCAATCTTTTCAGAATCTGCCAAAGTTGGTTCAGATCACAGTCTTGCTATTATAAGCTATATGTCTTTGGACAGGTTACTTTCCATCTCAGAAATCTTGATTCTTCCTCTGTGAACAGGCTCCTAACCTGATGTCTCTAAAGTGCTTCACACAGGGTGTGACACAACAGTAGGAGCTGTTTTGATTGCTATTGTTATTCAGCCCCATCAGCTCAGTGTCCACCAGGCCTTCAGAGAGACAAAGAGATGACACAGGAGGATACAGCCAGACAGACACACCAACTCTCTTGTCCTGGCACTGCCTGTGTGGAGATGACAAATGCACATACACGTAAGTGCCTGGCCACACACCCTAGTAAAACCCAGCGGTGCACACAGGCTTGGACACGTGTGCCCATACATGGATACAAAGTGACTCAGGGGACAGCTGGCAAGACACCCGGGAGTCAGACAGTCATATGCAGCAAGCACCACAGCTCGCACCTCTGAGACAAAGAAGTGACGGCCATGGTCGCTGGTGCTGCTGCCACTGAGCCCTTTTAGCTGCTTCTGCATGCCAAGAGAGGGAAGCCAGGCTCTCACTGGGCCCCAGTGAGTCACCAGCCTGATGCAATCAATCCCTTTAAAGGGCTCATCTGATGGTGTAAGAAGCTGATTCATGGAGGGCGTGGTTGCTGGAGGAGGAGAAAGGGACCGAAACTGCAACAGGAGGGACTTAGGTTAGGTGGCTGGAATCGTTCATAGAACTCTTCACTGTAAACCTCCCTCGTCAAGGCTTCAGCAACCTTCCGGGTTGAAGCGGGGTTTCAACAAAAGTGGGGGACCCAGAGGGAAATGAATTGTGAGGGCTACAACAGCAATTCCTGTAATTTATTGGGTCTAACTGCAGCGCTCTCCGCACAGAATTCCAGAAACTGACAAATGGAAATCACGGAAGAGCTATTTTCTTGATAAATACATTCCAACTGGCCGATCTTCCAACTGCCGGAGACTGCACCAAACCCGGCAGGGTGAAACTATAGGGCACCCGAAGGGCCGTGGAGTTGGGGCGGGGGTGGTGCCTCAAGTCCAGTGCCTCCGCTGACTTAGAAAAAAAGAAAGGTAAGTACCACCCCTTTAGAGTCTCATCCTCCAATCGTTTCACAGGATCCCACCCTGAACCAATCCGCAATTGGAATCTGGCCTCTTGCCTAAAGGCTTCCGCCCATGTCAAGATGGTGCCCAATCCCGATGCCTTGAGGCCGAATACACGGGCGAGGGGCGGGGCCCGGAGAGGGGCGGGGCTGAGGCTCCGATCTGGAGGAGGGGGCGGTGCGTCACTTCCGTTGTCAGGTGGCGGCGCCGCAGCCATGGAGGGAGGCAGCGGCGGCGGCTGCGGCTCTGGTGGCTGCGCTGGAAGGAGGCGGTGAGCGGCTCCCACGCCCCCGGCCCGGCCCCGGCCCCCCGGGACGGAGCTCCGAGCAGTCCCGGCTCCGGGCTACAGACTATGGGCGAGCAGCGCTGAACACCGGGGGAAGGTGAGGGCGGGGGGTCCGGGAGCAGGGAGCCGGGCGGGGTGCGGGTTTTCTGGGAGGGCCTCAGTGGCTGAGGCGATGGGACCGTGGTGACAGCCCGAGGCGGTCCATCTGTGATAGGTATGGCAACAGCGAATGCCCCGTCTTCTTCTGGGGTCTGCTGTTCCCGGGTGGCAGGGTCGGGAGCTGCTGCGCGCTGGAGACTGGGGGCCGCGGGGAGCTTTAATCCCGCGGAAGCCCTGGGAGGTGGGCACTGCCAGCCTTGCCTGGAGTCACTCCACCAGCAAGTGAAGGTACTGGCATTTGAACCAGCCAGGTTTTTCCCAAGAGACACCCTCTGCCTCTCCATGCTTCCCTCCTGATCTGAGAGTGATTTGAAAGTTTGAGAGAGTCCCCAGGGAGTGCCAGCAAGGGCTTCCAACTGCAGCCCTCACTGTTGGCACGGGCATCGTCGTTGCTGGGGAATTTTCGTCAGGTGTTCAGGTGGCGTTCAGGTGGCAAGCAGAGCTACCTGCTTGCCAGTGTTGATGTTTCACTCAGCCTTTTCCCAGGAGAGAGCCTGCTGCTGTGGTCACTGTTACACCTGTCTTGCCGGGTCAGGCCCGCCCATTCGCTCGTCACTTGGCCTTACCTTCCAGTCAGTAGGCTGGGGCGTTGGGATTCCCGATGCCGAGTTCTGTGCCCTCGCTCCCCGCCCCAGGTTTGCTGCCCGTTTGTTGGCGGAAGGAAGAGATGACAGCCGCCTTCTGTGGCAGGATAGACTTTGCTCATCTTAAGTTACGGGAGGAAACCAGTTGGCTTTGCTTGGTTTTGAGAGCAGTGGGGAAGAGGGTAGTCACTCTGGGCTGGGCCCCTTTCTCTCTTGGCTTAGCGCTCATGGGATAAGGAAAAGCAGAATATGTAACTGTAAGGCCAAACTAAAACAGTGTTTGTGAGCTGCTCCAGCGCCCTAATGGCCCTGCTGTGCCAGCTGTTTACTGGTTAGATCTAGACAGTGTGGAACCAGCCCTCATTTATTCATTCATTCTTTCTTTCATTCCCCACATGACAACAATAGTATCCTTGCCTGGAGAGGCAAGTACGGTTTATGGTAGTGGTTAAGAGAGGGCTTTGCCTGTGGCTCAGTCTGTTGCGGCATCATCCCGTACAACAAAAGGTTGGGGGTTTAATTCCCAGTCAGGTGCATACCTAGGTTGTGGGTTTGAGCCCTGGTCAGGGAACCTATGGGATGCAACCAACTGATGTTTCTCTCTCATATCCATGTCTTTCTCTCTCTTCTTTCCTCTCTCTCTAAAATGAATAAACTTTTTTTTTTTTTTTTTTTTTTTTTAAGAGTGGGCTTTGGAGCCAGATTTCCTAAGTTTAAATTCTGTTCCCTACAGCTTTCTAGCTCTGTGACCTTGGGCACATTGTTTAATTTCTCTGTGCCTCAGTGTTATCTCTAAAACAGCGGTGACAACAACATAGAGTTGTAATAAGGATTTTAAAAGTTAACACATGTAAAACACATAGGACCTATAATGAGTCCAGTAAATACTAGCTGTTCTTATTTCAAGAAGCTTATAGTTTAGTAAAGGGAAACTGACCTGTAAACAGATAGTTGAAATGTGGTCTAAAAAAGCTAGTAGCAGCAGAAATAGAGGGCTATGGGAGCCCAGTGGAGGAAGCCAGTGGCTCAGTCTATAGAGGGAGGCCCTGGGAAGGTGTCGCCAAAAGTAATGACCAGGGAGCTGTGTCTAGAAGGGTGGGAAGGCTTAGCCAGGTGAGATTGAAGGAGCAAGGTATTCTCCTTAGAGAGAGACAAGTAAACTCATAGTTTATTCCAGAAACCTCAGGTTATTCCATGTGGTATGAAAGTCAACATGGTGCAGTGTAGGTTGACAAGGATGCACCACATTAACAATTTTGGACTTTGTGCCAAGGGTAGTGGGGAGCCAGTGAAAAGGTTTTAAGCAGAGGAGTGTCATGATTGGATCTAGTTATAGAATTTCTCCCTTGAGTCCCAGCAGGAGAGGGAAGAAAGAAGAGAGACTAAGGGAAGTACTGGCAGTCTTTTAGAGACCATTACAGGCCTCTGAAGGAGAATTGGTGCTGGGGTGGTGGGTCTTTGCTGAAAAAGCACCGAATGCAGCTGATGGCAGGTGACAAGCTCTCTACATTGCATTGGGCTTCTCTGCCTAGCACAGAAGTGCCTGACACATGTGCCCCTACCTTCCTGGGATTGCAGGTTGCTTGAGCAGCTGCAGGGATGTGAGGCTGTGCTGTCAGAAGGCCAAGTGCAAGGGGTCCTACATTGGCTCCCTTGTGCATTTAATTTGACCTTTTGGGAAGGCAACAGCTTGTAGTGGTTAAGAACCTACTTGGCTCTGTAATCATATCTGGGTTCTAATCCCAGCCCTGCTGGCCTCTAGAGCTCTAAAGGTTACTTACTCTTTCCATGCCTGGCTTTCTCATCTGTGAAATGGGGACAGTCAGAGCTACCTCCCTTGTATAACAATTGTTACTGAGACGTGGCAAGTTGAGCACTGAACATGCACTGAGTGTTAGCTGTTATTATAGGTTGCAGGAAAGAACTTCCAAGAATTAGTTGACGTAATTAGTGGCAACTAGAACTGCTTCCCATTGAGCTGTCAGAAGTGTCCAAAGGGATCACAAAGTCACAGAAGTTATTGTATTCTTTCTGAAAAGAAAATCTGTGGGAAGTTTATCCAATCTGTATAGGAGCCATCAGAGAGTCCTTAGAGCTTAAACTGAAGCTTGAAGGGTGAATAGGGTTTTCCAGGGGCTCATGAAGCAGTCCTGGCTGAGTGCTGGTGAGTGCACTTCAGGAACCTTGGAGATTTTATAGCACAGGGTGTGAAGGCATCTGGCTGTAGGACAGGCTGGAGAAGTAGGCACCAGTGCTAAAGTGCTTGAGCTAAGTATTCTCTTCATGATGGGATGCTTTAAGTGGAAGGAGCATTAGACCTGCTTCTTTCCAAGAGCCCTCTGACTGGGTGGAGGGTGGATCGCTGGGGTGAGAAGGAGCCTGGAAACCCTGTGGGAGGCTGTTGCAATAATCAAAGCAAGGGCTAGTGGGGCAGTGGTGGCAGGTGACCCTGAGGTTCCTGGTTTGGGTGACAGAGTGAAGGACAGTGCAAAGATAGGATGGGTTGGGAGAAGACAATGACCAGTGAAGTTGGCCAGCTCCCTTCAGTAAGCCCTGAGAGTACTCATGGGACAGGATCGGTTGCGACGTCTATGGCACCCCTGGCTTTGGTTCAGGCTTCCCTCTGGTTTTGCCTGAGTCAGTGCCTGGGAGAAGGGCAGCTTTCCTTCTTTCACCTTTCCTCTGTCCAGATTTGCCCAGGGAGCTGCCGTAGTGTTTCAGAAACTCAAGGGCTGAACATGAAAACTCCCATAATTTTGCAGCCTTCAAATGGCCCTAAGTCTGCTGCTATCCACACTCATTCAGCAAGTGACACACTGATGGGATCTTACATGGCAGCTCCCCACGGGAGATCTCTGGAGACCTGACCTAGAAAGAGACCCTGAGATGGCATTTACTCCAGAGGCTGGATCAGCAGACTGGGTCCCTCTTCTCAGGAATGGAGGTGTCAGCCAGGGGCCACCTAGTACTTGCCCAGAAGTGCCTTTATCCCCTTGAGCTCAAGGGGAGTATGGAGCTAGCTAGCCCTGAATGAGATGGGCTGTGGAGGGGATGTGCTGGTAGGCAAGGCTTCCAACAGGTCCTTAGGCATCGGGGAGCTCTCCAGAGGATTTGTCCTTGCATTTGTGGTGTGGAAAAGAAAGTGGCCTGAATCAAGAGCATGTCTTTCTCCTTCACCTGCTCAGGTGAGACAATGGCTCTGAAGGTCTCCTGGCCCACAGCAGCCCTGCATATCCTCTCAGATCTGAAATCGAAGTCCCCAAAAGGGGAAAGTATACTATTGCTTGCTCTGATTTACTAACTGTCTTAGAGATGACACTTTAGTATGCACACATCTGGATCATGTGGGGCTACCTTGTATCATCATCCCGTATGTGATTTTTTCAGCAAGTTCTCTACTGATGTACTTAGGTTCATTTCTGTCTTTTTCTCTTCAAACAAAGCTGAAGTGACTATCCATATACATGTGAGCTGAGGTATCTGCAGAATAAATTCTTGAAGAGGAGTTGCTACTTCAAAAAGTACATTTTATTATTGTTATTTAAAGAATGTCTAGGCTCCCTTGTAATAAACTGAAGCAGCCTGCTTTTCATCCAGGAGGCAAAAGTAATCTTTTGGGGTCGAGGTCCACCTTCCGGAGGGGACTGCAGCGCAGTGGTGGTCATCCTCTTCTGGCTAATGGCAGTCTGTCCTGGGTGTGAGTTTAGACTCCCACTATAGCAACATAGCCGTATACAGCCTGATGATTCAAAGAAACTCTAGTTGTTAGAAAGCATGAGGTAGCAAAACTGAGAAGGGCTCTTGTCATTCAGAATGAAGCTGCTCCTTCTAAATACGTCTGCACGCTTCCATCTACTTGGCAAAAGAGATAGAGGATCTTTAGCCTTTAGGGAACCTGTGATGCAAGGGACCAGACAGAAGAGAAAGTGGCCTGGACATTGCTGAGGGCATTGTCAGGAGAAGGACTGGTGTGCCTGTCATTTGTCTTTGGGTTTAGGGTCATGGTTGTGCAAGGTGTGACAGGGAGAGACTCAGTTCATCCCCTTCAGAGACTTGGGCCCAGTGTAACACAAAACTCTGTGGGGCTTTAGGAACCCCAGTGCTGGTTGGTATCTGCCCACTCTGGAGAGCAAGAGTCCTGCTCCTTTTTGCAGTAGATGAGTTCCTGGCGTTACTGTGTTTGGGGCAAGTTCTACAGGGTGTGTTGTTCTGATTCCTTTCGCAAGATGGTCTCTCCTGAAGGAATGGAAGGAAAACAGCCAAAAAATAAGGATCTCTACTATCTTTTAGGTCCTTGGCTAAGCACTCTGCAGTACGTATTGGACCCTTTTCACGTTTAAGGAAGGAAGCATTATTTCTCTTGCAGGGGAAAACTCCCAGGCTCAGAGGGGTTAAGTATCCTGTCCACTGTTACATAGCCAGCAAGGGCAGAGCTGGATTTCCGCCCTACACTTGTGTGACTCTGGAGCCCATGTCATCTCATCCTCAATCCTGGCCAGACTGTGGCCCCAGGCAGCCCAGCCACATGGAATCTTGGACTTCTAGATCCGTGGAACCAGAAGGGACCTTGACAAAGCTAAAGCAATCCCTTTGCTGAAAGAATGGAAATTGCCACTGCCTAGAGACAAGTCCCTTCACCCCTGTCCTGGAGTAGTGGGTTAGGAGACTTTCAGGCATGTCTGCCTGCAGTTTACACCTGGCCTCAGAACCCAACTCTGCCACTTGCTAGCTGAGTGACCTTGAATAAGTCACTTCCTATCCCCAACCCCAGTTTCCTCCTCTATCAAAATAGACATGTGCTTCCTGTTGCTGAGGTAGTAACGGGGATTAGACACAAGGTGTTACCGTCTATAGCAGGTTCAGCCTAGTGTCAGGCCTGCTGTCAGGACCTAGGAGCTAGCTCTACTGAGAGGCCCAAGTAAGCTCTTTGCTGGCAGGTCTTCTTGTGTCCCAAGAGCGGCACCATGAGACAGCTTCCAGTCTCCCATTTGACGGTTTGGTGGTCCTCCCAGCTGTTAATGGATATCAGGTGGCAGCAGGAAGTTCCTTATGTTTGCAAGTTACCTGGGACAGCATGAGTATACCAGGAGTGGTGATTTTGTCCCTTCTGACCTCCACTGAACTTTTGTAGCCTGGGGTCAGCACACAGGCCCCCATATAGAGAGCACATATGTTCACGTGTTCTAGTGCCATGTTTCCTCAGCGAGCCTTCTCTGAGGCCCACCTTGCCCGGACTCCATTGCTGCTCTTAACAGTTTGAATGAGTTTAGAACACTTGAAGATTTTTAAAAATCATTATAGTAATCTTGGGTAAGACAGTTAAACATTGTGGAAGAATATAAAACAAAACTCTCCCTCCTCTCCTTGGGCCCCTAGTTCTACCGCCTGGAGGTATCCATTGTTAAGTTTCTTCTAGAAATTTCCTGTGTATACACAAAGGTGTGTATAGTCTTTTTTCTTTTTTTTTTTAAGCCAAATGGAATCTTATCATACAAATAGTACCGGATTTTGCCCCTTTTTGAATGTAATGTCTCACAGCTTTATCTATCAGCAGGTGTGGCGTTAGTCTCACAGGCTGTATAGTATTCTGTTTTCTGAATGGAACATGATACAGTGAACCAGTATCTCTTGGTAGATATTTGGATTCTTTCCTGTCTGGGGTATGTGTGTGTGTATGTTTGATTTTGGTGGTTTTGTCTTTTATGATGGTTTTTGTTTTGCTGCAGTTAATCTTTGTGTATTTGTGGGAGTATCTTTGTAGCAGAAATAACTAGAACTGGAATTGCTGGGTCTGAGATGTGTGCGTTGCTTTCTATTTTATGCATGTCACCTGCACACTGTTGGGTCTGTGCAGAGGTTCTCAGGTGGACAGGACCCCAGGCCCTGTCCAGAGAGCTCACCCTCTTGAGAGACACAGGCAAGCACATGTGCAGCGGGCGGGCACTTGCCATGCATGGAGAGCGTCTGTCCATGGTGGCTTGTGGCCCTCGGGATTGGCCAAGGCTGGCCTTTTAGGCTCAGAGCAGGTGAGGCCCTCGTGCCAGCTCACCCCTCTGAACGGCGCACTGAGGGGCACTCCTGACTGCCAAGTCTGCCTCTGTAATCTGGACAGAGGCTGCTGTCTCTCCCGGCAGCCACAGCCAGTAGCATTCAGCAAAACTGCAGAGTTAACTGTATTGTTCATTGTCAAAGTTGTGAAATTTCACTGCGTTTTTGATAGAGGCAGTTAAGGAAAGGCAGTTTGTTGGCCCCAGTCCAAAGTGCCTTTCTCACAGAATGATTGTGGGTTTTGCTGTTTAAAAAAAAAACAAAACAGTATAAAGCCCAGGCTGGTGTGGCTCAGTGGATTGAGTGCCAGCCTGCCAACCAAGAGGTCACTGGTTCAATTCCCGGTCAGGGCACATGCCTGGGTGGTGGGCCAAGTCCCTCATTAGGGATATGTAAGAGGCAACCCATTGATTATCTCTTACATAGGAGATGTAAGAAAGGGATGTTTCTCTCCCTGTCTTTCTCCCTTCCTTCCCTTCTCTCTAAAATAAGTAAATAAAGAAACATAAGCTCTGGCTGGTAGCACAGTGGATAAGGCGCCGGCCTGCGAACCCAAAGGTCGCAGGTTCGATTCCCCAGCCAGGGCTCATAACCAGGTTGCAAACCAGGTCTCCAGTCAGGTCTGTGGCTGGAGGCAGGTGAAGGGCAACCATACATTGATGTCTCTCTCCCTTCCCCTCTTTCTAAAAATAATGAAATAAAATCTTTAAAAAAAAAAAAAAAGGAAAACAGACTTGAAAAAAAAGAAAAAGAAACATATAAATAAAATCTTTTTTAAAAAAGACACTATAAAGACAGAGAATCCCATGCACCTGGGCCTGGCCTTCCCCATCAGTTGCTCTGGAAATAAGGGGTAGAAGGAAACAGCATTTGTCTAGCGCCTCCCGTACTCCGACTCCCAGCAGGCCTCAGGGAACCCTGTGTGGAGCATTGCTGTCCCCCCCTCCAGGTGGGAGACTGAGGAGCAGATAAACACGTGTCCAGTCACACAGTGGACACAAAGATGGCCCTCAGACTCAGCCAACCCATCTTCACTCACTGCATCTCCTTATCTGATTTGCACCATTGGCCTTGTTCACGGGCTAAGTCACTGCACAGAACAATAACTGATGATTTGAGCAGAGGAACCCCCCTATCCTGTGTTCATGCCTAGTTGTAGGGAGGCTGGCATGACCAGGATGGCTTGTCAATGACTCAATCTGCCATCCCTGCGCATGGCAGGAGCCCCCTCTCCCCCCACCCCACCTGAGCCAAGAGTCCAGCAGGAAGGTCTCCCAAGCCAGTGCTTCGCTGCTTCCCAGGCTACCGCCCTGGGTGGGAGATACCAGGGCAGCACTGCTTGAGAAAAAGCTGTTAAGTCTGTCCCTTCCTCCTCTGACACCCACACACAGTGACGGATTATTTGTTGTCACATCAGCTGCTTCCGGAGGCCCTTGGGAGGAGTGAGCTGGTGGCAGGGCTGGCGCTGCTGCCCTGAATTCTGCTCTGGTGGCTTTTAGAGTGGCTGCTGGTGAAGTCCTATGACCCATCTGCAGGAACCGGTTTCTCATACCATTCACCCCCACCCCGGGAGGGGGGGTCTGCATGCACAGCCCTGGAGTCTCCCCCGCCAATCACTCTGAGACACATCCAGCAGCCTCTAGCCTTCACTCTGGTCCCCAGCCTTCATAGAGGCCACAGAGGAGCCCAGTGGGGACTTCCTTGGGGAAGTGGGGTGAGGAGGGACATCACTGATTATGTAATCTCCTTGTGGGCGTGACCTTGCCTCCTGGAGGAGACCACTGCTGGACCAGAAGCTGTAGACGCTGGTCCTGTGAGCAGCAGGGTCTTCAGGCCCCTGTAGGCCCCGGACTGCTGAACGCAGTCCTGTGAGGAAAGGCAGTGACAGGACTGAGGGGGAGCAGCTGGGCACAGGCCCTCCTTCTGCTGCCCCTCCCACTTCCCACTGGGCTGAGTCACTTCCTCCCTGGCTGCCACAGGTACTCTCCCACGTGCCCCAGAGCAGGGCTTCGGGGGTGGGGTTCGCCCGTGCAACAAGGGGGAGCTCTGGTTAGAAGCAGCAGTTCCCTCGATACCCCCAGGCAGTGAAGCAGGGTGTTCGGAGAAGGATATGATGTTATGAATTCTTGACACATTGGAGCTATACATATCCTGCATTTTAAAAAGGAACAAAATCATGCTGTTTTGGAACACTGAAGATGACAGCACAGGCGTGAATCTTTGTCATCAGGGAGTCCTGGCTGAAGCTGAGGATTACTAATCCTCCTCCCCGGCTCCTCAGCCTCCATCTGAGCTTAGAAGAGTGGCTTCCAGGGGCTTCCTGGGGCTTCAGAGATGGCAGCTGCTCCAGCTGGAAGGAAGAGCCCTCAGACGGCGCCCCATCAGCCAGCTAGTGGGAGAGAACGGGCCGCAGGCAGGCGAGCTGCGCCAGGGTCTCAAGGCTTTGGCTTGTCAGCAACAAAGGGGAGAAAGCTTTTCCTTCAAGTTGTGAGAATTAGAGAAAATCCAAGACACAGTAAGAACAGTTCCTGGCAAGGTGTAGGCGCCCATCAAATGATAGTTAAAAAGGTGTTTGCGCGACAGACTTGTCGCCAGGCAAGTTACCTGAGGTCACCTTTCATCCAGCACGGTGGCCACTGGTCACGACATTTTTGTGGTCCTTCAGCCATCCCCACTTTTAAAGATGAGGAAACGGAGGCCCACAAGGTGGAGCTGACTCTCACAGAGGGTTGGTGGCTACATCAGGGTCACAAAGCAAGTGAGTGAGGGAAGCTGAAATTTGAAACCAGACCAACCTGACCCCAGACTTCATCTCACCCTCCCAGCTGACACCTGAGTAACTGGTCTGTGGTCTGCAGCGCTTTGTTCTGTGGGTTGACTCTGTAGATAGATGAAGAACAAGCCTATAGGAAAGTTGATGGCGCTGGAGGAAGCACCTACATGTCAGCATTGAGGTGCGGTGTGTGGTGGCTCCCAGAATGTGTGGGTTGGGGAGGGGTGGGGATACTGCCTTGTTGGCTGATGAGAAGATGGGTCAGTAATCCCAGACGCAGCCCTTTCCTCCCTTCAGGGACCCTGCTCAGGGGGCCCTGAAACTACTTCTTCTCCAGGGACAGGCATGGCCCTTCTCTCCCTACTCACCTGCAGCTTCCTGGCTCAGCCACTCCCTGATTCCAGGAGACTTGACTGCTTGTAGGGAAGTCCCTAGGGTACTGTCCTTTCTGGGGTTGGCGTTCCTAGAAACACAGCCAACATTAGTTAGAGAAAGAGCAGCCAAGGTAGCAGTGTGGTCAATTAGAAATATGTAGGGTTCAGAATTGGAAAACCTGTGTTCACACAGGGACCTCTGAACAACTAACCAGGAGATTTGAAGCAGTTCTCTGAGTATTTCTCAGAGGCTCAGTTTCTTTTTCTAGAAAATGTGTTCTGGGAGCAGAGGTGGGAGGGTGTGGGAGTGGCGAGCAGTTACAATAGTGTATTTGAAAGTGTTTTGTAAGCTATAAAGCCTTGTACCAAAGTTCCTCAGTGAGAGGGTGTGAGCCTGCAAGTGGTCCTGAGCCTGAAGTTCACCACCCAGCAATGGGTGCAGGGAGTTTTCGAAGGAACCAGCAGCCCTCTAGTATGTAGGGGTCTAGTCCATAAAGTACGGACCCACAGGTCATCTTGTTGGATTGTGGCTTCATATTTCACCCTGCTCCCCTCAAGTTTTGTCATTTCATCTTAGGTGTAATCAGCTAAATACATAGCTGAGCCAGAAGCTCTCTTTTCTGGGGGAAGTGAGAGTGGTGGGAATTTTTCTGACCAGCAGAAGAACCTTCATACTAAGATGTGTCACTGGCGGAGAAGGTAGGCCAGGCCGTCACTCCCATGCTCCCACATCTTGCTCCAGGAAAGCATGTCTTGTAGATGAATTCACCAAAAGGGGAGCTGGTCTGTCCCTTTGCCAACAAGGGGGTGGGCCCAAGCAGCACGTGTTATGAATGGGTTTCTTTCCTCCGTGGAGGCTGCCTCCAGCCTCTAGCTCCTTCTAAGCACAACCTCTGGCCATCAGCCAGCCGAGAATGCCTTGCCTCAGGCATGCAGACCCAGGCATGTCTGACATGACACTTCTCCTGAACAAACTCTTCCCAGCACCACTGCAGTGTAGCTACCTACCACTGCGACCCACTCTGATCCTGGATTCTGCCTGCTGCCATTAGCTGGTAGACTATCCATACTTTCTTCTGGGTCCTGCCCTGACCCCTGGCCTCCAGTTGGGTGATCTCGACCTCTGTCCCCTGCCCCAGTGTGGGCTTTAGTGCCTTCCTTCTGGGTGTGTGAAAAGAGTTCTACACTCTGCTTTCTCATCCTGCAATGTGCAAGGCACTGGGTGGGGCGCAGAGAGCAGAGAGGAATTGGGGTTGCTCCCAAAGGAGTGCCCACAGACTGGGGTAGGGGTAGTCGGACAAATGAACCAATGGTTATAGCACAGCAGGAGGGGACAGAAGTATGCTCAGGGACTCTGGATGATGGAGAGGACTTGCTGCAGAAGGTGGCAAATGAGGGCTGAGGGAGGGCAAACCAGCCAGAGAGGAGGGCAGGGCAAGGTTGTTCATGGCACATTCAGGGAAGTGTGAGTCATTTGGTGTGGCTGGATTTGGGAGACATACAAGGGCAGTGACTCTGGAGAGGTGGCCTTGTTCTAGCCAGGCTCACTGAGGAGTTTTTATCCATATGAAGACCACAGGAACATTGGAGGACCCACTCCCCAGCAGAGACAGACATTGCAGCCCCAGGTCCCGAGCAGAGGAGCAGGTGCAACCTGCTGGAACCTGTTTGTGCAGCCCCACTGACACAGGTAGCTGAGGTGGGATCTACTATGGAGTCCTTCCTGCATCCCTCCTGATCAGCATCAGGATAGCAGGGCACCATCATCTCCAACAGGGTGCCCAGAGGGACCGGTTGAGGATGTGCGGCAGAAAGACGCCACCAGGTGGCAGGCGTGAAGATTGCACAAAGGCGTCTTTCCCACACCCTCAACACCTGCCCCTCCCATTTCTTTTGCCCAGTGTTTGGGGTGGAGGAGGGAGGGGAACAGTCATCTAGGCTGGCTTTGCCCATAAAGTATGAGATTCCAAGTTCTGCCACTGTGGTCTGTGTACCCACCAGACATCCCTTTGACCTGGTAAAGCTAGACAGCATATTCCTCCAGGGTTTTGGTCTTGGGAGCTTTTTCAGAAGGCTGTTCTTTCTCCTCTGTCTCCAGGCACCTGAGAGTAAGTGACAGGCATCATGACCCTTCAACACCAAATGCTAGCATCTGTCACCCAAAAACAAGGGTGACATTTTCCTATTTCCTGTGTGTTTTGTTTTGGTTTTGGTTTTGGTTTTTTCAGAGAGAGGGGAGAGAGGGAGAGAGACATCAGTGTATGGTTGCCTTTCACCTGCCTTCAGCTACAGACCTGACTGGAGACCTGGTTATGTGCCCTGGCTGGGAATCGAACCAGCAACCTTTGGGTTCTCAGGCCAGCGCCTATCCACTGAGTCACCAGCCAGGGCTTCTGTTTCCTGTGTTATTCCAAAATGCAGTTTTCCAATTCAGGAAATTTAACATTGATACAATACTATTATTTAATAAACAATTCATATTCAGAGTTTGCCAATTGCCCAGTCATATTCTTTGTAACCCCCCACTTCAAGGATGGCCCATCTCATTTACTTGTAATTTGTCTTTAGTCTCCTTTAATCTAGAATAATTCTTTAGCCTTTTTCTTTCTTTCTTTCTTCTTTTTTTAGTCCTCACCTGAAGACATGCTCATTGATTTTAGAGAGAGGAAAAGAGAGGGAGAGAAACACCGATGTGAGAGAGAAATATCGATTGGTTGTCCCTCACATGTGCCCCAGCTGGGATTGAATTTATGACCCAGGCATGTGCCCTGAACAGAGCTCAAACCTGCAAACTTTTGGTTTATAGGATGACACTCCAACCATCTGAGCCACACTGGCCAAGGCTGTTCTTTGGCCTTTAAAAAACTGACACTAATGTTTTTGAAGCCTATACACCTGCCTATTTTGTTGAATGTCCTTCAGTTTGAATTTGACTCATGATCAGGTCTAGTTTATATCTCTCTGGTAAAAAAAAAAATAATAATGTAAGCTATGTCCTTCTAAGTATCATATCAGGAGTAACTGTGATGTCAGTTTGTGCTGCTATTGGTGGTATGGTATTGACTGACCATTTGGTTAAGCTGCAACTTGCTTTTTTATTAAGGTATGTTTACACACAGCGAATTTCACAGATCTTTTAACTGTACCATTCAGTTGTTTTGACAAATGTACATACCCAGAAGTTATGTCCTTAGATAGTTCAAGTTTTACAGCCCAGCATATGTTCTCCGTCCTGCTCCACAACATCTTAGACCAGAGGTACTAATTCCATCAATGGGATCATGATGAAGGACCCATTTGGAGTGGCCTCATCCCCCTAAATAGTCCCTTACTGTGCCTTGCCTTGATAATTGCCAGCCAGTGCTCCAGCCTCTGCTTCCCTCATAGACCAGTGAACAAAACAGGATGATGAGATGCTGTGCGCCTCTGCTCAAAGGAGTAGGTGCACCCCTTGGCCCACAGCACCTGCACTCTGCCCTCCACTGCAGAGTGCACCTGGCGCTCCCCACCGCCGCCCCCCCCCAGCAGCGAGGCCGGCCCCCAGGCCTCTTCTCTTCCCCACGCTGAGCCGAACATGTCAGTGTCACGCAGGCTCGCCATCAGACCCCCACCCTCCTCCTTAATCTCAGGTCAGCAGACAGCAGATTCAAGGTCTCTCAAGCCTTTCATCTGGTTTCTTCTGCTCCTCCACCCCAATTTAGTACCAAACTATTCCCCCTTTTTGGGTCAGGAGAAACTCAAAGCTTCTGTGTTTAAGCCGACACACTAGCACAAGTCATCAGCTGTTCACAATGCCAATAGGCACGCAATGTGGGCTGTCTCCCTCTATCCGTAGACCACTTTGGAAGGTAGATATTGTGCACCATTTTGCAGTTACAGAATAAATAGTTTGTCCAAGACCTCATCACTACTAAGTGATGGTGCTAGGCTGTGAACCCAGGTTTGGCTCACTCCAAACCCTGGCTCTGACCCAGGGGTTCCCACCCAGTGTGTGTTATATAGGGTAAGGGGTGACCCCTTCAGCCTGAGGTTAGGATGGGGCCACCCATAGGACAGTTGGAGCTCCCACACCAGTCCTTTTACTCCCAAGTGCTTACAAATCCAAGACACATTGCTCTAACCACTTTTTCTGCTGCCTTAGTGTTGTGTGGGCAGAGACTACCCTCTTCCTGGGATTTGCTGTGGGTCTGCACACATAGCCCCCTTAACACACGGCAAATGGGGTTGAGGCCAGGGATGGGTGGGAGCTCTCTGCGCACTTCCAGGTGCCACGTGGGCTGGACCCTTCTTTCCAATAGGCACTGCCAGAGGTGAAGTCCAGAAGACAGAAGCCTGCGTGGCTCAGGAACTTTTTGTTCTGTTATATTTTGGCAGAGCTGGGAAGCATGGGGGTCGGGTTAGGGGCTGCTGACAGGGGCAGCTTGAACCTGGGTGGCTTCGGCTCAGCCTGGGCCTGCAGTGTAGGCACGGCCCTTTGGCTCCTAGTCGCAAGTACACACTCAGCAAGTGCTACACTGCACCAAGGCCTGCGGTTTGCCCCTGGTGGGGACGGCCCCTGCACGCTGCCTTCACCCACTTGGTTTGCAAGGTCACCCACCTCTCCAGGAACCCAGAGCAGAAGGGTAGGACAAGGTTGAATGCAGAACTCCATACACACGTGAGCAGGCCCCACAGCTGCCCCCATGTTTGCAGGGAGTGGGGTCTACTCGGGCTCCATGCACATGTATGTGCACTGCCCAAGGCCTCGCATCTGCGCCCTGGTGGGGAGGTCTGTGGGGAAGCTGCTGGTGGGAGTGAGGGCCGTGCTTTGGCTGCTTTGTAGTTGGGGGGCTCTGAGGAGAGGCTGAGCTCGGGCAGCCTTAGCACCGTCTCCTCTGGAGGTTGGTGGTATGTCCACCATGTTGAGCTGGCTCTGCCATAGTGTGCCTGGCCTGCTCTACCCCACCCAACTATCCTGTACCCTGTCGCAGTGCACCCCTCTCGGCTTTATGGGCCTTAGAACCCTGTGTGCTGCTAATGGCCTTCAATGCCTCTGGGAAAGCTGGGCTCACGTGACCTCAACCCTGAGTTGATAGGGTAGAGCAGGCCTCCCTCCTTGGGCATGTGTGGTGGCTGTCACAGAGCTGAGGCCCACCATTTGCTCCCATGACTGGGCCAAGGAGACAGAACCCCCAGCTTTCCAGGTTGAGGAACACAGCCTGCGGGAGGCAGGGTTGCCAGGCTGGGTTCTTTCAGTGCCTCCCTCCCCACCTCCATCCTTCACCCCACTGCTGCCTCACTGAGCTTCCTGTTGAGTCCAGGTTCTAAAGGAACCAGCCGTAAAGTGGAGGACAGCGCACAGGATAGTTGATAGATTGAAAGCTCCAGAGACTTCCAAGCCAGGAATAAGCTCCTGGGGGGTGGAGCACTGGATCCAGCAGACACCAGCTAACAGCTCCCCTTTGCCAGGCTGGACCACGGCCCTTCACCCCAGCCTGGGTTAGTGCCCTGCAGGAGCCCAGCCCCAAGTCCTTCAGAGAACAGCCAGAAGTTCCGCATCGCAGGTCTCACTCTGAGGCCAGGATCCCTCACAGTGGCCTCCCTGTGGCAGCATGTGCAGATGTACCTCGAGCGGGACACCCTCCCTGTGCACCAGTGTGGGGGAGGTCCAGGAGGGTCTGTCCTTAGGAGTCTTTGCCGGCCTCACCAGTGAGCCTGCGGCAGCTCCCGCCTTTCCAGGCCTGCCACCTCACTGAGCTGCTTTCTTTGCTTCCGCCAGCCCTGGTGGCCTGACGGGATGCTCGGGAAGGGAAGCAGCCCTGCCACCACTCCCCCTGCCAACAGCTTTTCCCTCTCCCTGCCCGTCTGCTTCCATCCTTCTGTCTGCCTACATTTTGGAGCGATTCCCATGCCATTTGCTTGAGCTGAATCTTAGCGGGGTGGGGGTTCAGGCTGAGCCCACTCGTCTGTGTTGCAGCTGCTCCCAGCAAACTGTTGTCTAGACCAAGCCTGTGCGTAGGTGCCCAGGCAGCGTCTACACAGACGTGATGAGCCCTCTCGGTGTTCTCCAGGGAACCAGGAAAAGAGGGGAGGCTTAGTGCTCTGGGGAAGGAGGAAGGTAGAGCCAGAGCGCCATGAAACCAGCTCATTTACTAGGGCAAGGGCAGCTTCAGCACAGGGCTGCGGACCTGGTAAGTAAACTGTCACCAACGGGCGGGAAGGCATCCCGCCATCCATAGAGTATCTGCTGGGCCAGGCACTTGGGGTGCGATGGTTCTATTTTTTTTTTTTTTTCTTTTGGAATTTTTAGCCTGGTGGTGGGAGAACGACATTAAGCATAAACACATAATCACAAAACAGAAAGTGCCATGAATAAAAGTGTGAAAATTGTAGGATATCAAATGAGACTAACTGGGACCCAGGGGTGGTGGGGACATCAAGAGAGGCTCCTCTGTGGCAGTCATGTTTAAATCAAGAAGGATGCATAGAAGTTAGCCAGACAAAGAGAAACACTGTTCCAGACACGTTACTGTCCAGCTTTGAAGTCTAGCAGCGGTTTTATTTGTCCCTGCTTTTGTGTGAATGCCTTTGAATCTGCTTCTAGCTTCAGCTTTGGCAGGGCCTCACCGTGCTTCTCCGTCTGGGGACTTGCCAGGGGCCTCCGGAGCTACCTGGTCCCGCTTCTTCACGTGCCATCAGGAGTCTGCTCCCCGGTGGCACAGCTCTGAAAACTAACTGGGCGTGATGGATCGGGCTAGCAGTGCAGCAGGCCATCTCTCCTCCTTTCCAGTCCACCAGTCGCCCGTGTCCTGCTCCCTCACCCCACCTCCTGCACACTGTTTCTGAGGGGTCAACTATGGAGAGCTGGGAGGAAGGGTTCTTTCTCTCAGCCTTTTTAAAATTGTGTCTACAGGTTAATGTCTTGTGGAATTTGTCAACCTTTTTTTTTTTTTTAAGATTTTTAATTTCTATAAAGAGGAGAAGGGAAGGAGAAAGAGAGAAACATCAATGTGCTAGAGATACATTGACTGGTTGCCTCTCATGCGCCCCCAGCTGGGGACCTGACCTGCTCTCGGCTTCCATTGGTGTCCTTTAATTGGCTCCTAAATGCACAGTATATATTTTTTTTCTTAAATTAAAGTTTTGAAGATATGAGACAGGGAAGAGAAAGCAAACTCCCCCTTGACGACTCCAGTGTGTTCTTCATCAGAGAGGACCTGAGAGTCAAGGAGGCTCAAAGAGAGGAGAAGACCGTCAGGGCAGTAACCCCCACACTTTGTGGGCATAAGACTCCCTCGGGCCTCATGTTCATCATGCCATTTCCTGGGCCCACACCCCAGAGATCAGATATTGGGGTTGGAGTGGGACCCAGGAATGAGTACCTGAGGCCACTTAGCTCTAAGTATTTGAGGGGTAAAGCCACACTTTGGGAATAGTCAGTTCCAGGCCAACTGTCCTCTGTGGTGGTCTCTTGGGGACCCCAGTTTACATCTGCACAAAGCCCAGTGTTCTCTCTGCATTCGACCATCAGCCCCTTTGAGGTGAGCTGGCGCCACCTTAGTGGCTTGTCTGTGCTACCTTGCAGTACATTCACCTTGAACCCCTAGTCAATCCCAAGTAAAGGAGCTCAGGTTCTTTGTCACCAGAAACCTTCAGTGTTTCTCTGGGAGAGGGAGGAGGTGGCGGTGGCAGCAGCAGCAGGAGCAGCTGTGTGACGCATCCCCATGTCAGACTTGGAGGCTGGGGTAGTGTCAGGAAACTCACCGCCTTGCTCAGTGAGAAGGGCTCTTTTCTGTCTTGTCTAGAGCTGAGAATGAAGCGGAGAGCATCAGACAGAGGAGCTGGGGAAACGTCGGCCAGGGCCAAGGCTCTAGGAAGTGGGATTTCCGGAAATAACGCAAAGAGGGCCGGACCTTTCATCCTGGGTAAGCCGGGTGAGTGGGCGTGCAGGGCCGGGGGCCGGGTGCACTGACATGCACAGTTGGACCTGGGGACCTGTGAAGTGTCACACCCACCACAGACCAACCCTCAGTCTGGCCCAGCTTCACCACCTTAACTATTTTATGCCAGTGGAAGATGTGGAGCCTTAAGTCTCCCTGTAGCAAGAGTTGTTACTTTTGCTGTAGCTGCACCAGCCTTAGATCAGTCTCAGCTGAGACCTAGAGTCTCTCTTCCCCTAGGATGTCACCCATGGGAAGCACCTAAGCTGCATTAGATTCCAAGGGCCATTATCCAAGGCACTTTTTGGACCATTCTTAGAGGGCATGCTTAATTTCACAAAGCATTTGGCATAGCCCTGAAACTTCTTGTAAAGTTGGCACAGAAATCCTATTATTATCAGGTGTTCCCAGTGGTCCAGAGAGAGGAGCAGCAGGCCTTCCTGAGTGATGTTAGAGGCCCAAGCAAATCTGGCTTGCTTATGCTCAGGGTTGCAGGTTGGGTGGGCTCTGAGGACCCCAACTGCCCTAGAAACCAGAGACTGGGTGTGAGTTTTGCTGGGGGAATAGCATCTGGACTTAAGTCCCAGAGTAGTTCTAGCTCGTCATCCAACAGGTAGTTAATGGTGCCCACTCTGTGCCAGACCTGTGCTATTTGCCAGGGAGACAGCAGCGAATGAGACAGTCAAGTCCTTGCCCTCACAGAAGTTAACATCTAGTTGCAAAAACAAAACATAGTTGGTGGGTACAAGGTAGATCAGGAGAAGTTAAGAATAACAGAAGAAAAGGGTGAAATCAGAGAACGTGTATGTACAACCATGGACACGAACTAAGAGGAGAGGTGGGACTTTGGGAAGGAATGGGGGATTTGGTGGAGGGAAGCAAAGGGAAAAGAATTGGGACACCCTACCAGCATAATCAATAAAATATACAAAAAAGAAAAAAGAAACAGAGTAAAAACACACAGAATCATCATGGGGGAGAGGGCAGGAAGTATATTTAAACAAGCAAAAAAGGTGCTGTGAGGGTAAGAAAGGCTTAGGTATAGTGTACAGAGGAAAGTTCTGGATGAGGAGGAGGTGACGTTTGAGCTGACACCCAAGGATAAGAAAGAGCCAGCCTTGTGAAAAGCAGGAGAAAAACATTCTTGACAGAAGGAACATCTAACTCAAAAGCCCAGAGGAAGGAAAGGGTTTAACTTGCCAGGAATTACGAAGCCAGTGTAGCTAGGGCACAGTCAGTGCGGTGGGGAAACGACCAGTTAGAAAGATGCAATGGGATCAAGTCATGCAGGACTGGGAAGGTCAAAAAAGGAGTTGTGATGGAATATTAAGAGCAGGTGAGCACTGTTGAGGGTTTTTAGCAGGACAGCAACGTGGCGACGTTATCTAACTACGTTCTGAGAGCCCAGGCAGGGTGCTGTGGCAAGATAACAAGGTGTCCATCTCCAGAAATAACAGAAGGTCCCAAAAGCTGGCACTGGGACAGGGGTCAGGTGGCTTTAGCGGACTACCGGGGGGGACCTGTTAGAGCTGTCCTTCCCTGGAGTCTCACCCTGGAGTTGCTGGTTCGGAGGAGCAGGTTGCAGCTGAGGCTCTGTTATTAGCACATGTCTGCGCCCACACACCTTTGAACAACTCTTTTTGAGAAGTGTGCCTGCAAAAGAAAGGGATTCCTCAGGCAGATGCACGCATAACCCCCATTTCTGTCAGGGAGACTGTGAAAACTCTCCACTAGAAAAGTCTTTGTGGGGTAAACTCAGTGGGTGTGAAGTGTGGTGCCCACCTGAAGAGAAGTGGCCGAAGACCACGTGGTGACATGGGGCCACGAGAGACGGAGCTTCTGAGCAGTAAGCCTGCTGTTCTGTGCGCCGTAGGTCCCCGTCTGGGCAACTCGCCGGTGCCGAGCATTGTGCAGTGTTTGGCGAGAAAGGATGGCACAGATGACTTTTATCAGCTGAAGGTCAGTGAGGCGTGGGGGGCTGGGGTTCTAGGGACTGAGGGGCCATCCTGCCAGCCTGGCTCCTTTTTCTCCACTCTCACACCTATGCCACTTGGGAGCAAGAGTAGCACCGTTGCTTCCTGAGAAGCAATCAAGTTCACAGCCTCTCTATGAACAACTCTTGATTTAATGAGCTTTTTCAATGCATAAATTACATCGCCATCACATTAAGAAAAACTGTTTGAGTGTGTGTGCAAGTGTTACATGGCAGTACATGATCTGCTTTTTCTGCTCTGGTCATTCTGCTTTATAAAGTAAGGTTTTGGGGGGTTGTTTTTGTGTGTGTACCTTCCTAAAGATCCTTACCCTTGAGGAGAGGGGAGACCAAGGAATAGAAAGCCAAGAGGAGCGGCAAGGCAAGATGCTGTTGCACACCGAGTACTCTCTGCTTTCCCTCCTCCACACGCAAGATGGTGTGGTTCACCACCATGGGCTCTTCCAGGTGAGTGGCTGCCTGTCCCCTCCTCTCCCTGTCCTCCCACCCCAGGCTGGCACTTGCTGGGGCCATATCTGTACAGTGAGCAGCTCACCCTTTCGACTCCTTGCATGCAGGTGCATCAGGACCTCCTGGGCCGGCAGGTCTGGAGTGAGGCCGGCTCACCCTGCAGGTCTGCCGCCGTGATGCTTACAGCCAGCAGCAAGGTGCACAGTTCGCATCTTACAGCTTCTCTCTGCAAAGCTGCTTTTTTGACAAGAGGGGAAAGCAGGAAGTCACTTAAAGACCTCAGGCTCTTTCTGCTGTATTGTCAGGAATCAGCCAGGCTGGGATAGTAGGGAGGGCAGTGGGGAAGAACGGGCACTTGGAGCCACCTCAGTGTTCCGGGTACTGATGGCCCTCTGCCTGCCCAGCATACCAGTTTGTTCAGCAAGCGTCCCTGAGCCCCCGTGCTCTGATGTTCCTGGTCCCTAAAGAAGGGTACTCAGCAGCATCTTGCACCCTGAAAAGAGGGCTCCTTGGGGCAGCACTGAAGTTGCGTCTCCGGAAATGAAAAAGCAGCTCAGGTGCCCAGCAGCTCTCCTGTTCAGGACCCAGCAGAGCCTCGGCACTGGCCAGGGCCCCCTTGTTTGGATGGATCTGGCACACAAAAGGCAGCATGGTGTCAGGAGTGCATGCAGTTGTAGAGCCAGCGATCCTGGGCTAGGGTTGTGTGGCCACAGGCAAGTTACTCAGGTCCCCAGGCCTCTGATGCCTCCTGCTGGGGTGAGGAATGAAGGTGCGTGTACAGAGCACCAAGCTGCCCTTTTGCTCTCTCATCCGTGGTTATTTACCGCAATGAAAACTCCTTGTCAGCTTATTTCCAGAAATACAATAAACCCAAATGCCCTGAACCCCCACACATACGCCCACCGAGATCTTTATCTGAGGTTCGCAGTCACAGGCAACTCCATGTCTTTGGGCAGCGCTGGAAATGAGTGTTTCCCCTCAACATGAAGTCAAACTGAGGGTGATTATGATTTCTTAGTACTTTATTTTTGCTAGCTTTCAGGAAAAGACTTTTTTTTTTTTAAGATTTTATTCATTATTTTCAGAGAAAAGGGAAGGGAGAGAGGCGAAGAGGAAGAGAAACATCAATATATGGTTGCCTTTCACCTGCTTCCAGCTATGGACCTGGCTGGAGACCTGGCTTGCAACCTGGTTATGTGCCCTGGCTGGGAATCCAACTAACAACCTTTGGGTTCACAGGCCGGCACCTATTCACTGAGCCACACCGGCCAGGGGTTCTGCTAGCTTTCAAAGCATGGTCTTGGCTCATATCATTTTGGACAAAAGAACCTGGATGATGAGTATTTCTAGAGTTATGTACATGCCAGACCCTGTGTTGGCCCTCTAGGGAAGAGACAAGAGGTGTGGATGGTCAGTCCCCAAGAGTCCCCCAGAGGCTGGGAGTGACCCTGAAGGCCTCAAGCTGGTGGGATGCATGTCCCCATGATGTACCTATCTTCTGTCTTACTCAAAATACATTTTCAGCAAGGAAATGGGTCCCGATCTTACAGCCACGGTGTTGGTAGCAGTGCCCACCTAATGAGCCCTGGCCAGGGCAGACGAGCACTCGGCCATGGCTGTCTTATTCTCAGCAACCTGTGGGCTGGGAGTTAGTGGCTCCCGCCTGCAGAGGAACCAGAGACTGCCCAGGCTCCACGTGTTGGACAAGGTGGAACTTGGATGGACCTAAACCCAGCTGTCAGGCACCAGAGCCTACTCTCTTTTTTTTTTTAAGTTTTACTTATTTAATTTTAGAGAGAGGGGAAGGGAGAGAGAAAGATAGGGAGAGAAACTTCAGTGTGTAGTTGCCTCTCGCATGCCCCCAACTGGGGACCTGGCCTGCAACCTGAGCACGTGCCCTGACTGGGAATCAAACCTGTAACACCTTGATTCGCAGGCTGACGCTCAATCCACTGAGCCACCAGCCATGGCCAGAGCCTGCCTCTTAACCATTACGTGGCTGCCTGGGAGTCCCACTTCCATGTGAAAGCCGTTGTCTTGGACGCACAGAACACTTCCCACCCACCATTTTGGACATTGGAAGGAAGCGCGCAGTGATCATTGCTAGAATCCTGGCGTGTACAGGGCCCTGGATTTATGGCCCATACACTAGGTTCAGGGGGCCCTTTGGCTTTAAATTCCCAGCGCTGATCCAAACCCTTTGCATAGGGATCAAAATGTGAAGCCTCTACTTAAGCTGCTGTAACATCCTCTGCTGGACCTGGTAGTGGCAAATGGAAAGCCAGGCACTGCCGGGCCACCCATAGTCCACGCTGCCCAGGCCTCCAGCCTCCACTGCCCACACACAGGCAGGATTCTTCCAGACTCCTTCACTGCTTTGTGTACAGCTCCGGAGGCACATTCTGAAGCCCCGGCCCCAGCCCCATCTGCCCCCTTGCCTCCCAGGACCGTACCTGTGAAATCGTTGAGGACACAGAATCCAGCCGAATGGTTAAGAAGATGAAGAAGCGCATCTGCCTCGTCCTGGACTGCCTCTGTGCACACGACTTTAGCGACAAGACCGCTGACCTGATCAACCTGCAGCACTACGTCATCAAGGAGAAGAGGCTCAGCGAGCGGGAGACTGTAGTCATCTTCTACGACGTGGTGCGTGTGGTGGAAGCCCTGCACCAGGTGAGGCTCTGCCCCTCAGTAGGCCCTCCTCTGGCCTGAGAGCCGCCTGGGCCACCCTCTGGCTGCTGCTGAGTGGAAGCAGCTCTGTCCCGCCCTCACCCGGATATGCTTGGCAGCTGGAAGTAGCAGAAGGAGGTGGCCTGATGACATGGACACCTGGTGAGGCACTGCGCTGCAGGCCTCAGCCCATCACCCTGGGGCGGGGTGCCTGGACGGGCCGCCGAGCAGCACCCAGGGCAGGGATCCCTAACAGTGGAGAAGCGTCTCCCGTCTTGGTTGATGACGGTGAGATAGCCACTGGGGGCAGCCACAGCCTGTCTCTGAGCTCTTCCTAGGATTGGTGGTGTCAGTACCCCAAGGTCCAGGTGAGGAAAGTCAGGAGAACCTCTTGCAGGCACACTTGTGTGGGCCAAGCCTTCAGACTTGGTCACCAGAGTCATGCGAGCTCATCTCTGATTCCAGATCCAGGCAGGTGCTTGGTTTGGGTTTGGTTTGGATTTTCAATAAGATGTGATAGAGGGGAGAGGACTTGGTTTCCCCATTGGCTGCTGCCCCAAGGGGAGAAGCTGGGAAGCCACCGTGGGCTCAGGGTATTACCCCTTTCGTACACATGGCCAATGAGGCCTCAGAATGGCCCTGGTCTGTCTGTGGCTTATGAATTAAGGCAGAAGCCTAAAAAGACATGTCACAGAGCTCTTTCCTGCCTCACAGGCTAAGCCAGACTCCAGCCCTCATTCACCTTCCTGGTATAAACCATGTGTTTGTTGTCTTCCAGAAAAACATTGTGCACAGAGACCTGAAGCTTGGGAACATGGTGCTCAACAAGAGGTGAGTTCTGCTTTCCTTCTTCTTTTTTTTTTTTTTTTAAGATTTTATTTATTATTTTTAGAAAGAGGGGAAGAGAGAGAAGCAGAGGGGGAGAGAGACATCAATGTATGGTTGCTTTTCACCTGCCTCCAGCCACAGACCTGACTGGAAACCTGGTTTGCAACCTTGTTATGTGGCCTGGCTGGGGAATCAAACCTGCGACCTTTGGGTTTGCAGGCCGGCACCTTACCCACTGTGCTACCAGCCAGGGAGTGCTTTCCTTCTTTCACAAGGCAACCCTGGGGTTGGAGTAGGCTCCTGCTGCACCTGCCAGCTACCCCATGCCCTGCGGTGTTCCCATTTCCCCCTGGCAAGCCCAGGGATGGGGTTGGGGTACCTGCTTCTGTCTTGTGCCTCATGGAATATGATGCTCTCTAGGAGGGAGAGTCTTAAAGGCCACAGATAAAGCTCTGGGAAGAACTTCAGAGATCCTCCCTGGTCCATGTATTGGTCATGCCTAGTGAGGGCTTAGTAAATGACTATAAACATGGACAGACGGGTGAAGGGATGACAGGTGAGCCAAATGGGTCAGGTCCCCAGGAAGGAGACTCAGCTATGCATACAGAAGGTTCACTGAGGGAGCTCTCAGGGAGAAAAGGGTGGGATCAGTCAGAGGGAGCAGCTGAACTGTGGTGCAGTCCTCACAGGGTCTTAAAAGCCAGAGAGCCAGGAGGCCCTTCAGATGTCCCAGATTAAGGCAAGCGGCCGCTGGCCCTGTACTGCAGCTGCAGCCAGCCGCTGTTTTCTTTGGCTAAGGGGACTTCTCAGAGAAGGACACAGTGACACGTGGTCAGAAGCCAACACTCCTAGCGGCAGGGGGAGAGCGTCTTGACCTTGGAGGGGATCTGGGCAGCTCACCCAGCACCCCAGGGTACCAGTGACAGAGGGAGGTCACAAGAGGTCCCAACCTCTAGCTCTCACTCTACTCAGGCAGAGGGTCTGGGCCTCTTCTGAGTGATCTGGGGCAGCCATAGAGGGACACCAACCATGCAGGTGCCCAGGACTGATGGGAAGAGGGCCCACTCTATACACCATTGTCCGAGAAATTCAGGGCGTACCCCCCAGCCCCTCCCATGAGCCTCTCTCTCCCTCTCACCTCCAGGAGTTGAAGAGGGTCAGAGGGGCTGCAAAGGACAGGCAGCCCAAATCTCACAGCAGAAGTGGTGTGGTGGGTGATTTGTTCCATAATGTGGTCACCCACCCAGGAAGGGCACTATCCCTATGGAGTGGCCAAAGCCACAACAGTCACAAGAACAAAGAAGCTCCAGGGAGATGGGCCTCTGGGGAGGGCATGGGGGTACTAGCCTGGGATGCCGTGGGAGGAGCATGCTGCGTCCCGGAACTCACGGTGTGGTTCCGCCAACTGGCAAGCATGCCTCTCTGTCCTGAGGACTAATGTGCAAATGCCTGGAGCCAGTGGAGCCGGTCAGCATGGGGAGATTTGCCAGCCTGACCCTGTTGTGCTCCACAGGGAGGAGAAGGAAGCAGAAATACCTGAGCGTTAGGGGGCCCAGAGGAGCATGACTTTGGGGTCAGACCAGGTTCACAACCTAGGCACTGTCTCTTCGCTATCCTTGAGACCTGAGAGTGTGCTTGTTGGATTACTTATTCATCGATCAATTTGTTCGTGCCTGGCACTTCTGAGCTTTCGCGTCGTCCTCATCAGTGAGCATGGAGACTATTCCTTTCTGCCTATACTGGCCAAGACAGGAAACTGCCTCACTGAGCTCGGCGCGTCACCAGTGCACCCCATGGCAGACCAGCCAGCGCCTGTACCCTTGCTTCCCTCCAACATGGGCCCACTGTTGGGTGCCGAGGGTCCCGTGGTGGGGACCCAACCTGAGGGCAGGTTTTGGCGTGGCCCTCTGCAGATGTTGGGTCAGTCACCGTCCTTCTCTGGACTTCAAGCTCTCTACTCACAGAGAGAGGGCACAGTTTTTGAGCCTTTAAGTCCATGGGCTCTGCAGCCACATGGGACATGGGCTCCGCAGCCTTCCATGGAGCAGCTCATTGGCACTAATGACACCTCGAGGGCTGTTACATGAACTTGCGCCCAGGGCTTCTGGCCCTGACTATCCCAGTGGCCTGGGCCTGTTTGTCTCCATGCTGGGTTTGCTTCTGCCTCTCCCTTGTCTAGGCCTCCTGGGGTCTGAGAAGGCTGTCAGAAGGTCACACTTCTCTTGAGTGACACCGCTGTAACTGCAGCAACTTTGGGGTGTGCATATTTTCCTCAGATTGCAGAGCACCAATGCCTCGCGCAGACCCTGCGTCTCAGCTGCACTCTTTGACTCTGATCATCCCCTTTCTGTGTTGGAGCAGACAGAGGTTCTGGCCACCTCTCACTTAAGTACTGGCTGCTCTGGAAGGGCAGGTGGTATGGTGCAGAGATCTCCACGGACTGTCCGGGTCTGTTCTGCATGTGTCCCTGGCCTGCCCATCTCCTCTCCTCTGGAAGGCATCCATTCTCAGTTAGCCTGAGGAGCTCCAGCCCTTCCTGCCCCGCAGGCCAGGCCTGATACTGGGGAGGTGGGTGGGCAAGGAGGCCTTGTCTTGTCCTCACTGCAGAACAGTGAAGAAGCTGAAAGAAGTGCTTGCCACGCAGCTGCGGTGTCAGGTTCACCCTGCTTTGGAGGAAGGCAAGGGTTGAAGTCTGAAATCCCCTTTTGGGGTTATGTGAGGTTTGCTGTGGGTTCCTCTTCCTTCTTTCTTTTTGGGGAGGCAAGTTGTACATCAAGTTCCTAGAAAAGGAGAAAAACACTGTGGTAACCCAAAGGGCCATAGCTGAAGGGTGACTCACTCAGAGCGGATCCTGCTGACACAGAGCTTCCTCCCTCAGTCCCTCCCTCAGTCCCTCCAAGGCCAGCCTGGGGGTCTGGACTCCCAGGAATCTGTGTGCCACCAGCCAACTTGGGAAATGGTGGCCAGGCAGGGGAGAGTTGTCAAGCTTCAGGAGGTCTTAGCCGACCATGTAGCTTCCTTTAGGGGAGACCTCAGGGTCCTTGGCAGGCAGAGCAGCACGGGCCAGTGGACTGCTCAGCCCTGCAGTTCCGGTGTGTTTCCCTCCAGGCTCCTGCCCTGCCCTGTGCCTGCAGGCTGGCGGGTCCTGCTGCAGAGTTGAGTAGGGAGCTTGGCCACACTGGCGTGTGTGCTCTGGCGCCCATGGTCACCCTGTGGCTCCTCTTCCGCCGCCTCAGACATAACGTCTCTCCCAGGGTCTCTCATTGGTAGCCTCTGTCCACTGTCTGAGGATGACATGCTAATCCAAGTGAGCAGTTAGTAATCAGTGACTATTCACCGTGCCCTGGGCCCAGTGCTTCCCCTGAGATTAAATTATTTCTTGTTAAATCCTAAAGCAGTCTTGGGAGTTGGATACTAGTATTTTCCCTATTTTACAGACGAGGAAATTGAGATTTAGCAAGCTATAAATAGCATGCCCAGGACCCCACAGCCAGGATTGGGACCCAGGAATCCAACTCCCAAGCCCACCAGACTCTCCCCGGAGTGGTTCACCTCCCAGAGAACCCGTGCAGGGTGCGTTGCCAGCTGCCGGGGCCCCTCTGAGCAGGGGGAGACATGTAGTGCTTCTGCTCTGCGGGAACCTTGCCCTGGAGAGGCTGTCCTCGTGGTCAGGACCGTGAACGGGCAGTTCGGAGCTGGAGCCGTCTGCTGTTTGACGTGCCGTGGTCCTTGGCCAAGACCCTTTGCCTGCCCTGTTGGTCGCCAGCTATCCTGGGGGCCACCAGCCTGATTTCTGTGGCATCTGACCGGGCCAGGCCTGTGTGGAGAGGGGAGCCGGCATCTCCATTTAGAACGCAGAGGACAGACTCGCCTTTGTTTTGCACCAAGACCTGTGCCAGCAGAATTCCCCGAGATAGTGAAGGGACCGGGTGCCTCTTGGATGCAGCTCCTGGGAAATTCCACCCTCAACTCCATGTAACCTGCACCTCTGAGCCAACCCCTCCACCCTTGAGGGGTGGCCTGAGGTTCCTTGTGTGGCTTCTCTACCAGCCAGCTGACAGCTGGGTAGTGGCCCCTGCTCATCTGTGGGTAGAAAAGCGCCTTCCTTCACTGGACATCCCCTGTGGGACAAAGAAGCCTTTCCTGGGCCTCTTGGATGGGGCCCCGTCCCCTTTGTTGTAAGGCGTCCTCTCTGGGCCACTTCCTTTTGCTCACACAGTGAGCCTCCTAGAAGGGGTCACAGGCCAAAGCTGTCTCAGCTCAGCTCTCAGGCAGGGAATCCATGCTTCTCTGGGTCAGGGCAGAATCTGAAGTGTGTCAGCTTTGATGGCTAGGAAGGGAGAGTCAGGGGCTGTGCACTCTCAAGGGACGTGGGGCACCCAGGTAGCATCAGTCCCCAGGGCAGGCCCTGGGGTCCTCAGACCTGGGTGTGGCTCCTGCCCAGCTGCTCACCTTGGACATATGCCTGCACTTCTCTGTGCCTTTGTCCCTCCTAGGTTGCTGTGAGGGGGGTGGGAGAGCCCAAGCAGGCACTGAGGCAGGGCCTGCATTCAGGTGCTTAATAAGCGTTAGCTTTTAGAGCTGACGGTGCCGCGATTGATAGCGTCATGGGTGAAGGCCAAAGCAGTGGGCAGAGGGTAGGTTTCACACACTGCTGGACTTCTTCCTTATCAGTAAAGGAGGGAATTGAGCTAAGTTCTCAGCTAGAGGGCAGGTTCATGGCAGTGCCCCTGAAACACTAGCTCAGAGTGGCTCAGATCCCTGCCTGGACAGCTGAGCAGGTGGCAACCAAGAGTGACCGACTGGCCAGGGTCAGCATGTAGCCAAGGGGAGGGCAGCAAGGGCCAGGCAGCCAAAAGGATGTGGTGTGGGCATGACTTGTTTGCTCCCTGGACAAGAGGTGAAGCCAGCAGGGGTGCCTGTGGGGATGGATACCAAGTTGTGTTCACTCTCCACCTCCCACCCCCAGGACACATCGGATAACCATCACCAACTTTTGCCTCGGGAAGCATCTGGTGAGCGAGGGGGACCTGCTGAAGGACCAGAGGGGGAGCCCCGCCTACATCAGTCCTGATGTGCTCAGCGGTAGGTGTGCCCTCAGCGACTTACCTGTGGCCCAGCCGTGGCTGCACTTCCCCTCTGGTCTTAGGGAGGGTGGAGGCTAATCGCCCACTGGTGCATGTTTACTCACTCTCTGGGATGAGTGCTAGGCAGGAGAGATTCCTGGGAGGATCAGTACAGGGCACTTGAAGGATTGCTCAAGGAAGTGACGTTTGAGCTGGGGGGATCAGGACGGTGGGATCGCTGGGCTGTGCGACTGGGTGAGGCTCCAGAAGACACTGCTCAGAAGGTGGGCCTGGGGAGCGGGCCAGGCCCACGGCCTGATGGAGGTCTTACTGAGAAACATCGTTGTCGTTCAAGTGCAAAGGAAGCCCCTGAACAGGTGTTCTCTGTGTGAGAGAACTCACCTTCCAGTGGGGGAGACAGGGAGCAAACAGAGAAAGGGACCCTTCCAGGTTGTGCCACGTGCTAGGAGGGAGTAGTGATGGGGCTGTGGCTGCCTTGTTGGCGCCCATAGCTCACGGGCTGCCTGCTGTGGGAGGCGCCCTGCGGGGGCCTGGGAGCCCACAGTCCGGCAGAGGGAGAGGCCGGCACGCCTGAGGTGGGGTGTTGCCCTGCAGCGCTGGGTCTTGAGAGCAGGAGCAGGGGAGGAAGCAGCCTAGGGAAAAGCCACCAGGACTGAGCCGGTATGGTTTGCTCTGGAAGGTGGGGGGCAGGAGACTGGAGTGAGGCTGGCAAGATGGAGGGATCCCCTGGGTGGGGTTTTAGGCAGGTAGCTGGTAAACTAGGCATCACAGGCCCGTTCCCTTTCCTGGCCCGGAGCTAAGAGCGCTGTGTCCCTGTCCCGCAGGCCGGCCGTACAGGGGCAAGCCGAGCGACATGTGGGCCCTAGGTGTGGTGCTGTTCACCATGCTGTACGGCCAGTTCCCCTTCTACGACAGCATCCCGCAGGAGCTCTTCCGCAAGATCAAGGCCGCCGAGTACACCATCCCTGAGTGAGTCCTGCCTCCCCGGGGAGTGGAGGGGGCCCCGCCACACAGTGAGGCCTGGGGCCCTGGGTCTGAGGCCCAGCACCAGCCCACCCCACCTGAGCCCTCTCTCTTCCCCTCCCGTGTCAGGGACGGGCGGGTTTCTGAGAATACCGTGTGTCTCATCCGGAAGCTGCTGGTCCTCGACCCCCAGCAGCGCCTGGCTGCCACCGACGTCCTGGAGGCCCTGAGTGCCATCATCGCATCGTGGTGAGTGTGCTGGCTCAGGGCAGAGCCTGCCGCTCCACGGGCAGTGCACGTCCTACCCAGAAACAGGGCCTGAGGTTGGGCCTGTTTTTCTGCCAAGCAGAGTCAAATTTCAGACTTTCCCCGTGGGCAGGATCCAGGGGGCCAGCAGCACACAGGGTCTGGCCCCTCCCACCTGCCCAACAGGCCTGGGATGGAGGGGCTCAATCCCACTGAGCTCTTAACAATAGCCTGGGAGGTAGAAATTGTCCCCCCATTATTGGATGGGGAAACTGAGGCTTGGAGAAGCAGAGTTGATCATGTTAGGAAGGGGCTGAGCTGGGACACACACCACCCCCCAGGCCTGTGACCAGCTGAGGCTCAGAGCAGTGGGGACCTGGCCTTTCTGGGGACCAGAGGCTGCGGGCTGCCTGGAGCCAACCTGCTCTGACCACTTTCCCTGCAGGCAGTCCCTGTCATCCCTGAGTGGGCCTCTGCAAGTGGTTCCTGACATCGACGACCAGATGAGCAACGCAGACAACTCCCAGGAGGTGAGTCAGGAAGGACAGTCAGGCCCTTCCCAAGTCCTGGGGGACCAGCTTCCAGGGGGACAGGGGAGCAGGGGTGGAGGTGGCAACTCCCAGTGGACTGTGGGGCCTCCTCAGCTTTGTCCCCAGCTCTTGGGTGGGAAAGGGAGACCCTAGTGCTGGCCCATGCTCCCGGGGGCCCTTCTGGCTCTGAGGCGCGGGAGGGCTGCGGGGCACATGAGGTGGGGCCCCAGCAGGAGCCTGGCAGCGCCAGCCTGGCCCTCCCTCGGCTTCCTCTTCCTGCCCAGCACTCTGCCACTCGCTGGCCCTTTAAACAGTCACATTTCTCTGCCCCTCTGACTCACAGGGTTCTCGCCCAACCTTCCTGCTTTTCATTTTTCAGATGATTCATTTTCTCCCAATTTTCTCCCCTCCTGTTCCCTGCACTGGAGAAAGTGCTGGGCCCAGGGTGGGAACCGAGGCCTGATCACTAGGCCACAGCTGCTGGGTGATCTTAGGGTGCCCCCTGGAGGGCAGAGCTCAGCCAAGCCCAGGGGAGGGATGCTGGCCCTTCCCGCCGGCCCGCCCTGGAGCTCCACAGCAAGCACCCGGCAGGTAGCACCGGGGGCCCCAGCCTGGGACCACAGCAGAGCCTCCTGACCCTTGAGAAAAAGAGTCCCAGGATGGCTCAGCTGCTAAAAATGATCCTCACTGGCACACAGGAATGCCCACCTTATGCAGTCCTGTGTGGCCTGTGTTCCTCTCCCCATTTTGCAAGAGGAAACAGGTTCAGAGAAGTAAAATAAGTTTCCCAAAGTCACACCTCTTGGAAGTAGCGGAATCCAAGTCTGATTCCATAGCCCTGGTTTTCCCTTCTGCTGATTAACGCAGGGACCTACCCTGTTAGTTCTGTCACTGACTGCCTGGGACACGCAGGGGGCTCAGCAGCGGGTAAGATAGGGAAACGTGGCTGCCCAAGTGCAGAGCACCCAGGCCTGTCTTTTAACACCTGCCCTGCCTCGGCCCGCCAGGGCCTTGGATAACCTCTGTGAGGGGAGATCACAGCCCCTGTGCAGGCAAGGAAACTAACCGTGACTCTCCCAAGGTCAGCGAACTAGGGAGGGGGTGGCCTGGAAGGTGAGGTCTAGGTTGGCTGGAGGGCTTCAGAGACCCCGACTCTGCCACCCGCGAGATGGGGGTTCCAGGGTGTGGTGTTGTCTGGGGAGGGAGCCCCTGGAGCCAGTCAGCCTGACCCTGCCGCCTCTGTTCCTCTCCCTCTGTGCCTCCAAGGCGAAGGTGACGGAGGAGTGCTCCCAGTACGAGTTTGAGAACTACATGCGGCAGCAGCTGCTGCTGGCTGAAGAGAAGAGCTCCATCCACGAGGCCCGGAGCTGGGTGCCCAAGCGGCAGTTCGGGAGCGCGCCGCTGGTGCGCCGCCTGGGCCATGATGCGCAGCCCATGAACCCCTTGGACGCAGCCATCCTGGCGCAGCGCTGCCTGCGGAAATAGCAGCCTCGGACGGTACCGGTCCACCCACCACCTCTTCCCAGCCCCCAACCCACACGGGGCAGCGGGGCTGGGCCCTGGAGCGCTGAACTCCCCCAGGCTGCCGCAGGGACAGGCAGGGACAGCCCAGGTCACACATGGGGTCAGCAGAGGTACCAGGAGCTACCTTTTGGAATGATTGCCTGATTGTTTGGTTTTTTTAATCTGAGAAGCCTAGATAACTAATCTGCTTTTAATCATGACGTTTTAATCTACCTCTGTCTCTTTAACCATGCTGTCTCTGGACTGAGTGAGAGGGAGGAGGAGGAGCCCACCCAGCCGCCTGGCCAGGCAGCTACTCCCACAGTCCAAATAAGCTGAAAGCGCAGCTCGCTGCTGGCTACCAGAACGAGTGCCCGCTCCCCACCGCTGCCCCAGGCCCCTCCCGTGGTCAGTTTTCCTCCCTCCCCATCTGGCCCCAGGTTCCTCAGTCCAAGCTTTGGAAAACCTTCACCTCATCCTAAGCGGAATTCAAATATATTTATTTTTATACGGAAACCAACTTCTCTCCCATCACCAGGTGGCTCGGCCCATGGCCACTCCCTGCCCCTCGCCTGGCGAGACAGCAGGGAGTCCGCAGCCCACAGGTGGGCCTCCTCCTCGCCCCCAGGCTCAGAAAGCCCCTTCTTGCCAGCTCCTCTCCACCTCCAGCCCACCGGTCCCCCTTGTTGATGGTGATGGGGGGCCTTTCTCACCTTGGTTCTCTTTCTCCCATCTCAGTAGCTTCTCTGAGGTGCTGTACACTCGCATTAACCCTGGTTTCCTTCCCCAGCCCTCACCGTGGTACCGAGGTGACGCTAACATAGATGTGAAAGAGGTACCTGAGGGTTGGGCTGGGGAGGGGTGCGCTGGGCTCGCCATGAACAGGGGGCTCTGCTTGCACACCCTCTCGCTCCCCACACCCACTCTATGTTCAGAGAACAGTGGGGACTCTCCCTTCCTACCCTTGCCTCATAATGGACGAGGCGTCTCTCCTAGCAGACCCCGGCCTGGGTCCTTCATGGGGCTGCAGGGCTGTGGGAAGGATTGGAGGGGCTGGGGGGCCGTGTCTGGCTTGAGAACAGCCCTGCTGCCCTTTTTGAGCCGAGATTTTGAAGTAGATGCCCGTCTTGCCAGAAATGCTGTTCTCACCAGAATGCCCTCCCCTCCCACGGTCCCTCACTGGACTTGGCCCTGCCCATGCCAAGCAAAGACTTTACTGTGGCCGCCCCATCGGGCCCCCTTGGAAAGGTCAAGCGTTCCCCTCCAGGCAGCCCTGGGCCCTTAGACCCTTCCTGCCTATCCTTGCTCCCAGTGGGAAGGTGACCCAGGTCCGTGTGAGCTGCCTCCCCCCCAAAAGCTGACTCACTGTGAGTGACTTTGGGCAAGTTCCCAAACCTCCTTGTGCCTCAGTTTCCCCATCTGGAAAAAATGGGGCCACCTCTTGCCAGCAGTAGCAGGGCCACCCACATCCCTTCCTCCCCATACCCCCTTCCCAGCACTCGGGCCCCTCGTGCCTCTGCCTCAGTGGGTCTGAGGAGCCCACCTGAGCCCAGCACTTGCTCCCCCCGAACACCAAGCTCTGCCTCTGTCGGCTGCCTGGCCACTGAGAGCCAGGGTCTCATGCTACGGGGTCGAGGGATGTCCTCTCTTCTATATTTATTTCAAAAAGAAGTCTCCTAAGGGAGTAGAAATGCAGTCCGGCCTAGGGCTCCCAGCCCCTGTGACTGTCCTCCTGTGATGTGCCCCTTGCCCAGCAGCTTGCCCAGACCCTCCGGGCCTCCTTGCCATATGTGGTCTTTCTCCTGAAAAAAGCAATATTCTCCAAGTCTGCAAAGCCGTATCAGACAGAGAGGGCCCTTCCAAGGTCAATCCATGTGTCTGACTACACTTCTAACAAAGCAAACAAGAGGAGGTTGGGTCTGCCCTCACGGAGTGTCACATGCTGAGAGAAGTCCAGTTGTAAAGAAACAAAACAAAAAGTCACAAAAAAAATTTGTATAAAGACATATTTTTGTACTACATGGGGACTCTTCCTGCATGTCAGCAATAAAACTTCCTGATCTGGAGCCACCGAGGCCTGTGTCGCCTGCTCTTCTTGCCCTCCTCACCTGCATCTCTGCCTCCCACCAGCCTGGTCTTCCCCCAGCCCCGCCTGGCAGGGAGGGGTTCCTGCAGCTCTTGGCTCTACCACCAGGTGCACTGGACAGGCGACCCCCCCACTCCCCAGCCAGGCAGCCAGCCATAGGCCATCACTGTCCTGCGTGGAGGAGGGGCTGGTCCAGCCTCCTTAAGCGTCCAAGAGGGAGCTCCCTGCTTGACTTGGCTCAGCCAGGGCCTGGGCAGGAAGGAGGTGTCCCAGGGCAGCTGCTGCTTGCGGAGCCTTGAGCCTCTCCCCTGCCAAGCCCCCATCTGGGGTGGGGAGAACTTAACCAGAAACCACCCATGTGCTCACATGCCCATCCAGGGCAGCTGGGGTCAAAAGGGCCAGGCCTGGCCCTTTCCTGAATCGCCTGCTCCTTCCCTCCCCTAGATAGGAAGCCACGGGGCTTCCTTCCTTTCTTCTTTCCTTCCTTCCTTTGCTTAAATTTAGACTACAGATTGAGCATTAGAACATCGAAGCTGAAGGTAGGCTGGCCCCTTCCCAGGCACACGCACAGGGCCCCGGGCAGCCTACTTTGTGTTCAGAAGCTCCACACAGGCCCAGGTCACAAAAGCAGCAGAGACCTAGCCAGGAGGAGCCCCTTGCCAGCCAAATGTCCACTCAGCCATAGCAGGTAGCAGCTCTTCAAGATGTGGGGAGGCCCTGCTTCTGCACAAAGACCTCAGAGCAGACCCCCAGGCCCCACATCCTCATCTTCACCCCACAGTCCCACACCTACTCCAGCATCCACGTGAATCCCCATCTTCCTGGCCACTCCCAAATCTATAGAAGTTTTGCCAATTCCATGTAGCCCACACCCTACCTGTTGTGCTGTCCTGGATGCGTCATGGCCAGAAGGGACCACATTGCCAGCCCAGCACCACCCATCTCAGGCTCTTCCAGCAGCCACCCCTGGGCCTGCCTCCATCTTCAGCCTCCGTCCTGTGTCCACCCACCTGCTCAGCCTCTGTTCTGGGCATGGCACCTCCTAAGCATCTACAGGTGTCAGGCTTATTTTCAGCAATACCCAAGGTAGCAAGCTGCATGTGGCCAGGGACCCCATTTTGCACCTAGAACTATCCTGGCACGGAGCTCGCACACCAAAACTCGGTTTATTGAGCAAAACTTCCCAGATCACGCTCACCAATTTTTATAGCAAGCCCCTGAAGCAAAGGAAGAGAGAAGGGCCAGGCACGTGGGTATGATCAACAGCCTCCTATGCTCCTGAGAAGTCAAACAAGAACCAAGAAGTTGCCATCAGCTGTAGCCACGGCCTTGTCTCCATGCGCTGGGGGCGGGAGTGGGGAGTAGCTTTGGAGAGAAGCCAGCCGGCTGCCCGGCCACCTGAAGTGGGAAAGGAAGTGAGGAAATGGCGTCTCTCTCTGACGGAGTTAGTCAGGCTTCCAAGCCAAGTCAGCCATGATGTCGAGTCTCCCACACCCCATAGGCTGTCAGCCACTTCTCACAGCTCCCTGCCCACCACCCCGTTTGCCATCTGAGCCCCATTCTCTGGCTTCTGGGCCTCCCCTGTTCCCTGTGACAGCCCAGCCACACGGCAGCCTTTTAAAAATCTGGGTTTTTTCCCTCTCCTACTTACACTCCTCTGATGGCTTCTGTCTCAAGCGGGTCAACATCCAGAGTCCAGTCTGAGGCCCTGAAAGCTCTGCACCACAAGGCTCTAACCTGGCTGCCTCTAACTTCTCAGACCTGAGCCCTTCACTCACAGCCGGGCTGCAGCCTCATTCCGACCAAGCCAAGCACAGCTTCCGCAACAAGGCCTTTTCATTGGCTGTCCTCTCTAAAAGGCCCTTTCCCACATATTTGCATGGTTCCCTCTCTCCCTACCTCCCCTCTGTTCACCTCCTCCAGGAAGCCTTCCCTGACGGGATACACCTGGTCTCTAACCCCTTACCCTGCTTTATTCCTCATGGTGCTTATCACAGCCCAAATTAGATCATCTATTTGACTATTGATTACACCTGTCTCCCCTAATTGACTGTTGAGCTCCAGAAGGGCAGGAATCTACTCTAGGCCTATGTGGGGCTGGCGGACTTGGGAGCTGGTCCTCACAATGCCCAGGGGCAGGGGGTGCTGCTGGTATTTAGAGGAGGGGGCGGGGGCAGGCACTCCAGACAATCCCTCGAGGAAAGCGGAGTCTACATCCTGTATGACACGAGTAAAAACTTGTTTATAATCGCCAGAGCCAAGAATCTTAACTCCACTTTACACGTAAACACAGAGCACTTCTGTATACACAACACAGACTGAATTTTCAGGGACTGCAACTACTGTGTCAAGTGGAGGGAATTTGTACCTTGTTTTCTCTGGTATTTGACCAAGCATTCTTCGTTTCAGACACAAACACCTCCACAGTGTCCCTGTGTCAACCTGCGCTCATAGCTGTCACCGGCCCCACACACTTCACAAATACCATTGATTTCTTTTATAAGACACCTGTGTATGCAGATACGTGCGTGTCTTTTAAATTAGGTGTGGAGGGAGGTACATTAGCCATAGATTTCATTCAGGAGCATACAAGGAGCAACACAAGGAATTGTGACTCGGCAGCTCTGGGTCTGACCGGGCGGCTAACGGTGACCTGTGGGAGATTGGCTGGGAGCATGGGCTCTGAAGTTCAAATTCAGGCCCCACCCCTTACATCTGTGTGACCGAGCGTATGTTACTTAACTTCTCTGAGCTTCACTTTTCTCGTCTCCAATATGGGAGTCACCCTACAAGCTCCATGGTTATCGGGAGGATGTGAGGGGTTGAGACAGCAGAGTGCCAATTCAAGCAAACACAGGGCTGGCTGCCCGCCACTGCCAAAGCCAGTACTTGGGAGGCGGGTAGAGGAAAGGGGTTTATTCAGATCTGGCCATGCGGAAGATGGGGGACTCAGGTCAAAAAGCTCCTCTCCTAGGGCCCTGGCTGGTGTGGCTCAGTGGATGGAGTGCAGGCCTGTGAACCAGAGGGTCACCGGTTTGGTTCCCAGCTGGGGCACATGCCTGGGTTGCACATGAGAAGCAACCACACATTGATGTTTCTCCCCTTCTCTTCCCTCCCTTCCTCTCTAAAAATAAATAAATAAAATCTTTAAAAAAAATAAAAATAAAAAGCCCGTCTTCTAGGAACATAGGGGACTCCGGTCTCAAATCCCATCTCCTGGGAGGGTGGGGACTCAGGTCACAGAGGCCACCTCCCCCTCTGGCTGGAGGCAGAGGGATTTATACGGAGGGAGAGGGGAACAGAACAAAGAGATCGAGGGAGGGGTATGAACCCCTCTCTACGTGCAGACCAATACAGTCCATTCTGATAAGGTGAGTGACGGTCCGGTGTACATCACCCTGAGTTAGTCATCCTGGCTTCCCATCCTTTAGGCTTAATGTCATCCTGGCTCCTTGGTGGAAGGTCAGCAACTCCGCCCAGGGCTGGGAAGCCTGAAGGCCATAGTCTGTATCTTCTGAAGTTAGTTCCTAGGAGTCATACAAACATGCTATTCATCTACAAGCTAGGTATTAGCCAGAGTCAGCACTGAGAGAAACAACGTCAAAGGAATGGTGGGATGGGTTACTATTCCCACTGTTACACCAGGTACGAGGATGGTTCTCAGTAGCAATTACTATTATTCATTTTGCAAACCCTCACACTGCCCTCTTCCCAACAGCTGCCCCTGGTGCTGAGGAGGCACACAGAGGCCTAGGCCTGTCTTAGGAGCCCTTGAGTGAGTCCTTTTCTTCCCTCCATCCAAGACCTAGGCAGCCTCTTACCACCCCCCGGGGAGTGAGGTCCCCACGCTGGGAACAGAGCAGCCAGGGAAACAGCGCAGCTGGGGCCAGCCCTCGGGTTGGCTGCCCGGGAAGGGCGTGGTCGGCTTCACGTTAGGCCCTGAACATGCCAGCCGCCTGAGCCCCACCCACCAAGAGGCTCTGGATCTCTCCACCTCCTAACTTCGCATCAACACCTGTCTTTCTCACGTTTCATCTTAAGATCACTCTCTCTGCCCCCCAAGGTGACTAATCTGTAGTCTCTCAAACAGACAAGAGGGCAGAGAGGCTGCCAGCAGTGGGCAGGTGGGCAGGCAGCAGACCAGTCCTAGGCCAACAGCCAGGGAGGAAAATCAGCAGGTGGATCTAGGGGATGGGAGCCAGGCAGGCAGGTGACAGACATGCAGAGAGATCCCCATCAGCACACCCAGCACACTGGGAAAACAGGTGGCTGGGCAGACCTACAGACCGGCCGCCAGCAGGGAGAGGCAGGTAGAAAGGCAGATAGGCAGGTGGCCAGGAGGTCATGTGGACTGTGCAGATGGCCACGTGGGCCAAAGGCTGCGGGCATCTCCCCTGGGGCCTGTTGGAACAGCCTACAGCTGCTTCTAACTCTCCAGAGTAAGGCGGCCACTTCTCCCAGCTGTCCTGCCTTAGCCATTTGCCTTGCCCTCCCATGTGTCCCTTTCTGAAGGGACCAGCAACCATCACAACCCCCACTCTGCTGCAGCATAGCCAGCTGCTTCACCAGGGCTGTCACACCTGACCCCCTCCAGACACATGTCACACACCAACCCAGACCCCTTTGTCTGTAGGTAGAGATACCCAGAGGTGTGCGCAGCACAGAGATGTATGAAACAGCTTAACACAAACATATGCAAAAATCTTATAACCCCCACACAGACAGGCAAACACACACAGGACCAACACATGTTTGTGCCATACAGAGGCACACAGCCAAGCACCCAGGGTCCCACAAGCATAGCCACAACACGTACGAATCTTCACATGGATAGGAGGCATTTAGCATGCTGATACAACCATGGAAACCCAACAATATCCCAGCTAGTGGTGAGCCTCTGGCTTCACCTTCACCTCTCAGCCCTTTTTTTTCTTTTAAGATTTTATTTCATTATTTTTAGAAAGAGGGGAAGGGAGAAAGGCAGAGAGGGAGAGAGACATCAATGTATGGTTGCATTTCACCTGCCTCCAGCCACAGACCTGACTAGAGACCTCAGCCCAATTTAATATGGCAGATGGCATCCTGGTCCTGGCCAGGTCTCCCCCTTTTCCCCCCTCCCCCACCATCATCTTTCTTGACTGGACTCCTCCACTGGACCCTCCACTGTTGGAGCATCCAGAGTTCAGGCTTTACCCTTTTCTTCTCTCCCTGCCCCCTGGGTGATCTCGTTTGCTCCCAGGGTGTTGGGGTGTTCAATCCATCTTAGGTGTTGAGGACCCACACACACTTTGCCAGCCCAGACTCCTCAGGGCTCTGCCTGCCTGTCCGAAATTTCCACTGGAAATCTTCCAGACACCTCAAATCTATCTCTAGTGAAACTCGGATTGCCCAAAACCTGCTTTCCCACCTAAGCTTTCCTCGGGTGTTTGGGCCCAAAACCAAGCCACTGTTCTGTATTCCTCTTTCCCTAGTGCCCGCATCCCGTGCAGAAAGTCCTCGGGACACTCCCTCATGCAGCTCCTCTGCCGCTGCTGGCCTGCCCGGCTGTCAGCCTGTTCCTGGCTCTGCTTCCACTCCCACCCTGCACGGCCAACCCCACACTCCAAGGCCCTACAGGGATCCCCCCAAAGCGTGTCACCAAACCATGCCACGCTCCTGATTAAAACTCCAGGGGCTCCCCCTTGATGCTCACAACATCAAAGCTCCTCCACAGGGCCCTCATCCTCTTCCTAGTCACCCCATCGTCCCCTCGTGCCCCTCTGCCCCTGGGACAGGTGCCCTGGACGCTCTGTCCCAGATCCCGGCATGGCTGCGGCTTTCATCTCGCTCTCCCCTCAGAGGGTCCCCTGCAGAGCCGCCCAGGTGTTCTCTGTCCCGTTTCTCAAATCCATCATCCTCTGAGCACTCAGCAGCAGTCAAGAGCCTCTCCTTCAGGTATTGTCTGTCAGTCCAGCTTAGTGTCGGCTCCATTAGGGTGAAGATTCGTGTCTGTAATGTTCACTGCTGAACCCCCGTTAGGAGGGAGGGCTGGGCAGAGAGTGCTCGGCCGGGATGTATGGATCTGTACACAGACATGCCCAGCCCCACAAAAATACTGAGTAGCTACAACATGAAAATAGACACAAATATACAGATAAGGGCAGAAATAGGGCCACATGCTCACAGAACAGACCAAACAGCCACAAAGACACCCAGGAGTCCCTTCCCCTCCCCCAGGGGAGCCAGTCCTAATCCTTTTCGCATCTACATCTGCCCTCTGCTTGAACCCCATCTCAGGACTTGGAGTGGGGGGTCTCCTGCCTGGGCAGAGAGGGGGTCATTGGCCCACAGGCCTCAGGCAGCGCCTTCAGCTATGCCTGCAATTTCCTCTCCCCCTTCCTTCCCTCCTCCTCCCTGAGGCTCCCGCCAAGAAAGCCTCCCCCTCACCCCAGCCCCAGCACAGGAAGGGGGGCCCACAAGGCAGGGCTGGGATCTGTGCAGGAAGACCCGGGCCCACACACTGATCACACTGCATAGCGCACGCGCAAGCCCTGAGCCCATGTAGGAATGCATGTGCACAGGCAGGGTTAGACTGAAGGGAATGGCATTTTTGCTGTGCACTCTGGTGCAGAGCACAGAGGGCCTCAGAGGCCCCAGGCTGGGTTCTGCAAGGCTGGCCTGGGCCTGGCTTGAAGCCTGAGTCCAGCATTCATTAACCCTGCTGACCAGCGCTCCTCCAGCTGGACACACGCGCGCCTGGGCCCTGGGAGGAGGGGATGTGTCCCTTCCCGTGGCTTGTGGGTTGAGGGTCTGGCTGAGCACTGGCATCTGGACTGAGGGAAAAGCAGGCCATCTTCCCTGGGTGAGGGAGCCTTCTGGGAGGGAAGGCAAGGCATAGGACAGGGTTAAGAGCTCAGCCAGGCTCTAGGGTCAGATAGCAGTGGGTTCAAACCCTGACCTTTAGGTCTGGTGGGGTTTTTCAGTCTCTCCCTGACTCAGTTTATATATCTGCCAAGTGGGGACAATGACTCCACATTATAGGATTATTAAAAAGAAGGGTTAAATAAAAGAATATTGTAAAGGCTTTAGCCCTTTGACTAGAACCTAGGCAGAACTCCATCCTCACCATTATTATTGTTGTTATTCGTAGCCGGGGGGCGGGACCCTGGAACTCGCCTCCCCTGCGGTTTCCTGTGGCGGGGATAAGACGCCCTGCAGGCCTTGCTCCCCTCCTCTCTCCGTCCTCTGCCGGCCCTTTCCCTCCCCGCTTCCCCCGCCCCGCCCCGCCCCGCCCTCCTCTTTCCTCCGAGGAAACTTTCCGCCGGCTGGTCCATCGGCCGTGTCCCGCCCGCGTCCGGCCGCGCTGCCGGCCTGGGAGCCTAGCCGATCGCGCGGCTGGGCAGCGGGCCGGGTGTGTGAGACCGCCAGAGGCGCAGGGCCGCCCCTCGGAGAAACGGGGCGCTGACGGTGAGTGAGCCCGGGCCTGCGGGCCAGTGGGTCCCAGGGGACAGGCGGGTGGGCGAGGGAGGCGGCCTCCCCTAGCAGACGGAGCGCGCCCAGGGAGAGCGGGAGGCATCCGTGATTCTCCAACCTCTCGCCCCGGGGGCAGCGAAACTGGACCTCTTTTGGGGACTTCACAACGGGGCGGAGCCTCCAATAGCCCACTTCCTGACCCCCAGATTGAAGGGGTGTTCTTCCTCAAGGGTAGGATCCCCAGACAGGGCCCAAGTCTGCAACGAAGAAGTCAGGACGGCGTTCTTCCCAGGGAGGACCAGGGGCTGCCCTTCCAGGGAGAGGAGCTACCCCCAGGGGAAAGCGGGGTCAGGGTGCGTTTGAGGCTGGGGACTAGGATCTGATCATGCCGACCCCTCAGGCTGACGGGGGAGCTGCCCCTCCAGAGCAGCATGGATGCCTCCAGAAGGGACATGGAGTTGCTCAGCAACAGCCTGGCGGCCTACGCACACATCCGAGGTGAGGGTGGCGGGGGAATGTACCGCTCCGTGCCCCTCCACGGCCCCATTATGCCCTTCCCCCCTCAACTCCACTGTTAGAATCGCTCCCCACCTCCGCTGCTAGTCGCCTACAGCCAGTTACCGCCATCCCTCACTGCCCCCCACCGCCCGATGGCGGCTATCGATCGCCCTTCGAAATAGGGGGGAGTGCCCTTGTCCCCCCAACCTGGAGTCTTTTCGAGATGGAATGGCTCCCACCCACCAGGGCCTCTCCTTGACTTCTGCCCTCTGACCTCCAGCTAACCCCGAGAGCTTAGGCCTCTACTTCGTGCTGGGCGTCTGCTTTGGCCTGCTGCTAACCCTGTGCCTGGTAGTCATCAGCATCTCCTGCGCGCCCCGCCCGCGGCCACGGGGACCCGCGCGCCGCCAGGAGCCCTGTAGCACCCTGGAGGCGGAGGATGAAGACGAGGACGAGGAGGACACGGTGACGCGACTGGGCCCCGACGACACGCTGCCTGGCCCGGAGCTGTCCGCAGAGCCCGATGGGCCCCTGAGCGTCAACGTCTTCACTTCGGCGGAGGAGCTGGAGCGGGCGCAGCGCCTGGAGGAACGCGAACGGATTTTGCGGGAGATCTGGCGCACCGGGCAGCCGGACCTGCTGGGCACCGGCACACTGGGACCCAGCCCTATGGCCACCGGCACCCTGGGCCGCATGCACTATTACTGACCCGCCTTGGTCCCGCCGCAAGGCGCTCTAGGTACTGGACGGGCACCTGAGCTCGCAGCTGCGGCGGTGCTAGGTCGGCCCAGCCCCCAGCCCCCAAGGTGCTACTGGGCGGCATCCCCACCTCTGGGGCGCCCATCCCAGTCCTGCCTCTAGGCCCCGGGGGGGAGGGCAGGACACAGGGTCTCCACCCCCGCTCCCGGGACGGTTAAGAGGTGAAGTGACCAATGAAAGCTGCATTCTTACTGACTCAGTCTCCCTCTGTTACCCCTGCCTCCGGCGTTCCACAGGCTCCTGTCCTGCTGGGGCCCCCGGGGCTAAAACGGCACAGGACCCCTTCATCAGGCTAACCGCCTTCATCACCCCGTTCTCACGGGGTGCGCTCACTTCACAGAGGGCCAAAAGCACACTCCCCGCCACTCGAATTCCTTGCTCACAAATGCATTCCTTGCTGGCTTGTGCCTGGACGCACGTCGCCTGTCCCTACAAATGCCCAGGGTTCACGCATCACTGCAATCACACGCGCACGGCCTCCCGAGCTGACCTTGACGCTAAGGTGCCATCAGCCCCAGGGAGTCCTGAGCGGAGGGACAGTGGGGCCAACTGGGAGGGGTCCAGGGATGCAAGAGGGGCTGCGGGTTCCTCGCGCACAGCTGGGTCCCGGAATCCAGCCGCAGGCAGGGCCTGACCCAGCCTGAGCCTGGGCCCCTCCTGCCTGCTGGCGTCGGAAGGAGACGCCCCCTCCACTCCAGCACCGTCCCCCATCCGGTGGGTAAAAATAGCCTCGCGCAGGCCTTGGGAACCGTAATGAGAGCCACATGTTGGCCAGATGTGCCAGGGAGAGACCTCCGGGAACGCCGCGCGCCAGCCGGGCCGCCCACCGCCACGGCCCCGCCCCCGCGCAGACCAGGCGGGCAGTTCGTGCGTACACGGCAGACTTTACTTTCTTGGGTTTCCCAAAGGCGTGTGCAAGGATGTGGGTGGCCGGAGCGGACTTCCCTTCAGGCCCCACTGCGGCCCTTCCCGGCCCCGCCCCCCTCAGTGTGTTTCCAACGGAGCAAGGCTTGAGCCCGGGGTCCCCGATTCCTGGGTCCTCTGCTTCATCTGAACCTAGTGGGAAGGCGGCGTCAGGGGCGGGCCCGCCACCAGCCCCTCCCTGCCGGGGTGTACACCGCACCCACCTCCAGCAGCTTGCGCTTCTCCCTCTCACTCTTCAGCTCCTCCCAGATGTCCGTCAGCTTTCCCCTGCGGAGAAGAGAGCGAGGAGGGGACAGGGGCGGGCTGGCTTCGAGCTCCGCCCCCCTGCCCGCCTCTCTCCCACCTCTTCCTTGCCCCTCCCCCTACTTACTCCAGCTGCACCCCCATCTGCTCCAGGGCCCTCCTTAAAGCGTCCACCTCGCCCTGCAGCCTCGTTATGTCGCCTCTGTCACTTTTGCTGCCTCTGGGATTTTGTGGGACCAGTAAAGGGAGGGTGGGAGTCTCTTGCGGGTCTGGAGTCGGCTTGATAGCTTGTGGAAGTTTTTGAGCAGGAGCTGCCTCTTTTGGGGGTGCCTCCTCTTTGGGTGTCATCTCCTCTTTTGTAGGTACCTGCTCCAGGGTGGTGGCGGCCTCTTCCAGGGGGTGGGCCTTCTCAAGGGCAGGCGTGGACCCTGGCTTGGCCTCAGACTGGTGTGCAGAGCTGTCCCTCTTATCCAGGGGATGTTTTATCACGTATTGGGGGTGTTCCTTGGCCATGTGGACCTCCTCTTGGGACTGGGCCTTACTGACCAAGAGGGACTTGCCTGTGGGCGGGGTTGCCTCCAGAGAGAAGGCATGGAGCTGAGCACCACTGTCCCCGTCCGAGGCCTCTGCAGACAGCATCTGATCCGGGGTGGGCGCCTTTTCTAGTGTGGAGGCCTCATCCCCAGGGGGAGCCATCTTTGAGGCAGGGGTTTCATCTTCAGGTAGGACACCTAGAGCAGGGGCCTCATCCACCAGAAAGACCCCATCTGGGCTGGGGGCCTTGTCCTCTAGAGTTGGAGTCTCATCTGGGTTGGGGGTCTTATCTGGAGACAGGGTCCTCTGTGGGGTGGGGGCCTCATCTGGAGACAGGGTTTTCTTTGGGGTGGGGGTCTTGCCCAGAGTAGGGGTTTTATTCACAGGAGGGGCTTTTGTTCGGCTTCTGCGTTCTTCTTCCTGTGGGGATGGGGGGAAGGTCTCAGCTGAGGGCTCCCTTTGGCCTGGGATCCTTCACCCTCACACACCAAACTGGGAAGCGGACTCCACTTAGTGGTTCCCCACTCCTTCACACTGCGGGCCTCTCACCTGACTAGTTGCAGATTGCTTCCGGGAAGCCTGGGTTCTGGTTTGCTTGCTGCCTGGGTAGCCCGGACCCGCACTGAGGGGGCTGCCACTGGGGCCTGTGAGAGCACACCATCAGGGGCCCAGGCCTAGCAGGACGCTGAGTCTCTCCCCATCTCTGTCCCCACGTCACCCCACTGAGGGAGGCAAGCCTGACTTACCTGAGTGTCGGGAAGGGTGCTTCTGTCCATCTCTCCCACGTGTCCAAGATGGCCTGCAACATACCCCCATCAGACCCAGGCAGCATAAGGGCACAGAACAGTATGTCCTTTGTACCCTCATCCTTCCCCCAACCCCACCCAGCTCCTTACTTAGCTTTGCTGGGCCCAGGGTGGGCTGTCATCAGCTTCTTGACTGCAGGAAGGGCTGTTTTGGGCATCATCCTTTTTGGTTCCTTAATAGGAGCTGGGAGGGAAGAGAGGAGTGCAGCGTTTGTCCTCAAGCACCCATGCAAGAATCACTGGCGCTGCCCTGTGCTGTGCACAGGGATGAAGGACAGAAGATGAATCGTTATTAGCTCTGGTTCTTGGGAGCTCTGGGAAAGCTGATCTCCCTCAGGCCACACAGGCATAAAGGATGGTGGGAGAACCCCATAAGAGAGCAGGTTTTTTCTCCATGCTTTTCTGAGGCCTGCCCTACTTAGTGCCAGGACTGGTCCGGGCTGCGTCCCTGTCCTGCACCAGGGCAACATCTTCCAGTTCCCCCTCCCTCAAACTTTCTTTGACCTGCCCTCTCATTTACTCCCTAAGAGACCAGACTCAGGCTCACAGGTAATAATCACCAAGAAGCCAGCAAGTCCAACATTTCCATTTTGACCTCCTTCCTCTTCCTTGAACGGCAGACTCATATCCCACTGTCTTCTCAGTATTTGCACTTGTGAGAGCTAACCGGCATCACACACTCAACGTAACCAAGATGTACCGCTTGCTTCCCAACCTCCTTGCCCCTTGAAGCTGCCCCTGTCCGCATCTCACCCATTTGCCCACATGCTCATGTGACAAAATAAGGACTGACCCTTGATGTCTTCTATACTTTATGCTGCACACATCCAGCCCACCAATGAATCCTGCCTGCTCTATCTTTATTTTTAAATTTTTTTAATTTTTAAAAAGTTGTTTTATTATCACGTGACTATTCCATTCCCATTGAAATGCTCACAATTGAATTTTTAAATTTTACTTAATGTACAAAGAGCCAGCCATTCTGCAGTAAGGTAGATGGCTCAAACGACCCATTCACAGAAGTTCACTTAGTCCAACTTAATGAAGCCTATGTCCTTGGCGCTGACGGAAACCCTGGCGGCACATATTCAGGCCGTACTTCCGGATCAGACCGTGCTGGTTTGAGCAGACACCACAAAAACCAGCACCCCGGCCGAACTTTCCCATGGCTCCCATAGAGCCGCTGGTGACCCATCTTGCTCTCTCTGCGGCAATGAGGTAAAAGGCTGCCTGCTCCATCTTTAAAACATGCCCTACATCCGACCTGACGGATGGCACAGTGCATAAGGTGCCGCCTGTGAACACAAAGCTCCCTGGTTCAATTCCCAGCCAGGGCACATAATCAGGTTGCAAGCCAGGTCTCCAGCCAGGTCTGCAACTGGAGGCAGGTGAAAGGCAACCATACATTAATGTTTCTCTCCTTCTCTGCCTCTCTCCCTTCCCCTCTCTCTAAAAATAATAAATAAAATCTTTTAAATAATTAATTAAAATTAAAAGGAATAAAATACACTGCCAAATCATTGAACTTTAAAAATAGTTTTTTAAATATTACTTTTTCATGAAAGAAATTGATGTAAAGAGACCATATGTCTTATATTCTATCAAGTATATTAAATGTTAACAAAGGTCTATAGAGACTAAGTAGATTAGTGGTGGTCTAGGGCTGGTCAGCGGGAGAATGAGGGGACGGGGGCGGGGTGAGGGCTACAAAGTACAAGATTTCATTTGGGGAAGATGAAAATGTTCTAAAATTGTGGTGGTGTTGGACAACTCTATAAATATACTAACCATCACAGAGTTGTATATTTTGAGTGCATTGTGTGAATTTTAACTCAACAAAGCTGTTTTCTTTTTCTTTTTCTTTAAAAAAAATGGTAGCAGGGTAGATTTGTTCCACAAATCATAATTTGCTAACTCCTGGTCTAAACACTCCAATTATAAGGCAGAAATTTGAGGCAGGTGAGAGGCAACCATACATTGTTGTTTCTCTCCCTCTCTGCCTCTCTCCCTTCCCCTCTCTCTGGAAATAATAAAAAATAAAATCTTTAAAAAAAAAAAAGGCAGAAATTTCCCTGGCTGGTGTGGCTCAGTGGATTGAGTGCTGACCTATGAACCAGAGTTGCCAGTTCCAACTACATAATGTGTACAACACATTAAAAAACACAAATAGGTTTTGACAATAAAAGATTGGGGATAAAAGGCCATGGCTGGTGTGGCTCAGTGGATAGGTGCCAGCCTGTGAACCCAAAGGTTGCTGGTTTGATTCCCAGTCAGAGCACATAACCAGGTTGCAAGCCAGGTATCCAGCCAGGTCCGTAGTTGGAGGCAGGTGAAAGGCAACCATATATATATATATGGTTGTTGTTTTTTGTTTTTTTTTTTAAGATTTTATTATTTTTAGAGAGGGGAAGGGAGAGAGGCAGACATGAGAGAAACATCAATGTATGGTTGCCTTTCACCTGCCTCCAGCTACAGACATGGCTGGAGGCCTGGCTTGTAGCCTCATTATGTGCCCTGGCTGGGAATCGAACCAGCGACCTTTGGGTTCGCAGGGCAACCATATATTGATGTCTCTCTCCCTCTCTGCCTCTCTCTCTTCCCCTCTCTCTAAAAATAATAAAATCTTTTTTTAAAGAGTTTATTTATTTATTTAGAGGTGGGAAGCGGGGGAGAATGGGAGAGAAACATCAATGTGTGGTTGTCCCCAACTGGGGACTTGGCTGCAACCCAGGCATGTGCCTTGACTGGGGATTGAACCAGCGACTCCTTGGTTTGCAGGCCGACACTCAATCCACTGAGCCACACCAGCCAGGGCTAAAATCTTTTTTTTTTAAAAAGGAATACAACTACCTTAAAACTAAAAATAACCAGAACTACCAGAAAATCAAACTTCATGGAAGTTCAACAAGGATACAAAGAAGTAAGCCTGGCTGGTGGCACAGTGGATAGGCGCCAGCCTGCGAACCCAAGGGTCGCTGGTTTGATTCCCAGCCAGGGCAACATAATTAGGTTGCAAGCCAGGTCTCTAGCCAGGTCTGTAGCTGGAGGCAGGTGAAAGGCAACCATACATGGACGTCTCTCTCCCTCTCTCCCTCCCCCTCTCTCTAAAAATAATAAAATTAAAATCTTTAAAAAATCATTTATAAAAAAGAAACTTTGCAGGCAAGAAGGGGCTGACAAGAAGTATTCACAGTGATGAAAGGCAAGGACCTACAATCAAGATTACTTTACCCAGCAAAGCTAGCTTTTAGAATGGAAAGGCATGTAAAGTGCTTCCCAAACAAAGTAAAGCTAAAGGGGTTCATCATCACCAAACCTTATTATATGAAACATTTAAGAAAAAGAAGCTCAAAACTATGAATAGTAAAATGAAAACAAAAATATAACTATCAACAAATAAAACTAAGAAAACAAACTAAGCAAACAACTGGAAATACGAACAGAATCATAGGCATGAGGATCATTTGGAGGGTTATGAGCTGGGAGGAGGAAGGAATAGAAAGGGGAAAATGGCCCTGGCTAGTGTGGCTCAGTGGATTGGCACGTGCTTGTGAACCCAAAGGTCGCTGGTTTGATTCCCCAGTCAAGGCACATAACCAGGTTGCAAGCCAGGTCTCCAGCCAGGTGCTCAGCTGGAGGCAGGTGAAAAGCAACCATACATTGATGTTTCTCTCCCTCTCATCCTCCCTCCCTGCCTTTCTCTCTGAAAATAATAAATAAAATAATTTTTTTTTTAGAAAAATAAAGAGAAGAAAAAGAAAGGGGAAAATGGTGCAAGGATCAAGAACCATAATTGGTAGGAATAAAATAGAGGGATGTTAAGCATGGTATAGGAAGGAAGAAGCCAAAGAACCTGCTTGAGTGACCCATGAACATGAAATAAGGGGGGTATTGCTGAAGGCAAGGGGAGTACCAGGTGGAGAGGGACAAAAGGAAAAATATTGGAACAACCATAACAGCATAATCAATAAAATATATTTTAAAAAATAAATGAAAGAAGCTGTAGCTGCAGATACAGATGAGACTTGAAAGATTCTAAGAGGTCCTGGCTGGTGACTCAGTGGATAAGGCGCTGATCTGCGAACCCAGGGATTGCTGGTTCAATTCCCAGCCAAGGCACATGGCCAGGTTGCAGGCCAGGTTGCAAGCCAGGTCTCCAGCCAGCTCTGTGGCTGGAGGCAGGTGAGGGGCAACCATGTGTTGATGTCTTTCTCCCTCTCTGCCTCTCTCCCTTCCCCTCTCTCTAAGAATATTAAATAAAATCTTACAAAAAAAAAAAAAAAAAAAGATTAGGCCCTGGCTGGTAGCACAGTGGATAAGGCACTGGCCTGCAAACCCAAAGGTCACAGGTTCGATTCCCCAGCCAGGGCACATAACAAGGTTACAAACCAGGTCTCCAGTCAGCTCTGTGGCTGGAGGCAGGTGAAAAGCAACCATACATTGATGTCTCTCTCCCTTCCCCTCTTTCTAAAAATAATGAAATAAAATCTTTAAAAAACAAAAAAGACTATAAAAGAATATTATGAACAACTTTACACAAATAACTTATTCAAGAATGTAGCCATGTTTTTGACCAGCCACTGTTAAGTAGGACCAGGAGACAAATGTGATCTGTACAAGTCTCTTAAGTGTGAGATTTCTTTTCCTCTGAGTTTCAGAGTGAAACCATTTGAAGGGCAATTGTACATGGGTCTTTGCAGATGTAATCAAATCAAGATGAGGTCACCCTGGATTAGGGTGGACCCTAACCCATGACTGGTGTTATTAGAAGATAGAAGAAACTTGGACACACACATAGGAACAAAGACCATGTAAAGACAGAGAATGGAGTGATGCAGCTACAAGCCAAGGATTGCTAGCAACAATGTCCAGAAGCTAAGCAGAGACAAGGAAAAGATTCTTCCCCTAAGCCTTCACAAAAACATGACCATGCCAACATGGAGGCTTGATTTCAAATTTCTATCCTCCAGAAATGTGAGAAATTAAACTTCTGTTGTTTTGAGAAGAAGAAAAGAAAGGACAGAATTTTAGCTAGGCTCATTTATAACTATTAAAGACATTTAAATAAATTTTTTCCCATGATGGGGGAAAAAAAAAAAAACAGGCAAGTTTTACTGGCTTCCCCAGAAAGATGATTTCCATCTTATATAACATTTACCAGATATTTACAAAACTCATTCATGGGACCAGTATTAACATTGATAATTAGATGAGGACAGTAAAAATAAATGTAAAATTATTAAGAAAACCTGGGAAAACATTTCAACAGAAGCACTTCATCTAAAGTCAGAAGCATGGTAATGATACTCAGCATCACCACTTCTATTCAATATTGTACTGAGATCCTAGCCTCTATAGTATAAAAAGAAAGAAAGAAAGAGAATAAAAAAGAAATTAAAATGAATAAGGGATAAAACAGATAAAACAAAATTATCATTACTCACAGATGACATGACTATCTTCATAGAAAATTTATTAAGACTCTAATCCTGGCTGGTGTGGCTCAGTGGATTGAGCGGTGGCCTGTGAGTCAAAGGGTAGCTGGATGGATTCAGTCAGGGCACATGCCTGGGTTGTGGGCCAGGTCCCCAGTTGGGGGTATGCAAGAGGCAACCTACTGATGTTTCTCACACATAAATGTACCTCTCCCTCTCTTTCTCCCTCCCTTTTCCGCTCTTTGAAAATAAATATCTTTAAAAGAAAGAAAGAAAGAAAGAAAGAAAACTTAATTAAGAATCTACAGATAACCCTGACGAGTACAGCTCAGTTGGTTGGGCATCATCCCACAAAGTGAAAGGTCGCTGGTTCAATTCCCAGTCAGGGCACATGCCTGGATGGTGAGTTCAGTTGAGAGGCAACTGATTGATATTTTTCTCTCATATAGATTTTTCTCTCCTTCCCTCTATCCCTCCCTTCCCCTTGCTCTAAAAATCAATAAGCATGTCCTTGGATAGAATTTTTAAAAAAAAATCATTATAAGCCCTGGCTGGTGGCTCAGTGGACAGGTGCCAGTTTGCAAACCCAAAGATTGCTGGTTCGGTTCCCAGTCAGGGCACATAACCAGGTTGCAAGCCAGGTCTCCAGCTAGTCTGTAGCTGAAGGCAGGTGAAAGGCAACCATGCATTGATGTTTCGCTCCCTTTCTTCCTCTCTCCCTGCCCTTCTCTTTAAAAATAATAAACAAAATCTTTAAAAAGTAAAAATAAATAAATAAAAAGATACCCATAATACTTCTAAATGTCATTAAACCCAATTACCTATTACAAAAACAAACAAAAAAAATTATAGATAAATTCATATAAACAGTTGTCACCATGGTTGGTTATAAAGTCAATATATAAAAATCAATGACTTTCTATGTTCCAATAATAAACAGAAAGATACGGATATCTAATTTTTTAAGAGACATAATGAAAATTCTGAGGTATCTAGGAATAAATCTTATTAAAAAGTTATGCAAAACCCACATGCAGAAAACAATAACAGGCTGGTACAACTGATTGTCCATATGGCAAAAGACATAATTAGATTACCCTTTAAAATCAATGCTATATAGATAAAAGCATTTAAAAATATAAAGCAACACTTTAACATGTGTAACCCATAAAGGGTTGATATTCAGAATATATAAAGAACTCTACAGGTTGCAAGCCAGGTGTCCAGCCAGGTCCGCGGCTGGAGGCAGGTGAAAGGCAACCATACACTGATGTTTCTCTCCCTCTCTGCCTCTCTCCCTTCCTATCTCCCTGGAAATAATAAATAAAATCTTTAAAAATAAGTAAATAAAAATAAAACACATGGTATATACATATATACATATGCGATATGCAAAATATTACATTAAAAGGTAAATTAAAAGACACGCATCCCCACAGACTCATATATAGAGCTATCATATACATATTTATAAGGCATGTGAACATACAGTCTCCTAAAAGCAACCACACACACGAACACACTCCTAACTGACCCTTGACCCACCAGGACATAGCTCCTAGGGTGGGTGGGCGGGTGCACGGGACTACTTGGGGGAGCTGTAGGTGTTTACAGGAACCTGGACAGATGGGCCTTCACCCAACCCCAGGTTCCCAGGGCACGCACCTGATTCTCGCAATACGACTTTCCGTGGGGCCAGTTTCTTGATCTGTGCAGAAAAGAAGTATCAGAATCTAAACAGAAGCCCCCCATTTCCAAGTCCACCCTCATTTAGGAGTGTCCCTCTAGCTGTGTCCGGTGAGCACCATGACCCGCCCCTCCCCCCCACCGTTGAGTCCAGAGTAGCCTGTCCAGCCCCGCCACACACACCTGAGTGTCCCGCTCTGTACTCACTGGGGGTGGTGGGAGCACAAAGTTGTCTGGGAAAACTCCTCTTCTGCCTTGAGACTCCCCTTCCCACCAGCCCTTATCCTTGGTGGTCTGGGAGAGAAAGATGCTGTGGGGAGGTGAGCCAGGTCCCCAGGCTCCGTCTTTCCCAGGTCCCCCCAGCCCCTCCTCAACACCCCTTCCCTGCACCCTCCCCTGTCTGGTCTTCCATACCTTCCTCAGCACTTTCACCTCTTCCCCCCTCCGCAGCGCCAACTCATCCGGGGCCTCTGGCTGGTAGTCAAACAGGACCCTGTAGGTCTCAGGGCGGGAGACTGAGAGGAGGTCAGTCCTCAGAAGACAACTCCCCCCGCCCCCAGATCAGCCTGCGGCCCCTCCCCCATCAGCCGAGCTGGGTTCCCACTCCCTGAGGTGGAAGTGGCTTTGGGAAGGGCTATCCAAGGATGCTCACCTGTCCGCAGGTAGTCTGGAGGGCTGTCATAGGTCAGGCTGCTCAGCTGGCAAGGGCAGGGAAGGGAGGTACGAGCTGAGCCTCCACCCCCGCCCCCACCCCGGCCGCGAGGAACACGCGCGCCTGTGCCCACCCACACCGCCCATTTACCTTGGCAGGCCGCTGGGGATCAGGGCTGATGGAAGGCATGTCTGGGTTAGCGAGGCCTGAGGAGGGACAGGGAGGTTAGAGGGCTGCTAATTCACAGCTTAGATCATAGAAGAGGTCAAAGGGGACACAGGCTCACGCCCCTGGGAGGGTCATTGGAGATTGCAGAGTCTGGTCACAGGGTCACAGGGTCACAGGGTCACAGGGTCACAGGGTCCAGGTCTCACTTGGGGGCCCGCTGTCCAGCAACTCCACAAAGTTGGACGGAAAAGCTCCCAGCTGCCCGTTCTTCTTTCCCAGCCACCAGCCGTCCTCAATCTGCGGAGGGGAGGGGACGCAGGGGCATCTGGTTCTGCCCCAGGGGTCTTCTTAGAAATCCTACACTCTTGGTTCTGCCCAGCGACCACCACCATCCTTGCTCCCTCAGTTTCCATCCTCTGCTCCCCTCACCATCCCCAACACCCACGCATCTCCCCTCATCCCGGGTCGTGCTCCGTCATCTCCCCGAAACCCTCTCATCACCTCGTTCCCCTCACCTCCTTGATCACTTCCACTATCTCCCCAACTTGCAGCTTCAGCTCATCTGCCTGCTCCGGGCTGTAGTTGAAGTTCACTTTGCACCATCTCTGGGGGCTCCGAGATTTGGTGGGGTGACCTGTTATGGGAAGTGAATGAATGAAGCGGGCGCCAGCCGCTCAGCTGAGCGGAGGGAGAGGTGCTGGCTGCGAGCCCAGGCTCCACCCAGGGCGGAGCATTGTGCTCAAGAACCAATCACAGGCCGCAAAGCGGCCAAGTGGCTCCGCCCACAGAGGCGCCACTCCCGGCGAGTTGGCGGCGTGGGGGCGTGGGGACCGGGGGGCTTCGCACTCCAGCCCAACCTCCCGGTTCTCACAGTGGCTACGCGCGCAGCGTGGTCTCGGCGCTTCTCCCACACAGCGAAAAGCCTCCGGGATCTCCTAGAAGTAAGGCCCAAGGGAAAAGGGGGGTTCTCAGCTCCCCAGGGTGCGGGCTGAGACCTGCGCCACCAAGCCGAACCCCGGCCCGACCTCACCTGCACCAGGTGCTCGGGGAAGAGGCCACAATGGCCCCCCAGCTGTCCTTGTAGCCAGCCCTGTGCGGGTCCCTTGCACACCTGTCGGACCACGTCCCCGAGTGCTAGATTCAGTTCGCCCTCCTTCTGTGCGCCATATCCTGCCAGGACCAGCACCTCTGTGGGCGGAAGCACGGCTCAGAAAGGCTCACCTAGCCTGGGCCACCTGACCGTGGCGCAAGTCCTGGGCTCCCTGTTGAGGTCAGCGGTAGGCTTTGGTTGCCATTTCCACGTTATGTAGAGAAGCCACCCTAAACCCTGAGCACATACCCATAGCTTCCGGTACACCTTCGAGTCGGGCAGGGAGGATTGTGCGATCCCGCGGGCAACCGAGTACTGAGCCTGGGTAGGCTGGGACGAGCCGCGAGACTGATGTAAAGGAGGCGGAGACACAAGTGGATAGGATAGGTCCCGCTCCAGGTGCAGATAATGGGTGTAAGAGACGGGGCGGCAAGGCTCAGTAGGTTCAGCCCCCAACCTAGGAGCGAGGACTTCAAGGTCTCCGGTTAGCGCTGAGGTCACAGCTCCCTGACTAGCTCTTCCCGGCCCACTCAACCTAAATTTCCAGTCTAGCTGCCGCCCCTCCTCCCAACCTTTAGCCCTCAGGTTCCCACCCACCTTCCGCAGAGTCATCCCAGCATATCCTCTCCCTGCTGGTAAGCGTTTAGCTGCAGGGGAAGAGGTGGGAAGAGGTGCATTCCAGGGCGGGGCCCCCCTGCAGGCAGGAACCACTTCAAGTCGGGAGCCGGGTGGAAGGGGGTTTGCTCTAGAGCGCACAAGTCTAGTTCTGGCCTACTCTTTCCCTGAGAGGGCACAACCCTTCCTGGCGCGCATCTACAAAGAGGAAGATGGAAAAAGACACTTCCAGCTTGGTTTCAGGAACACCTCTGGACTCTCCCAGAAAGAATGAACTTTGGCTTTCGATGCTGCTTCTGGCTACGGCTAGCCCACAGCAAGACATAGCTGAAGATAAGGGCACACTTGGTGCCCATTCCATGTGGGCTAGGCTTACAGGTACTCTTTCTGCTCCGTGGAAAACACAGAAAGCTGAGCCCTGTTATCCACACCCCTTGGCCCCTGCCCCATCATCTACGAAGCCAAAGTTCCTTGTTCATGACACACCTCAGTGAGAAAAAAATCTGGTTCTCCTGGTGTATCCAAGGTACAGGATAAAGTACAACCACTGGGATGAAAATGCAGAGTCACAAACCACCAAAGGAACAACTGCGGCACCTCCAAGAATGAATGAGTGTGTGGGCTGGTGAAAATGAGGCTGGGCAAAAGTCTGGCATTTTATCTTCCAGGTTCCTGAAGTTGTTATGGGAGATACCTACCCCTTACGTCCCTCTCTCCCTCTCTTACACACACACACACTCACATACATACACACACTCCCCCCACCCTCTCAGGGTGATAATGACCAGAGCCCATTTATATCTGCCACTTCATTTATTTATTTTTATTTGCAGGAGGAGTTGAAACAAATCTTTAAGGGTATTGTCATTTTATTCCCTCAACATGAGTCATTCAAGTAAAACCAACTTAACTATAGAAATGTAGCAAAGAAAGAAGAAAATAGCACAACAACCCAAGAGGCAAAGGTTGGGGAAGAAGAGGTGGGTGCAGTCCGCATATACCATATGCATAAGTGCCATATGATTCACCTGCTCTGGACCGCCTCCCTAGAAGGCAAGCACAAGGACCCATTAAGAGGATGTTTTCCCCCCAAACATCTGAGAAATGTTTCAACTTAAAGCTTAAAGTTAAAAATAATGAAAAGAACAGAACAAAGAAAACCCCACAAACCACTCAGCCATAACCACCTTCCTTAATCGATCATAGGAGTTTCTTTTCATTTTATAAAAAGATTAATAAAAAATATTGAAAAAATTATCTTCTCATCTTATATTTGTAAAGATAATAGAATTAACAAGTTTCTTAGAAAACAGACCAGAAACTGCCATCCAGTTTCCACTGCTGTTGCTGAGAGGATCAGCAGGACTAGAAAGTTGGGATACTGGAGCTGCTGGTAGAGAATGGGAAGCTCAGCCCAGAAAAATCAGAAACGACTGGGGGGGAGGATGCACGTGGGGTGTGGTTAGGAGCAATACCATGTGACACATGGCTATGCAGAAAAGGGGAACACAAGGTGGTCGGAAAGGCCTTGAACTCCTCCTTGACATACAAAACCAATTTTTACAAAGATCCAAGCAGTTTGGTCCCAAACTGAGGTGAACACTTCAATGTTTATTCACATGCTTTGTCTTCTCTTTTAAGAATCAAAACTGCCCAAATTAAATCTTTCTGCTAATATTACTACATATACCTAAAAAAAGAAAAAGGGCTTTAAAAACCAGGAAGAGGGAGAAGAGATTGAAAATCATCAAATTAGTCCTCTTAGCTCCAAATGAAATGAAATTAAGAACAAAACTGGTTTCTAATAAGGAACAAACCAAAATCCAAGTACAGCTCTCCCCTCCCTACCCCAGCCCCCACCCCATACACCAACAACAAACGGAACACAGCTAAAGCCCAATGCGTTGTCTTCTGTTCAAGAGCTGAGCCCGACCCCAGGCCCAGGGCTGGCTGGCTGTCCAGTGGGACACCGCACTAGGGATGCTTTCGGCTAGATTCCACACGGCGGGTGGGGTGAGGTGGGATTTCTAGAATCTTCTTGGGGCTCCACTGTCCAGCTCTTCACCAGCCATCTCCCCAGTGCCTGTTTCCCCTGGGCAGAGGCTCCTGTCAGCGTGGCTCCTACTCAGTGGTGGGCTGTAAATTGTCCTTCTCTTCTCGGTTCTCTGTCCCACTCTCGTCGTCCTCAATCTCCCCTTCTTCCCCGCTGAACTTGTCGTGGGCCCATTTGGGGCTGGTGCTGGACTTCCGGAACATGAACCTGCCCCGGCCCCGGGGAAAGGCCCCTCGGCCTCGGCCCCGGCTCACCCACTTCTCACTGCCTTCACCTTCACGGTCATCATGCTGAAAAGAAAGAAAATTGCTATCAATGACAGTGAACGAGTAGCCAGAATCTTCTTCCCTGAACTTACCCAAATATGACTTTCTCAAATAAACCTATGTCTGGACACACCTTTTGCTCCTTTTCTGTCCTCTTCCCCGTTCCCCACTCCAAAGATGCTACAGGTTCAGATCCAAGAGAATCTTTAGCTGGGTGCCTTAGGACTACTAAGGCAGTAATAGCTTGGACATGATGATGATGATCATGATGATAAAATCTTCACTGAACACTAAAAAGACCTATACATGCATTATCTCATTCGATCCTTACATCTACCCTATTATTATCACCCTCTACTATGCAAATGAGGAAACAGGCTTAGGAACTTGAAGTAACTCCATGTTACTTAGTACACCATCTCTCAAAGGATGGACTTGAGAAAGCCAATTACACCAAAACATGAAACTGTCTGACCTACATTATCAGGTAGCTAACAGAAAAGTTAATGCTCAGGACACATAGTTACGGCTCCATCTCTTTCCATCCCACCCCCAGCCAAAAACAAGGACAACAAGATCAAGAGTAAATAACTTGCTCATGGTTTCCGACATGTTAGCGGCAAAGGAAGGACCAGAACTAGCTTCCCATCTTGTACCCCCACCAGAACTAGCTTCCCATCTTGTACCCCCCATCTTTAGTTTTATGCAGGGAGGCAGTGTAACAAAGCAGAAAAATCACAACCTGTATATCAAGAAATCCCTGCCTGCTCTGATGGTCTAGAGGAGGAATTAGATGAAAAAATGACACAGAATTTTGAAACCTACAAGTCATTGTTACCTCATCAGCCCCAGGGCTTCAGAGAGTCCAATACCACCCACCTGCACAAATAGGACTAGGCTGCTGGGGGTCAGCTCTGTGCAAAGGCCAGGGCTGCTTGTCTACCCAGCTGAATGAATCAGATCGGTGATGCTCCTTCAGGAGGCAAACTGAGGCTGGAGAAAGGGCTGTATATGATATATGGCCTTTAATTCTCCCCCTCTAGCAGTCCCACTCCAGCACCTATCATGGTTATCCCGACACATACCAGGTAATACTTCTTGCTCTTGGGCGTGTACTCAGGGTCCCACTCCTCCTCCCGGCTTCTCTTTTGAAAATCATTGTTGCTGTTGTTGTTGTTGTTACCAGAGTAGCTGCCTCTGCCCCAGCCTCTCCCTCTGGCTCGAAATTGCTGTGGCAGTAAACAAGGAAAAGAACAAAGGATCATCTCAGGAAGCGAGAAAAACAACTCCCTACGTTCTGGTCAAACACTTTTCTAGCACAGAACAGATAGCTGTCCTCTAGTCAATATGCTGGTCAACTGGTTTCCGGCCATTTCCTTTCAACTCATCTCAGGTCTACAGCCCAGAGAGAGGACAGCACAGCACAAGGCCATCCCTACACATAGCAAGAGTCAAGATACACTGGGAAGTTCTGAGACCAGAAGCCCTAAGAGGCTTTCTAGGTGAGTGACTGATCAATAAAATAACTACAAGTGGGAAGCCTGGGTAATGGGAAACTACAGAGTCAGAGGTCTAGAATCTAGGTAACTTGTATCAAGGGTACCAAACTGGTATTCTGATGAACAAATAATTAGAATTGGTGGGAGCAGGGGCTTAGAGAAACCGGGTGGGGACAAGGTCTTACAAAGGTCCCTCGAGCTCTGCCTCCTCGTTCACTTGGACCCACAAAGTCTTTGGTCCCCAGTCTTGATTTGTCAAAGCCGGTGGTGCTTTCCTCTCTTTCCTCTGTCTCTTCAGTGTACTCCTCTGCTTTGTAGGAGTGGGATGAACGGGAGGAAGAGGATGAGGATCTGGACCGGTCACGTGCTCTACGGTGCTTCCTATGAAAACAAGAGCCAAGAAAAATCAATAAACACCTTGGGTAGGGCCTCCTGGATAAGAAGCCCAGGGCCATCAGAAATGCATCCATGATGTAGACATTGAAGAGTAGTAACCCAAAACACTCCCAACTTCCACCTAGGTACCTGAGGAGGTCCCAATTCTGTCAGTCATGTTCAGTGACACACTTATGTCTGAGCCTGTGATGAATATGGGACATACACATATGGAGGAACAAAAGACAGTCCACGGGCTCTGGTAGCTCAGTATAATACTTACGCGTGAACTAAAAGAGAAGAGAATACTAATCCTGTACTAAGAGTCCCATGTATATGGTACTGGGACAGAGGTTTTGTGTATTACCATCTGTTTGTACTTTCTAGTACTTTATTTCTCCTAGGAAGGTCACCACCTATCTCTTAGGGTTGCTCTAAAGATTCAGAAAAATAATTTGCTTAATCACCTTACAGTGACATTGCAGGCAGAGAGTAAATGGCAATTCTGATTATTTAGCTACTGCCCCATTTTGTAGGTAAGTGATTCAGGTAACAGTGCTAAGCAGAGCCTGGATGCAAACCTAGCTCTAAATGTACCACACTATACACCGCCTCCCACTTAGCTCACACAGGTTATGTGATGAAGCGTAGGATCTGGTGAAACTCTTCCCAGACTTATTTCCCTACCATCCCTTCATCTGGAGGAAATGACAGACCACAGCAAATGAGACTGCTATGGTGAGTCACAGTGCCAGCCCTGCCTCTAGGGTGGCTGCCACTGGCTGCCTTTAAGGTGGCAAAGACCAGGCTCCCAGAGATAGAAAAGGACTTACTGGACCAGTCAAGTGTCAGTGACCTGTAACTGTCCTCTCTTCCCTCACCCTCCTCCATTATGACAAGCACCTTGCACCTCCCCAATATCCCATCCACTCCCACATTTCAGATGCTAAGGAACTTAAGTGTATCCTACCAATAATTTACTTTTAAAAATTTTTATTTAATTTTTAAAAAAAGGCTATTTTTAGAGAGGGGAAGAGGGGCAGGGCAACAGCAATGTGAGAGAAACAGCAATCGGTTGTTTCTCACATGTGCTCCGAACAGGAACTGAAACTGCAAACCAGGCATGTGCCCTGACTAGGGATCAAACAGGTGACCTTTGGTTTTGCTGCACAACACCCAATCAATCAACTGAGCCACAGTGATAAGGAAAATATAAGTTATTGTCCTTGGATTCTTATAACTCAGATATAGAACTGACTCCTAGAAATCAGTGCTATTTCAAGAGGTTTTCAAAAGGCTTGAGATTTGAATCCTAGCACTGCCTCTTCATGTGTTCCAGGGAAAGGAATTGGGGTCAGTAATCGAAACCCAAAAGAGATGCTGGAGGGATTCTGCTCTCTTCCCACCAGCGCAACACTGAGGATGACTGTCCCATTGCTTCCATTTCCTGCTGAGGGTTTTCAGGTTCATTACCTGTGGGCAGCCCTGAAGCTGCTAGGGTTCCTAACGTGTATGTCACACACTGGAGGGAAAGACAATGTAGAAAAAATATCTGAGTTTTGATGTCAGCTGGTACATCTATGAACTTAGACAAATCCTGACTTTAGCTTCTTAACCGTCCAAATGGATGAATGGGTATCACACCAACTATCCAACTTATCTCAAAGGACTTGATAATCAAATGGATATAAAAAGGCTTGACAGATGAAGCCTGGAACAGCGGAAGTAGTGCTGCTTCTTATGGGGAGATGTGGGGCTTAGGTGTGGGCTTCAACTCTGCTACATTTAATGAGACACAATTGGAAAGCCATGGAACTTTCAAAAATGTAAACAGGCACATGAACTAAGTGGGGCATTGCTGGAGAAAATGGGGTACTGGATGGAGGGGGGCAAAGGGGGTAAAACTGGGACAACTGCAATAGCAAAATAAATAAAATATATTAATAAAAAAAAGAAGAAGAAACAGCAGGACCTTGGCATGAATGCTGCCCTATGAAGTTCAATAACACTATCTTTGTTTCCAGAATAACCTCTCTTGGCCCTGGCTGGTGTGGCTCATTGAGCTGACCACCAGCCTGCTAACCAAAGGGTCACCAGTTCAATTTCTGATTAGGGCACATGCCTGGGTTGTGGGCCAGGTCCCCAGTTGAGGGCAGGTGAAAAGCAACTAAACACTGATGTTTCTCTCCCTTTCTTTCTCCTTCCCTTCCCTTCCCTCTCTCCAAACACAACCATCCCGCTGCCCCTCCACCCGCCCCAAAACACGCCCCCCCGCCAAAACTCTCTTAGAAGTGGCATTTAAGATAAAAAATTTCGTACTCTCCAGTTCTAGTTTCCTTGACCAGTGTTATTAGCTGACAATGACCTTGAGCCATTTCTAAGAGGCCCTCTTTGGACAACTTTCATGCCAACTTTGATGGGAAAGTTCTGTTTCCAAACTAGTAAGCCTTACTTAACAGCAACATGGTAAAAAGAAGAAACTTCCTTCGTTGAAATCATTCCTAACCCCAAAGTTGTCTGCCTTGGGAGTTCTGGTGTATATACAGCCTAAAGGGTGCAGCCAAGCGACTCCATTCAGGAGCCTGGATGAGGAGACAGGGGCTTACGTACTTCTGCTTCTTTGATCCTTTGTGGGTTTTCTCGGCTTTCTCAGCTGATCGTTCCCTCGAGTGGCTTGAGTCTCGGGAATCCACTGATTCTCTTGATTTACCTCGTTTAAGATCTCTCTCCTTATGTTTTTTACGACGTTCAATATCAAGGCGAAGATCAACAGGATCATCTTTGTATTTTCCCTCAGCCTGCCAAAAAGAGAAATCAAATGAAGGTTTTTGGGATTCAGGGCTGCTAACTTAACCACCCCATACACTATGGTCACTACTCCAATGGAGTGGTGCAGAGGATCACTGGGAATGTGTCACCCAAGTTGGGGGATAGGAAGGATACAGATGTCCCAAGAAGTCACTTCATGAGGATCCCTCACAGATCCCAAACTCATTTTCTAAAGAGTAATGATGACAACTTTCTAAAAATGCTAATGTGCTGATCTTGCTTTCTTTTCTGTGGTCCTATAATGATCGGGCTAGCCTGGCTCTGGCTTACTCACCACTGTGAAGAAATGCTTGTGTTACCCTTTTCCTTCCTACACTGTAGCAGCCACCCCAGGCTTACCCTCTACTTGGAATCATCTAGAATACAGAGTCCAATGACAAACAGTGGGAGGCGTAAGCAGCCTTTCTAAATGGTTGGTTATACCCAGAATTTCTCTAGAGGCTAAGTCTCAATAATGTAGGGAATACCATAATGGAGAATTCATAAAGCAGAAATACCAGGGTCAAAGTTTATTTAAAAGAAAAACAACGAAAAAAACTTTTTTGCTAACTTTCTAGGAAGTGTAAGCATCAGGACATGTGAGCTGCAGACACTGTGGGAGTCCAGCAGCAGCATGGACCACCAGCAAGGCAAGGCGAGGCAAGGGAAACAGTGCTTGGGAAACTGAGTGACAGCAGAGATGCAGGGAGAGTTCAGGGGCATTATACACTAGGGTTGTCTCATAAAAGTAAAACCTCCGTAATACGGCAAGGAGTGTACTAACATTTCACTTACGTTAACAGCTTTTTGTTGAAATGAAGTTTATCTTTAACAGGAGTGGTAGGTCTATCACCATTTTTTTTAGAAGGGATAGAAGGGAGTTGGTGGGACTCTGCACCCTCCAAAACCTTTTATAAAAACAAGGTGCCCTGGCTGGTGTGGCTCAGTGGATTGAGTGCCAGCCTGCGAGCTTAAAGGTCACTGGTTCGATTCCCAGTGACCCATGCCTGGGTTGAGGGCCAGGTCCCCAGTTGGGGGAGGACAAGAGGAACTGATTAATGTATCTCTCACATCACTGTTTCTTTCCTTCTCTCCCCACTCTCTATCAATCAATCAATCAATCAACACAAATGCAGGTGCTGCTCCCTCAGGTGGTGCAGACAACCCCTCTAATGAGTTACTTCTGTGAGGCATCTTTTCATATGCTAAATGTCAATCTGTGGCTACTTGGAGAAAAAGAAAAGGGGAAGGGGAAGAAGAAACTGCAAGAGTGCCTCTCATCACATTCAACCAATAAGACAAATGTGTTTTGAAAACTTGAAGATTAATTAATATATTTAGAAAAGGTTTCAGGAGTAATGGAAAGAGCTTTCTCTAACTTTAAAACTTCAACTGTATATGTGAATAACAGTCAATAAATACTAAGATTTTTAAAACTGCAAATCTAATATTTCACAGAAAAGAGTGCATATAAGCTTTAACCTCTTAATAACAGTGTACATCATTGCAAAGTAGCTGGGCTATCAAAGTAATGTTTAGCTATTACAGTAACCAACAGATGATAGAGATGGTACAATGTTAGAAAAAAACTGGACTAGCTGTTCAGAACAGTCTACGAAGTTACGATATGAATATTTCATCACTCTCCTGTGACATGCATGTCTTTTTGAAATCATGGTTGGAAATAGTGCATGTATATAGTTGATTTGATAATACTTACAAGCAGAAAAATATCACAAAAAGTTTCTTCTCTCATCATGGGCACTTGTTCCAAAACTCCTCTCTTTTTTTTCTCAAGCTCACCTCAATAGACTTTGGGGTCATTTACCATATTCTAACCACTTCACAAAGGTTGTTGATACATTTAATAAAAATTAACCCTTTGTAGTTCATTTTTAGAATTATGCCCATCCTTAAAAGAAAAACACAAACTTAAGTAGAGAGTAATTTAAACAAACACATTTCTGTCAACTTCATGCCCAACGCACTCATTTTGTTGGAATTACTGATCAAAGCAACAGTTCACCTTGTAGCCAGGGTCCCGGGGACTTTTCATTTCATCATGAGCCAAACCATGTTTTCTGAATGTACTGGGGGAAATGTCTATCCTCCTAAAATTGAAAACACAGAAAAATTTTAATATTCCACAGTGTGAATTTAGTACATCATATTTTTGTTTGTAAGCTGGATAATGGAATTATAGGCATTCCTCTTCATTATGTTTTTCATAACTTAGATATATTACTTGTATCCTTTGCATACTTACTCTCCCATAGGTGTGCACAAAAATGCACACAAAATCTCAACTTCTCAAATTCAAACAGGACAAATTTCTTATTTCCTCCCAGTAATGTTACATTCAGGAAGACAAACTCACAAATAAGCTTATGATTTCAAGTTCACATCAAGACTATCTGCATATCCTGCTAACACTGAAGGGCAGTTTTCACCTTGGGAATTAGAATAGAACAGCCCATTATTTACCTGAAATAACAACATCTTAGTGAGAAATAATTGCCTGGCATGACCCTAAATCTGAGACTACTGCAAACATGGTTCTACAAATGTGGTTCTCCAATACCTACTGCAACAGATTCAAGAGCTGACTACTAAGCAATTAAAGATAAGGCTACCCTGGCCAGCATGGCTTAGGTGGTTGGGCAGTGTACCACAAAGTGAAAGGTGGCCAGTTCGATTCCTGCTCAGGGCACATGCCTGGTCTCTGGTTGGGGTGCAAAATGCAACCAGATCAATGTTTCCCTCTCACATCGCCGTTTCTTTCTCCCCCCGCTTCCCCTCTATGAGTGAAGGAGAGAGGGAGGGGGAGAAGGGAAGGGAAGACAGGGCCAACTGTGTTTCTAGACAAAGTCCTCCACAACCAAATGTGATAGTCTTTAATCATGCTGAGTTTTAAACCTTCTGGCATAACCCTACAAGCTCTGCAACCCCCTACCTACTATAAATACTTTAAAAAGAAACTGACATATGAAATACATGAGTTACTTAAAGAAACCTAACATTTACCTATAGAATGCTCAATAATCAATGATCTCAGGTTAGCACTTGCTGGCTCCCAAGAATACAAGGATTCATTTATATAAAAAAGGCTGTTTTCCTCAGGCCCAAAATGAGAAACTTATAGTTATCAAAGTATGTCCTTTGTACTCAAGACTACAAACACCCACTTCCATCCTATAACCTGAAGGATGTGACCTTAAATTCTGTTGCAAATGTGGCAAAGACAAATTTAACATCTGATAACCAGTCTCTTATGACTATTATGACCACCTCCCACTTGTAAGGCTGAGGCCCTCACCTGTGTATCTCTGGGCTTTTCTTATTCTTAGCTGCCTCCTGCTCAGATCCTCTCTTTAGGTATTTAGTAAAGCGTTCATGCAATGTCATTCCTGAGGACCCAAAGTGATGCTCTGTGGAGATTCAAAGAAAAACACATTCTACCATCAAAAGCAATAGCAATAGTCAACTCCTACTGTATGAACCTGCAGCCACAGAGATGTGACTTAAGTAGTCAAATCCATGACAAACATACACAAAAGAGAGGGGAAAAAAGTATGGTTCCCAGCTGGGGGGTGAGGGGGTGTGAGGGGCAACCAACTGATGTTTCTCTCCCTCTCTCCCCACCTCCCTTCTCCTCTCTCTAAAAAATAAGTAAAATCTTTAAAAATAAAGAAATAAAATAAATAAAGAGCCCCAAATGATTCCCTGATTCACACACTCATCCTCCTGCTTTTACTAGAAGCTAAGCAGCAGCGAGACTGCCTAAGCAGGCTGGAGCCCAGACCTACCTTTCACGTGGTGAACAATGGTCACTATGTGCTGGGCAAACAGTTCTGAGGGGCTCCGCTGAGACTGAGCTGACTGTATGTGCTGGAAAATGGAACGAAATTCCTGCTCCTTTTTGTTGCTATGAACTAGATCCCGACAAAGCTTTCGTTCCTGAGCCAGTAAGCCACTGGGTCTGAAAGAAAAGAAAGCACGAAGGCCTGATATAACAAGATATATACAAAGCGAGAACATTTAAACCCTAATAATGCAATGCATTTTTTCAAAAGTTTCACATTTATCCACAAAGTTCCTTGGATGAAGTGTTCAGCACCTCAGTGACTCTGTTGGGGGGCCACTGCTGGTTTTTACATACATAACAAATGGGAGTGTTTTGTTTTCTTTTTAAATATTTATTATTTTTAGAAAGAGGGAAAGGGAGAGGGGGAGAGAGACATCAATGTGTGGTTGCCTTTCACCTGCCTCCAGCCATGCAACTGGCTGGAGACCTGGCTTCCAACCATGTTATGTGCCCTGGCTGGGGAATTGAACCAGTGACCTTTGGGTTTGCAGGCTGGCGCCTTATCCACTGTGCCACCAACCAGGGCTGGGAGTGTATTTTTAAAAGACCAACTAGTTTGGCCAGCCAGTGACATTCAGTGACATGACAAAATGAAGCAGGAGTGGGTTGCGGCTGGAACACAGCTCAGATGAAATTCCTACAGGCTACCTAGTTGTTAGCCCATGTAAAAGGCAACCTAGCCATCACAATTTTTTCCTGAAGTTCTCTCACCCACAGTCCTAACTCTAAAACCTGCTACATTATCTAATGGTGAAGGCCGGTAAATAAGACTCTGATAGCCTACTTAGAATGGAGAAATTGATCCTGGACGGCTCTATAGGACAAAAAGCATCTTAAGCAAACTCAGGAAGAAACAATGAAGGTTAGAGGAGTGGGTAGCAGGGGTGGGATGTGCTGACTGAAGGGCAAGAAAACAGCAAGAGGGGACCCATACCCCAAAACCGGTCACTAAAAAAAAAAAACCACCCTTCACCCCCACCCCTGTGATACTGACATCAACACATTAAAAAAGAAAAATCACTGTGACACACATTCTCCACTTAAAACAGGTGGGCCTGAGGGTAACCAGACAGTGGGGAAAAAACAGGATGGGCCTGTCTTCTTTCAGAATGTTCTTAGGAAGTGGGGTTAGGAGACACCATTGATGCCACTCAAGTCCTGATCGAGGACTACATCTCACCTTGCCAGGTCCTCATCAAAAGAGTCCATCCGGACATTGACCTGAGCCTCTCGAGTAATGGAAAAGGAAGACTTTCCTGTGGAAAAGTCTCCTTTGGCTCCTAGCTTCTCCCGGCTCTCAGAGGTCTTTCTTGGGGGAGGCGATGAGCTTTTCTCCTGGACTGCTTTGTAGGCAGTCACTCGGAAATTCTTCTCAGGCACAAACCCCCTGTGCCCACTTTCGGTTCTCTTGAGCCCTCCCCGATCCTCCTTTTTGGATCTCTCTGAGAAAGACTCCTCCTCCAGCTCCTCTGTTTTCCTTTGCTTTTCCTTCCCTGGCGGTGCATACACCAGGCCCTCCCATTTGCCTGACTTCTCCTCCTCCTGGTTTTTGTTTGTGCCTGCTATGACTTTCGATATGAATTTGGGTTCATCATCAAACTCAGACTCCTTCCTTCCTTTAGCTTTGTCCTTCTCTTGGTCATCCGTGTCCTCCTTGTGGAGGTCAGCCATCTTCTTCTCAAAGTCATCTCGGAGCTTGTACCTCTTGGGAGACTGGCTACCCCGAAAAGGCTTCTCAGAATCAGTTTTGGGAGCAAACATATCAGATTTTATTTTTGAATCACTCATGCCTGTGTCAGAGAAGCTCCCTTTCTCCTTCATTTTCTCTTTATCAGTATTAATTTGTTTCTGATCCTTATCTTTTCCATTCTCTGTCTTCTGCTCATCTAGATACCTAGTTATAAAAACACAAGAGAAGACACACAAGGGGTTCCTTAAGCAACTTGGTCTAAACAGCACTGTATGATCTTGAGTTACTGAATCTCTGAACAAATGTCTTGTGGATTCCTGTGTTACCAAAAAACTTTCTACTTGGTTACTTTCTAATAATTTAAGAGAAAAATATATGCTCCATAGAGCTGTGTCTTATAAAAGCAACCAAAAAAGAAAGTAACAAAGATAATTTTTAGGTTACTAAAAAACAAAACCTACTTACCTATAAAGTGGTCTAGGAAAAAAAAAATTAAGGTCTTATCCAACCTTCACTCAGTCACTTACAATCTGCTTTCAGCAAAGTTAACATAGAATGCTCAACCTTGGACTGTTTTGCTTTTATACAACTCACATTTGGAAATACAAGTCTCAAAAGAGACTGCAAATTTGCTTCAAGTCACCTAGAAGATCTAAATATGAAATATACTGCAAATACAAATAAAAACAAAATACATGTTAATTGAGGGGAGGGGGCAAAATCAGCCTACTCTTTCTTATGGAAAAGGAGAGCTCATGCCCAAGCTTTCTAATGACATTCACAGTTCTGGCAAGAAATGAAACTTACATTTTAAAGCAGACTTACTGAAGTCTGGAAAGGAGATTCTGAATATCTCATTTGTACCATTAGTGGAGAAATACAGCAAAACAGAATCAAAGGACAGAGAGCATCAAAGAATATGCTAATAAAAGAGAAAAAAAAAGGAAAACCCCCCCTTGCCCTCTTGACAACCTGGTCTCAAAGCAGCATCCCTATTACTTCTCTGCCACCCCAAACCATCCAACCACACAAAGATTCAGGTTCCAACTCACCGTGTCACCCAGGGTATAAAGGTGGAAGCACTGTCACATCCTCTCCTAACACGCAGCCCAGCTGGCTCCTACTGGGACATACACCCACCTTGTGATTTTAAAACAAGGCCTTTCTGGACTAAGCCTCGGACTTGGCCATTCTGCCCAGTCTCCTCAACTGGAGGGTGTGAGGGTGCAGCTCTTCACCATGATGGGCTGATGCAGATCAATCACAGTAGGTGGTGGGTCTTAGCGGGTCTAACAGCTCCAATGGCCATTCATTTTGGCAAAGATCTTTTTTTTTTTTTTTTTTTTTTTTTTTTGATAGCTGACCCACAAATCTCTACTGTTCTCTGGCTTACATTGGTAGACTCCAAGGCAAATTTTAAATGTGAAAACATCACTTCAGAGTAGTCTAAAGAAACTTTATGCTGCAATACAAATTCAGGAAGGTAGGAAAGCTAGAGTTAAGCTTAAGATTTCCTTGGGTAATACTTTTTAAGTTTGCTAATGAAAACTTTAGGAAATGGGAATTACCTTTTTACCATTAATCACAGCTTTAACTTAGATTACATTAACAATTAAACTGCCAGATGGTGAGATAAAGGCACAACCAGGCAGGGGAAACAAGCAAGACACTTGCCTCTTGGTATAGGCTGCCCCTCCTGAAGCAGCACCCTCCTCCTTCTGAGATGAGCCGTACGTGGAGCCAGAGGTCGGTGGACTCTTACCCACAGGGCTCTTCTTGGATGGACTCAAGGACCCAGAGCCATGGTCAAACTGACTTTGGTGTGTCCCAGACTGGTACCCAGAACCACTCTGGAGAGCTGAGCCCATCTGGGATGTGCTGGAAAGTGGAGGGCTAGGCTTTGGCACAGGGCTAGGACGGGGAGATCGTCGCCTCACTACCACAGACTGGAGGGGGCTTTTCAGAGCAGGGCTTCGCTCCCGGGGACTCAGCTCCGACCCCGCCGCTGCCCGCGATGCAGAACCAGCACTGTATGCGGTAGCATCTGCCCATGGCTTCGCGCTTTCAGATGCTTTTGTATCTTGAGAGGAGCCTCCAGAGAATGTCTGCTCCTTGCCTTCTTCTCCCTGGTTATCCCCAGCAGCCTGAGATGGCCGGCTATCCTTGGAAGAGGACTTTTTGTCCTTTGCAGACTTGCGCTTAGAAGATTCAACTCGGCTGTGGTTGGAGGAAGAACGAGAGGATGAGGAGCGCCTTGACCTGTCAGAGGAAGACTTATCAGAGTTTCTAGAATGGCTCCTGGACCGTGGTGAAGGTGACCTTCTCTTGGGGGACCGAGATCGGGAACGGCCCCGACGAGGACTGTAGGCTTGCCGGTAATTCTGCCAATTTGAGCGGTAGTTTCCATAGCCTCCTCGGTTATACTGGCCCCACGGATAAAAACCTCTGTTGCGCCCACGGAAGTAATAGGGCCTTCTATAACCTCTGTTGTGACCTCGGAAATCCCGATTCTGATATACTCGTGGGTGATTCCTCTCTCTGTTATGAGCTGGAGAATATGATCTGGAACGAGACCTAGAACTGAAAGGGGGATGGGAGGGGAGTAGGGGGAAAATATTTAAATCTTTGACACAAGCATTTTTATTCATGAAAAACCTGCTAACAAAAAAGTAAATTTTGAAATTCCTGCCCATAGAATGTACACTTAAATATTTAATCCTACTGCTTATGGACCATATTAATACAAAAATATAGGTAAGAATCACTTTAACAAATGAGACATCAAGACTGCAGCACATTTTAAATGAAGAGCTATTTCTACAGTAAAACAATATATAAATATTCTTAATGCAGTAAACTAAACACAGGCCATTTTAACACAGCATACTAATTGCTTAGAATCCCACAACCACAAAGGGTTTTACAGGTCTCTAGATCACTGGAAGAGAGGAAGAACTCAACTACATGCGATGGTACCCAGACAATACTTTGGCTCCTATACTGTTACAACACCCTACTTCCCTTCTTATTCACCTCTCTGTCTGTGCAGGGCTAATTCCTTGGATTCCACTAAGACCTAGGGTTGTAAAACTACAGTAACAGGTCTAAATCAAAGAACACAAACAGGAACTTAGAGAATACATACATCTGTTCAAAGCTTAAAGAATTTTTAACTGAAATTAGCAAAGTATACAAATAATACGTTTTTTACTGGGGCATAGAAATGATCTCACTATTTAGGTCAGCTTCTATGGCTGAACTACAAGGTATCACCCAGGTGCCACATGAGGGCACCATCTGACTCTAAGACACCCAAGTACACAGATTAGCAAAGAGAAACTACAAAACAAATACCCTCCCCATGCCCGTCTTTTAGTCAACCTGAGTGTTCTTCACTGTTTAAAATTACAGAACTCTAACACTGGCTAAGGTACATTTTCAGAAACAGGGGCATTCAACAGTAACCTAACTTGGATAAAATTACACAACCATGAATGCCAGGCTTGTTAACGACAGACAGCTTTGTTTTAATCAGAAAGTCAAAAACTGTATTTGTTGGTGTAAAAATTTTGCCAACTATTATGCAGATCATTAAGGTTAATCACTCCTAAGCAGTTAGCTTGAAATATGTAAAATTACTAGAAAATGCTTTCCAAAAATATTCTCTTTACATATAAAACACAAACTCTTCAGTTCTTCAGCAGGCCTGACAGAAAGAGATTCATTGCTTCTTTGCTTCATAAATAACTCCATTTAGCAAATGTGACCGGCTTTAACAACTAAACAAAATGGTACTTCTAAAAAGAAACTTGTATTTAATTTAACCTAAAGAAGATAAAGTGGGATTGGTTTTCTACTACTTATCATCTGTGGCCTCAGGATCTTTACCCCAAGAACAAGAGTAACTGGCAAAGACACATCATACTGCAGGTTGAGTGCTATTTAAGTACACTTTAAAAACGAAAACAAAAACTTACCTTCTACACTTTTCATTCGAAACAGTACAATATAAGAAAAGAAGGAAGAGGCAGATGCAGTCTATGAAACTGAGTATGACCAGATTAAATGGCTATAAATGAAGGAGGTGATGCACCACCAGCACTAAGGAGGGTTTAATTCATGTGCCCATCCTCAGAGGCTACTGCTGCTCCTGTCACCAATGACTAGTGAGGGCCCTGTGGCACACTGCATCCAAACCCGCAGTCATTGCACAGATGCAGGAACATGAGTCTCTGCAGATTGCAAATGAGGTTATTTACAAAAAGTCACTTAAAAGGATACAGTCTGTGAAATACAAGGAAACAATCAATTTTCTCCAACTCTGTAGAACTCAGCAGTTAAGTTAATTTAAGGCATGGTTTCTCAAACTCTCTGGATAGTACACTTCCCTTGTAGGAGAAGGAAAACAAAGGGGAAACAAAACCATGAAACAGATAAGCCAGAAATAAGAATTGAACATCCAGTGGCAAATTTATCTGTTTCTAAAAAACAACGATGCCAGACTAAAATCAAGCACAAAAACATGTTTACTAGTGGAGAAACTCCTCCAAAATAATAATCTTCTAGGTAGAAGATAGCACATGAAGTGGCTCTAGACCTGCCCAAGCACATATTGCCTGCCTAAGGTACTTTTCCCTCATTTGCCAAGTAAATGACCATGCCAAATGACTTGCAGAATAAGGGAAAGAGTTCTGTCCAGACAGTTATGCCCAGAGTTCCAGCTATCACAAATACTTCAGAGACGGTTAACATTTTTCAATTTGATTTGTATCAGTTCTATTTTGCCTATGTCTTGGTTGTATATAGCCTCTTGTTTTTGAACCAGTTGGTTTTCATTAACTAAATAAGGGCTTTTAAATGTTACCTTTCAGAACCAAAGGAGCTAAAATTGAGGTTTAATCGGGCCAAATCAAAAGACTCCAAGTGCAAGGTTAAGAGTTACTACAAGTCTTTGCCCAGTTCCAAGGCCTTGACAGCAACTTCTTCTTTTTTTTCCATTATTTTTAGAAAGAGGGGAAGGGAGAGAGGCAGAGAGGGAGAGAAACATCAATGTCTGGTTGCTTTTCACCTGCCTCCAGCCACAGACCTGACTGGAGACCTGGTCTGCAATCTGATTATGTGCCCTGGCTGGGGAATCAAACCTGCAACCTTTGGGTTCGCAGGCCGGCACCTTAACCGCTGTGCTACCAGCCAGGGCTTGCAACTTCTTGATATAGGTGTAAATGTACATAGTGAATTTTCTCTTCTCGTTTTATGTTGAGGTTAAAAAGGTGAGACAAAATTTTACTTATATAGGTTCTGACATAATTAGGCAAGCCAATAGACTATCTAGTCTAGGGCTTGAACAAAGTGTGGGACGAAATCCATGCCCATAATAAACATGAGAGAGTGGGTAAAAAAGCTGAGTGGTTACCCTACAGGTGTAATGTTAACTTATTAAAAAATCTAGTATTTATTTTGTTTGAGGGAGAGACTCAAATTTTTTAACTTCCTGTTCTACATTATACTGGAGTCATCAATATTTATGCACATCTACTTTTTGTTCACCTCCGGTCTGAAATTAATTTTCAGTAGGGCTTCTCACAGATTAATTTCCATTTAAGAAATTAACTTGTTGGAAGGCAAAAAAAAAAATCCCTCCAACTATTTGTCTAATAGGCTCTTTTAGAAGTACTATGTATGGAACCATCAAAAATAAAGTTTTGTTTTTTTTTTTTTTAATTTTTATTATTTTTAAAGAGACAGGTAGGGAGAGAGACAGAGAGGGAGAGAGACACCTATGTATGGTTGCCTTCCCCCTGCCTCCAGCTAAGGATCTGGCTTGCAACCTGGTTATGTGCCCTGGCTGGGGAATCGAACCAGCAACCTTTGGGTTCTCAGGCCCATATCTTATCCACTGTGCCACCAGCTTTTTATATAAAAAGGTTTAATAAAGCTTTTAATAACAACTTTTACTGAGGCTTATTCTGGCCCTGGCCAGTGTGGCTCAGGTGGTTGGAGCATCATCCCATAAATTCAAAGGCTAGGGGCTTGAATCCTGGGATCAGGGCACATACCTGGTTAGGGCATATGCAAGAAGCAGCTGATTGATGTTTCTCTCCCTCTCTCACCTTCCTGTCCCCATCTCTAAAATCAATAAGCATGTCTCCAAGTGAGGATTTAAAAAAAAAAAAAGAGAATAAGATCCTGGAAATGCATCAGAAATAAACATGAGGGGTTTTAAGTGGCAAAGTTGAGAAATTACCTTCTTGCCTAGTGCAATTATGACAAAAAATGAAATTGTGCAGGCTGGTGGTGCAGTGAATAGGCGCTGGCCTGAGAACCCAAAGATCGCTGGTTCAATTCCCAGCCAGGGCACATAACCAGGTTGCAAGCTAGGTCTCCAGCCAAATCTGTAGCTGGAGGCTGGTGAAAGGCAACCACACACTGATGTTTTTCTCCCTCTCTGCCTCTCTCCCTTCCCCGCTCCCTGAAAATAATAAAACCTTAAAAAATAAAGAAATGTTCAACGACCCCCCTTTTTGTATTTAAATACATTAGTATTTCCCTAATGCACATGTAGAAACTTCTATCTATGGAAAGGTTCTTATCTACTCACAAAAGAAAATTAAAGGTTTTTTGTTTTTAAAGTTTTTTGGCTTCTCCATTTCCTATTAGAAAATTAAAGGCCTTAAGAATGAAAATTCCTTAAGGCGCCGGCCTGCAAACCCAAAGGTTGCAGGTTCGATTCCCCAGCCAGGGCACATAACCAGGTTGCAAACCAGGTCTCCAGTCAGGTCTGTGGCTGGAGGCAGGTGAAAAGCAACCAGACATTGATGTCTTCCTCTCTATCTCTCTCCCTTCCCCTCTTTCTAAGAACGGTGAAATAAAATCTTAAAAAAAAAAAAAGAATGAAAATTCCAACTCACAACCATCAAGAGGAAAAGATGCTGGAGATTTGGCATCCTATTCCAAGACATAATTGAAATAGGGAAATCCCACCTAAAGGTGTGGAAACTGACTGAATTAAAGAGTATTAGCAATAAATTCAAAAGAATTATTTGCACATTCAGTAAGAAAACAAAGTGATGTCTACAACAGTGATTTTTAAAATTAGTTTTAAGATTAATTTACTAAATAGATACTGCTTGTTAGTAACTGGCACATAAGATGTATACAAATGACTCCCAATAAGTTAAGGTTTATTTTATTGGGTTAAAACTTCTTTTCCTTGCAGTGTTGATTGTACTATTAATCCTCTTAGCTTATCCGCTTTCGTAATGAAAATAAACTTTGGTCCAAGCCTCCAAAAAAATACTTCATTGAAAAATAATCAGATGTAGAGATTTGAAGTAAATAGCTCAAATTTTTAATAAATGCTCTTCCTTCTAAAGTAGGTGAGAAATAGTACGTGCTGGCAGAGGAGAAAAGGAAAGCTGATTTGGACTCACAGCACTTGAAGAAACCAGGAGGATCTTACAGCTCAACCTCCACTTTAAGCCAACTGCCCCCCACCACACCCTCCACTCCATGTGACATTCACAGAAAGCGGCTAACAAAAGGTCCCCAAAAGACCCATCTGGCACGATGCAATGATAATCTCAATATGTACTCACACCACTTACCTCAGCCTGCGCTTCCTTGAACGAGAGATAGATCGACTTCTGGATCGAGACTTCGAAAATGAACGAGAACGAGATCTTGATGCAGATCTTGAGCGAGAAGAACGAGATCCAGACTTTGATTTGTTTGTTTTTGACATCTCTGAAGAATGGGTCAGTCACTTTTCAATTACACCTAATGTAAGAAAATAGATTCAAACAAATGAGTGGGTGGGTTACTTCGCAAACGTAACTTCTCTGGACACTTAAAATTTCAAGAACAGGTGAAATGACTGATTAAAAATTTTTTTGACCTTTCATCAAGTAGGATTTGACTTCTAAGCCTGCAAATGGAAAACTTGACATTTTAAAACACTGGCAAAAAAAGAGGAGCATTAGCAATATTTGTTAAAGTCTTTTCTCAATATGCAAACAAATTCTGTGAACTACAAGTTAAGATAACCTGAAATGACCTGGGGCAAGTTTTTCCCAGTTCTAACAGAACAAACCATATGCAATGATATCTTGGTTATGATCTATCTTAGAAATGGCACACATCTGAGCATTTTTCTAATCCCTGCACCTTGAAGTCATGAGACATACCCTTAATACTTATTTCTAAGGAAAAGGTTTTAAGCCCTACCTAGTGTGGCTCAGGTTTTGAAAGTGTGAGTATTCTAAAATATTTTAATACCACACATGTACATACTACAGCCTTTGAATTCATAAACACAGGACTAAGGTAATTTATAAAGTGAATCACCATCACTTTCTTCTAGCTAGTCATCAGCATCAAGCTTCTTTCAGGGTCACTTTTCTCCCACGAAAAACCAAAATTGTCTTTTTCGCTTCTCTTTCCCCCACCACAGGAATGAACAGAAAGTCTCAGAACTGCCCTGACAAGTGGCCACTGGGTTTGGTCAGCAAGATGCACTGTGTCAAGCCAACTCATTTATTCTTCTTTATATCCTACTACAACTTTGAGCATCTTCCAAGGAGCAAAAACTTCAAAGTGTTAAAGCATATGTCTACCAAAGACCAGGAAGAATAAAGGACCTGTAGAAGATCACAAAGCTATGAAGTAGCCAAACTAGGCCAAAACTCTAGGCTCACACTATCACAGCTCACTGTCTCACTGCTTAGAAAAAGGTTCTTTTAAGTGATCTTGCTCCTAAGCTTGTGAAGGGAAAATAAAAACTAACGCATATTTCATCCTCTCCTACCTCCCAGATTTCCTTGTTACTCGGATCGCAGCAAAAGGCATCTGCTCTGAGGTCTGCCCAGAGCTACCCAGTTTTTCTCCAGGGTCTAGTCCAATACCTCATTTTTTCTCTTCAGAGAACACAAACTTAAAACTATCTTGTTTACTTTTCATTTTTCCATCTTTACCCAACTATCAATAGAAGGTAAACTTTCTACCCGAAGAAGTCTCATCTTTCTTATTCACTTAATGTTCAGAAGTATTAAAATAAAAAATTAACGGAGACCAGCCTTGAAATTTCCCTAAGCAGAGAAAATCAGTGCAGTCATACAAATAAGGCTTAATTTAGCTTATTTTGCAAGACTATCTTGACCTGTGTAATTTATTGCTTATATCTCTGGAAAGCAAACAAAACTTGAATTGTTTTCCAAGGTTGATATGAAATAACCACTGAAAATTCTAATATAATGACCAATCACTGTGAAAAATAGTCAGTTTTCTTACTACATAAGCAGGTTTATAATAACATATCCCAAGCCTCATACCACGTTTTGGTTTGAGTGCTCCTGGTTTTCATACTGTGGGTTTTGCCATGTGCACAGCAAACTTCTACTGATAACTGCTTCAGTAATTAATTGGTTTTACTTTGGTTATTTATGAACTTTGTTTTCTTCTCAAAGAGGGCATCATTATGTCCCTTTTTACAGATTTAAATCCAGTCAACGTGGCTCCAAGCTAGTGTTCTTAACCATCATTATTCCCCATAGAAGTCTCTCACAGTTCCATAGAGCTAATGAATATGAATTTCCTCCCCTCTTACCAAGTTTAGGATGTGGTAAAGAAGGCAACAGATAAACAAACTGAAAGGTGGTATTTGTTTCTAACTATTATATTGAAGTTTCGGATTTGAATTGTAAGAACTTCTGGAAAGGCAGAAAGTTCAGGAAGCTGCTGTAACTCCAGCTCATAGGGGAAGAAACAACCATAATCTCAGACACACAGTGAGAGAGGTCTAAGAAACTGCTAGGAAGCCAAAGACAAAGGGCAATAAGGAAGAGACTACTTAATGTGGACACCAAAGACCTACAGTCTAGATCCTGCCAAAAGGATCAATCTGTGCCCGTTTTATCAATGTCAAAGATACTTCAATCTGTAGCTAATTTTTAGCAGCAGTGTCACTGTACAAAGCCAGAGTAGAGGAATAACTTACTCAGGGATGGAAAGTTGTAGGTATAAATAAGCAATTTATAGAAAATGAATAACAAAAATACATTTTGTTTTGCCTTCAGCATATTTTGTGACTCTCTGGGTTCATTCTTGCTGAATGACTTTTTTCTGTCACAAGTTCAGGGATAGCTTTGCCTAGCAACAGCTCTGTCTCATCTTCAATTTTTAACTTGGGCCAGAAATAAAAATCCTTAGATCAGTTACACAACAGGTGGACAATATCACACTTTAAAAGAAAAGGAAAGGGCAACAGTAAAGGGAAAAGTCAATAGTTATTTCAACCCCCAGAAATTAGAAAATTAAGAAGTTAAATTTTCATTAAGAGAAAAAGTTGTCACCTAAACACATACAGAACCAAACTTAACATGTCTGCTTATATTAAACTTACTAGAATTGAAAAGTATACTCAAGACTGGCAATACTAGATACTGGCCTGCGAACCCAAAGGTCGATGGTTCGATTCCCAGCCAGGCTACATACCCAGGTTGCAAGCCAGGTCTCCAGCCAGGTCCGTAGCTGGAGGCAGGTGAAAGTCAACCATACACTGATGTCTCTCTCCCTCTCTGCCTCTTTCTCCCTTCCCCCCTCTCTAAAAAAGTCAAATAAAATCTTTAAAAGAAAGGGGAAAAAAAGACTGGCAATACTGCAACACCACCCCCACTCATACTCCTGCAACTTTGATGTGATTTAAAACTGATTTATTTATATATTTTTAAAAACTTTATTTACTTACTTTTAGAGAGAAGGAAAGGGAGGATGAAAGAGAGAAGGAGAAACATCAATCAATTGCCTCTCCATGGCACAAAACCTGCAACCCTGGCATGCGCCCTGACTGGGAATCAAACCCACAACCTTTCCCTTTGTGGGATGATGCCCAGCCAACTGAGCCACACTTGTCAGGGCTGAAACTAATTTTAAAAACATAATTATATCTTCAGAGTTAAGTGGGATAACTCTGGATAATACAATTTCACCTGGAAGCAGGTGAAAGGCAACGGTACATTGATGTCTCTCTCCCTTTCTTCCTCCCTCCCTGCCTCTCTCTCTGAAAATAATGAAAAAAAATCTTAAAAAAAAAAAAGCATGTCATGTAACAAAATGTCCAAAAGATATGAAGTTTCTTCTCTCAATACATATACATAAATATATAATATATATATACCTTAGTACAAGGTAGGAATAACAGTAACTAAAGCCAGCTGATCAAATTACCAAAACTCATTCAAAGCAACTCCCAGTTCTATGTGGAAGTCCTTTAAACTTCATATACATATAGCTTTTCTCACTTCTGGCACTTCTTCCATGTCCATGCTCTAAAAATAGAATGGAAAGTGAGAAAGACACTACCTTGGAAATCAATTTAGTACTTTTTACACGTTACAAGCCCCTCATGTCCGGTTTCTATTGAAACTGATTTCCCAAACAGGAAGTCTTGCTTCTTCAACAATGCCTACTTGTTGGACATGCTGTTTCATCAAGAACATTATGAAAAAAAGTGCAGTCCCTACAGAACTATGACATATGAAAGCTCATGGCTGTGACATGCACCTCAGATAAAAATGTCTTCTCAACACAACTATTTTGTGTAAAAAGAATCTCACAATTAAGGCAAGGTAGCCATGTTCCTACACTAGCATTATAAAAGAACCCAACTAGTAACCAATACTGTCTATTTGATAGCAATGATCAATAGTTAACATTTATTGATAGGAAGGTTCAAAACCAGAATTATCTTTGGGGGTGGGGGGATACAGGCTTCCCTACTAGGTGAGTGTTCTAGGAACCTATCTGTATCAGTGTCCCAGCTGCCACTGTTGTAACAGGCTGTATTTAAAAAAATTTGAAGACACTTTGAACATGTTTGCCCATTTCACTATGGGTAATTTATTAGCTCATCTGTCCACACCGTGCTGAGTGTTCAGCAGTTTTTCACCAAAAAACATGCCCTACTCTCCTTATTCACCCATTCTTACCCTGAGGGATTTTTTTTGTTTCCCAGATGAAAAAGTCTTCGGAGGGAAACATTTTGCCATGTGGAAGAAGTGAAACAAAAAAACAGCAGAAAGCCCTGGCTGGTGGCCCAGTGGATAAGGTGCCGGCCTCCGAACCCAAAGGTCGCTGGTTCGATTCCCAGCCAGGGCACATAACCAGGTTGCAAGCCAGGTCTCCAGCCAGGTCTGTAGCTGGAGGCAGGTGAAAGGCAACCATACACTGATGTCTCTCTCCCTTCCCCCTCTCTCTGGAAATAATAAATAAAATCTTAAAAAAAAAAAAAAAAAAACCAGCAGAAGCGCTCAAAGGCATCAAAATCGCAGAGTTTAAAAACAGTTTTGAGCAGTGGAAAATGTGGCTCAATAGGTGCACTGCATCAAATGGAGGGGGTACTTTGAAGGTGACTGAAGTTTAAACATGTAAGAATACACAATTTTTTTTTTAAATTCCAGGTGTTTTTTTGGCAGGGAGCCTCCCTCAGATTATGTGTCTGGCATGTTAAGATGCAGAAATACTAAGAGCTAGTTCCTAAACTCCCAATAACGGCCCCGTATGACCAAATATCCTCAATTTTATTTTTCAGGTGATGTGGTTTCATACCCACATTACTACTCTCTTTGCCAATGAATCAATTCCTGTTTGTTCTCTTTCACTGTTATACTCAGAACTTAATTCTCCAAATGTAGCCTAATACAGAACTATTTAAAACACTATTAATGTGTTCTAAGATTTCTTCTTGGCAGTCACACCACATGTTGACTCAGAGCTCACTCTGAGTCACTGAAGTGCTGAAGTCCTTTTTCATAAACCTTCAGATGCAAGATGTCCTCCTCCTCCATCTTATTTTTATACAACTGTTGTCTTATACCGGCCCCCCCATCCTTTATTTAAAACCCAAGCGTAGAATTTCAAACAGCCCTTTGAAATCATTTCAGATACTATTCTGTCACCTGGAAAAAGGGTTCATTTTCAAAATGCTCTGTAGAGCCACTTGAGAGGACAGTTTCCAGATCCATCACCCTTTTCAAAGCCCAACCCTTCTCCACTCAAACCACTTGTCTAATTACCAAGCAGATCAATGGTCCTTGAAAGAACAGAGCTCTTGGAAGAACAGATGCATTTTACTTAAAACAAAATGCAACAGAGGTCTTAGGATATATAATTACATGGCTTTTATAGCATTAAATACAGAGATCTTATTTTTCAGCTCCAAGAAAAAGGAGTAATATTGGCAGAGAAGGCCAAGGCAAGCTTCTCTAAATCAAAATCCCGCAAAGATAAGAAAGAATTGAATTACTCCCCCTCCCTTCACACTCCAGATTAAGTTTCCTGTTAGTGTTTGTTGCCAGTTCTATGCCAGCATTGTGCTCTGCACATGATAGATGTCTACTGAATGCACCACAACAAATGTTTTGGGAGTATTTACTCCAGTTTGCCCCCCCTCCCCCCCTCCCCCTGTTTGGAACCCTGTGGGTAGCCTACTGAGACATTATATTTGGCAGGGGCTAGAGTTTCTAAAATTAAGTAGTGCCAAATAAAGCCTCTCAGCAGGCCACCCTGGGGTTCCAACCTTGGCGACCTATATGGCCCGCATACATAGACACCACACTAGTATCCTTCAATCCATAAATACTAGGCTTATAAATTCAAAAAGGTCTTCTCAGAAAATACTTACCTGTTTATTTTTGTAGAAAGAAGATTCCATACCAATCAAGCAAATAAAAATGTAAGGCAAACCTACTATAACTTGAAAACAAAAACAGTAACATAAAACAGACCCACGGCCATCCTAAAATGTAAAATCAATTAAAAACTAAGTCTTTTAAAGCTTTCTTAAGCCATGGAAAGACATGGAAATTGAGTTGGGCCAGGAAAGTAATGCCTATGGCAAACAGTTGTTTTTTTTTTTTAATGGCAAATAGTTGTGGATATCTACATGTGTGGGTTTTTTTTAAACTGAATTTATTGGGGTGACATTGGTTAATACAAGCATATAGGTTTCAGATGTAAAAACACAACCACCTGCACACTGCATTATGTACTCCACCCCCCCTTCTACCTCCCTACACCTACACAGGTCTGAATGGCTTCACTACTGCAATTTAATGTCTGTACAGGGCTTGGCTGAGCAGATCACTTTTTATTTCCTTTTCTCATTCCCATTAATATCAAACTTATTATCTGGCATGATTTTAAGAGATCTCGTGTACCTTAAAGGGCATATCAGAGCATTCTCACGGTGTTAACGCTCAATGTCTACATTACAACCAATTAAATACCAAACCATGTTTGAGTTATTCTGATAAACACCAGCCTCTTTGTCTAGCAGCACCTGCTTCCTTACAGCAATAAAGCACAGAACCACCTTTACCACGAAACTTTCATGACTAATTCTTATTCCAAGGTATCATGACAGAAAAGCCAAGTTTTAATTACAGGTCCTAAATAAGATCTAAGCCTAAAAAATTTCAGGACAGGATCAATAAAGATCACCCTTTAAAAGGAAACTAATGGTCAAAACAAAGGTTAAGAACTATCACCTAGGAAATCTTCCCAAGATAAAACCCTCCAAAAAGAAATGCAAAAATCTCAGCATAAGACCCTTTTGGGTAAGCCTCTAATTTAAGATGTAAATACCATTAAGATACACTAAAACACTGAAATGTGTATCATCTATGAGTTTGTAAACATACTAGTTTTAGTAATAAATAATGAATACTAAAATAGGAAATTGAAGTTCAGGAAAAAAAGGTAGCTATGGTGTAATGACCCACAAAAATTCAAGAAAAATATCCACGTAGCCCTTGCCAGTTTGGTTCAGTTGGTTGGTGCATCATTTCATACACCAAAAGGTTGTAGGTTCAATTTCTGGTCAAGGCACATACCTAGGTTACAGGTCCAATCCCTAGCCAGGGCACATACGGGAGGCAACGAATCAACGTTTCTCCCTGCCCCCCGCTTTCCAATCAATAAACATACATATTTTTTAATTTTAAAAAGAAATATATCCACATAGAAGTGGGGAGACCATAGAGTTCAAACCTAAAAGTTATAAGGCGCCGGGCCTGCGAACCCAAAGGTCGCAGATTTGATTCCCCAGCCAGGGCACATAACCAGGTTGCAAACCAGGTCTCCAGTCAGGTCTGTGGCTGGAGGCAGGTGAAAGGCAACCGTACATTGATGTCTCTCTTCCTCTCTGCCTCTCTCCCTTCCCCTCTCTCTAAAAATAATGAAATAAAATCTTTAAAAAAATAATAGTAATAAAATTAAAAAAAAAAAAAAAAACTAAAAGTTAACTAAGTCGAACAATATATTTTTGCCCTGATTATGGCTGAGACAGGCTGGGGGTCTTGGTGAGTTTGTATCTAGCAATGCAAAGTTTTTGTTTTTTTGTTTTTTAATAGAATATTTATGTTGACAATGGGGAAAAGGATTTTATACTGGACTCTCCTAAAAAGCTATGATACATCATTTCCTCAAGTAAGATAATTTACCTACCCCGATTTGATTGACCTACTTAATAACATCTAGTTCCTCCTGCTCTGTTCATCAAACACCCTTCAAACTTGGAATTTAGTCTCTGGATGGACCTGCCCACCAGAAAAGCCTGCCCTAAGCAAAACTGGCGTTACTGGTAGATCTGTAGCCACTGGAAAGTCCCTGGCACTTTATTAATAACAACTGCTAACATTGACTAAGATGTGCCAAACAAGAAGGTAGGAACCTTCAGCATTATCTCATTTATACACACAAACCTCATTAAGTACTACTTTCTACACCTGTTTAACAGAAGAGGCAATGAGAACTTCAGAGTCGGTACCTTGCTCCCCGCCCCCCACCCCCGCCAAGTTCTATACCTTGTTAACTTCAGAAATCAAACGATATTATGCCGGGGTCACCATTACCTTATGGGCTGTCCCCATAGTACACCATACCCATCGGTCTCTTGTAAATCTGACAGGTTAGAAATAAAAATCAGCCCTGGCTGTGTGGCTTAGTGGATTGAGCTTTGGTCTGCTAAGAGGTCGCCGGTTCAATTCCCAGCCAGGGCACATGCCTGGGTTGTGGGCTAAGTCCCCATTTGGGGACTCAACTCATCACATTGGTATTTTTTTCCTCTCTTCCCCCTTTCTCCCCTCTCTAAAAATAAATAAAATCTTGCCTTGGCTAGTAGCACAGTGGGTAAGGCGCCCGCCTGCAAACCCAAAGGTTGTTGGTTTGATTCCCCAGCCAGGACACATAACCAGATTGCAAGCCAGGTCTCCAGCCAGGTACGTGGCTGGAGGCTGGTGAAAGGCAACCATACAGTGATGTTTCTCTCCTCCTCTGCCTCTCTCCCTTCCTCTCTCTCTGGAAATAATAAAAATCTTTTTAAATAAATAAAATCTTTAAAAAAAAAAATCCTCAGAAGCATAACTACCTTGAACCACAAGAGCTCAGATGCTTAACTAAAGCAGCCAACAGCTCTCTTCCCCACCCTCTCTTAATTAGTAACATATGCTAAAAACGGAAACAGGCTCTACCTGAAATGTCTCAGAACATCCAGTGCAAAATCAAGTCCCTTGCCAAAGACAGTAGGAATACTTCTGCCATGGATGGTTTCAGAGAGCCTAAACTAGGAAAGCTACAGCCAGCTGTGGCGAACAAAGAGCTTACTGTAACAGAGACTAATAAGAAACATGAACATAATGACAAAGAGTAAAAAATGGTCCTTGCTTGGAAAATGATCCATCCTTCAGAGGGGCAGCTCAACACCGGCCTTTCTGGGGAGATTCCCTGCTCTAGAACTTACTTGTTACACCAGGCTTTTCAGTGCAGCGCTGTTCTCAAAGAAAATTAGAACATGGCAGAAAACGTGAAAAACTAAAACAGTAAAACTTACTTCCATGTACACCCTCCACCCTCACCCCTCCCAACTCCTAAGCAAACACTAGTCCATGTTCTGTTCTTTACATATTTGCCTGTGCTATCCACTTCATAAGAATTGAATCACACAGTATGTGGGGTTTTGTGACTGGCTTCTTTCACTTACCATGATTTCAAGGTTCATGGGTGGTGTAGCATGTTATCAGTAGGACATCCCTTTTTCATACCAGGATACATCACATTTTATTTATCCATTCACCAGCTGATGGACTTGGGGCGGTTTACACTTTCTAGCTATTATGCATAATGCTGTTATAAACATTCACATACATGTCTTTGTGTGATGCTTTTTATCTCTTAAGATACATACCAAGCAGTGATACCACTCAGTCACATGGTGACTATGCTTAACTTTGAGAGGAACTGCCAGACTGTATTCCAAAGCAGCTATTTAATTTTATATTCCCAGCCCTGGCTGGTGACTCTGTGGATAAGGTGCTGGCCTGCAAACCCAAAGGTCGCTGGTTCAATTCCCAGCCAGGTTCATGGCTGGAGGCAGGTGAAAGGCAGCCATACATTGATGTCTCTCTCCCCCTCTGCCTCTCTCCTTTTCCCTCTCTCTAAAAATAAATAAAATCTTTTAAAAATAATTTTATGTTCCCACCAGAAGTGTATAAGGGAGGTCCCATTTTTCCACCTCTTCAACATTCATTATTGTATCTTTTTTATTATAGTCATCTTAGTGGCTGTCAAGTGCTATCTTACCGAGGTTTGGATTTTTACTTCCCTATCCCTAATGATGTTGAGCATCTTTCCATATGTATATTGGCTATCTGTGCACCTTCTTTTGGAGGAGTGTCTATTCAAATCCTTTCTCCTTTTTAAATTAAAGTATTGGATTATTTGTCCTTTTATTGAGTTGTATAGTTCTTTGTAAATTCTGGATCCGAGTTCCCTTATTAGATAGATGTTTTTTGCAAAATGTCTCATTTTTGTAGGTTGTCTTTTCATTTTGACGTTGACCTTTGACACACAAGGGTTTCTTAATTTTACTTTAAAAAAAAAGAGGAGGCCCAATGGGCTTTTTTGTTTTTTTTGATGTCTGTCATGTCTAAGAAGGGTTTACTCAAGATCACAAAGATTTACTCCGAAGCTGTCTTCTAAGAGTTTTATACTTTTAGTTCTTACAGTTAGATCCGTGGCCCATTTTGATTTAAATCTGGTGTTACGGTGTGAGGTTAAGAGTCCATTTTGTTCTTTTTATGTAGGTATTCAGATATCCCAGTATCATCTGTTGCAAGGCTATTCTTCCCCTACTGAAATGTTTTGGCATCTTTGTGAAAAATAAATAAATAAATCAGCTATCATAAACGTGCAGGTTTATTTTTGTACTCTCAATTTTATTACATTGATCTGTCATGTTTACACTTAAGCCAATACCACTGTCCTGATTACTGTAACTTTGTAGTATTTTAAAAAGATTTTATTAATTTTTACAGAGAGGGGAAGGAAGGGAGAAAGTGAGGGAGAGAAGCATCAATGTGAGAGGGAAATATAGATCAGTTGATGGCCTCTTGTACATGCCCTGACCAGGGACCAAACCCACAACCCAGGCTCATGTCCTGATTGGGAATCCAACAAGTGGCCTTTCACTTTGTGGGGTGATACCCAACCAAACATTCTCCAACCTACTCTTTTTTCCAAACAATTTTAGCCATCCTAGTTCCCTTAGAAAATTACTGGGGTAAAAAGATACAAATGAAGCCCTGGCTGGTAGCACAGTGGTTAAGGTGCCGGCCTGCGAACCCAAAGGTCGCAGGTTTGATTCCCCAGCCAGGGCACATAACCAGGTTGCAAACCAGGTCTCCAGTCAGGTCTGTGGCTGGAGACAGGTGAAACGCAACCATACATTGATGTCTCTTTCCCTCTCTGCCTCTCTCCCTTCCCCTCTTTCTAAAAATAATGAAATAAAAATCTTAAAAAAAAAAAAAAAAAAAAAAGATACAAATGATAAAGAAAAGATACATGTACTTTCTCCTTTTGGGAAAGAGCCCACACCATTCCCTTTTCCTTCTCCCACTTCTTTCTTCACAGGGAGTGGTCTCCTAAACTCTATGGTAATGGGCAGCTGGGAGCCTGTCCCAAGTTGATCCCCTGAACCTGTTTCCAAAGCTTCCCCTTTTCTCTGACTTCTTAGTGAGCTTAAGCAGCCCAGCCTAGGGTCTCCTACTGCTTCTCCTATGCTAAGCCCTTTTTTGTTTCACTGTCCCCAGCTTTAATAAACACATCCTCACAGGCAAACCCCCACACACACACCCAAAAAAAAAAAAAAAGGGTGGGGGGGACAGATGTAACCCTGGTAGCTCAGTCCTAATACACCCAAGTTTCAGATCTGATCCCTCTTCAGGGCACATACAATGTATCAGTAGGTGGAACAACAAGTTAATGTTTCTCTAAGGTTAATAAGTAAAATTAAAAATTAAAAAAAAAATTAACAATTTGCAAAAAACTGTGGGCAAAGCAGTGGGCCTGATTTGCGCTCTGTATGCCTCTGGGTATTAGGGGTAGAAAAGCAGAGCTCAAGTAAAATATTAAACATGTTTACTCTTTTGTGCTTTTCTCAGGAGATTACCCTCTCTTGCAGTAAGATGGAAGGAAGAGGGGAAAATAATTAAAAGCAGCTATGGGTATCTCTAGGGTAAAAAAATTATCATTAAAATCCTCAAATTTTAGCAAATTATATGGAATTTGATAGAGCTTGCTTTAAAAATGTGTAGTATGTAGGTACAGATGTACACATTAGACACATCTATGTCCTGACCAGTAGGGCTCAGTCATCCCACAATACAAAAGGTCGCTGTCCCGACTCCCAGCCAGGGCACATGCCTGAGTTGCAGCCCAGTCTCCAGCTGGGGTGCATCAGAGTCAACCAACCCCTATTTTTCTCACACATCAACGTTTCTCTCCCTCTCTTTCTCCCTTCCTTCCCTTCTCTCTAAAATCAATCAATAAATATAAGACATACAAGTACATAAAGCAAACGGTAAACAGTGATAACATCTGTGGAGCAGGAAGAAACATATGGAGGAAGGTAGCAGAAAGGACGGACCATTTGCTTCTTTTTGTATAACTGCCTCGATAGTTACACAGGTGGCTTCCTACATTATGCTATTAAAAGCTTCGTGACATTCATAGTTAATGCTGGTGGTTCTTTTATCTTTAATGTAAAATCAAAATATCTACTTTTTTCCTAAGATATTTAAAAAATCTAACAGTAATTCCCACATGATCCTAAATAAATAAAACTGCACCTTAATCACTAAAAGCCCAATTAGGGGGACCTTCCTACAGTGGAGTTGTTTTGTTCTTCTATAACTTTAAAGACGATTAAAAAAGGCTAGCCTTATAGCCAACTGGGCTCGATTTTGTGGAAGTGGTTATGGAAGTGTTGATTCAAACATACACAACAGCAGAAAAGCACAGTGTAAGAAACCCAAGTGTGCCCATCATCCTGCTTCAAAAATCATCAACTGAGCAGGTGAGCTCCATTCGTGATCTAAATCCTGGTTAAGTTTGTATGGATACCCTAAGTCTCTCGGCTATTTTCCCATACCTTTTCCCTAAAACATCAGAGAATCCTTACATTAAAAACCTACACATGCAATGAAAGAACCAAATGGCTCACCCTCCACATGCTTCTCCATTCATGCTCCGAAAATAAGTCTGAAAGGAGAATCATTTATCAGCAAATAACAATCACTCCAATTTCATTTCAGACGCATTTTAAGTAAATTCTAAAGTATAACGTTAAACTAGCTCCTAATTATAGAGCATGAGTAAGACAAAATACCAATCCCACTATGGGCTGTTTTTGGAAGTGCGAATACTTCATAAAAGCTGAAAAAACTTTTAGAGGGGAGAAAACACACATTAATAAACTACATTTTTTGATCAACAACCCCCAAAAGCTAGGGCCTCTAGCTCCACAGAGTCCAAAAATTGGGAGCTCACTTCAACTGCTTGTTTGGCATAAACTGGAATACTTAACACTGTGATTTTTTTTTTTTTTTAAAGATTTTATATATTATTTTTAGAGAAAAGGGTAGGGAGAGAGGCAGAGAGGGAGAGAGACATCAACATATGGTTGCCTTTCACCTGCCTCCAGCTAAGGACCTGGTTGGAGACCTGGCTTGCTACCTGGTTATGTTGCCCTGGCTGGGAATTGAACCAGCGACCTTTGGGTTCACAGGCTGGTGCCTTATCCACTGTGCCACTAGCCAGGGCCATTGTGATTTTTTTTAAAGATTATATTTATTTTTAGTGAGAGGGGAAAGGTGGGAAAAAGAGGGGGAAAGGTGTATCAGTATGTTTGCCTTTCCCATGCCCCCATCTGCGGACCTGGTCTGCAACCCAGGCATGTGCTCTGACTGGGAATCCAACCAGCGACCTTTTGGTTCCCAGGCAGGTGATCAGTTCACTGAGCCATACCAGTCAGGACAACATTGTAATTTTTACCAGTGTGCTTTTATGCAAGTCTTACTAGCAACCTCCCTGAAAATAACTTTTATTAATGAGACACATTTTAACAATAGATCTGTTTAAAAAACAAATTCTCAACTGTCTTTTTAGTTATCAGAAAAAAGGAGAATTCAAAGGAAGAACCAGCTTCGCAAACTTCACAAAAACAATTCAGCAGGAGGCCACCTCTGTGTTCAGAACCAGGAAGATAAGGGACAAATATAAAACCCACATCCCAACAGAAACAGTATCCAGCAAATAATTACTTCAGGGTAACTGCAGAAACAAAAGGCCCAAATATGTGTATTTTTTTCACTATATTTTTTAAAAATGCTATTTATGGACCCATGGATAATTTTTCTAAGTAAGCAATTTCCCTGAGGATACGCTCTGAAATAACTTTTAAAGTATAGCAATTAAGGAGTGGCAAGCCTGGCGTAAAAGTACACATGGATTATTTAAAATAATAAAAAGATTTTCCCCCTAAGGTCAAGAATATTGCCAATGTGGCAAATACTAGGCTAGCTCATATCCACAAAGGTTCAATTCCAAGTCCTCCAAAAAGTCCACCTTTGTTCTTCTTTTTCTAGCCATAGTATTGCAAATAGTTATCTGTCTCAGAAAATTCATACCAAACTGCACTGAAAAAAAAAAAAAAACACCAATGATGACTTTTAGCTGACACTTCAAACATGAGGAAAAGGGGCAATTCCTTTCTAACACTATTGCTACTTACTTTGAATGCTTTGGGCTGCTCTGATGTGTTGGGACAGAGATTGTCCCCGAAAGCCACCAGAGGCCCTCTATGGGTGCGTGTGCAGACTGTGGGCTCCTGTCCTCGGGCAGGGAGCCCATCTTACCTCAGAAAGTCTTGCCTTCCCTCCTGCCAAGCCCAAGCACCCGTCACCAACTAAAACAACCGATGCTGCTCTAGCATCCTGTTTGACTGTTGCAAACTGCTTTCTTCTCTCCCACCCATCACCCCAAAACATCAAGACCATGGGGAAGGGCAGAACTGATCTTTTCCCTTTCCTTTGGTGAGCAAATGTTCCAGCACCTTAGATGAGAGAAATTTACCAAAACCAAACTAATAATCCTAATAAATCCAGAAACCCTCATTGGGGTCAAGATTTTACCTTTCTGTACCAATTTTTCATCAATACAAGGAGGATCTGAAAGAGCTCTATCACTTACAAAAAACAAAAACAAAGAAAACCCCTTAACAGTTTGCACACACAGCAGGACACTCCTCATCCCTACTTCAGCCCTGTCTTAAAATAAGATAAATTAAGTGGTACGAGTTAAACTTTTGCTTTCAAAAAAAGAATCACCCCCTTCACTTCCATTCTATGAACTCCTAAATGTACTGTAGAAAAAATCATTTATGCTTCTTCCTATCATTGCCCACGCCTTCAAAGCAACTAACCAGTTGGCCTGAAAGTAGATAGATATTAGCTGATCAGAGGCTTGACACTTATCTTCTGACTGTACTTAAAATTTAATGACTTGCAGTGGGAGCAATCCACCTACACTAATAAACTCAGGCAGCAGCAAACTCCCTTGGGAAAGGTGAGTTCCCAGCCCAAGTCAGGGCTCTGCAACAAACTCCTGGTAGGGTGAGGACACTGCTGCTGGCTTCTCACCTTCCCACTGACAGCAACAGGTCTCACTGCCTTCCAGCTCCTCAGAGAGGAAATTAGTTTCTTGTCTCAATGACGTAGCAAACTCCACCCCTTCCACGTTGCACTTTTTAAAGGAACAGGAACATATTACTTCTCAATAACTTGTAAAGGTAGGAAACATTCAATGAGATACGTATTTTCAATTTGACACAGAATATGGCACACAGAGGGACACTATTTCTGGCCTTATTTCCAGAATCAGTTTCATGAAATCTTTTAACACCAGGGGAAAAAAATCAAATTTGATTTGACATTTGCTGTGTCAAATCAAATTATTTGACACAGCAAGACAAATCCTTGCTGGAAAATCCCTTTTAATTCTTTCAAACTGCTGTTTTGACCCCAGTAAGAAATGAAAATATATGGAAGTCTTAAAACAACTGAGATATTATACAATATTCACAGAAAGCAATCAATGCTTGAAAAATATTAAAACATACACAAATAATGAAATCTGAACTGATCAGCCTGAAAAAAGCTAGTAAAATAAAATGCTTTCAGAAGTTTTTACACACCAATTTCTTTTACTATTAAATATATCCCATACAGGTACCTTGAAGGAATAACAAGTATGTAGGTGGCAAACTCAACTTTACTTGCTGGCACCCTGTGTTTTAAGTACACAGTTTTTAAAATAATGTCATAGCAAAAGGAAGTGACTTGGAGTAAGAGAGGAATTCTGGGGGACTTAAAGTAATAATCCCTGTAGATTTCAGTTTATTCTTTTGTGAATGTGGATAATACTGGACATACAACTTAATTTCAAAGATTTCAGGATACGTAGTAGGTTGAACTTTGCAAACACAAACAGGACATTGCACTAAGAAGTGCTTACTGGAAAGGTAAATACACAATTATTTCCCAATTTTTTAAAATCGCTTTGCTTTCACTTAAAAAGTTTCACAATCTCTGTACTTTATAGTTAATTTGGTAAGATTGATTTGAGAATATTCTCCAAAAAATAACGTGATCCAGTAAGTACCAAGAGCATTCTTCTATCAAAGTTTATCGAGCACTTATTCATGATGAGTTAGGCTATATGCAGCAAACAAGAGACAAGTTCCCTGTACTCTTGTAATTATAGGTGAATTATCTTTTATTATCTCGTCAGGTTCATGTGACTTGGGAGGTTTTCTTTTGCTTGCACCAGAGTAAAGTCAGAAAGGAAGCCTAGGAGTGAGAACTTTTTCAAGTCACATCCCCTCTTTGAACTTTTTTTTTTTTTTTAACTCATTATTTTCAGAGAGGGAGAGAAACATCAATGTATGGTTGCCTTTCACCTGCCTCCAGCCACGGACCTGGCTGGAGACCTGGCTAGCCACCTTGTTATGTGCCCTGGCTGGGGAATCGAACCAGTAAACTTTGGGTTCGCAGGCCGGCACCATATTCCACTGTGCCACCAGCGAGGGCCATGAACTGTTGTTTTCTTATGTGCTAAAAATACAGTAAGAGCTTAGCTAATAATAATGTATTGCCCTGGCTGGTGGCTCAGTGGATAGGCGCCAGCCTGCGAACCCAAAGGTTGCTAGTTTAATTCCCCAGCCAGGACACACAACCAGGTTGCAAGCCAGGTCTCTAGCCAGGTCCATAGGGGGAGGCAGGTGAAAGGCAACCATACATTGATGTTTCTCTCCCTTTCTTCCGGGCTCCCTGCCCTTCTCTCTGAAGAGAATGAATACAATCTTTAAAAATAAGTAATGTATTAATATTGGTTCATTACATACTATACAAATATAAGATGTGAATAATAGGGGAAATCCAGCATAGGGAATATAAAAACTATTACGGGTTAAACTGTGACACTCCCCCCTCCCAACTCCAAAAATTTGTATGTTGTTGAAGTCTTAATCCCAAGTACCTCAGAGTGTGATGTCATTAGAGATAGGTCCTATACACAGACATAGGACTGGTGCCCAGATAAAAGGGGGAAGTCTGGACACAGAGATAGGCAGAGGGAAGACAATGTGAAGAGACATAGGGAGATGATGATTATCTATAAACCAAAAACAGAGGCTCAGAAGGAATCAATCTTTTCAAAATCTTAATACTTTTATTTCTAGACTCCAGACCAACAGGGTAATAAATCACCATTATGTAAACCACCCAATTTGTGGTACTGTTACAGCAAGCCTACCCAACTAATATAGGAAGTCTATACTATCCTTGCAATTTTATGTAAATTTGACACTATTCTCAAAAAGTTTATCTGAAATCAAGATGAGAGAATGGTGTCCATGTATCTCAAATTATGAAGACCAAGCAGATTCACTGGGAAATCCCTGCTCAATGTAAATGGAACCCATAATACTAACACATAAAAAGCAATGAAGCTAGGACTAAAATTCAGGTTTCATTCTGTTTTTCGTAATATTACTTCAAGATGAGCCATAAAAGTTGGTTTAAGTGAGGAATCATGCTGAAGCAAATACCTGACCTAAAATGCCCTGCCCAAATGGACAGAACCCCTGTTGAGTCACTTTATAATACCGGATCAAGTTCTGCAAATAGTAGTGACTTAACCCCACCTCACCCAAAAAAAGAACTGGATTCAAATCTTGGCTCTTTCATTTGTTAGATGAGTAAGATACTCTCTCAATCTTCCAAAAGTAACTTATAACTCACAAGATCAACATGGGAATTAAATTAGTGTGTGTGGGAGAACTGCCTGGCATATAGAAGGTGAGCTCCGTAAGATGCATTTGGCTATAATCCCAGAGTGAGATGGGAACTTCTCTGACAACAAACAGATTTTACCACTAATTCCATTTTCTTGCTATTGGGGGGGGGGAGGGGGGAAGCAATAAGCAATGAGATCTTCCCACACAGAAAAATAGTGTTTTATGCCTTTCCTGGTTAAACTGGTATATGCTGTGCTGAGGAGGTCCTATTCTAAGGTCATGACCTTTAGAGAAAAAAAATCCCTTGGCTGTTCAATGTTAGCAAGGAAAAACAATAGCAATGTGAGGGGCCATTTATTTGGAAGTCAAAATCCCCAATGTGGACAATTTTTTTTTTTTGAAGATTTCATTTATTAATTTTTAAGAGAGAAGGGTAGGGAGAGAGGCAGAGAGGGAGAGAGACATCAATGTATGGTTGCCTTTCACGGGCCTCTAGCTATGGACCTAGCTTACAATCTGATTATGTGCTCTGACTAGGGAATCCAACCAGCAACCTTTGGGTTTGTAGGCTGGCACCTTATTCACTCTGCCACCAGCCAGCGTTTCCAATGTGGGCAATTGTTATCTTCTGAGAATGGATGTCTGTCAAGCTCAGGATCATCTATACAATTAAAATCTCATCCTTAGAGAAACAGAATAAACAACACAGCATAGGCAGTAGTTTAAATAATTCCAATATACACCCCGGAGGCTCCTCTCCTATATCCCGAGGGGAGAGTTACAGCAATTTTACTTCCTGTTTTAAATAGGTGCATTACCATTGGAGAACATTTTCTTCTCATTTTAAAAAGAAGAACCCTCAGCTATTCAAACTCAATAAAGACACTAATGGCCCTGGCAGGTGGCACAGCAGATAAGGTGCCGGCCTGCAAACCCAAAAGTCCCTGGTTCAATTCCCAGCCAGGACACATAACCAGGTTGCAAGCTGGTCTACAGTCAGGTCTGTGGCTGGGGGCAGGCGAAAAGCTACCATATGTTGATGTCTCTCTTCCTCTCTTTCTTCTCCTATCTCTATAAATAAATAAATAAATAAATAAAATCTGAAGAAGAAAAAAAAAAGACACTAATACCTGCAGCTTCCTTCCAGCTCTAAATCTTTTTAAAAAATTAAATGGCCAATCATGACACTCAAGTATTTACTTTTTAATGAAATTATTATTAGTAAGATCTTGGACTGAACCAATGGTCCATATTGTAATCACCTACAGAGCTTTTTAAAAAGTCCACCTTCCCTGGCTGGTGTGGTGCAGTAGATTGAGCACCAGCCTGTGAACACCAAGATTTGCTGGTTCAATTCCTAGTCAGGGCACAAGTCTAGGTTGCAGGCCAGGACTCCAGTTGGGGGCGCACAAGAGACAACCACGCATTGGTGTTTCTCTCCCTCTCTTTCTCCCTCCCTTCCCCTCTCTAAACAAATACAAACAAACAAACCTGAAAAATCAGTAAGTACCAAAGTAAGCTTATAATTTAGAGGTTAACACCAGCAGAAAACAGTAGAGTTGGTAATGACTGCTGGGGGACTGCTGTTTTTAATAAAAAGCCCTACGGAACTGATAATGGTCTGACGTTATCCATGCAGAGTGGTTTTGTACATGTATTAAAAATAAATAGTACAATTAATAAATAATACAAGCATAAACTATTTCATGTACTCACAACTACAAACCTACTTTTTGGCCCAGCCCTGTATACATGAAGTTATTCATGTCCATCACATAGTTATCTAAGGAAAAAATGAAAGTATCTACCAAAAAGGAACTAAATGGCACATCCATAATGAAATGCCATGAGTTATTTAAAAACACAAATTTGCTCTTAACAAGAACCAGGTGCCAAGTGGGCAATCCCAATTCTGATTAAACACACACATATCCAAGGAACATATACATAAAAACAAACTATTAACCAAAATATTAACAATAATTACATGTCAAGTTTATAGATGACCTTTTTTTAACTTTTTTCACTTGAATAAATGTTATTTAAGAACTCAAAAGGTTGAACAAAACTAACAACAACCAACACAGAACCAAGTATATGAATACAAGGAATAGGCCTTCAGTGGTCAGGGGAACGGGGTAGGGGGGAGGGAGAGGTAGAGGCAAAGATGGGGAGCAGCTTAGACAAGAACCTAGTATAAAGGAACCATGGACATGGACAATAGGTGGGATTGACTTTGGGGGGAATGGGTGGGTGGG